>JAWWTY010000106.1:46552782-46587159 GCA_035222235.1 Margarornis squamiger
TTTTTTTTTTTTTTTTTTTTTTTTTTTTTTTTTTTTTTTAATTTAAAAGTAATTCATGTTTGCATTGCCATTAAAACTAAACACTGAATTATAAAAGAGAATAGAAAGAATGTGCTTGGTCTGAAAAAGTAAGAAAAAATGTTTCAATGAGGTAGCAGCTCAGCTCTGTTTAGCTGTGTTGATAAAATCGAATTAGAACATCCTTACAGCATTGACAAGCACTAGTGTTGTGCTAGTGACTGTGATTTCTGACAGTGAAAACCAGTGAAATAAGAGATGTCATTCAGAAAATTGGAAACAATTTTGAATTTTTCCAAACAACTCAAAATACAAATGTAGAGTATCTTTATAAAAGAATTCCTTTGTAATATCAGAAGCGGAAACATATTTGAAAGAGAGTGGAAATGGAAGCAACAATTATTTATTTCACTATTTATTTTATATACATATTTGTGGACAGGCATTACATCATGAAGACCAACATACTGCAGAAAGTAGATTACTACAGTTCTCATGTCAGCAGAAGAGACTGGAATACTTTTCCAGGCTTCATAGCAAACCTATCACAGGGAAGAGGAACGGATCCCATGGAACTGAGAGGCAGAAAACAGTATTGACAACCAAGATCCCAAGTGCCTGCGAAGAACAGAGGGGCAGCCCGTGGCTCTTTCCTTCCATGGGGAAATCATGGTTGTGGGTGGAAACTCTCAGCCAGTGGCATGTCACCAGGGGTCTGAGAAGAGCTAAAAGGCAACAAGTTACTGGGTGAAATGTGATAGATCTGAAAATGCAAAACTCCGAATGCCTACATGTGAGTATGGTGTATATCTCTGCCCTTCTCTTTTATGGAACAATTTTTCTGTGACCTTTTAAAAATAGCTAGTAAGCTAAAGAAATTTCAGTTGAGTGATAGGTACTCATGACAAATAAATTTCCTGTGTAGCTGATTACACGTGTACTTCAGGCCATGTATTAAAGGTGTTAGGTTTAGACAGCAATATCTTTTTAATGCACTTACTCTTCAGTCATCTCACCAGATTATTCATGTGTCAGCAGCTGGTTCCTCTCAAAGTCCCATGTGGTTTCTAGAGGAAGACATTTAGCAAGGAAATGTCATTTTAGGCAATAAGTTGCTTGAGTTTTCAGTTCACATAATTTTTATAATAAGTTTTTCACTTTTAATCACCCATTTTTAAAGTTGGAGGTCTGCTCTGGACTCATGTGGTGCTGTGTGCACGTGACCACACCAGTGGTGAACCTCACTTAGGGTCTGGGTCTGCCTTTGTTTCCTTATCATGGGCCTTTCCATTTTCATCCAGTTGCCCATTTAAATCAGGTGCTGAGACTACAAAAATTACCCCAAGCACTTCTTTTCCTATCAAAAAATCCCCTAACAAACAGCTGATAGAGCACACACAATGGATTTTGTATTATGGGATTTTGTGGTCATTTTTCATTTATTTTCAGCTATTTAAAAATGCAATGCAGATATCATGATCATGGCTTTAGAACAACATATCTGTTTTTATAGAAGGATGAAAAAGTACTATGTGTTCATATGTTAATGAAGACTTCTGTCTTAATATCATGAACATTAGAATAACTAACCAAGATTGAGATTTCAAACATATATGGTTAGAAGACATGTTCCAAAGTAGGTAAGATGATTTAAATTTAAATATTCAGTGAAAAAAAATGACACTTGCTGCAAGAAGCCTGGCAACACTGATGTTCTAGTGCTTGTCAAGCTCCAATGGCTTCTTTTTTCCCTTTTCTCAGTAAAGATTTCCTCATTTGATTCATTTATGTCAGCGTCTGCAGAAGGTGAGAAGCAGCGATTCCAATGAAATCCTGCGTGTTGTGTCAAATCTACTGCCTGCTGCTGCTCATCAGCCACAGCGTTCATTTCACATCTTATGCTCTGTGTCATTGGAAAGGGAAAATATTTTTCTTTTCCGTTTCCCAAATTTATAGTGTCAGTGCATCACTGTATCACTCAGAGTATGACACAGATTCCTCTCCAGCAAAGGTAATAAAGTGAGATCAGCCACATCGTGATTTTCAGGAGTTAAATTTGTATGCCTTAGTAATAAGTCAAATATGCCAGCTATTTGCCAGCGACATTTTTTAAATGTTACTTCACATGTTACAAGGGTCCTGCCAACTGGGTAGTCAAAATATAAATGAGTGTCCTGAACTGAGAGTATTCCTAGGGGTTGGCAATTAAAAACCCACAGTCTTTGTAAAGGGAACAATATAGGTGGTGGAAAAACATTCTCCTTGCTATGTTGAATTGGTGTGTTTCAACCTCAGACTGCATGGATCACCCACAGGGGTGCAAGGAGAAGCAATTTTTCATGCTTATCTTGCAAGTCCTGACTGTGACCATGGGCTTCAATTAATGTAGGGCACTGGAAACAATTTATTTACACAGGCGTCCTTTCTGATAAGCTATTTCCATCTTTTTCATCTTTGTTGCATCACAAAGAGGCAAAGCACTGAAAAGTCCAAACGGAATTAGTTGCTGCAGAAATAGCTCTTTACAATGACCTATCTACATGAAAATGAATTCATGTTGAAACTCTCCAGCAAAAGAGTAATTTATCTGATTAATACCAATTATTTCTGCACTCTCTCTTACTTCTGTGAAGTCTGTGTCTTTAAACCTTGCTGAAATGTAGCAAAACCCCCACTAATCAATCACGGTCATGCATGATACCTTTCAAAGAGCTTTCTTGCACTCCTGACTAACTTTAACTAGACTTAAATTGGATGCTGCAAGCAAAAAATTACAGACTATATTTAATCAGTCTCCTGAAACATCTAGTCCTGTTCAAGAGCATCCTTCACATGCAGTTATTAAAATGTGGTGTAAAAATCTTCCCTTCCTACGTGACAGCCCACACCATGAGGCTACTAAGGTTTTTTTTTCAATATCTTCCCAACATGCAGAGCCACCTTTCACTTTGGCAAGAGCTACTGAGAACTTCACCCAGAAAAATCTGTGAGGAAAAAACCCTGGTGGCCACTGCTTGCTTCAGTGCAAGAAAGGATCATTGTTTTCCAGTCTAAGTGTAAACCATACAGTTCATAGGGAAGGTGAACCAAGCAGCTCCTTCCACCTCTTAAATTTTTTTTACTGCCTTAGCTGACCTTTGCTGTGTTGCAGCCCCTCAGCCAGATTCTTCATTTCCCTCAGCCTTGCTTTAAACAGTTCTCTCCCTTATCTTCCTCTGATGTCCCAACCAAGATACCAATGAAGAAAATGGAAAAATTAGTTTAACATTAATTTAACAAGTTTCACATTGTTTCGTGCCCACCGTCTTTCTGGTTTGTGCTCTTTACCCCAGTTACTAGGTCCAGGCATATTTGGCCTGGAAAAAAAATCAAAATGAAAATTTTTAACAATTAACCTGTTGGAGTTTTTTTAACAGTGAAGTATGGGAGGAAAAGAAGCTTGCAATTGCATCAATTTCTCTCAGCCTCCCAGGCAATTTATGTTTGCACATTCTCGCCTGAGCTTTCCTATGTCTGCAAAAGCTTTCTCCAACACGTTCCTGCATTGCACTTTAGGACTTCCCATCACTCCTCAGCCAGCCTCATTTATTATAAAGTGCTGTGTTGATCGTACTTGCCTTCAAATTTTCAATTTGCATCCTCCGGTTAAGTTTTAGATCTGCTGAAGAATCAGAACAACTCTTTCTCATTAAAGCATTTCTTTTTACGTGATTAGTGATGGCAACAATTAAGGAACAATAATAGAATTCAGATAATGGTGGCTATAATGATTCTAAGTGCTTATGCTGTTTGGCTGGAATCAAGTTAATTTTCCTCATAGTAGCTGGTACGGGGCTCTTTTGGTTTTGTCCTGAAAACAGTGTTGATAACAAAGAGATGTTTTAGTTATTGCTGAGCACAGTTTACACAGTATCAAAGTCTTTTCTGCTTCTCATATCACCCCACCAGGAAGGAGACTGGGGGTGCACAAGATGGCTTTTCTTAAAACAGCTGTCCAGGAGTAAACTGTGATGCTACTTCTTAAAACAGCTTTAAGCCAAAAACACACACACACAAAATCTTTATTTATGGCATCAGTCTTGAACTGTCCCCAAGATGGAATACACTTTTCATTTTGGATGTATAGTTCCTTCCAAAGCATTAGTGCTTTTGGCTGGCTAACCACTACATTCCTCCTACCAAATTATTCATTACACAATTTATCAAAGCAAGTAGTCAGATAAATGGTTTGCCTTGCCTCCTTTGCCTTTTTGCTGCCTCAAATCCTCTTCCCACTCACATGGAAGGGTGAACATCACAACATACTCTTTTTCAATGTTAACCTGAAAGAATTTGGGGTTTGATGTTCATGACTTAAGTGTGGGAGGAAGAACCAAGCTTTAGGGGCAGAGTAGAGGAGCACAGCTCTCCCTTGCACTCCCAGGGCTACAGTGCTGTTAACTATCCTAAATCTGAATTTTCTGATAGGAGGAAAGCCTATAGGGAGTCTGGGCAGGAGGCATATTTGATCATAACTTTTTCTGCTGTTGCAACACTCATTTCTCTAACGTTGCCAATACATTTGACCCTGCTGAACTGGTGGAATAAGCTTTTCAGTAGTTAAGTTATTAACATTTTAAAAATAAAAATTGATTCTTTGGTCCTAACTCAGCAGTCAGAAAATCATTCTTCTTCTAAAACAAAGGGACCTAGTCTCTGGCAATTCATATTTCACACTTCTTGCTTAAACAGCAGAACTATAGCTCCTAGGAACTCTGCAGAACTCCTTCCAGTCTCCATTACTCATAACACTGTTCTGGAATCCATTCTGTCCTAAATTCTTCCAGTGATACAAAATCATGCAAACCACACACAACTCAAAGGTAAGTCTAAATTTTTGCCTTTGTCCCCATTCACAGCCACCTGCTACCCAGTTTGATCAGCTTCCATAGAGGAAATGAACAATTAGTCGTCTTGTTTGATGTTCTTATTTTCAGTATTCTCCTTAGAAGAATAATGATTTCCCTGTGATCTACAAAAAAAACTTCTTCAAGTAGTTTAAATGTATGTTTTAAGCAGAAATTCAACTCTTAATAGTTCCTTCTGGGCCAAAGAATAAGTAATGAGCTCACTCCCACTACACCTTTTCTTTATTAAGAGTGTGTTTTGGAAAGTGGAAAATACAGTCTGTCTTGCTTGAAATACTCTGATCCTACATCAGCTCTGTGTTTTAACTTTGATCTTCTGACTACTATAAAAAATGCATTTGAGTGAGTGAGGAATTTTCCAAGAGCTTTCTCTTACACTGGATCGAGCCCAGAGTAACTTTTTTCCAATCTTGTGTCCTGCTGTGCCTGAAACTCAGCCCTGAAGGCACGGCCACCTCCAGCTATGCAACACACTGAGTTCATGTAATGAACTCATCTCCTCAGTCCTAACAAAAAAAGTGATATAACTGTGTGCCTTTTCACTCCTTAACTCTTCTCTGTCAAAATGATTTGGACTTGAAAAGCACTGCTGGTGGAGGTGTCTAAGCTAGTCAGGTTTCCTTGGCAGGCACCTGGATGTTAACTTGCGCTGTTGAGCAGTATGGCTCTGGATTTTTGTGTTTCCTTTGCTTTGATCCCTGTCTGGAATGTGAGCTGTACCAATCTAGATTGTCACTTCAAATTCAGAAGTGAGAAAATGAAGCACTTGCTGTGTCTGCTGCAATAAGATGTGATGATGGTGTTTCTACATAGCAGCTGATTTTCCCCTGCTGCAGTGAAAACTGTGGCAATGTATGAAATCATTTCTGTAGCTGATGGTTCAAAACATATCCAAAAATGCTAGTATGGGCATAGATAGGTGTTCATTGTAATCAAACATTTCTATATGAAGAATTCTCCATGTAATTTTTCATGGAAAAAAAAAAAAAATAACGGGCAGTAAGGACTTGGAATAGGTTAGAATAAATCTTCCAGACTGTTCAGGGTTCTCATATTATGCAACACTTTTTGATGACTAAAATTCTACAAAATAATTTTTTTTTTTAAAAAAAAAGGTTGTATTTATTGCAATGAGATGATACAGGCAGTCTATATTTTACTTGTATACCTTTGTTATCAGTTAACCCTGCATTAGGACCACACATTTTGTACTGATGACATCAAAGAGAAAAGAGACAGGGTGTAAGGGGAACAAATTCAGGTTTCAAAGTCTCAAAGGGCTCTTTAAAACTATGCCTATGCTAAACCAAAGTAGTTCTTCAGTCACACTCCACTCATTGGTGTTTTCTACCAACTAATGGAAGCTGTTCAACATTCAGTATGATGACTCTCTTTCTTTTGTGTAGAGGATCACTATCCATTTCCTAAGAGATGCAGTAGATCTAATACAGGAGAGTGAGTTCCAGCTCTGGCCGCAGACACATAAATATAGGTGTGATGACATTTGCTATACAACCTCTGATAATCAGTACTCAAGGCTACATAAAATTTTCTGAGCTATTTTAAGAGAGAAGTGTTGGCTTTCAAGCTGGAAGAGTTATAGACCGTATTGTATCTGCTTTCTGTCTTTGGAGACAGTGTATATGTGCAGAATCAGAAAAAAAATTAAGCTCACATAATGATTTTGTCAGGTTAATTTGATCTAATTCAACATGAGACTTCTAATTGCAGTTTAGATTCAATGATTTTGACAAATATGTTGCATATGTAGGGCAAAAATAATAACGACATTTTACTACCTACCAGACTGAAATGATGTAAGTGATGAATTCTGAGTCTGAAGCCACTATAATTTTAATTAAAGTTAGGAACTCTGATGCTGTCTGGCCACATTACTAAATTCACTGTCTTACTGTTAAATGATTTTTGCTATTAAAAGATAGGAGAGTTGTCATATGCATTTGTTTAATTTTAGTATGTTTTCGAATCTGTTGGTACTATTCAACTGTTGCCCTTAAATATCTAAGTTGCTTCAAATTGAGATAATTTCAAGTTTTAAAAAAATATATTTGTTATTACTTATTTTATTATTTTCTTGCTACTGCTAAAAGAACTGCTTTGTTCAGGCAAATATTGACCAGAAAAGCATCTGCAATTATAACCACCTAATACCCTTTCTCCAGAAATATTTATAGATTTAAAAACAAAAATAAATAATCCCATTCCTCTTACACAGTTAGTATAACTTCACAAACTCATCTACAGTCCTTTTCATTCCTTCACTGCCAAAATGGGAGCCTAGTGGACCATGCCTACTTAATAGCATTTTACGTTATTCCTGTGTTGTGCCTTCTGATCTTACAAGTTTAAAAGTTTACCTTCTAGGTAAATTCCTACTGCCACTGACAGATATTGCCTAAAAAGAGTGCTGGAACAGTGTAGAGGCTTCGTTTATTTCAATACAAAGCCTTAAGAAGTAGTTTTATGCATTGCCCCTTAGAAATGGAGTGGTGGCAGCTTTTGGTTGGTTTGGAGGGGAATGTAACAGGATCAGAAGCAGCTCAAGATTTTAATTCCTTTTGCTCTTTTCTAATCTTTACCTTCAAATGATACTTCCTGGAGAGCTGAGTTTCAGGTCTTCCTTGCTGAGCCAATGCTTGCAAGGTCAAGGAGCTGAGTTTGACTTGCAGCTGAAACAAGCAAGCTCCCAGTTAGGGATGCACAGGACTGACAAGTTCTTTTCAGAGCCAAGGGCTTTCCAGAGCTCAGGGGGAGGGTGAATTTTCATGTGTACATAGTTGGAGCCACCGATTTCTGGTCACTCTTGTCAACTCACAGGTCACATTAGATGTTGCAGTTGCTCCCATTCACCACTATATACTACAGCTCCTGGAATAGGCCATTGTCAATAAATTATAAAGCAAAAGTGGAAAGAAAGACACACATCAGCTCTTTTTTCCACCCAATCCTGTTTGGTTCAGTTTAAATACTTTAGAGAGTTCAATTTTTATGAAAGTTAGAAAGAAAATAAGCAGGTCTCTTACCTAGCAGGCAAATAAAAAAATTTGAGGGAATAAGGGCCTACACACCAAGTGCTGGTTTCCCCTTAACCCAAGATGCCAAGGTTTGTGTTTTGGTATTGGGATTTGAGACCTCAGGGTTTCACAGTGAATCCCAAAACAAAGGCACAGGAGGCACCTCTCAAAAAACCCCACACAACTAGCTTTTTAAAGCTTTTGTTCCCTGTGGAAACAACTGCATTTAAGGGTTTAATTCCTTTCCTTTCAGCTTTTGAGATCTGTTTTTCTTGTTTGTGCTTTGTCAGTTCTGTGCTTGCTTGATAAAGAAAGGTATTGTCCAACTAGAAAAAAAAAGAAAGGATGGAATGAAACAAAAGAAAAAAGTCCTAAATGTATATGCCTTGATTAACAGCTGGATGAGGAGAGTGTGATGGCAAAAGCATGATGGTCTATGAATACCTGAAGGATAGAGTTAAAAGACAGTGTTGGGATAACAGAAGACATCATCTATGAAATATCAAGATTTTATCATCAAAATATAGAGGTATGTTTATAAATGTTTAAAAATAACAGTCTATTTGAAGACTCTCCCTTTTCCCTTATCTTCCATATTTCCAAAGTACCTCCAAAGGAATAAGCCATCCTTTTCTGTGGATTATGTAATCCACAGATTATACTCACTAAAGCAGCATTTGAAAATATTACAGTTAATACCCAAAAAACTTGCTCTTAAATGAAAAATGTATCCAGAAACTGAAGATCATCAGGAGTAGAGCTAATGTTGCTTAAGTCATGATTAGTTATCACTTAAATGCCCTTCACAGCAAGGCGTGGGACACAGTCACCACCCTTCCTGGAAGGGATGGCTCAAGGAAGAACATGGATCCACGAATTCACATCTAGGGTGCACTCCTTGGAAGAAGTTCACAGAAGACAGGTATGAATTTTTAAATAATATCTAAACAAAAACATCTTGGCAGATGCTCCAGAACTATTGATCTGAAACCAATGCAGTCAAGTCTATCAACTGGGCTTGCCATATTCCTTCTTATGTTTTTGGGGTTTAACACTGCAAATCTTTCATTGCTTTCTGAATTTTTCATTGCTTACTACACAATGTTGTAGTTCCAGCAGGAGGGCCTTGGACTTGGACTGAGTGCCTGGCAGTGGTTACAGCAGTCAATAAGTTCCTTGAAGATGTTCTCTGTCTTACTTTTCTCCAGAAGGACACCTGTGAGCACAGGCTGTTCCACACAGCAAGCCAAAGCATTGCAAAAGCTGATTAGGATGTTCACTTTGATTACACCTTTAACACAGATGTACCCTGTAGAGAGAAATCCTCTTAAAAATGGGATATATTGTTTGGATGCTTTGAGGATGAAAAATGTATCAAATTTCAGTCCCCAGCATCCTGCACAAATATTTTAGCCATCGTGCTCATGCATAAAAAAAGATACAATAATCACTTTTTCTCCAACAATCCTCCTCTGGGTTGCTGCAGGTTTGGGGTCATTGCTCTATCCATGGAGACAGCAGCTCTCAGGGCAGGAATCACCACTGAGACTTGGTATCTGTTGGCAGCAGTGCCTCCATGAATCCCTAAGCCAGGGGTTTTAATGGCCTTTTTGTACAGCTCTGGATGCTGTCTTACTTAACTGAAGAAAGTTTTTTTGGATACGAATTTGGCATCCCTCATGGAGGCCAATGATCTGCTTTGGGGGCTGGGTATCTGGGACTTGGGCATTACAGCATCCAACAAACAGAGAAAGAAAAAAGAAAAACCTAAACCAACAAAACCCCCCACATCATGACTAACTCCTGCAAAACAGAATTTCATAGAAATTAAAAGTTTCAGAATCAGAATGTCAGGATGCCATATTTCAGGTTCAGAAATATACAGGTACATGAAAAACCATTTTCATGATGTTTCTTGATGCCTTATTGGGCATAAATGATTCCTCTCTTCTGATGACAGCACTTAATTGGCTACTTCTGTCTTTTGTGTCTGCTTTCAATCTCTCATACAAACACATCAAATCCCTAGCAATAGCTTTTTACAAATAATTTCAAATGTTTATTCTTTTCACCAAGAGCAGGTGAAACTCCCATATTCATTTCTCCACAGTTTAGCTGGATGTCATATGAAAAAAGTAATATAAACCACCCACACCACAAAATTTAAACACCAAAATTACATTCCTGAAATAAATAAGTACAATACACCCAACTTTGCAAAAATAAATTAAAGTAAAACAGTCCACCATATGGGGCTCTGTCAAGCTCTTTGCCTGTAGGTGTGGGCTAGTCATCCCAAAACACGTCTTTGTATCTGAATGTTTTTATTTTTAAAACATGTAAGGGAAAAGCAACAACAACAACAACAACAATAATAATAAGGCCTATCTCAATATTTTTACACTTAGTGCTTCCTTTGCATGAGATATATATGAAGCCAGAGTAACAGGTGCCAAAGTGCATACACCCTCCTTCTGTTCACCCACATATACAAGGGCAACTACCACTTCAATAACAAGAAGAGTTTAAAGGATTTTTTCCCAGCTTTTCTGATTTTTATTGCAGAACAGCTTGTAGAATGAATAATAAGGGCTAGAGAATTTCCCTTATAATTTACATATATAGATCGCAACTTCTGTTTAATTTGCAGCATATCTTTTAGAGAGGCTACCTTTGGATAACAAGCTTTAAAGGATGGAGAATCCTGTCTTTTTCTATGCAAATTAGTACAGTGTTTTTTATTCTTGCTATTAAATTGCATATAATTTCTATTCTGAATTTGTCTAAATTCAATTTCCAGTCATTGGATTTCATTATCCTTATTTTACTAAATTAAAGAAGCCATTATAGGAAGTCTTCTCTCCACTGAGGTACTTCTGAAGGCCATGATCACATCACATGTTAGACTAATTAACTACCCTGAGTCTCTTAATTCTCCCTAGACCTCAAATCAAGTCTGTATCTCTTTCCTGAACTTTTCTAATATTTCAGCATCCTTTTCCAAAGTGTGGGTAGAATCAGACATGCCCCTGCTCTATAGGAGGCTTACTGTTATGACACAGGACTATGACATCTCCACTCCTTCTCAGCAATCCTCAGCTCAAACATCCAGGGATTGAGTTGACCCTTTGTGGCTTCCACAATGCAATTGCTATTTGCATGGAAATTATTCGGCTCCTGGTTGTCTGACTTTTTATTTAGATATGCCAAAAGGCATTTCTCTTTGATAAACCTGTGTAATTGCTTTGTCCTTACCAACTTATACCAATTTACCAGTTTTTGTGTAATTTACTTTTTTTTGTGATAAGAACATTTCATATCTTCTCCAACTCATGCTTAGGGTTACTGAAAAGCACAAGGAGCTCAACAAATAAACATGCATAAAAAAATTATACAATTTGAACGCAGCAAAGCAATTTTTAAGTTGTACAATGAAGACTGTCAGTTTACTTGCTTTGTGAAATAAAATAATATAAAAGACCAGGTAATTTGAAAATGTTTAACCTTGATAAGATACACTGCTATTAAACAAATTTAATTGAAAACAGACTAGCTTGGCAAGAATACATTCCCTACTCAAGCTCATGTGAATTTGTATGAGTCGTACTTCCACCCTTTGGGTTACCACAAGGAACATTCCCATATATATACAGCTCAGGTTGCACACTGTGTCACATAGTCAAGGTTGAATTCTGACTACTCTTCTTTACTGCCAAATTTCTATCATTTCTCTGCAAATCTTTCTTTACCAGTGAGTCTGGAGTGTTTAAACACCTTCAATCCCCTGCTTTTGCCTGTATTTTATTTGTGATGTTTATTTTACTGCTGTATTTTAACTTCCTGTACCTTCAAAATTAGATATCCTGCTAACTTTATCAGGAAACCTAATGCCTGCACAAACAGCAAATGCAGAGCTTAGAACAGACCCCACTTTGCTCTGATTTTGACTCACTTTTTCAGTACTAAATACATTAAATGTTCAGTCCAAAATGATGACTTAAGTGGAGGAAAAGCCATTATTTTAAATTAGTCTAGTCTGAAAGTGTCCCTGTAAAATTGTTTGATTTCTACTCAAAAGATCTACTGCCTAAAAGCAATCAGTTAAATATGAGACACCTCAGAGGAGTGGGATTTGATTCTTCTTTTGGACAGGCAGTGTACTGAAAGTGCTGACAAACATATCTAGGTCTGGGCTGTATCTCACCTACCACTTCAGTCCTTCCTTCTTAAGGTCTCATTGCAGAAATTGAGACTGGAGATCAGAGAGTCAGAAAGATCTCAGTCTGATTTCAGTATTCACCTGGGGCTTGTTGAATAGGACATTTGGAAAGAAGCCTACTTTCTCCTTGTAAATGGAACATGAATTTTGTCTGCAAAACTCAGAAAGAAGATAAGTGGAATCCACAATGCCATTTCCACAGTCATTTTGTGGAATACAGTTGTGGTTTAAGAGCATTTAAGAGAGTACCTTGACTGCTAATTTGAGGATTCAACATCCTTCAAATATAAAGACTATTCATTTGAAAAATACCTGTGACAGATTTTCTGTAGAATCATTAATAGAAATATGATGAGCAAATTAAATGAAGAAGACTTCCAGGGAGGGTAAGTTCACTTAACAATATGGAGAAAGGGCAATTTATACTTAAATAAAGCTCTGCTAAAGATGCACATACATGAACTCACAGGTTTTTTCATATTTTGGGAGTTTCCTCCCATTCAAGTTTCTTTGAGTTTTTGTTTTTCCTTCATAGAATAGCAAACTGATTTTAAAAAAAAAATACAAAAAGGAATTTCATTCCTGGCTGAGAAATACACACTCTCTATCACACTTAGCAGGTTTCCATGAGAGGGAAGGTACAGTTGCTTTATCCAGTACAATAAAAGTTAAATTGGATCCCAGCCTCAGCTAATTAAAATTGTATACACTGAGGAAGCAGCTGGATGCTCTGTCAGGGCAAACAGATTGTTTTCCTATATTTGCAATGTATAACTGCAGGAACAACATGCTTAGATGTTACTCTGTACACACACATAACCCAAAGTTCAGGAGCATTCTTTCCAATAAGGAAATGCTATTGCTACTTGATTCTTGACAAATCAAAGAATTTATTCTCAGGTAGACTGGGAAAAAAGTCTTGAGATGATCTGAAAATTTCCCAGGCTAGGGACACAAGTTCCTGTCCTGTCTTATTAAAAACATAAGTCATCATTTCCTTTGACCTTAATGAAAGCAGTGTAGTTAAATCCAGGATAATGATTTTATGAGACAGCTACATCTCTCCAACATACTCGCATAATAATCAATTGAAACCAATTTTCAGTAATGTCAGAGCAGCAGAAGCAGATCTGCAGAACATACCAAGTTCTGCATACCAGCCATAGCAGATAGGTTGGTACACTTATTTCTTACCTGTCTATCTAAGAAACTAGCTCAACTACTTTTATTGAAGAAGTCTGAAATAGAGAAAAATCACTTGAGTTTTAGAAAATAGCTATTCTTACAGCTGTTACTCTAAGTACTGTTTGACTAATAATGTATTCATACAATACAACAAATATGGTCCTGCAACTGTTCTCAGGAAAGTGCTCCTTATTTAGTCAGCTGTGAAAATAAATTCAGATATTCCCTCGATAATTGGTACAAATATATGGTTATGTTAATGACATGTCTTGAGGATGAACTTCAAAAATTAAGTTTACTTGGGAGTATTTCCAGCAACATACATAATTGCAGATTTCAGAAAACATTTCCTTTGAGCAACACATGCTACATTCTTGTGCATAACTTCCTTTTAATAGTCCTTTTAGAAAGCTGATAGGTTTAATCAGAACTTGCATAACTTCTGTTCAACATTTAGGAACATTAGCAGGTCTTCACCTTCACCAAAGGAAAACGTCTCTGGAAAATAGTACAACTTGGCTCATTACTGAAAGATATACCTGAATGTATCACCCAAGTTTTCCTTTCCTGGTAAAATTCAAATTTTGTTAATTCAAACTAAATTTGACTATGGGAAGTTTGGACATTTACAAAATTTTTAACGAAATATGAATATTCCTAGATATGAAATATACAAGAACCAGTACTCTTGCCAGCAGACAGATCTAATCATCTGTCCAACAGGCAAGAGCATTGGTTAAAAATAAACAGCCATTACTTAATGGCTCCATCTCAGTGCTCATCAGCTGATGAAGTTCCAGAGGCAATCCTTCACAAGGACAGTCACAGACATATACATTCCCACCAAAATGCAATGTGGAACTTGAGCTGGTGTAGCAGCAGCTTTTTGGTTCTGTCACTGGTTGTGAATTTTACTGAATGGTAGACTTCCTCTTTTGCTTATTGTTACAAAAATTACTTGTTAGAAATGTTTTTGTTATATTCAACTGCCTTTAAATTTATAGAGGCAAAAGTGTCTTTTCCCATTAAATGCAAAGCCTGCACCTTTCTTGGCCCACATCAACTATTGTTCTCACTATCACAATTTCTGATACTGTACAGTATTCATGGAGTCCAGTTTGACTAAAATTGTTTCCTGAATCTTATTATACATAAAGAGATAACCTAGACCACTGGTATATGTGAATACAGAATATTTTATTATTTGTGTCTCCTTTAATTGTATCAAAATGCTCTTAAAACTAATATGCAGATGGATATTTACTGAATTTTGTTCCAGCATCTTGAACAAACACATGTTTTCAAAGCCTTTTGGTGTGTGAAAGTATAAGAAAACAAATGTTGTGTATGCAGTAGTGGGCGAGGAACTGTTTCATGTGCACTCACCTTTTCTTTTTTTAATTAAATTTAATTTGAAATGCTATCTGTGTAGAAGATTTTATTGCAGACTAGACTGTTGATGCACTGCAGAAAACAGGACTGAACAGAGTTGAGAAGGAAGGTACAGGATCACTCAGCTTCTCGTGGTGTGGCGGGGGCTTTGAGCATTTTCTTGTTCATACAATTTTTAGCCTACAGCAGATTTTCAAATTATAACTAAAAACACTTCCTCTAAATGGCAATGCATGTGATTCTAGCAAGAATTAGAAGGCAGAAGACATACTTTGTCATTAATGCAGTAAAAAAAAAAAAAAAAAAAGATGGCTTTGTGGTTAGGATGTAGTAGTGAAATTCACAAACCCCAGGACATCCCCTTGTTACTGTGTTCCACTGCATTACTTATGTTAATGTATAGGCTACCATCAAAACCATCCCAACTGAAAGTTATTGTTTTCTGGGAAAAAATAACTGTATAGTAAGAATCATAGAATACCAGGTTGAAAGGAACTTCGAGGATCATTTAGTCCAAACTTTCTTGGCAAAAATATGATCTAGACAAGATAGTCCAGCACACTGTCGAGGTGAATCTTAAAAGTGTCCAACGCTGTGGAATCCATCTATCTTCATTATACTCACCCTTGAAATATTGAAATGCAGTGATAAGGTCTCCCCTAATCCTTCTTTTCTCAAGACTGAACGAACACAGTTGTCTCAGATTTTTCTCAAATGGCAGATTTCCCAGTCCTTTGTTCATCTTTCTGGCCCTTCTCTGAACCCTAATAAATGCTCTAAAACTAATATTTATCCCTACAATAATGTCCATTTTGAATTCTGGTGAGTTCAGAGGAAATCATGCAATATCTCTGTCTATTCCTCAAAGTGTAAAATAAGCATAATACCTGTTAATCCACCTGACAGGTGGATTTGAGACAAACATACAGATACCTGGAAAGAAGATGCTTCAAAACACAAATCCAGATTAGCTATCCCCAGACTTAAACATTGTCTAGATGTTGTGCATGCCTCTTCCTGACTCATCAGACAAAATAGACTTCACTCATTCTACATTTGCCATTGGATTTGTGCCATCACCTTAGCTGTGACTCTTTCTGGGCTTATTTCTTTACACTTCTCACTGCTGTTCTTTTTTTTCAGGCTGCAGACATGACCCCTACATTATGTACCTTATGTAACTACTTAAAGGTACTACCTGATTATGTTAAAATATATATATTTTTTTTTCAACAGACTCTAAAAAGCTGTTTAGAAGAGGAATAAATGTTATGTTTTTATGATATTTCTATGTCTTTAAAACATCTACAAAAGACCGAGAATAAAAGATAGCATTATATTTCTGGGTGTGTCAATTTAAAATAGGATCTTAAAATACAACGCAACCTAGAGATTATTCACTAATTAAATTCTAGAACTTTTTTTTTTTTTTAATTATTACTGCTTGCATACTTCAGGACAATTTAAATAAAGCTTCCTTGGGAAAGCCAAGTATATATTTCTACATCAAAAACTACTAAACAGAATAGGATTCACAAAACCTCTCTATAAGAGATAAATAGATCAGCTCAGTGAGGTTTGAATCACTAAAGATGAAAAAAACAGATGTTCATCATGATATATATAGCTCACAGTCAAAAGATATATGACACCAAGGCTTTCAATATAATGTCTTGAGTAGCTAAATTTGCTCATAGGGAATTTACAGGTGCCTGCCGGAAACAAAGTGGTCAGCCCTAGTCTGATAGATTCCCTTACAATCCCCTACTTATTTTTTCTGAATGTATGGCTTAATCATCAAGTTAAAAGGCCGAGTCCAGGCCATAAATGGACAAATGACTGCCTAATTTTGGGACATGGCTGCCTGGCTTGAACTTAAGCTTTTACAGTGATGGGTTTTGAACTGTAGTTTAGCAATACAGATTGAGCAGTGCAAACTGCACACAACTAAGTATTAACCAGAGCTTCCCAGCCACAGTTGCAAGGCCTCACAGTTCCCAAAAAATCATGCTTTTTGTTTCCTGTTCTTCTTTCCCTCAGAACAAAAAATTAATAGTCCCGAAGAAGCAAGGAGCTAGCTCTTCATTTAGTACTGTATTACTTAGCAATTTTTAAAGGCTTTACTGGAATTGGAAGAATACCAAATAGTGACTGGCTGAAACGAATATTTTTCTGCTCTTGTGATCAAATGGTCAGATGGGGCGGTGCGCCAGTCCTGGATGGTGGTCTGGCTTTCCCCATGCCACTGTCCTGGCATCTGTATTTCAGAGAACTCTGTAAGACCAGGACAATTTCCCTATATGCCCTACCCAGTTCAGTGTTCATAAAATACAATTGCAGCACTGGAATGCCATGACTTCCTATATTGTCTGCATTATACGTAAACATGTGTGCTTGTGACTATGTCTGTTTGTGTGTGCATCTGCAAAGAGGAAAACCTGTATACAACTGTTCTGTGCTCCCTGGCACAATCTGCAACAAACATTATCTGCTCAGCTGTGCCTGTATAACAGACACTCTGTCTGAGCAAAGACACTCTCTGAGCATGAATTAAGTTACAGTCAGTATGAAAAGCAATTTATTGATCCAGTCCCTGATAGATTTCCTTTTGACTCAATTTTTACCTACTGTTAGCAAACCATAGAGCTTTAAAGGGAAAATTCAATAACTGCTGTTCCTCTTGGGTACTGTATATCTGGAAGACCTAGAGCTTTAAAAGCATCTGAACTTATGAGAGGAGTCCTATTCCACACTGGGGTGGGGGAGGGGGGAAATGGCAAAAAAACAGAGAGAAAGCAGTAGCTTGCTTCTTTGGGGAGTTCAGGATTTAAATTCTTGCTTTTTCTGAGCCAAATCAGAGAGATAAATTTAAGTGCCATCACAATTCTCTCCCATCAGGCTGTAAGCCATTTATTTTTCCACACTTCATATGAAAAAAAGGACCTATGTCAGCCTCTGGAAAAAACACAAAAGAAGCTGAAATGTCAGAAATACTTCCAGCTGTAGTGCTTTGAGATCTATAACTACTATTGGCATTTTCCTTCGGAAGAAGTATAATTCAAAAGAAGAACATATTCTTCAAATGAACAATGTCATGATTTATCATGACAACCTGTTTATGAAATTTTTGTTACACTAGAAAGATTCTTGCCTTTCTGTTTCCTTTTAAAATTAAGCTAATACACTTTCAAAAGCTTTTGTGTCATCCTAGTGAGGTGTATTAGCCAGGGTTTGGGAGAAGAGCCTCCCTTTTTCTCTATATGACTTTCTCTTTTCTCCTCTCCCCCATGTCCAGGTATAAATTTTTTTCAGCATTGCTTAGGGTTTTTTCCTCTGTTCTTTCTTTATTCTCATAAGTGATTAGAATCCCCAATCTTTGCCTAATACGTGTGATAGGTTAGACATGGGCCGTGTTTTTGCGATTGAATCTGACAGTGTGCAGGAACTGGCTTTGGCACGCTGCTATCAGTGTGGAGCCGTTCACACTACCTACCGTATTGCTTGTGAGTAACCATTTGGCCTCTCTCCATGTAGCTAGCTTTGCTTTCATGCCAGTAAAGCAAACAATAACAATTTTCTTTCCCTTCTTCTTTATTGCTTTCTTGTGTTATTGCTGCTTTAGTAATATCAGGTGAATGATATTGGCAGCTGTCTTCCCACAAATGACAAAATACTAATTTCTTGCTGCCACAGGACAGTATAGTGTTTAAATTCCCAGGATTCACTGCTCTCACAAGAAATATAAGGACTTCTGTTAAGATCAATACAACACATTAATAAAAAAGAACAACAATTAATGATAAATGGCTCCAAGTGCCGATTATATAACAGACGTATGCAGGGATTTCTGACCTCAAATACTCAGATGCACTCAGTATTTACAAAGAATTACATTCTTCCACAATAGCAGTAATACAAGGAAGTTTATTTTGTCATGCTTAGATTTCATAAAATAACATCTTCAAGTATAACTTCCCTATCCTCAGTAAAACAAGCAAGCTTTTGTGTACTGCAGTACTAACACAGAATTCAGATCCTGAAGAGTATCTTAAATATATTGAGAAGAACAAATTATACTATTATTTTAATATGATTATATATAGCATACAGCAAAAAAAATAAGGCAGCATTTGCCAGAAATTCTCCAGCAAAGTCATAGATGGCGGAGAAGACACTTGGTATGAAAACCATACTATAGACTTTGATGAATGGTGAAGATAAATTATATGAGTTAACTAAAAACTGGGAGCAGAGCATGTTTGATGGAGTCAGAACAGGAGCTGAAGTTAAAGAATGACATATAGGCAAAAAGAAAAATTTCAGAGTACCTGAAAATCAAAAGCTCATATTTAAAGCAATAGACACATAGGTAGGAATTTTTTTCTCAGTTATGCCCTTGACTTGCAACATTACCTTGACACCTCTAACATCTTTTGACATCTCTGTTGTGTTTGGCATAACGGTGTGGTGGTTTTCTTGAAAAAAAATGCCCATTAAAAAGATTATTTCCACTGGTTTTTTTGTTTGTTTGTTTTCATTAGAAACAAAAAATCACTGAACCTCCAAACATGTCAAGTAAAAAATACTGAAAATATAAAACAAAAAGTTAAAAACTCCAAATAGAATTCTTCCTTTGGATTTACCATCCAGGATTTTCAAGGAATGCAAGCACTTTTTAAAAAAGAAAAATGTTTGTCGAAAACCCTATCTTCCTATTAAAATTAAGTTTTACTAGAAAAACACAGAGCAAATTTGGCCAACCAACATGCTTACTCATCTATGTATTCATGAACCTAAAGTTTTCAGTGCCCAAAAAGACGTGGCTTTCAGCTGACCAGATGAACTGAAAGACACAGAACTAGCAGTTTTGGAGTATGTGACATGTTCCCTGCTGAGGGTACCCTCCCTCTCCCCGCAGGCTCTTAGCAGCATGGCACACCCTCGGATGCATCCCTGACGAAACTTCTAAGAACACATGGCGCTAAAACAATTTTCTCTTATCAACAACTCAACATGTGTTTCCTTCAATGACATTAATTTATTTTAATGACTTTGTTTTTAATTACTCCAAATGATAGTTCACTGCTTTCTTACGCAGCTCCTACTATCTCATGTATAAACTGGTAAGGTAGTGACAAGAGTGCTCAGCTGACAACAAGATGGTATTATGTTTGGATTCATTCACACTGTAGCATGTATAATGACACATATCTGATAGTAGCCAGAGAGTTAATTGGCACAAAATGCATGGAACAAAATGGATGCAAGACATAGACAGCAGATCTCCAGAGCCTGAGATGGATTTCTTTACCATAAAGAACATAAAACTGGCTACAGTGTCATAGTCAAGGGTAACTAAGGAGGAAACACTGAAAGCTGGTCTGTGGAACACAAAGTTCACAGGATCTCCAAAAAGTCTCTATGAAATGCCTTCTTTATTCCCTCATTTCCTGGTGAAGCAAATGAAATGTTGCTAACTTCACAGTTTCATCACACATTTCTTTCCACTTCAAAGCTAATTCCTTGGGTTTTTTACTTTCCAGATTCCTGAAGGTTCACATGGCAGTGAGTTAGTTTTGTTTTACTAATGAAGGACTAGTTTTTGTTGCTAGCTGTTCACACATGCCTCCTGAGTATGCCTGTAGTTTTCAGCAGCTAATTTGGCTTTCAGCCAAAACTGAGGTTGCCATAATATTTTCCTGGCTTCACTGAGACTGAGGTTAGTTCTTGAGAAAGACAAGACAGGGAGTGTTTCCTGATTTCACTCTGCTTTTACACCCTTGGTACACAAACAAAGCATTGACACTAATTTATAACACCTCTAAAATAATCTGTTTGTTATCTTACTGTGCGTGTTATTGCGTCTGCTGAATCCAGCCTAAATAAACTCTTATGTCATGGCCACAGCTGAGCAGTTACAACTTTCTCATGCAGGAAAAATCCTGGATGACTGTGAGCTTGATTCCTGCCTGTCTTGTGTATTAATGTACAGGTAAGTGGACATAAACTGTTGCTTTTTTAATTTAATATCTTGCACTTACTTTGGGAAGACAAATAGAAGAAAGCACAAAGCAGTGAAGAAAGATTAAATCACTGCAGAATAGGATAAATCTTTAACATCTCTACGTAATTTGTGTAAATTAACTAATCTAGAGCAATTGTAATTATTAGAAAAAGCACTGGTCTCTGCTGACAGCTTCTTAAATATTTTTTCCTTTATTTGCTGTCAAAGGTTATCTTCAATTGCTGCAAACAAAATGAATCATGTGTTCTTTAAGAAAATGTTTATTATGAAGATTACCTGCCTTTTAGTTATGCTTTTTATGATTTAAGTTATTATTTAGATAACAGAAAAAGCAGACTTTTTAGGCAAAGGCATTATTTAAAGGAAAAATAAAGACTTTTACACACATGCAATTAGATACTTAAGTGTTTTGAACACATAAGAATTCTTCAGCATAAGCCTAGCCCTAAAATTTTTCAAAATCAGTCCTTCATACGACTTGTTAACTTGTCACAGGTAGTCATTTAATGGCTGTCCAAGAATCTCAAATGCTGCCATGAAATCTTTGAACTTCCTTGACTGCTTGCTAACCAATTAATCTGCTCCAGCATCATCTCCCTGGCCCATGCCCAGCACCACCAGGACTGAGCAATAACATGTGAATTCCTGCGCACACCAGCTCTTGTCCTTGTAACAATTCCTTGGTATGAACAGATACCAAAAATTATAGTATTTTTCAAGGCCATACTCAAGGGTGTTTTGAGTTTTGTTTTGCTCTGTCTGTCTGTCCATTTTTGGTATACTACAAAGTTAAGAAATCTAAGGAAAGCACTACTGATAACCTATCCGAGCTTTATTTCTGATCTGAGAGCAAAGCCTAATTCTAAGATTTAGCTATCACTAGTGATACTTATCTTTAGTTTCATTAAAGAGACAATAAAACAACATTTCTGGAAAAAAAAGTAAAGAATACTCTTTGTGCCATATTAGACACTCTTTGAACCATTCTAAAATACTTGACTTGTGTAATATGGCCTCTACTGACACCTGGGATACAGACAGAAGAAACACACAGGAATATTTCCTCAATAAAGTCAAAGAAATCTCTGTTTTTATAATGTGATGGGTAGTGCTGAACATCAGCCGGATACATGGTTAAGTTATTATATGACTTAGAAATATAGTAAATAAAGAACAGCATAACAAGCAAAAACAGTATCTAGGAAATTCACAGTATTTATGAGTATGCAAACCATAGGTGAGAAGGAAAATACATGTAGCAAACTTTTATGTTTAAAAATAGAAAAGTTCTCAAAAAAATAAAAAAATATTACTAACTTATGAAAGACAAAAACCTTACTTAACTTAGAGACTATATTTCAAAGGTTTGGGGGTATGCACAGATGGAAAATCTCAGTCTGAACATAGCTTCAAGGTCAGAAAGACACCAAATTGGAATAAACATTTAGTTGCTATTAACAAAAAAATAATATTTTTACAGTAAATAAATCTCTAATGTAAAAAGATAGCTGTATATATATAAAGATAAGATCCCTGACTTACCTTTGTGGTTTCTATCCTGGCTCTTTGCTTCTGAAACTTTTTGCTCTCTGATGGTTCCCTATCACGTAATTTCCTATTACCATAACTAAAATGAAGTCAAATGCATGCTGCTTATTGTGGTTTCTCGCATTTTCTAAACTTTTACTGATTTTATATTCTCAATGAAGGATGTTTTACACTATTTTTATATAACCTTATCCTTTTTTAACACTTATTTGCTGACGAAAGGAATGAACATTAAATAAAAGGGTAGCAGCGGAAGCATAGCAGGAACAAATGCCACAAGTGCAGCCTGCTCTGAACATGTGCTCAGGAAGCTCTGCATGAAGGCAAGTGATATAAAAATGCTGCCCTTCACAGGCTCATCCTTTTGTACTTGTTTCCTTTAAGCTTTCTGTGGTATTTGCACCTTGATCTCTGTCAGGTTTACAGTTCTTCAGAACTAGTTTCATAGGCCTATGGAACTACTCAGATTAATCCACTGCTCTCAAATCATATTTATTTGTGTGTGTTTGTGTAGTATAACTTGTACTGACAGAAGTTCTTTAGAAGCACTACAAAGTCAGAGGTTTCCCAGTCATTCTTCACTCCAGTGAATACTCAATATTCTTGCTGTGCCAAAAGATAAGAGAGTGTATTACACTAAATCATTATGTTTACATTTACAGTTAAGGCCATAATACGGCAATGGCACAACTGAAGTCTATAAGGTACAGAGTTCTTTCATTTCTACAGAATGTGAAATTTCAGTACTCCTGCTACTACCTCAGGATCCAGGATTTGCTTTCCTGAGGGCTTCCCCAAATGCTTCTGAAAAAGTCCTTTGTATAAGAATTCTGAATACAATAAAGAAGGAAGTTAATCTGAGCAGTTAATCCAATAATTCCATAATTTGTCTTTTTCTATTAGCATTCCATATCTAGCAGTCCCTGTCTACCAATATGTAGATTTGGAGTAGTTCCCTTCCTACCTTTTAGTTGACCATGATCTCTATGAACGAATGCATGTTTATCAGTATAAATATGTACATTTGAGGCCTTGGCTTCACAAACAATGAAACCAAATATTTACAAAAAATACACAATAGAATCTTACATTAGTTACTGTAATTCATATTTAACAACAGTGTGTAATAAATCCATGTCTGTGTTGGCATAACCATTTGCTTGCACTTTTTAATATGCTTAAGGTTAAAAGAAAAAAAGAAAGAAAAATTGTCAATCTTCTCTCACAGATGCATATACCCTGAACAAAAATAATCACAAGAAAAAGTTCTGCACCCAACTTTGAGAAGAGGTTGCCATGAGCAAAAATTAAATGTGTGGGAAGGTGGAAGTTAGGATCAGTCAAATCATAAGAAGTACAGCAAAATAAAATTAAAAAAAAAAAAAAAATACAAAAAAAAATCTTCATTTGTTGGGGATTTTTTGGTTGTTGGGTTTTTTAAATATAAAGTGTGACAAACCCTTTGCCTGAATCTTATTCTGCATTAGTGCAAAGTGCTTTTCAAATCTGTGAGTTTCTTGAACAATTATCCTAAGTGGTTAAAATATCTGCTGGAATGCCCCAGAAGAATATATTATTTTATGGGCATGTTTTTTGCATATGAATATGCACATAGAAAAAGTATGAAAGATTCACTGCTGACTCTGAAGCAGATAATTAGCCTCAAATTGAAATTTGTTCAAAAAAATCCCCAACAACTTGATTTGTGAACCTTTTGACTGCATAATTCCCATAAATTTAATTATACTGCAAATTCAGAAGAGTGGAACTTCAGCACTTATAGGTTGTTCACACTGCCTTTTTTATTCAGAGCCTTCAAAATAGATCACAAATATTCATTTACTAACCCATGATCTCATTTAAAAAATGGTCTCCCCGTCCCTGCCTCTTTTCATCTTTCCTTTCAAAAGACTGCTGTTTCTCCTGGCTGCCCCAGACCAGGAACAAGCATTTTGCAGGGCGCCTTGGAAATAACTTAAGCCATACAGACCAAATTTTCCCTATGAATAATTTCAACTTAAATGTACAGATCTTAGGGAAGCTGCCAAATCCACTGTTGAACTGCAGGCATTTTGCTGCAGAGATGGCACCTAACTATACCTCAGGGGACTTCTATGAGAATTTGTTAAGACTCCTGATGGTGAAGGCCAACCATTATTGTTCATTCTTTTTTCAGATCTCAACAGGTCTGTACTTATTGTGCTCTAATCAGCAGCATGACATGTTTTTTTGAAGTGATATGGTATCAAAATACACATTTTCCTGTACTGAGTGAATGGGAAAATCATGTGGTTTTAATTAGCTGTAAAAGGACAGTACAGCAGCTGGTACTAGAGCATATGAAAAGATTTGCCTTGCTTTGGCTTTGCACTTAGAGAATCAAACAGTTAAGTGCCTGCTTTTCTACAGTGAGTGATGAATGTGAAATACGTGGATTGGAGAAGGCGTGGGGTTTTAAACACAGACTCTTCCCATTTCACTTTGGTGCTGCTGGGTGGCTGCTAATTGACTCCTGCTCTAGTGCCTGTTTCTGGATCATTACTGAAACTGTGTTAGTCATAGACTCCCTGAGATGTTTTACAACATTTCTTGAATAAGAGGCAGGCAGCTGGTGTACATTGACAGCACACCATACTGGCTCCTGCCCTCTGTGTACAGGCAGAGGCAGGTGAAACAGAGAAACCTGCAGAAAATTACTGAGGAGAAAGAAGGAGACATCTTCAGAGGGGGATTTCTGCCTCCCTGTTGTTCTGTAGACTGCTGTGATCTGAAAGAAACGAAACAGGAATTGCAGGTGGCCAGGTGGAACATTACCCTTCCTTGAACCTCTGCTTTTGGAGAACCTAAGGAGCAGTGCCAAATGTGCTCCATAAATATTTCTTGAAGCTGTATGAATATCTCTCGTGTTCAGTGGTACTCATTTTAGGAGAGTACAAACTCCTACTCAGGCTCAAGCTTCCCAGCAACAGCTCCACTCAGATGAACGGGATACTGCACAGGAGTGCTTAAGATTGCAATGTGTAAGCAATGAACATTAACAACCAACTAATATTTTCTCTGTTTTGCCAGAGTTTGTCTTCATCTTTTGAAAATACATATAAGCAACTTCCGTAGAATCATAGAATCACAGAATCACAGAATGGCTTGGGTTGGATGAGATTTTAAAGGTCATTTATTTCCAACCTCCCTGCCATTGGCTGGGACACCTTTCACTAGATCAGGTTGCTCAGAGCCCCATCCAGCCTGGCTTGAAGACTTCCAGGGATGGGGCATCCACAATTTCTCTGGGGAACCTGTTCTAGTGACTCACCACCACCACAGTAAAGAATTTCTTCTTAATGTGTAATCTAAACCCACTCTCCTTCAGTGTGAAGTCCCTCCCCTTTGTCCTGTCACTACAGGCCCTTGTAAGGAGTCTCTCAATCTTTCTTGTAGGTTCCCTTCAGATACTGGAATGCCACAATTAGGCCCCAAAGCCTTCTCTTCTCCAGGCTGGACAATTCAAATCCTCTTAGCCTTTCCTTACAGGACAGGTGCTCCATCCCTCTAATCAACTTGGTGGTCTTCTTCTGAGCTCTCTCCAACAGGTCGATATCCTTCCTGTGCAGGGACCCCAGAGATGGATGCAGTGTTCCAGGTGGAGTCTCATGAGAGCACAGTAGAGGGGCAGAATCCCCTCCCTTGACCTGCTGCCTGTGCCGCATTCGATGCAGTCCAGGACACAACTGGCTTTCTGGGCTTCAAGCGCACATGGCTGGTTCATGTCCAGCCTCTCACCCACCAGCACACCCAGGTCCTTCTCAGCAGGGCTGCTCTCAATCTGTTCATCCCTCAGCTTGGATTGATACTGAGGGTTGCCCTGGCTCAGGTGCAGCACCTTGTACGTGGCCTTGTTATGAGATTCTCATGAGTCTACTTCTCGAGCTTGTCCAGGTCCTTCTGGATGACATTCCATCTTTCAGGTGTGTCAACTGCACCACTCAGCTTCATGTCACCATTCCCATCACTCTACTTAATTCATGGATACACAGACTAAAATAGGTTTAAACTTTTCCATGTTTTCCCCCCTCCTCTCTATCACACAGTATCTCAGGTACTGGTAACACTTACTAAAGTTTGTAAGACTTGAGTTCCCTTTAGCATCCAGATCTCCATTCCCAGTTAGCATTACTAAGTTATTAAGATACCATGGAAATGGAAGATGTATATGAGTGCTAAATAGCCACGATTGTCGTAGAAATTATATACCCTTCAAGATCTGTGTATACCCACCTTAAGGCTCTAGAAATTAATCACATTTTTTTATCATATTTATATAGTTTCGTGTACCATGTCCTAGGTACTAATGTGAAGAGTTTCCATGTTTAGATCTAATCTGATTTTATCACTGATCACTTTGCTGATGTGCTGAAATCCTGGCTAACATTGCAGTCACAAAATCACAGATTTGCTATGTGTATACTTACTTTGGTACACCTTCCAGACTCATTCCTCCAAAGCTTTTTTCTCCTCCTCTCTGTTTCTGTGCAAGTCACTACACTTTCAAAATATTCTTATAGTTCTTTTCATTGTTTCCAGCAAAAGTAAGGCAATGGAAAGTGAATTATTTAATATAAGGAGTAGTGAACATACAATTTTTGAAAAATTTCCAGGTCAATGATCAAAAAATATTACCTGAATTCTGAAGGTGAAGTTGCGTGAATTGGCAAAGGGCTGATTTGTCTCTGTTGCAATGTGAAGAAGTATGCATCTCCAGCTCATTTGATACACCAGTGAAGAAATTCCTCAGTGTGTTCTCTATATGAGAACACAACTCAATGAATTTCCATTAGTGGGAAAGCTATCTCTGGCAGAAAAAAAACACCAAACCAGAGAAAAGCCCAAGAAAACCCCAACTTTTTAACTCACTATAGCAGGAACACCGTTTAATTTTCTTTGACCTATCAAAAATGGAAATCTTGTTGGCTCAAACAGAACAAGTAATTCAGATGTGGAGATACTAAGAACAAGTGAATGGATATTTGTGTGAGACTATCCCAAAATTAACTTTTGGTCCCCCAAAACAACTGAACTACATTCATCCCAGGTATTTTCCAAAACAGCACCAAATAAACCACTAGATGCACTGGCTTTTCCCCATATAGTACATACACAACACCATAGTGGCTGCCCACATAGATCTCCCAGCAGCATTGCAAATTCACCTATATAGACATGGTGGGTTGACCTTGGACAGCTGTCACACACCAATCCAGCAGGTCTCTCTTAAATTCCCTCCTAAACAGGAAGGGAGAAGAAAATAAAATAGAAAGGTTGCAGGCCAGGACAGAGCTCACTCACTGAGGACCCTCATGGGCAACAGAGACTTGACTTAGCAAGAATCAATTTAATTTATTGTCAGTTACTAAGAGTTTTGGATGGTGAGAAATAAAGCACCTAAAACACTTTCCCTCCCACTTCTCACCCTGTTTTCCCAGGCTCAACTTCACTTCTTTATTTCCAGCTTCTCTTCCTTCCCTGCAGCCCCGGGTGGCACAGGCGGTCAGGACATGGATTGGGGTCAGTCTCTGGCAGCCCTCCTCTGCTGCTCCATCCTCCTTGCACTGCTCCCTGCTTCACCCTGTGCCCTCCAGTGCTGCCACCCTTCAGCATGAATCTGCTCCAGCCTGGGTTTTCCATGGGCTGCAGGTCCTGCAGGGCATGGCCACCTGCCACTGTGTGACCCTCCTCAGGGGCTGCAGGGAAGCCATGCTCTGGTGCCTAGAGCACCTCCGCCCATGCTGATACTCTCACCTTGCTGTTCACACTGTTGTTACTCACAATTTTTAAAAATGTTAGGTGTTTGGTCCTTTCTGTAACACACTTTCCCCAAGGCACCCCAGCACAGCTGCAGGGCTCAGCCGAACCCTTTGGTGAGTACCTTGGAGCTGGCTGGAATTGGCTGTGCCCAGTTTGGGGCAGCTCCTGCCTCTCCTCACAGTGGCCCCTGAAGCAGGACCCCACCAGCACCTCACCACCTGCACTTGACAGAGGAGGCAAGGGGAGTCCTAAATGCATGGTTTCACCCATCTCACAAATGCATTTCCTATTCTTAAAAGCATATTAAGTAGGTCAGATTTGATATGGATGTAGCTATCCAGGTACTCTGAGGTAATGAAACTTGACCTATGCATTTCTGATGTGCATTGGCTGTCTGTACAATAGGAACAATATTTTCCTAATGTTTATTTTTACAAGTTAGAATCCATTAAAATATATGTTTCAAGACCTGAATTTTACCAATCTGAATAATCTGAAGGATTTTTTATCAGTTTAAAATATTCTGTCACAAATGCTTAGAAATTTATGCCAAGCCTCTGGTTTCTGCCCAGCAGACCCTCAATCCCTCCACTACTGTGTCACCATCTACACCTGATTGATGACACTTCAGGACTTCACAGTCTGAGATTAATGACCAAGTTCCCACATCTTGGTCTTCTGATTTTGATGGAAGAAGTGGGATTTGAATTGTGGAGGTTAGGAAAGGAAAATATTTTTCCTGCCTTACAATGGCTAAAAGGTCATTCTTGAGCTCAAGTTGTTTAAATAATTTATCGTGAGCTACTGAGTCATAACAGAGTTACTGATCTGTCTTTGACTACAGTGACATTCTATTTTTTCAACTCTGCCTTTTTTCATTCTGTGGTATTAAATAGCTCTCAGTCTGCAGTAACCAGAAATGTTTAAGCGTGCTGCAACTCCATAATGACACATCAGATCTGTACCTTTTACAGTCTGACTAACAGAGAAGAGCCTTGATGGGACTACATGCTAAAAAGAAGGGTTTTACTTGGGAACGGCATGCCTTTATCAGCTTAGAGTGCATTACTTATTTTCTAAGTAGCCTGTGCACTCACTTTGCAACAGGAGATGATTTGAAACTTCAGTGCTGATATACTTTTTGCATTTCTGCGTTGGCACTGAGAGCCTTCCTACCTCAAACTTGTCTTCTTTATTTTGTATGCCTCAGTGTTCTGTGCAGTCTATGGGGGTTGATATATATCTTATTATAGATTTTAGTAACTCTGAAAAGCTGCCTAGAAGCTAAAATTGCTAGTATCTCACAAATTTAATTTTGCCTCCAAGTCAAATAAGTATTTTCCCCACCTAACTTAAATATTTTAAAGTACTGAAGACATTCTGGATCATATTCCCTGAGAGAATATGGAAGCCTGATCCCTTGAAAAGTGTATCTATCAAAATGACTTTCCAATTTCTAACTACTTTGATTGCAAAACCTTCCCTCAACTGGGGAGGAAGGTAACGTATATATTTTTGTTGTATCACATTAAGAAAGACAACTTCATTTCTTCTTACGTCATTGTTAGAAATGCTATTGCTACTGCATAATTTCAAAATTTGGAAATTATTATGTAACGCCTACAAATGTCTTCAAAGGATTAATTAATTGCATTGGAAGTGTTCCCCATTATGTGAAATCACAGTGTTATAAAAATCAAATTACTATGTTACCACATAATTGGCTTGGAATTTGAACTTCAGTCTTTACTACACCACCTTTATGAACACACTTCTCTGATTGCCTATGTTTTTCTCACAAACAAACTGTCTGATGTTATATCCAATAACGTTTGAAATTATCAATTTGGAAAATTGTGATCCACTGTCATCCTTGTTGGACAAAAATCATTAGGAAACACTAATGAAACCATATTCTTTAGATCTATTCAGAAAACTGCACAAATTGTGTCTCATTGTTTCAGCTGTGCTTAGTTACTGGCTTTAGTGTGACTCTGACTTTGTTTGCATGACAAGGATCACCTGAGTTTATGGAGTGGTGTGTGGTTTGCACAGATTTACATAATGAAAATCAGATAAAAGGCAGTTTGAGTAGATTTTGCCTAACTTGATTCCCTTTTTTACACAAGATAAATACTTGACAAGGATATTTCTACAGACTTGATCATTTGGTGCTCAGTAAAGCTTTTGGCACAGTGACACATGGGGAATTGTTAGTTAAGCTGAAGAGGATGCGGATTAGTACAAGAATGTCAATACAGTAAGGCATTGGCCAAAGGGGAGACAATGAGGTGTTTTGTGCTGACAGACCATCAGGCTAGATGCATACTGCTGGTGAAACTCCTCAGGGGGCAGCAGTTGCTTCGCCTTGGCCAAAGGGAGGGATCTGCCAGCTGAGGCTGTTGGTGAGCTGATGTTCAGAGGCACTGCTAATGCTGATTGATGAGTATCTGGTGATCAGAAAAAAAAAAAAAAGTTACCATAGGGTCACAGTAAGGCATAAAGTGAGAAATACAGCAAGGCAAAATAGGATAATACATGTACAAACTAAATAAAGGAATTTCTGCTGTGAGCTGGATGTTATCACTTGGGGAAAAAAAAAAAAAAAAGAAGCAAAAGAAATACTTGTCAGTACTATTTGGCCAGAAGGTAACTATTGGCCAACCATGTGATGTAGCAGTGAAAGCAGCAATGTGGACACTGGCTTACAGTCCAGGGTACTCTCACCAATTCTGAGCCCTTCCTAACTGGTTGTATTTAACATCTTCTCTGAAACTGTTATATAATTTCATCTATATTGAAGGAAAGTCAACTCAGAAATAAAGATGATACACAAATGCAGCTTGGGTAAGGAGAAAAGAGGAGGACCCAATTTACAAAACAAGACTATGAAAGCAGAGGTTTAGAATAGCAAAAGTATGGAGGGGACATTATAAAGATCTTAAAAAACAAGAATGGTGAGCTAGGTCTAGTCAAGGCTAGTATTGTCAGGCAAGACAAATGGGAATAAAGTACTCAGAAATAAATTGAGACTTAAAATTAGAAGTTCCTAACTATTAAAGACATGAGAATCTGCTGTTCCAGAGGAGTACAAATGACAGGAGCAAAAAGTAAAGATGTTCTTAATCATCTGATCTTCTGAATGAAAGTATGCGATTCGTGATTCTATGTGATGAATGAAACCACAGACAAGGATGTGGTGTTGCCCAAGAAGGCCCTTCAAGGATAATTTCAAGGAGTGCTCAACAGAGTTAACTGAGTTGATTTCCTAATGAGTTTGTTTCAATCTGAGCTGCAAACACAACCACAGAGTATCCAGAGGATGACTGCACATACTCTGGGAACAGCAATGCCATGAACGCAGGCACAAAAAGCACAGTAGGTCAAGGATTCAGAAGCAACATCAACAAAGACATGGCTGCAAATTCAGTAGTCCTCAACAAAAAGCACATGTTGTGCATCACTTGTCTAGTCCAACTGCACGGTGCTCACTTATACGTCCCCACCTTTCTTGTAGCAATGTTCTCTGAGAGCTGGCATGCTCATGATGACTTGGTCTTGATCCTCCAGGGCATTCCACATGGCAGTTAAGTTCTATATTTTCAGTGTGAGAAGAAATACATAAAGATGTGAGAGATGTGCACCTTATGATATCAGATTTGCTTCTCATTCCCACAGATATCTCATAAAAAAATATTCAAGTAATGTTTCCTAGTTAAAAAAATAAACAACCAAACAACCAACCAAAAAAACCCAAAAATCAAAAAAACAAAAACCACACACTAAAAAAACCAACAGTCTTCTAATTTATCTTCACCTCTGTCCCTTCTTAAAAACATATTGTAAAGATCTATATTATACCTAGGAGCTGTACTGTGCAAGTTTGAACCTCTGGTCTCTCCTCAGCCAAAGATCTTGTTAAAGTCAATGGATATTTTCTGTAAAGAGTATAACTTAGCGGTGTCAATGCAAGATTTATTCCCATACCTTAGGCTTCCCTGAACACTTCCTTGCCTGCCCTGACACTTACTTCTTTATACAAAACATTATCCTATATGCATTTTCTAGGATCATTGATTTTTGTGTGTATACGCTTGCTTTAAAGGCTCATTTTGCATCACTCAAGGTTAAATATATTTATGTTACACAATTGTACTAGGCAACTGAGCCCTGACTTATAAAGTATTGATATGTGTTTTAAAACATCGCAAATTCAAAGCCAAGCTAATCTCACCTTGCTTTGAATCTTAAGAATGCATTCTCTAAGATACATTCTGCATATATACATAGATGACTTTTGCCACAATCTCAGAAATTAATGAGGTTATGGCAGATACAAAGCTATATATTTTTTTGACCCTGGTCTAATCATACTGTAATTTACCATCTGGTGTTTTTTTTTTTTTCCCTCCGGAATATGAATGGCCTATGTGTTAATAATATTATTTACCTCAGTCTGAGATCATATTAGCTATATTTTGTGCGCTCACAACTGAGAAGCCCTTACACAAATACAAGCAACAAAGGGTAAAAGATGATCATACTTTCAGCTACATCTTCAATGGCATATTTATAAATACACTATTTCTAATATATTCTTAACTCCTGAGGTGCATCCTGTGAGCACATCTCTGACATGCAGGGGTGCTGAGACCTCAGCAGCTGAGGTGCAGAAACACGAAGGACAACTGCACTGTGAAGGGTCACCTGAGACGACTCAGTCATGGAGGTTTGCAGCTGCACTGAAACTCCAGCTTAGTATTACAGGGTATGGAGCTATTTCTGATGCTATTTTGAGATGAAAAGTAAAAGGAAAAACATAGGTGGGCAGTTAAGCAACATATCCAAAGCTCAAAAGCAAGGGAATCTTTGCACACCAAAATTCTTAACATTTTTATGTGAAAGTAGTTTTCAGGTTTTGCCTTTTCATCCCACATGTATTTTTTAGAGTGTTGTGACTTACTCACTGAATTGATTTAAACCCAGCAGATTAATAATTATGGTTTCTAACTGTTGAAAATTTAGTACCTAAAATTCTGTATATTCTTTTATAGGCTCTGGCCATGGCTACTCACCACTAAGGATTTTATGGCATTTTCTGTGAAAATCCTGGTTTCCAGGCACAGCCAGCACATTATCCTTCTTCACTGAACGCATAAGGCGCAAGATGGACCCCCAAGTTTTTAAAACTTCATTCTGAAGGTAGTAGATAATTGAGACAGTATTATTTATAAGATTAATAGAGAATTGGTGCCCTTGAAAGGATACACTGCTGTTTTGTTTATATTCGCCAGAGCACTACTTTGTAAACCTTTCTCTTACATGTAGCCAAGAAATACACAAGCAGGCAAGCAGAACACACCCTGCTCCCTTATGCCATAGCAACTTGGCAGTGAGCAATCCAGCCCACAAAAACAAGTGCTAAGTGCTGAACTTTCTTTGTGTTGAATAATTTCAAGTTAAATTTATTAATCTTTTACAACAGGAGAAACAAGGCAATGTGAGACACCTCAGTTTGATGCAATAATTTATCACATACTGTTACAGGATCTTCTAAAATGCCGATTTCTTACGTTCTTCTGATACATGTTTTGAGAATATATTAATATATTATTTGGCTTCCTCTCAGTTTGTATCATACTCTGATTAGCTGAGAGGGGGAGAATATTTTAAGCAGGCCTTTCGAAAGTTGATCATAATGAATAAAGACCATATTAATACATATTATGGAGCTATAAGATGATATGTGATTTGGTTGATGTTATATGCCTCATTAAGAGGTGCATTTAATATGCAATGGAAAATGAGTTACTCTCCACAAACAGGACCACACTCTTCAAGCAAGAGGTGCTCTTATGTCTCAATTAAAACCAATAAAATTAGATTACCAAAAAAAAAAAGGGGGGGGGGGGGGAAGAAAAAAAACCAAACAACAAAACCCAAAACAGAGAAGAAACCATAAGCGGACTGAGGGAAGTCTTTCCCACATAATCTCATTTTCTATGAGTCCTTGCTACTTCGCAGGCTGCTGGCAAGGGCAAGGGCCGGCTTTGGCACCCTCTGCTATAACTCGCCGCACGCCGAGGCAGGGTGTGCGGGCAGACCGCCGCCCGCTCGCCCCCGCCCCGCCGTGTCCCTCCCTCCCTCCCGCCCGCTCGGGGCCGCGCCGGGCCGTCGGGACACGCGGCACCATCGCGCCTCGGCGGTGCCGCCCGGCGGCCGCACCCCAGCGCCGCCGGCGGGGTCCCC
>JAWWTY010000106.1:46587259-46721869 GCA_035222235.1 Margarornis squamiger
CCGCACCCCAGCGCCGCAGGCGGGGTCACCGCGGGGCCGCCCCGGGGTGCCCCCCGGGCCGGGGTCGGCGGCGGGAGGGCGGGGCCGGGCCCCGTGAGGTCACGGCGCTCGGGCCAGTGGGCGGCGCGGCGGGGCCGGGGTGTCCCTCGTGCGGCGGCCGCATGGGGAGGGCGGCGGCGGCGGGCGCGGGGCGAGCGGTCCCGGGGCGCCCCCGCCCACCCGGGGGCCGGGACTGAAGGGGCGGTGCCGCTGCCCGGGCACAGGTGCTTCGGCGGCGGTGTCGGCGGTGTCGGTGTCGGGTGCGGAGCGCCCTCCTCCCGGCGGCGCCCGGCGGGGGATGTGCCGGCCGCCGGGGGCGCGCCGCCCGTGGGAAGCGCGCTCCTAACGCCACCTGGGCGCCGCGGGGAGCGCGCGGCGCGGAGCGGAGCGGAGCGGGCGGAGTGGGGTCGCCGGGAGCCGGGCAGGTAGGAAGAAAGAGAAGCGCCGCTTCGGGAGGGTCTGAAGGGCTTTTGTTTGTCTGCTGCCCTCTCTTGCGTGCGCGGGTGCGGGCGGCGGCGAGCGGCGTGCGGCGCCGCCCGGGCCGGCAGCGCGGTGGGGCTCCCCGCGGGGAAAGTTGCGGGGACGGTCCCTGCGGCGGGGCGGTGGAGGAGCCGCAGGGCCCCCTGCCCGCTGCCCCCTGCCCGCCCGGGGCGGGGGGCTGAGGCCATGGCAGCGGCGGCCGCCGGAGGGCTCCGCGGAGCGCGGCGGGGCTGCCCCGCTCCCCGCGGGGTCGGAGCAGCGGCCGCTCCCGGGCAGTGCTGTGCCGCTCGCACAGCGCCGAGGGGTGCCCTCGCTGGGCCCGCGGGGTCGGGCAGCGCGGGCACACAGCGCGCCGCCCCGTCCCGTCCCGGAGCCCCGGAGCCGGGCTCGACGTGCCGCCCGCTGTCGGGCTGGTGCGGCGGGGGCGGTGCGGGGCTCGCAGCGGTGTGCCGCCTCCCCACGGGCACTCGCGGACCGCCCCGCCGCTGTGCGCCGCGTCCGCTCCCGTCCGGATCGAGCGCGGATCCTCGGGACCGCGCAGCGGAGCGCGGGGCACCGGAGTGCGGGCTGCCGTGCGGCTGGAGTTCGGGAAGGTGTCGGTGGGTAAGGTGGGGTGTGCGCTGCCAGCGCACCCGCTGGAGTGTCTGAAGCGGAGCCCAAGTGTTTGCCTGAAACCAGAACTAAGCCGTATTCCCTTCGCTGTGTAAGTCTCGGGGCAGAGAAACCCAAATGGGCTCGTGTGCAGGGGCTATGGATCCACTCGTGTGCGTTTTTTTACTGATTATCAGGCTTCTGATTCTCTGGGATTACTTTAGAAAAACGCAAATCCCAGCAAATATCTGTGCTGACCATATATAGAAGTAGTTGCAGACTGAAGAACTGTAACTTCAATGTTGCTGACACAGGTTGAGAAACTTTAAAAACTGCAAACAGAAGTCGGGGTATGTCCTGAGGATGTTCTTGTCCAAATGATATATTTTCCTGTGTTTACAGCCTACATTGACTGAAATATTCCTACCTTTTGTTTGTTTGTTTGTTTGTTTACGTGCCTATACACGTAAAGTTAGTTAGTGAATGATATATTGATTTTTATTTTGCCTGCCTCTGTATTTAATCTGGCAGTGTTTGGTTTGCTTACTTGTGTTGGACCAGGGCTGCAGTAGGAAACTGCTTTTCCCAGAATGTAATCCTGGTTTGGTGGCTTTCAGAAACGTGCTTCAGCTTGGAAGCAAGCAGGTCACTCATACATTAGCAATTTTCTGTGGCTTGAAAGAAGTATTGCAGTGTTTTCTGATGATGTGTCTTTTCATGTTTTGCACTTTCTTCCTAAATTTTTTTTTTAGTTTTGGTATTACCAGAAACTTTTATGTGTACGTTATTACCCTGTATAGCAATATAAAGTCTACATTTTCCAGTGTTGAATCTGAGTCAGAGTAATGTGTTTTTACTTTGGTGTCCTGTGCATGTTAATAGGGTAACTATTAATTAGGGAACAAGAATCAGCTGAGTTGAGCTGAAACACTGAAAACAACTCTCTTGGATTGTTGGGAATGTAGCAGTTTTGCTGGATTTTAGTAACAAAGAAGTGAAATGCTCCAGGGATAATCCAGTATGAAATTCATCTGGCTTGCTGCCAGCTATATCAAAACATGTTGCAAGTCCTCTTCTATCAGATGCACTTTGCCACCAAACCCAGAAATTCAATTTTGTATCCTTTCACGTTTCATTCAAAAGAAATAAAGCCTAATTTATTACAAAAACTGTCATGAGGTGTAAATTCATCTCGTTTTCAGCTAGATGAATAGTAACTTTCTGGAGGGAGCCGATGGCATACTTTGTCATATATCTGTATGTTGTCAAGTGAAGTCCATTCTTCTTTCTGTTACTGAAGAAAATTTCATCTTATTCATAGTAATATAGTCTGCATCCGACAACTTAATATATTTTAGAGTAGCAGTCTCAGAAGTAGGCTTTCATAGTGAAAATCAGCCATGACCATCTGAAACATCACACTGCTCAATGGTGCCTTAAATTATGGTTCTAAGTATTAGTGTTAAGGAGTAAAATGTCTTGGTTAATTTGTAAACTGGTCAAAAAAATTGTTGTACTTAGTACACTCTTCATTCTAAAGCTATAGTAGCTGCTTTAAAACTATCCAACATCCCTTTCTGGCATTAGTTTTTGGATTTTAGCCCTAGGGCTGTGAATGTTTTCAGGATCAAATCCTGAAATGCTGAAGAAAATTTTGTGATGACTAAGGTACAGATTTCTTCTACGTGAATGCTACAGCATTACAGTTCTTATGTCATACCTTCTATTCTCTCTCAGTCTCCATTGTAGCAGACAGCCTAAATGTGTACTTTGTGCCAGCAATTACTATGCTTACGCAGCATTATGTGACTTAAAATGGAAGGGGTGCAAAAGGTGCTTGACACTCGGAAAAAGTCTAAAGTGATCTGGATGACCTTAATTAATATTGTTCATTATCATATTACAGCTTGTTTGCCATTAGGAGATGGTGTTCTGAGGATAAGACAAAGTATTTGGCAATATTTGAAGGCAGTGAAAGCTCTGCTCGGTGCATGTAAATGCATGGTCACTTAGTTTAGTAAACAATATGGTAGAATAGTTTACTAATATTAATAGTATCATGTACTATAAGGGCAGCTTTTCATTTAGTGAAGATATATAATTAAGCTTTAAAATAAGGAGCAGTATGGATAAAAATATGCGGAGAAGGATATACGGTGCCATTTCAGTATCCTTATCTGAATTTAAGTATCATCTTTTGTGAATATGTAAGAGATTTTTAGTTTTTTAAATGGATCTGTAAGTTTGGAATGAAAAGAGCCTGGTAACTCCAAAAGTAGTCTGTTTTGCAAATCGATTCTCTGTTATTCATTTTGTGTCTTCTATTGGATATAAATTCTGCTGGACTGCACAGCTGCTGTAACATATGAAGCTGTCAGAGATGCTGGAAGAGTGTCCATCACCTATGCTGCTAGAAGCACAAATTATGCCTTTCAGTCCATCCAGCTGTGTTGTAGCATATATGAGGCTATGTACCTGATGGCAAAACTTTATTTATAAATAAACTTAGTATAAAGCCTGGTGTGCCATGATTAGATTAGGACTTCATGCTCAGGAGTTGTCTTATTTTTGTTTTAAGAGAGGATAAGAGCAGGCTGCGACATTTTTTACTTCCTATGTCTTGGTTGAGTGCCATCGGAACACAACTTTGTGCATGGAAGCCTGGCTAGGAGACTCAGTGAGGGCAACGAGATGCTGTTCTCCCAAGTGAAAAATGTCAAAATTACTGTGTGAAAAATAGGAGAGGATGAGTGATTAACCCTCTTGCTTATTCTAAGTATGTGTTTTCATGCTGGAGGCATCAGGTGGTCTAAAGGAGGGTAGGCTTAAGTGAATTTCTTTATTAAATGTCTGCAAACTGAAGGCAAGGTCACTTCTGTGGTTGGAAAAATCTTTGGAAAAACAAAAGATGTCAGTTATATTACAAATGATAAATAATCAGTTGCTAAAATGAGAGCTAGAGGCAGCTTGATACTTCTGTAAATTAATCTTGATGGATATAGTAACAGAGAAATATTTAGTAATACAGCATGGGTATGGATTATCAGAAAACATTTTCCAGGATATGGTTTGAAAATGCAGCCACTTGTCAATGCTGTCACCTTTTCTTTTCTGTTTTTTGCGCTTTCATTTTAATGATGGAGTAAACAGAAACCCAAGTGTTTAATTTAGAACAGTTTCCTGCAAGAAAATTCAAAGTTTTATTCATTTACCCCAGTGCAATACAGCACTGTAGCCACAGTATCACAGTTCCATGCAGATAAACCATCCCAATAATCTGGCTGGTCTCTGTTGTGAGCATTATGCCTGATCTTGATCTCCAGGAAGTAGTGTCTTCTCTACTAGTTTGTGGACAGTTCTTACGGGGATAGTGAATGTGACTGGGGTTTCAGGATTGTTATATTCAACAAGCTGATGGAATTGTGCTCTATAATGAACTATATTTCTGGTTATTTTTGCTTTCCCCCTCTGAATAAATATGCTGTGTGATGATGTGTAAAGTTAATCTCTCACCATAATCTCACCAGATGATAATCTGTCCTTTGAATTCCTGGTGTATCCCCGTGAGAAAAAGATTAATTGTGACATACAAAAAGTCCGAATTTTATCTCCAACAAATAAATTTATAGAGGGTTGAGAAACTTGGAAGGAAGGGATTAAAAAAAATGCTTGGAGTTTCTGGGGCATATCTCTGTATGTACATCATTTCTCTTATAGAAAATGATCTAATTGCAATACCAGTGCTTGGCCAAGGGGTTTTGTGCAATGTTGTTTTGCCTGCTTAGCTCTAGCTGTGTTGAACATTTTGTCCATTACTGCCCTGTATGACAACATTAGGTGTACTGGAGCCAGATGCTGAAGGTTTGTCACAGACCTTTAAGGCTCCATGTGAGGTACGAAGGGACTCCCTTTTCAGGTCAAGTGCATAGAGTTCTGACAACATACATTGTCCTGCAAGCTCCTTATTCCTGTCTGTCCTTCTCCTAAGCAAGAGAAGACCCTTCCAGCATCACGGATTATTGGGTTTTGAGAAACCTCAGACCTTCATGAAGGAATGTTGTGAAGATATCAGCTGTGGCATCTAAAGGAAATAAATCTCACAATTTTGAAAGGAAAAAAATACTATCTATCATCCACAAGGATTTATAAAAAACCTCTGTAATTTCATTATGAAATAAGTAAATTTGAGTTCAGTAATTATGTGGGTTTCTAGTAGCAGGAAATACATTATTAAGGCTGTCAAATCGTACATTAAAAAAAAAATCTTAATACATATTGAAGAAGGAAAGTGTTCCACTTCGTTCAGCCTTGCACTACAAACAGTTATGTAGAGGCACACTAAAAAAAAAAAAAAAAAGAAAAAAAGGAAAATTCTCTCTAAAACCATAAATACCTTGTAGAAGGTACTGGGCTGCAACAAAACCAAATAATAAATAATTTGGTGAGATAATAGCAGTGTTGTTACAGAATATTAATTACCTCTTTTGGATTCTTATCACCTGGAAAACACTTATCCGCTTCATGGCTATTACTCGGGAATAAGAGTAAGCAGGTCATTATCTTGAAGCAGCATACTTGCATTCACTAAAAATGCCAAAGAAAGGTCTCTGCAAAACACTGAAAGAACAGTGTCAAATCTATAGAGAAAAGTAATAAATTCCTGTTCCTTACACTAATGTAGAGGATCTTGTCCCACAGGGTGCCGTTACGTATGAAAGGACACACATCCCTGTGATCTTACGGGATTTCATGAAACACAGCAGAGGCTGAGTCTGTCTTGAGGTATTAAGGCAGCAATATTCATGCTGCACATACTGAAGCATGAAGTATCCATTATGCTTGCTTTTATAGCTGCAAGGTCTATATTAGTGACCTATGGAAAATCTTGCTGCTTTTTGTTTCTTTGGTTGGCTTGTTTTGTTGTTGTTTGGGTTTTTTTTGTTTTTTCTTTGTTTTGTTTTAGTGTTTTGTTTTGTTTTTTTCCCCAGAAGTGTTGTAGCACTTTCCCATATTTCTCTAGTAAAAATTAATAGTACTAATTGCCACTTCTTTTATCATTAATTTCTGAATCAACATTATGTATTGCTATAGCAACAAATCCTTTCGAACTTCACTGCAGACAATTAGTAGAATTCAATCTCAATATGTAATAAGCACAATAGTAAGAACTATTCAAAGGATTAAGGAACTTTTAAAAAGAAGGGGAGTAATGCAGACGCTCAACTGTCATGAATGAACAGAACTTGAAAATTTTCAGTTATCTTTTTATTAATCATCTGCAGTTGCTGTACAAAGGTGCATACTTGCTTCTAACAAAATAATTACAGCACACTGTGTCTTCTTGGAGATAAAATACAACACTCTGTGGAATACTCTCCGGATTTTTGTCTCTGATAGTGTTTCAACATAGACTGCTGCCTTTTCTCTCAAAGTGTAGTTGTTCTTCGTCCCTGACGGTAAATGTGCAGGAAGACCCTAGGGAGGTTTCAGGATTTTCTGGACAGCAAATAATCCAAATTTATGAAGTCAGAATTAGGTAGTGCTATATCTCTGCTTCTTCACCAGTGTATTTTTTAATTTCATCAAAATGGGTTGCTACTTGCATTTTACCTTGTCATCTCTCATAACAGGCAGACAAGGGAAGTTATCTATATACACACACACACAAATCAGGAGGCATAAGGGGTGTGGAAGTTCCGAATACCTGAGGAACATGGGAATAAAAGGAAAATATCTTGCACTGCAAATCCATGATTAATATTATTGCCCTTGATAGATTTTGAGGTAGTGGAAGCTTAGAAATCTTTAGGGGGAGCTGGGTTTCTCCGGATGTTGATTGCATTGAAAGAAGATTGTGTGAGAACAGACTATAAGGATGAATGAAGGGTAAGAACAAGAAAACTATAAATTAAGGAAATGAAGAAGATAGTCAAAGGAGGGGCAGTGCTTTTAGGAGGAAATTTGAAGGTAGTATCCTGGGAGCCTGAGACTCTTGCATACGAACAAGGACAGAGAAAAGAAGGGAAAAAATTAAAAAACAACCCCCCCCCCCCCAAAAAAAAAAAAAAAAAAAAAGGAATAACATGATTCTAGGTGCGGAGGGGAGAATATGCCTTTGACAGATCCTGAGAAGGATGTGACAGTTTCCTGGTGAGGAAGGCTTGTTGTGTGGTTTCTTGCTTCACCTCATGAAATGGGTGAGTTCATAATGGTCAAGGCTGCCTCTTCTGTGTATTATCGAAGCATGTTTCTTTATATGCAGTGCCTCTGCCATCCAGCAGACCTTCTGTGGTTACCCTGGCCAGAATGTTAACCTTGCAAGTAATAATTGGTGGGAGGCCAATATTGAAAATGAAATTGCATGCAAGGCCGCAGCTCTGAAGCTTTCTCCTGTTAGAACGCGTCTTCTCAGAGAGCCCTCGAGCTCTACGCGTAATGTCGACCGTACCATTTTCAAGCAGTCAAAGCTTTAAATCTCTCCTTGAATTGTACCTCTTGGTTCTTCCTTTTATTAGCATAGTGATGTGGCTTTGTTAACTGCGGAATCTTAAAGAAAGTACTGCAATGAAAAGCATTACAAAAGACAACAGTGAAGAAATGCTGAGTGTCTTTTACTTTCAGGATTCTTGGAAGACAAATGATCCCTGGAATATTTATGTATGTAAATATTGTTCTAAAATATCTATCGCAGAAAGCTTCTCCAAAGGAGCAAAGTCAGTTTAGCAGTGTCTCTGAAGGAGGTATGGAAAAAAGAATTGGAGTCCTATCTTGGGCCTGGAGCTGCTGAGGTAAATTCAAGGAGATTGGAATCTGGTAAGGAAGCATGTGGGGAATAATTGTTGATTTCAAATGTCTTTGTAGTCTCTTTCTGGTCATTGTTCTGTATAAAATTATCTTGGATTTCCTGTGGAAAGTGATGGGAAAAATAGATTTTCTCTGGAAGACGAAAAAAATTGATCTCTGGTGTTTGGATGCAGTGTAAAAAAAGCTATCAAAAAGTGACTTCAGAGCAAGTGCTGGTGAAAGGTCTGTGGTAAAGCAGATATGTATGGAAGAGAAGCTTACAGGACTACAACTCAAGGGATAAAGGACTGTGCTGTAGAAAATAGTTGCTAAAAATAATGCTATACAATGCAAAGGGAACTAATATAAATAGAAAAGCAATGAGAATAATTGGTAGCTCCATTTCTGGAAACTGCCATTCAGTAGCTACTGGCTAGTGATGTGTTAGGCAGATGTATTGGTTCTCCTTTTCCTTGGTGTTAAATGCCAGTGTGATGTGGGAATATATCAACAAATCTGAAGATGATGTCTGACTTTCCTGTTGATAGGCAGTCATAGGTGTGTGCCTGCTCCAGGGAGAACAGGGGGTCTCAAGAGATGTGGAAGCTGAAACTGAGACACCACAGGAAGCTTAGCCCAAACAGTAGTTTTATTACCAAAAGTGGCCAAGTAAACAGGAAAAAACCATGAGAGAGAGAGAAAAGAGAAAGTAAGCCCCCAGGTGCAAACACCCAAATTGCCCAGGTGTTTCCTATGGAGTTGTCTTACTGACCCTCAGAATGCCCAAACTCCCCAAAGCAGTGGCTGCATCCTCAAGGGTCAGCAGGCTCACAGGTGAAGGTGGGTGACCGTGCCAATAGGCAACGTTGTCCTGTCCCGTGAAGCAAGCAAACCCTGAGTATGAGCCACCTGCCCTTTTATCTAATTGGCCAGATGATGTTTACCTGAGTAGTGTGGCCAGGACTGCCCAGGTAGAAGCCCCTGGCACCTCCCCCCGTTATATAACTGGAACTTCTCGGTGGTTGCGTGAGTCTCTCTGTGCCTGTGCAGTATATTTCAGAGAGTCTTCATTAATTGGGTCTGAGGGTTTACTTCATCCTCCTCTCTTTATGCTTCAAGTGCCCTTGAAGGGCCATCAACCAATCATGAGAGACCAATTAATTTTAGTTTACACAGAAATGCCTCCTTCAAGGCCAGAGACCATCTTAATCGGCCTGTTTTCCCATAACTTGGTGTGAAGAGAGTGATTGCTCACAGGTGGCTAGGCCAAACACAGACCAAAAATATCACCATCTAATTCCACCCAAATAGAGTGCCTTAGATTGCCAGGTTTTCCCTTTTCAGTCATACATGCAGTTTTTCACTGGAAAAGCATAATGCCTACTAAGACTTCCAAATAAAAATATAAGTGACTGTTACTTTTCCTGCTGTTCCGTATCTCCATTCAAAAAAATTCAGAAGCAAGTATATGGAAGGTGAAGATGAACTGTACTTTTCAGAAGCAGCAGACGGTGTTTATACTGTTCAGTACTGAGTCAGTAATTTTCATTCTCACTCAGCTCAATGAAAGCTGTGTTTGTTTGCTGAAGGGAATGCTAAAGAGGCAATAATGTGCAAGCAATATTGAAAAGAGGTTTATTGGTTTGGTGTGGCCAGATTTTGGTAGCAGGAGGGCTGCAGGGGTCAGTTTCTGTGTGCAGCTGCTAGCAATTTCTCTTTGATGAAGCCAATGCCAGGCAGCTCCAAGACAGAGTCACTGATGGACAAGGCTTAAGCCTGTCAGTGATGGTGGTAGCACCTTTGGGATAACATTCAAGAAGGGAAAAAAGTTACTGTGCAGGACAGCAGGTCCGCAGATGCAAAGATCAGTGAAGAAAGCATGGGAGAAGGTGCTTCAAGCACCAGAGAAAAGGTTCCCCTGCAACCTGTGGTGAAGACCATGGTGAGGCAGGCTGTCTGCCTGCAGCTCATGGTCCATGGTGGAGCAGACATCCACCTGCAGCCTGTGGATGACCCCACACTGGAGCAGGTGGATGCCTGAAGGAGGGTATGACCCTCTGTGAAGCTCATGCTAGAGCAGCCTTCTGGCAGGACCTGTGGAGAGAGGAACCCGCACTGAGTCAGGTTTGCTTGTGACCCTACAAGGGACCTATGCTGGAGCAGTTAATGAAGAACTGCAGTCCATGGGAAGAACTCAGTTTGGAGAAGTTGGTAGAGCACTGTCTCCTGTGGGAGGGACTCCAAGCTGGAGCAGGGGAGGAGTGTGAGGAGTTCTTCTCCTGAGGAGGAAGGAGCGGTAGAGGCAATGTGTGTTGAACTGACTGTAGACCCCATTCATGGGGGAAAGGTGTTTTGAAGATTTGGGTTTATTTCTCATTCTTCTACTTTGATTTTGATGGGGGAGTTTTCTAACTTGTTGCCAAAGTGGAGTCTGTTTTGCCCATGATGGCAATGAGTGAGTGATCTTTCCCTGCCCTTATCTCGACCCATAGCCTTTTCTTTCACCTGTTCAGTTGAGGAGGCGCGTGATAGAGCAGCTTTGGGGGCACCTGGTGTCTGGCCAGGCTCAACAAAAGGTTTATAAATACAGCAGTAGGTTTCATATATAGAAACCTTTCAGTTTTTAAAAACTACCTAAGTTTTCTGCTGCAGTCTCTCTGGAAGTTTTGAATTTTCTTTTGCAGTGATACTGACTTGAACACTTGCAGCTTGAACTGGGTAGAACTTAAACTAAGTTACAAATTTGTATTAATTTGGACACAAAACTATTGTGATTCTCTTTAATGTCCAAACTCGTTGGGAATGGATTTTTTGGTACTGATATTAAAGTTTTAGATTCATACCAGTGATCAAAAATATTGAATGTTTATTTTACTGTTAAAAAGTTCATTGAAGTATTCATTCAAATCTAATTTTCATTACTATGTTTCTGAAGAACATTTTATAGGAGCTTGTTTCTCATAAGCACAACCCAAGGAGTCCATCATTAAAAGCACATTCTTACAAGCTGCAAAGAAGAGAGCTTTAAAGCTACTTACCTTTCCATCCGGTTTGGGGAACAAAAATGTCATTTGTCATATTCATTTCTGCGTTCATTATGATGTATTGCCATCTGTGAATAAAAAATTGAGCTGTACAGATAGCATGACTTTTACTAGTGCTTATTAGTCTTTTCTCCTGCCTTGTCCCCAAATAACAATGTTAAGTTGTTAACTGAAAATCATGATTCTGGAAAGAAGCTTTTTTTCAAGAATGGTGAGCAAACATGGAGTTAGTTTTACAGATTTGTATTAAACACTTTCTTTAATTAGATTGGAAAAACCTGAAGGTAGAACTCTCAGCCACTCATTTAAGTACGTGTATGTTGAGTCTGACATCCAGCAATGTGGCTCAGTAAATAGGTACTTGGAGTGCAGAACTTTCATGAAGCATTAGATGCTAAAGCTTTTCAGGGCACTTGTGAGCAAATCTGCAGCTGATGTAAGCTACCAGGATCAACTCTTGAATTATTGGTATGGTAAAGTCCCACTTTTAAATGCCTGGAACAGAAGAATGAAGATTATGTGACTGGTAGGCTGACAGCAGCAATCGGGAGAAAAGCAAATATGATCTCCAGTGAACGTCACTTAAAATAGTACACAAAAAAGCTTATCTCTCCTGATTTCTTTCCCACACTTTTAGCACATACTCACAATTCTAACTTGTTGTCGTATTTGCAAGTTAAGAAAATGGAATTTCAAGGATAAATATGATTAGATATGTTGTTTCCAAGAAGAAAATACTGGAATTGAAACAATTTGTAGCATACTGATTACTATTAATTTAGCTAAATGGCTAATACCTAGCAAACTGCCAGTATTAGAATGCTGAGGTCTTGTCCTTGTTACGTCAGTTTGAAACTTTCCGTGGTACAGTGAGATACAGGTGACCACTATCCTTTTCTGTATCAGATACCAACTTTTTCACTTGATATGTTGTTGTTTGGTGGGGTTTAGGTTTTGGTAGGTTTGTTTCTAGGAATAATGCATTTCTTTTACAACAGCTGTACAAGTTTTCCTTCTCTTAAATTTCAATGTCATTACTGTTTTTATAGAAGTTGTGGAGAGAAAAGGTTCCTTTAAAAAAAAATCCCAACCACCCCTCCAAACCAAAAAACAAAACCCAAACGAAACTGAAAAACAAAACCGCAAACCAAGAAACAAAAAACCCCCCAAACCCAAAAGCTCATCCTTCTGGTTTTATAAGGTGGGAACATTGCCTTGATATGGCTTATGTAATTAGATGGGTAATAATTTATTTGCACTGTGTATTGATTTATATAGCAAGAACACTAGAATACTGAGAACATTTGTGTTACAGCCTTTTGTGATTGTGTGGCTTGCATGACTTTGACTCTGCTTTCTGATTGTAATTGGAATTGGGCGTTGCACTATAATTAAGGAGAGCATTTCTGAATCTTAATGTTAGGCATACCATAAGCTTGGATTTCCAGACTGTTTCTTTCAATTACTCAGATTTATTTATTTATTTTTTTTAATTGACCATGTGTTTGAAACGGTGGTAGTGTTTGTTCTTAGCTTTAGCACCTGTTTTCCTTCACTGTATATTTATTACTATATTAGAAATAACTTTTGATGGCCTTTGACTTAATTTTTCAATTGGTAATGCTGCTGCTCCTGATCTCAGAGTAAACAAATGCAAGGCTTTGTGGATTCATTGGCAACTGGGTTGAATCTACAGTGTTAAATTATTAATTTATTTTCTGAATGGATTGTGGAAAGTCTTGCACCTAATTCTTGGCCAGTTACAGGTTAGGATTGTTAGTTTAGGGAATGTAAGATAATTACTGTTTTTGAAAGAAGTTCTAAAAAGAAACATTTCTCTAAGGATTTTGAGAATTCTAATGATTAAGATAAGTTATGCTTGGGCCTGAATGCGTATACTAGAAAACTGTAGTTCTGATGTCCTCCTTCACCCTCCCGTCTCCCCCTCCCCCAGTCTTTGATGCCAAGTGTCCTGGATTATTGATGATTAAGAGCAATGAATAGATGCAGAAAAGGTTCACTTACCATGTTTGGCTAGCTCATGCAGAAGGTTAAATCTAAAAGCTACAAAATAAGGAGGAAACACTATAGAAATGTTCTTATATTTGATAGTTGTACGTATACACCATCTGGCTGTGTTTCTGTCTTAAAGACAGGGGGTGACACCTAGCACTGTTAAACTAAAGGTTGGATTTTCTTTTTGTTTTGGGTTCAGACAAATTGAAGTTTCACTTTTTTTTTTAAGCTCAGACAGTGAAAAGTGTGGGTTTTTTTCTGTTCAGTTTTACTTGTGTGTTTTGTTTATAGATTGTTAGTTTTTCAGTAGCAGTGATTCAAAAAACCTTCTTTTTTTTTTATTTTCAGCCAGAGGTATTACCCTCTCCTAGCAAGCTGAAACAGAAATGCAAATTCTAGAAATATGTTGCCAGTTGGTCTCATTTTAGCCAACGATGTGCGTGCCGTGTACGTGTGCAAAACATACTTCAAGGCCTGTCCTAATCAACTTAAGCAAAATAAATTGAAATAAATATCCCCAAACTATTTGCTGCAGTTAAATTATATTAATTTAAATGAGATTAAAGCTATAATATGTGTAGCTATTTTCATGTGAAGATAAGCTTAGGCAATAATCTTCCTCTCTTCCTAGTTTGGAGTAACAACCAGACCAGAACCTTTCATTTGAAGATTATAATTTCCCTTCTGAATTTCTAGCCTCCTTTTTTCCCCTCTGCTGGTTAGCTGTATATAATTTTTTCAGATAATCTTGGTTATGTGTATGCTATTTACAAGTTCAGTTCTGATGAAGTGATCTGTATATATTAGGACTTCTAGTTGTAAGAGTCATGAAACTGGAATAAATATTCTAAATAGGTAATTATGCATAAAATCATTAGAATGGAGGTGGTTGTTCATAGGCTTGGGTAGGAAGTTTTTGTTTAGAATGTGCTTGTTAATAGATCTCAAGTATGGGAAAAACAGAATCATTGGAATAGACTTCAGGTTCTGCAGAATGAACCCCACTTGCATTGTGCGTGTGAAGGTAGGAATGTCATATTCTGAATCAGCCTGTAAGAGTAAAAGGTCCTTGACACAGTATTGCTGTAATAGTAATAAGACTAATGATGGATTTGTGATGTTTTGGCATTTTATCTTTCCATCAATATTTGGACAGAGAGCTGACTGAGAATCTGAGTAATACATAGAACAAAAAGATGAGCAGCTAGTGACTTATCAGTAAGCAGTTTTCAACAGCTTTGACTTGGGGTTTCAATGATTTTAATAGACTGTTTGACTGTTGTTTAGTAGCAAGGCTTTACCTCTGGATTTAGTGAAATATTACGTCCACCTGAGCCTTTTTCATGTTACTGGGATATCATGTGAATATGTGAAAATGGCTTCAGCAATAATGTAGTGCAGAATGCTTTAAAATGGATAAATAAGTATGTTAAAGCTTTATGCAGTCAGCTAGGTGCAGCAAAATAGTTATTGAGTGCTTGCTAGCCGTCTGAACTTTACCTAAATTGATGGCCATATAAATTTAACAAAAAATTCTGATATCGGCAAAGAAAAGGTCATTGAAATAAGGAAATCATGTTTCAGGAGTCCATACTGACACCAGAATTATAAAACTGAGTGTGCATAGTATGTTTGACTGGAGAGGCTAGTTTTACTTCTGTAATTGTAAATATGGTGTGCAAACAGCTGTAGAAGTATATTGTGACATTTTATCCCAAGGAGTTTAATGTGAAGAAATGTGGGTTAACATCAGGGTGGTTGTAAATCAGCCATGCGCCATTAGCATGTCAATTTGTAGCTCCTCTAAAGTCATCTTCAGCTTTGCGCAGAGTACCTACTCTGTGCACTCACCTTCTGCCACTGCTGAGAATTTTAAATAACTACAACTGAAGCTCTTTAGGCCTCTAGAAGAGAAAAAAAAAAAAAAAGGCACTATGTAAGCAGACCATGTACCAGCTGCTTTGTTTTCCTTTTGCACACCCTGGGTGTTTTACGCTTCTGGTTCCTTCTGTATTGTTTGTTGATCTTTCTGAGATGAAAATTACTGAAAATGTCAGATTAGTGTTGCAGTTTCCATATTGGAAAAGCAAGTAAGTAGTGAATTGTGAATTCCCCTGTTACTATTTAGAAGCTTTGACTGCCAATCCTATACTTCAGGAGTTCTGTGAAATTGCTTAATGAGAGTTGATCTGAAATGTGCAAAACTTTGGCTGCTACAAAGTGACTTTATGGCATAACAACTTCAGTAAGAAACCTGAAAGAAATAACTGTGGACTGAGGAATTTATTTATTCTTCTGACAAAGCCTGTAAAAGTTGGTCAAGTAGCTACAGTCAAGGGAACTTGGTGGATTTTTCAGGCGTGACCAATTCCACTACAGCTATATTACTACCTCAGAAAGCTTAAACTCTTTAGCCTAGACACCAGAGGGACACGACACTGTCTAACTTTCACTGAGTTAGTGTTATGGGATTTTCCCTTTGCTGTTCCTGTTAATTCTCTCTGTTTAGTTAAAAATTCAGAGAAAGGAGATGAGGACAGTTATCTGATTGCAGAGGCAGGCTAGCCACCCAAGAGAGTTTGAAGTTAATAATGACTCTGGTCAGTGGGGACGAATTGGGGAAGTTTAAGTTTGTTGTTCATAGATCTGAAGGCCAGTGCTCTCAAACTTTGGCATTACCATTGTGCCTTGAAAATCTGGATAGATATTTTCAATTTCTACAAGACAGTGCAAGTTGTCTGATAGGTACTGGGAGCCTGGAGGCAATTGCAGGCATAAGATAATGGCAGGTGGTGTTCAAATAGTTCACTGGCACGTGTTCCCGACTTGGCCACAAGCATTTCCACAGGCACCTCTCTGTGAGGGGAAAATGGCAAGATTTGGCTCCTGGGAGTCTTTGTATATAATCTTAACATGACTCTATCATGGTAGGATGCAACTGCATCTCAAGGTGCTTGTGAGTTTGTAAACTGCTGGCTACTAATGAATCACTTAGCAAAGAATTTAATTTTTTGTCTCCTGAAAATGGAGCTGCTTATCTGCTTCAACAAAAAAGACCCCTCCACCTAAAAATTTGCAATATTCTGTGGCAGTTAATTCCACAGGACAGTAACCACAAGGTGGGTCACATGATGGTCTAGCTCAATGCCTGCACATCCATCAAACTTGTCTATGGATAGGAAGGAGGAATCATTAGCTTAGGACAGATCATTTATTTGCCATACAAGGTAGCATCACGTGCTTTGTTCTAAGGAGTTTTGAACATGTTACGGTCATTTCCCCAGAGACTGCCCCAAACGTGTAACTCTTCTGGTTTGCATTGCTTGTAGATCATGGTTATACTTTGTGTAACCAGCTGGCATACACCTGAACAAGAACTGCAGCCTTGCTGTCCAGCCCTCTTTGTTTGTTAGCAAGCATTCCTCTTTCTGTCTTGATTACAAGTCAGATGTTTTCTTTTTCCATATGTTTCATATCACATGGTATCACTTCAGCAGGAAGATCTCATGCCTGTGTCTTGTGAAGGGAAGAATTGCATATGAGTGGCTTGGGAGATGGCTATCCTGTAGCTGCATCCCCTGAAGTTGCTATGCAGACCACTGAGCAGTCTTCCAAGAGTCACGCTTTGTCCTGGGATTTTCAGTGAAGTTACCACTGCTTTGCCTGGAAGCTGTAAAATGGAGCTATCTCAGGACTAGCTGGGCTGTCTGTGAAGCAAGGACAGGAGCACAGCTGGGACTGACAGTCCCTGTGTACCTTGTTCCTGTTTGTTCAAAGTATTTGGAGAAAAGTCCTCCATAGGAGAACAGTGTAGTCTCAAGTGTGTTCTTGGAAAGTCAGTAATGTATCTTGAACCCGCAGGTTCAATTCCACACTGCCTCTGAGGGTGTTTTTGGTCTGAGTGACAACTGTAAGCTTCACATGGGCTTTTCTTTCAAACATAAGTCTGCATTTACCTGCCTTTTCCTTGCTGGTTGGGTATAACACATTTGCTTGAAAGAAGATGATTCATTTTGGTCTCTGTTTTGCCATTAAAAAAGTCTGGAACAATACTGATTTGAGTTGAAACCAATCAATTGCAAAATATCTGTTGGCTTCACAGTTTCATTTAAAAGACAGAAGATTTGTAATTCTGAGATTCTTGAGTGTTTATATAAGAAACTATATGAAAGGATTAAAAGTTGAGTCAAAAGAAGACATAAAGCAAAGCAAATTATTTGCTCACAAAATTCAAAGCAAAAAATTAAAAAAAAAAAAACTCAAAACCCCAAACCTACAATGCAAACCTCCTCATGTGTAGTCATGGTAGAGGTCATACTCTTGAGCGTTGTTTATTGGCAGCTTCTTTCAGGAGCAATGACAAAATACGTAAGTGTATGTCTGTGTAAGCACAGTTCTACAACCCCTACTTGTTCATATTGCAGGAGTTGGGAGGACCTTCTGTAAATGGTAACTGCCCTTCAGTTATAATTGCATGTTACATGGATGTACTATGTCTTATATGTCTTCAGAAGGTTAAAAATCACCTTCTTGTCATCACAAACAGTTACGTGAGAGATTTTTTTGCTCGTAGGACCAGATGATAGCTTTCTTACAGTGATGAGCAAGTGGGAGTAGGAGGAAAAGAGCTCTTTTCAGAGTCCTACTAAGTTACATTTAAAATGATGGAATGAGTCAAGGCTAAGTTGTCTGGGCATATAGGCATACTTAAGAGGTTAGTATAGGTACAGTAATTGAATTTCTTAGGTAATTTTCTTATTCTTTTTATGTAAATATTTGCAAGAATATGGAACTTGCATTCAATAACTTCCTATCAGTAGGCAAAAAATTAACAACAGAAAGCTCCCCCTGCTATACTTAATTCCATACAATAAGTACTTGACTGATTTGGCCACAGAAGCTGTTCCACTCTCATATACATATATTCTTCATTGCCTTGATATTGCAGGGAATTTTGTTCTTGTGTGGAAGTAAACAAAAATGTTCCATCTGCTATTTTAAGCAACAAGTGGAAAGTTTCATGGGTGAAACAAAGAGTTGAAATGTAAACTGAAACAGCTTTCAAGTTTGAGTTAAATTTTGGAATTATAAGCTGCTCTTTAAGACTGTACTGTAGCCTCATTGCTTCTTACAGATGCATGATTTTACATGATTGCAAAACACTGTTACCACTGTTAGAGGTAACAGCAGGGAGAGAAGACTTGTCTGAGAAGACTGAGGAGCTGGAAACCTTCAGTCATCCATTCAAAGTCTCTGTTGGCTTCTGTGGTGGGAATCAACTAATGGAGAAAGTATTTGACTAAAACCTGTAACTCTCTGCTGTATTTTTCCTTATCTTCACCTATTTTTTTGATCTCTTTTAGATGCTTTGTACATTGAGTCTAGAAATACTCTGGTCTTGCCAAAATTGCTCTTTAGGTGCTATAAACATATCCTTTTGTTTATATCCTCAACTTTTTGCAGGATCTTGTCTTTTATTACCCACTGTCAAAATAAAAGTTGTAACTACTGATATGCCTCTTTTAAACTTCTGTTTTTTGATTTGCATTTAGCTGAATGTGACTGCAATTGCATGTAACTTTTGGTATGTTGCTCTGCTACAGAGGTAACAGCCAAGTGGAGATGGTAATCTGTGGTAGGAGAGTCGTAAAATAATCATACGAAGCACACAGTGATCCCAATTTCTCATTTGGAATACTGAATAACCTCTTCTGGGGTGTCAGCATAAATCAGTGGGAAATAAGTTGAACATCGTTTTGATCATGAGGTGCTTAATTGAGATGAATGAAGCTGGAATTGATACAAATGTTGTGCCCAGTCCTTTCCTGGAAGCATGCTTGAGTAAAACTGTGCCGAATTCTTCCTCTGTAAGAGCAAAAAGAGATTCACCTCTATAGAAAGAGGGTCCAATTAAATTTATTATGTTGGACTGATTTTTTTTCCTGATATTCATATAAGAAATGTGAAGACGAAAAGCTAGTAGCTCTTACTGTCCAGGTATATACATACACATGTTAGTGCAGGTCCAACTGCCCACATAGTTCAAGTTTACGGCATTATGTAAAAACTGGAATGAAATGGTGTTGTATTTGGGGTTTGTTTGTTTTGTTTTAATTCTTTCTTAGCATTATCTTAAATTAGCCTTAGAGAAATGTTTATCTTTTCTAATATCATATTTTTACTTTGTTGTTTTGAACTCTGAAAGAATGATGGACTGTAAGGCAAAAACACCTAGATAAAAGACATTCCTACTTTAACATGGTTTGAATTTTCTGTGGCATGGGCCTTTTCTCTTTAATTCTCCTGTTTCTTCAAGTTCTGTTTTAACTAATTACCATCTGGAAAAGTGAAAACCTGCACCAGGTGAGCTAAAGATTTACTGGTTTAAATTATTTTTGTGCACAGTGAAATTATTATTTTGTCTTGCATAGCTGGTTTAAACAATGTTTATTATTAGCAGGACCCATTTGGAGTTAGAGCAAATATGAAATACTGTGAAATCTGAGCAATACAGTTAGTGTGCAGAAGGTGTATTAACAAATACTGACAGATGTTATGTTTTAACAATCCATTCTGATACGTGCTTGTGAAATTATTGATACTGTTATCATTGCAATAGGGTTTTTTATGAAATGTGACATAGGTAATACTGGGCTAAATTATCCTATAATCATAATTATGCTAGTGTAATAATATCCGTGTATGCTTGAGGAGATGAAATGATAGCAGACAGGAGGAATCCTGTTGTGAGCAGACTGGGCATGGTTGAAGCACAAAGCTTTCTGGTACAGTTGAGCCTTTGAAAACTACAAGGATGGCCTCACTTGCTCCTGAAGCACAGCACTCTCTGAGGCAACACATAGAACATGCAGAAATCTCACATATGCCATATACCAGTTTAGAATAGGAGAGGATGCATTTAAACTGCAGGCTCGATGCAATTGTCTAAATTGAAATTTTGGTGCTAACTCAAGCTTAAGGCTTAACTCTATCAGGGTCATCACATACCTGGTTACAAATGAACAAAGAATTGGTTTTGAAAGCATAACTTACACGTTTCCACCCAAGTAATGATTCTCACTAACAGGCCTGTGGGATTTTGTTGCAGTACTGACACCCATGAATGGCGATTTCCATAAAGATACCGTTGCATGTACACTGCTCGTTTCTCTTCCACTGAAATGCAAAATAGGGGTTTTTTTTCTTGCCCTACCAAAGCTTTTGTCTCACATATGAAAATGTGTCACACTTTTTTGCATGGTGTGAGGTACCTGTTTTTATTGTACAATGATTTGCATAATTATGCTTCATCAGTCTATGAATTTGTTAAATACTGTGGAATGCTACAAAATCATTCGAACTTTCATATATCTCTTTAAAAAGTGTGAATGTAAAAACGTGATTCATGAGTGAGATGTAGTAAACTCAGTGAGATACTTCTGCCCAATTTCTATGTGTAGAAATTCATCTAGTCTTCTTAAATGTAGATGAAACTGGCTTCACATAGGTGGTATAATTTGTTAATACATATTAGAAAAGAGCTGATGATTTTTCCTCAGAATTTCCCAACCTCTACACGTGTCTCTTGTTTTGTTACTCTATAGTGATATTGATAGTTGTTCTTGTAGAAAATGTTTTTACTTGACATGAGTATCACCGTTTTTCCTCCTTGACTATGGTAAACAAAGGTTACATCACCATATGGTAATCTTTGCATATATACACATCTATTTTAAACTGTTAGTGCATCTTGCTCTTAATTTTCAATTCTTTTTTTCTTGAAAACTGTTTAGCTTCAAACTGCATATTTCCTTTAAAATATGTACCCATAAACAGAAAAGATGAACATAATTTTTGAGAAATAGAATACAGTAAGTTGACAAGGGGCTTTATTTAATAAATCAGAAAAAAGGGTCTTTTTAACTATCCAGTATGGTTTTAGCTTATTGGAATAGTTTCCTGTGAAATAATAAACATGCCAGCTCTTCATGAGAAAATTTGAATATCCTGATTGGAATCTAAGCCTCCAGCTAAGACTGTAGCCAACATCTAGGACTACCTGCAAAGGTGCTTGTATAAGTTTGTTTGTTTGTTTGAAATTCCATAGAAAATTAGTCCTCATAGAAGTAATTTTAAAGTGGTGCTTCCAATTTATGGACAATCTGTAAAATACATGTTTCATTTGTTGCTTAGAAGGGAAAGGGGATTTTTGCAGGTTTTGTTTGGTTCTTTAGTGACTCCAGTTTTGTTTATGGTCTAAGGTTCTTTAGTAACTCCAGTTTTGTTCATGGGCTAATGTAAATGTAATCAGCTTTCTTGGTCTTGAAATACCTCTTGGAATAAATGAAATTTATAACATATTCTGAAATTCTCTAGAGAAAGGAATAGGCATGTTTAATAAGGAAAAATAGAAATTGATGAGATTAGTTTGAGATTGACACTTTAATCTCTGAGTAACTAGTGTATTACAAGGGTTGCTGCCTCTCACATACTGGCTTTGTCTGTATAATGCATGGCAGTTGTTATCATGTCTTCTGTCCTGGCTTGTTCAGAAATTAAAGCTGACCCAAAGTAAAATGTATCTGCTATTTTCTAAAAACTGCTCATTTTGCAAAAGTTAGTTCTTCTTTATATTTGGTTTTTAAATTCATCTTGGACATGAATTGAACTGTAATCAATTCAATTAATCCACACTGTGCTTATGCAGAGAACCTAAGGCACACTATGGCAATGTTTGTTAGTCAAGGGGCTTAGCTTTCAGCCATGTGAGAGTTCAGATCCCTATTCTCTCCATCCTCCGAAATATTTTAGTTTTACTTTGGAATAATTCTGCTTTATTCCACTGTTTTTAGTCTCTAGAGAAAGACTGCAACAGAAGAAATGAGCACCTAAAGTGCAGCTCAGAAATCTATCTAAAGAAATTTATACCTTGCTTGTTAAGTGATGGAGTCAAAAAATGTCTTGACACTAATATTTTTGCCACAATACGGGGAAAAAATGAAACAGCTTGTGGAAGGCCATATACCCACTAAGTGGTTTGGGATAGGAGGAATAAAATACTCAATGTTGTCTGCAGTGAATGAATGTGAACTGGAAAGAAAATAAAAGCGTTAGGAAGCTTTCTGACTGTTGGCCTTTCTCTGTGAATTGGAGAGCATTTCTTCCTTTGACTCCTTCAGGCATACAAAAGCTTTAGGTGGCCCCAGTTGCCTCTGAGATTCCTGACTGCCCTAAGTAAGGGCTTAAAAAGACCTGGCTGGGACTGGTGCTGGGACATCAGCCCAGGCTGTGCAGCCAAGAAGGGAAGGAAGGTCACACAAAGGGAAACCGTGAGAGGAATCTGAGGATCCTGTCACTTGCTAGGGGAAGAAGATGCCCAAAATGCTGAAAGCTGTTGCTTTAATGGGAGGTACCTTTCGTGTGCAGACTGGAAGGCAGCAGAAGTAGTAGGGGTTTTGTAGTCCATTGGCACTTGTTGGAAACGGGGAGGGCAGCTTCTGTTCCTTACTTGCAGCATAGGTTATGCATCGTTTTTGGTGAGTCCTAATATAAATGTGTAAGGAGTCCCAGAAGCAAAGAATGAAAATTGGGAATGTGCTCATCACTTTATTGCACTAACTACATTACCGAGAAAACATATGCTAAATGGATTAAGAACAGGCTGCAATCTCAAAAGTGGTTCTTCAGAAAGAAGCCTGTCCGTCTCTTCAGAGCTTAAAATAATTTTTGTTAATGATTTGGAAACAAAGATGAAATCATTGACAATTATGCTGCCTACAAATTTTATCAAAGCAGTAAACAACTAGGATGGTGAAAGCAAAGGAGTTACGCAGCTGAGGCAGCCAATTTCTAAAATCGAGGAAGTCAGAGAGACCCCAGTCTTAGGGCTGGGAATCAGTCTGAAAAACACTTGGACTTTGAAAGGTCCATTGACCCCTAGGTGGTGCTGTAGAAAAAAATGATTGTGATATTTGTATATTCATTATATATATATGGGAATATATGTATACCTATGTGTGTACATATATACGTGTGTAAAAAGTCCTGGTTTAGATTGATGAAACTGACCCTAGACACTTTTGGTATTTGTATTGAAAACAAGTGTTAAGGAATGAGGAGGAAAACATTGAAAAGAGCAAATGAACAAGAAGTTAGGAGGAATGTTTCTGGAAAAAAAAAACCCAAACAACAACCCAAAACTTCATAGCTGAGTTTGCTAACCAAATCAAAGTTTGGAAGTTAATGCAATGATGGTGCAGAGGAATTTTAAGGACAGAAAGATGAATATTAAAGCATTCTTCTCTCTAATGCTGCAGTTAGATGCAGGATGACTGAGAGCAAGGTCCAGATTTTAGCATCAGCATTCCTTCATCACATCTCCATGCAGGGCTGACAGGTCGTCTCTGGCAACTCAGCACTAGCAGACCTAAACGTAGCAAATTAAACTATTGAAATGAGATTTGCAACATACAAGAGATCAGAAAAAAATCTTTGTGCATAGATAGAATTTTTTGTGACTTTAAGTTTGATTAAATGTTCTTATACCTCAGAGAACTGTTCTTGATGCTTTACAGTCACATTGGCTGTTGACTGCTGTTGCAAAAGTACAAGGGGTAATGCTTTTACTCCAGAAGAGATTAGATTTAGACTAGATTAAGGTGGATTTTTTTTTTAGAATGATGGTGGTGAAACACTGGAACAGGTTGCCCAGAGAGGTGGTAGGTGCCACATGCCTGAAAAGAGTCAAGGTAACGTTGGACAGGGCTCTGAACAACCTAGTATTCAGTCTAGTTGAAGATGTCCCTGTTCGTGGCAGGAGGGTTGGAATGTATGACCTTTAAAGGTCCCTTCCAACCCAAATCATTCTATGATTAATTTCTCTGTACAGGAATTGTATGATTGCTGCAGTAGTAAATTAATTGCCTAAACAGTCTTCCAATAATGTTAGTTATTGGTGGTTGTTTGTTTTGGTTGAAACTTCCCAAACCACTACTCCTGCATCTCCTCAGAACAGCAACCCTGAAAGGGAGCAGCAGAGCAGAGAGAGATCTGTTTTGGTCCATGTCCGCAAATGATGCCTTTTTTTCCCCACTGCAAGGGACACCTCATTCAACCATGAGAAGATGGGAATGGCCGCTTCCTTACAATTTGTCTGATGAAAGAGATGGAGTTCTTGAAGAAGAAAACCTGTTTTCTCTGCATTCATCAGTTTCCATTCATTATCTCTGAATAGATGGGTGGGCCCTGGACAACTGAAAAGAAAATGTCGAAATGCAGCTGTCTGTCAGCTTTGTCATTCTAGTAATTTTTTTTTAAAAAAAGGGGTAAAAAAATAATTCTGGTGAAGTTAATTCAATAGCTATTTTGAATATGCTACTACGCTAGAAATCCTGTTACAATAAAAAAAAGATTAAGGCTGTTAAATTTCAGCACTGATCTTGCGGTAGTATTATTAGTACTTGTTATGCTCTTTCACCATGTGGAAGAAAGAAAGATAAAGGGAATATAAGGCCTGTGTGCTGGTGTGCACCTTATGGTTTGTTGAGTCACTACGCTGTTATTCTCTGTGGGGTTTTTTGTTTTCAGTTCAGGAAATGGTATTGTATATTTATTGAAAGCAATCTTCTGTAGGATTTTGAAATTTATCATTTCCCCCCTCCATTCTACCTCCATGCAGTGTGTTCCATGAGGTCAGTACATGTCTGTGGACAAAGAACCTGTTTTTGCATTATTTTCTGTTCCAACAGTTAAATCATTACCTGCTGATCCCTGTCTTAGGTCTTTTAGGTGGTTTTTATCCAGCTGTCTGACTTTCTGACTGTCTGCACCATGAATTTCTATAAGTTCTTTTTGCATGGTGGAGTGCTGAGACAAGTCTTTGTATTGTCATGGATTTGTGTGATAATAAGGCAAAGCATCAAAACCTCAGAATTATCTCTCAAGTACGCTTTGTTGTTTCTTAGAAAACCAGCTCTCAAACTAAAAGTTTCCACTTGACTTCTGTGAAGGTGCTTTGAACAGCAGGAGACTCCAACCTCCCAATTATTTGCTTCTCCAGTGAAATTCTTAGTCAGGTACAGATAACTGGGTTCTATCTCTGCAAGTCTGCTAAGTATTTGTGGTTTCAAAATCTTTAGGTCTGTGGTGCCACTGCAGCTCTGTCAGCCCCTTTTCCCCCCCATTTTGTTGCACTCCTGCAGTTTGCAATCTGCCATTTCTTTCTCATTTACTCTGCAGACAGTTAAAAAAAATCAGGAGAAAAAAAAAGGGAACAAAGTATTAAAATATTTTTGGCCGGATTATTATGCTGAATGTCGCTTTTCTATGTTGACATACCATCATTTAAAAAAGAGAAAAAAAGGCAATTCACTCCTTCCTTCTTAGCATAAAACCTTTTCAATAAATGGAAGATGGGATGGGCTGGGAGACTGGGTGCTCTTGTCTCTCCTCTGCAAACTGAGGTTGGTTGTTCTGGACAGCTCACAGTCCCTGTTGACCCAAACCTCTGGTCTCATTTTTAATGTTGATATAATTAACAAGCATTTTGTATATATTTAACTGATACCATACTCAATCATTATAGTGAGTGTTTGAAAAAGGCGTCAAATCTCAGCTGTTCAGCATGCTTTGATCTCATAAAACTTCTGGCATGAGTGTGCAAAATACATCATCAGTGGTATCTTAACATCTTAACTTCCTTAGTAGGACACAGTTTTGCTTCAGAGATGAGTAACTCAGGAACTGCGGTATTGAACCTGCCATTGTCCTGTGGCAATACAGCATTGCAACTAGTGGCACAGAGGAGTGTGGGCAGGAAGGATATCTTAAGGAAAAACAATAAATCCTAGGCTAGCAGTTAGCTATGAGCATCTTCAGGATGGCGCAGCCAGCTGTATTTTATATTCCTCTTGTAACTTTTCCAGTACCATGCAAAGCATGCAAATACCACCTCTGTAGTGTTACTTGAACACGAAGGTATCTGAGAACCATTTTGAAAAAAAGAAAATACAAGTTTCCAGTTGGGGTGGAAAATACACTAAGAATATTCCAGCTTTTTGACAGTGGCAATACATTTCTAACATAATGACATTGTCTAACTTTCAATGCAAAATGTGTAATATCTAACGTAAAGAAACAAACCAAAGCAAGGCAACAAAGGAAGGAGTCTTCAGAGGAATCTCCAAAATGCAAACTGTTTGCCTGAAAGGAGCAGTATGAAGCATGGGGCAGAGAGGCCTGTATACTGGCAATAAGCATTTTCACTTTGGACAGAGAGAGTGGATTTGTAGAATGGTTATACTTCCCACAAAACTGAGCAGAAAAGAACATAATGTACCTAAAAAAAGAAACATAAGTACACATATCCTGCAAGATGACTTGTTTAATAAACTACTGCATCCCCTAGTTAGAATAATTTCCTTGAACATGATGGAACGTGGATGTTGGTTATATATTTGACACTAAAACATGATTCTTTTTTTTTGATAGGCAAAGTTGAAGCAGTTGGGAAAAAAAAAAACAAACCACCAAAAAAACCCCAACAAACTAGTCCTTTGAGTAAAAGTAAAAGTGCTATAGGAGCTAAATTGAAATCGGTATCCTTGATGGCTGAAAGCATGTGAAGGCTCCTACAATGTGAGTACATACAGCAGTTAAAGTGTAATGCTGCAGAGGACATGAGCAGCCTTCATAGTTCTTCCTCTGTATCCTGGTGACATTTCATTATGTAAGTAGGGATCTTTTATATAAAAGTAAATTTAAAAACAAACAAAACAAAAATGAATGAATACAAGGATATTGCACCAACGAGAAAAATAAAACCGTATCAGTTAAACCTTCATAGCTCCAAATATTATGCACATAATGGTGAAAGTGTGTAATTTCAAAAGCCAGAAGCCTTAGAAACTTAAGATGGGATCTGGGGGGTGAAAGGGTAGCCAAGCAGAAAATATTGGATATCATCAGCTTCACTGTAGAGGTAGATGTGAATGCTTTAGAGCGACTCTCCATTCAGGAAAGGTTGCAGATAAGGTCGCTTTTTTTTTTTTTGACCTGAGGTTTTCCAAAGTTGGTCCCTACTGTGTTGCTGTGGTGAGGCTCTTTGGAGGTTGGGTTGTCCGTAGCATCAACATGTAGACTCTTTCCCTCTTTCCTGAGTTTGGTGGTTTTGTGTGTGTTTGTTTGAAAGCTACATTGCAGTTTCATCCCAAGAGGTCCACCTTGACATTTAGCTCCGGCAGCACTTAGTGAAAGTAGAATCTGAGACTTCTGTATGTAAGTCACCAAGCTATGAATACAGTTGGAGTCATGAACAATTACTCTCTAGTGAAGGCTGGTCTACAGCTCTGTTGTGAATTGCAGAAGTACCTGTTAATTCAAACTGAGAATGCTTCTGCTGGAGAGCTGGAAGCTTTGCCATATTGTCAGACTTTCAAAAGTTCATGTTTGTGTTACCTGGGAAAAAAGGTGAAGGGCAAACTGCAAGTTTCTTCTGCTCTCCTAAAGGTGTCATCAAAATTACCAATTAAGACAAAAATCACTGGTCTTGATTCAGGTGAACAGGCCACCTTTACTTAACCTGAAAGAGGAAAGGTTATCAATTATATCTGTTTGATAAATAGAAGGTACGATACTGTTTGCGTTCCAAAAACTGCTGGCAGAGGTCAACAGAAAAATGAGGTATCCATCTGTCATTGAGGTATCTATCATTACTACTAAGGTACTGAAAATTCAAACTAGATCACCTAGGGTATGAGGAAAAGAGGTCACACGATTTGTTTTCTAGAAAAGGCCAAACCAAAGCAGTAGGAAGGATGTCTCAAAGACTGCAGCAGGCCAAAAGGGTAGGAATTGGTGGTGCCATCTGCCCTGAAGTGCTTGCTGCAAGGGAACTGTGTAGCTGATCTGTGTCTCTCAACAAGAGGTAAAAATGGTAATTCAGTGTAGCTTTCTCTTGGCTTCTTACTGAGTTTTGTGAAGAGGGATTCAGATCTATATTTACACTAAGTAATAGCTGTTATTTCAAAATGATCTTCCAATTGTAGAAACTGGGATTTATTAAAATATCCAAATGTTTATATTACGATTTAAACATTTATTATTTGTTATCGATGATACATCATAATTCTTAACAGGAATCTTATTTTAGCCTTGTTAATGGAAAGGAGAATAAAATATTTTGACCTCAGTTTGTGCATGGTAACTGCTGGGGCTTCTGGGAAGGTTCCTTTCCACAGAATCACAAAATTAAACAGTTGCTTAAGAGAAAGACCCCTGAGCACGTGTTTCTGGATGCCTGATGAGAGACCTGATGTTCACCTAGTGGTGAACATTTGTGAGAAGGATCCATGCTTCTCAAGAAATATATAAGCAAGGTCTATTAGGATGTTTATTTTTTTGGGGGGCGGGAGAGTGGGAATCCAAACTATCAACAGTCTCTGGATTTTTGTGTTAAAAGCATGGCTTGTATTTAATACTGATTTTAAAAATACCTTGAAGGATACAGATTAATTCATTAGTGTTGGTGATTATGTCTCCCTAAATACTTCCTGGTTAAAGTGAGAAGCTTTATTTTCCTCTTCTGATCTGATTGAGCAGATGACAGAATAACAATATTGATTAAACACACAATTTGGTATTTATAAAATAGGTCTTGCTAAACTTTCTTTGTGGGACCCAAGCATTTTACCCCAGTACTGCACTTTAAGGGGTTACTGTAGTTCATCTGAGCTGTGTTTTAACTTGAATTTGCAAGGAACTGAAAGCTTGAATGTGGTTGATGACTGTGGGTTACCTGACGTGCAGCATCTACGTAAGTCATGAGAAGGCAAACTTATGTCAGAGGTCTCTTAAATCACTATCCAAACACATCTGACTGCAAATAATTTTTTTTTTCCAACTGTGTCACGGGGAGCGTGTTGACACCCTGAGTCACTGGTCTTGAATAATTAGAAAATAAAGCTTTGTGGACTTCATTTGGATAGTTGGAATGGTGTGTCTCTATAAAGAATCTATTCTTTAATACTAAAATTTTTGAATCTTTGAAATTTATTTCTGTATAGCTTAAAATACTTCTTTTTAGAATAAGTATAATCTTAATCTGTAGACAGATGTGTGTATGCAGGTGATTCCACAAATTTAATTCAAACCAGCTATAATTCATATTTTCAGTAAAAAGGATTTGACTGTCTTTTATTGACAAATCTGATGTGTTTACAGCACGCAGACAGCTGTTTAGATTGTTTAAATAGATGGGTAGTTCTCTGTGAAATAAGTAATGTTTGGAGCTTTTTGCGTTCTTTAGACTTTGAAGCTAAAATTAAAAACCCTAAAACATTTCCATTCTACACTGTAATTGAAGCAGCCCCTGTTGAAATATTGAGAGTAAAACTTCTGTGGTCAGGAGTAGCAAGCATTTAATGGAACCCCAGGGTGCTTACCTATGGGAGAAGGAGAAACCTTGGTACCCATCCCTGAGGGACCCTAATGCATTTTCAAGCAATTCCTCTAGTCAGGAAACTATTGCTTGAGGGGCAATGGATGGGGTTATCACCAGACCACCTGTCTTCTCCCACATCTGCTTCCTTTTAATTAATTTAAAGAAACATGTAAGTGCTTGTAGGGTAATGGGAGGGCTCAGTTTGGTAGATGTTTTGAAGGACTGTGAGGAGTTAAGACAGGAGGCTGTTGTTGCTTTGATATTGTTGCACAACAAAAGCCTGTATGGAATCAGTGGTTGGACGGTTTAAGGATCTTTGCTTGTGAAAACCTAAATCCCATAGGGGCTCAGGGACTAGGCAGAATATTTGAGCACTGCTGTTTTCACCATACATATCTGATTTTTTAACCTAACTACCTCATAGGACAGAGCATAAAAATCTTTGCTACACGACAGGAAAAAAGATTGGCTTAATCATCTTGCTTAAAACAGGTATCACCTGTGGAAGAACTCTATTGCAAACCAATATATCATGACATTTTTAACTGTGCTCCAGGGTGCAATAATTATGCTTATTTCAGTAAAAAAATATGATGGGTTGCAGAAGTCTGAGGTAATAACTGTATAACTTGCTAAGGACTTCTTAGGCCTTCATTGTCAGTCCTCCATAGCCCCCAGTTCAGTTTGTAACTGTAGGAAAAATTAACTGAGGGATGAAAAAAAAATCACTAAGACTTGCAATAGTAGTTGTTTTTTCAAGGTGGGTTTTTTTCATACATATTCAGCGACAGCAAAAATTATAGTGCTACAGAGCCAGAAATGAATAATACTTGAAGATAAAAATATTTATTTTAAAAGCCAGTTAAGAATAGTTTTAATTAAATATAAAGACACTGACTTTACAAGAGTCATAGGAAACTGTGGCAGCACATAATTGAAAATTTTGTTTTGTTGTTAACACTGAAATCGTAGATTAACCTTTTCATATATGATGTATTCAGATCACAAAAAAAACTTTATTCAAATGCCAATTTGGAAAAGAATAAAATGTTTTAAAGCATAGTTAAAAGTTTTCAACTTGGAGTTTTTAAAGTATGTAGTGCATATCAGCAGTTTGAAATAAAATTATTGAAAATAAATGCCATTTTATGGAGCACTTTAAATTTTTACATTTTTTTTTATTATTCCAATTACGAAAGAACCCACACACATGCTTCAAAAACTGTCAAAAAAATCTTTTGATATTAAATGCCAGCAGAGCTAATGTAAATTTGGTGAAGCATTTTGATTTCAATAAAGCAGCATTTTCTGGTGGATAATTGTTTGATTGTAGTTTTTTCCAACTAGCTCTAGTGTACGATGGCTTATTTATGCACTTTTTATTTGTGTATGCTTTATTTTGTATGGAATGTTTCCATTTCATCTTAGGAGCTTTATAAAGATTAAGCTTTATAGAGCCCTTTTCTGGAGATGTTATCCCCATTAAACAGGAAGGTAAGCAAATACAGAGGAAGGTTAATTGAATTGCCCTGCTGCAGTATGGGAGTATTGGAGCTGGAACTACAATTTGGGAGTGATTGTTCCCAAGTCAGTACTTTAATCTAATACAGCACAGGAGTCTTTCCTCTGGTATTGTAAAAGCAGAGAAAAAGAAGGGCAGAAAACACAAAGTTAATAATAAGATCCTAAAATTAAGCTCTAAGGTAAGGCTTTGCATCCTCTTAAGACTGTGTTTTCCTGTTATTCCTATTTCCAGTAATAGCCTTTTTTCCTTTATGCCATAGAAGGTAAGATAAGTGGGAGCAACTGTGGCCAACAGGAGCCTTGCTGTTCATTTTAGGGATCAGAGTTTTAGCTGATCTTACATCAGGGTTATGTTTTCTTATGTATTTGAATAAGTAACAAGGCACACATTTTTAAGGGCCTTTAAAAACCCAGCCTTGCAATGAAGACCAATTTAAAACCATCTGTATGGCTAATGAAGGAGGTTGCTTTTTGTTCATAGCGATGACTTTGTGGTAATTGACTGTTTAAACACAGTATGTGTGGTCACTCTCCTGATAAAAGTAAAGCCTTGATGCTCGGCAAAGCTGTTCAAGTGATCTGACGTGTGTGGGTGGTTGCATTCTACCAAATTAATTAAGTATTTGTTACAGCTTTAACTCCTGCTCAGTGTTCTTATTTTGCTTAAATGACGATTGACAGTTGAGATCGAGTCATGAATTGATTGTCTGATTTTGGAATAATTATTTCGTTGAAGCCTTTACTTTTTACTTGAGTTTCTGTAAATCGCTTGGTTTGGTGATCCTGTTTGACTTGTAGTGGAAATCGAGGTAAGCAGTGCTAAAATGGGGCTCATTTAATGCCAAACCCCTCAAGTGCAAGATTGTGCAAGAAGAAAAGGGGAGCACAGCAGGAAGGGTTGCTTTGGTCCTTCACTGGAAGAAATCCTCGTGTCTGTACTGTAGCAGCACCAGCCACAGGTGCTGTGATCTCTTTCACAGAGCCTATTTAAGAGCAGCCTTTGGGCTTTTAGGGAGGGGAAGGAAAAGCTTGTTAGTGGTTGTGAAACAGATGTGTTAGAAATCTGCTTTCTCCCTGTGCTCTTGTAGCTGCACAGCACACACTGCTGAAGAGAGTCAAGTCTATGGATATGTGGCACCCTTTGCAGGCAAGATAACTGTAATTCTGTGTTTCAGCTGTTCATTGTCCTGAACATTTAGCACAAATAAGTTTATGGGAAATTTAAGATTTTTTTGTGTTGGTGGAGGGGCAGCAATCCCTTTTCCTTCAGAAGGGTTTTTTAACAAGAAGCATTTTTTTTTTTGGTCAAAGCAGATGTCAAACTCCTTATTACTTTTTCGGGGGGGGGCGGGGGAGGTGTCTGTTTTACCACAGCATCTCTGGTAGTGTTGTGGGGACCTTGGCAATTTTCTGGTAGTTTAGGTCCATGTCCATATACTGGGTCCTGTTCCAAAGATAGTTTTGTGATAAATGGATGAAAATTACTGCCAGGTAAGCATAAGGGGGAAAACAAACAAGCAAAAACAAACAAAAAAGAATTCAAAATTAATTGGCTTTTGTGTTTTTCAGGAGTGTCTTTTCAGTAGTTTTCTTTTCTGAAAGGTGTTGCCAGAGCTCCTGTTGCAGATAAACTGGCTTATTTGGGGCTACAACTGTAATGTAGGATCAAAATTTATATGTTCCCTTCTTCATGCTGAAACTTTTAGAAATATAGCAAAGCTGTAGTATTTTTGTCCTTTCTCTAAAAAAACTGAAGAGAGAGCAGTCTAAATGCTTTTGTAGAGGTATGAGAAGTAGGCTAGCTTGTCTCCATGAGAGGTAGAATCTAGAGCTCTTTGCCTTGTTTCCTAGGGAAAAATAAGGAAAACATCTGTTTACACGGTGACTGTATGTATTAGAGAATGTATTTCGACATTGACAAGCTGCAAGTTCGAGATCTAATTTACCTTATGGTAGCATGTTGGTCTGTAGTTGTAATTAGCCTCTAGTCACAGAGTCTCTTGAAAGTTTCACTTTTTTTTTTCCAAAGATTTGCAATGTGTGCAACCAAGAGCAGTTCTGTTATCTCCTGGCAATGGGAATGCTAGACTTTTATGTTTTTTTTTTTTTCTAGTTTTCATGCCAATGTGGTAACAACCAGTGGCATGTTCATTGTTAAGGATATGGAAAAACAGACATATATTGAGATACTATGAAGCACTCTGGGAAGTATTCACTTTTAAAATCAGTTTATTGAAACTCCACAGATTATTCCTAATGAGTCCTGTTGAGCTGTGTTTTGAGGGTTATGGTGGAGCTGGGCCACCGCATGAGACCACAGCTATTAGGTCCTTCTGTTACTTTGTGATACTGGGGACTTCTGCTCTATATAACAGCCACCTCTGGTCTTAACTCTTCTTCTGTGGTTTTTGAGAAGCTTAAAGTGAAGGATTGCTGTGACAATTCCTTACTATCCTGCAGTAAGAGTGGTGTTGACCCACAATGAAGGAGGTGGAGAACGCAGCCTGCTTATTCTTTACAAACTGTCTCTGGAGTAAAGGCAGACGCTAGTGTTGGTTGGCATGGGCACTCAAGATGAAGTTGTACCACAGCACCTGATATCTCTCTGTAGCAGCTGATGACTTTTTCTGGTTCAAAGATGTAGAGGATCATTTGTGTCCTGGGCTCTTTCCCCAAGATAAAACAGACCAAGCTGTCCTGTACATGCTGTACAACAGAGGGAGACAGGATTGGTGTTAAAAACATCTTTGAGTTGCTGGTCAGCACTTTCCATAAATACTCAATATAAAATTAGAGGAAGCGTATTAGTTTCTCGTTCATGAGAAAGACGTTACTAACAAATTGCTATTTTTGTCTCACTGTTGACTAAAATTTTGTAGTTATCTCTGAAGAAGTATATTGTGAAATATATTGATCTCCTGGAATTGCCTTCATCCAGGGGCACATCCAGAGTAGGACGAGTCCAACTCAGTGAGAAAGCCCAGTGGGAAGGCTGGAGGCAGAGAAACACCAACACAGGAGCCTCTGCCTGGCACCATGTTGGTTATTCTTGGTCTCAAGGACTAGAAACTGGGAAATAATACCTAAAGTTGAAAGGTTTGGGCATTTTATTCACACCAGGGCCTGTTGGACTGTAGCAGTCACTCTAGTTCCTTGAAAAAAATCTCTCTTGTGGTTGAGCATGTCTCTAAACACTGACCCATCACCTTTGTTGGGAGTTGGCTGAGTGGTGTGCCTGCAGGAGCAGAAGAGAGCTGTGCTGAGCAGTGATCTCACCTGAGATGTGTTTACTAAGCAGGCTGGGCATGGCAGGTGGTTGGTGATTCCTCTCCTGCCCGTGGCACCAGGTGGCAGATGGTAGGGCAGCTGCTTGACACCTTGGATGCCCAACTCCAGCCCTGCCCCATTGGCTCAGCCTTCCCCTGCCTGCAAGCAGCCTGTGTGCAACAGCAGCTGTCTTCCCTGGTGTCATGGCTGACAGTGCTATTTGCTCCTTCACTTTTCCTGCCCGTTCCTGATTTGGAGACAAGGTCTTGGTGCTCTGAACAGGGTCTGGCTCACACGTGGGCTTTTCTCTGAGATATGCAGCCAAGTGCAAAAGGGACTTCTCTGATGTGCAGGTGCTCCTGGGAGAAGGGGGGAAGAAAGAAATCCAACTGGTTTGAATCCCTTTTGTACTGGATAGCATTCCGCCCCGCCTTCATAGCTCTGTGTCATCATGTTGCTGTATGTCTTGTAGCTCTCCTTCAATGTTGGAACAGACACTATGGGACATATATATGACTGGCCCTTTTACAGGCAGCAGAGCCAACCCAAAATGAACTATGCAGCTTTTTGTTTGAGAGCTGAAGTCTTGTGTGTCTGAATAAATCCCAAGCAGTCTCATGTACTTGAATGGAAAACACCTGGACAGCTTTGGTTCCCCCCTCACAGTATAATCCTATTGGCCATGTGCTTTTTCTTGCTCCCTCTCTTAATCTTTTTTTCTTGATTTTCCTTTTTTAATTTGGCTTACTAATGGAAATACTTTTTCAAACCAGCAACCGTGTATCCTTATGCTTTCCCTTCCATACCCTTTTTTTTCTTTCCTTTCCCGTTTCATCAATTTAATCTGTAGGGTGTTCCCAAAGAGTTGTAGTAATATACCTCTTGTTTTGAAGGAAGAAAGAAGTATTGTTTCCTTCAGTTGTGCATAGAGAACTTAAGCGTACATATCTGCTAATTTGAGTCCTAGACTCCGAAATTCAGGATTTCAGGGTGCCAAGAGGGTCACTAATTATAATAATTATGCACTCATTATTGTACCAGCTGCTCCAGTGAAACATCAGGTAGCACTATTAAATTTCCTGCTGTTTTTACCTGAGAATTTAGTTGGTTTTATTTTTTACCTTTTTTTTTTTTAAGTTTTCAGAAGTTACCTGCTATTGAGTGTTGTATGTGTTTGAAAATCCAACAACAGGTTTTCAGGCATTATTTTTCTAATGTGTAGAATACAAGGATATCAGAATCAAGCTTAACTTTAGAATACTTGAACATAAAATTGAGCATTATTGTTTTCTAGGTGTTGGATAGAAATGTAACTGTTTTCTCTTATTTTTCTATGGGTTTCATATCCTGTACAATTGGTCAGATTTAACTGAATTTACAGCTACTCCATGTTCGAGTAAGAGTTAAGTTGAAACATTGGATTACTTGGTTTTTATTTTTTGTTTTTTTTTTTTTTTTTTTTTTTAAATTAAACTATTAGTAAACTAATATTTTCAACAACTGAACTATTTCTAGTAACTAAAACTTCAAAGTGAAGAGCTAAATGGTGTGTAAGGTTTGAAAAGGATCAGTGTTGCTATTTTGTATTGGATTTTAACACAAGGGCTCTGTTTATTATAAGTTTGTTACCATAGAAGCATAAACTGAAAGGTAGCAATGATGACTTGATGTAATATGTTATATTAAATAAACTTGTCCTGTTACTGCTATATGCAAAGCTTTATTTACGTTACAGTAAGGTGTTTTCTGCTGCATTTATGGTTCTGCTATACAGACAAATTAAGGGATCTCATGACAGTATGATTTATTTCTCCCTGCAAACTGAAAAACATTAATATTTTTAAGCTTATTTGCCTGAAGTAGTGACATTAAATTTTCTGTTGGGCACCATCAAACCCACTGTCTGAGAAAGGAAATAGATGAAAGTCTTATCATCTTGTTCCTATACTTAAAGGATGGGCAAATATTAAAAATTGTGTTTAGAATTCATTGCTGTTGCAAACAATATTGAATAACCCTTTAAAATACATTCCTACCCTGCAATAACAGATGAACTACCACCAAATTAAATAAACTAAATGAGATGGTATGATCACACAGAAAGCTCTGGCTGTTTGATTTTCTAGATTGTCCAAATGTACTCTTTCAGAAATCGGAGAATTTATGCTTCAGGTTTGATTAAGCTGAACAGGTGCAGCTGAATGAGTTGGCTTATAATATTGGTGGTGGTGGTGATAGATAAGCTGTGAAGGAAACACTGAGCCTGAACTTCCAGTCTCAGGATAATTTGTAGGGCTGATAAATCAGAGGTTGAGGGCAGGGAAGAAGTATTTCTGTTTACCTAAAGGAGCAGATGTTGTCTGCACTCCAGGTACAAAGGCTGCGGAACATTGCAGTCCAGTCTTTTTATATAATATTTTCATTGAGGCACATACTTTTGACATGATATAACTCCTTCTGTGAACTTCTGTTCCTTTGAATAAAAAACTATCAAGTACAATTTCATTTCATATAAAGGTAGACGTGGTAGAATTAATTTGAAATATTTTGATGGTAAGTATTTGGAGTGAAGCTCTTCATCTTTTTACCCTCTTCTGCTAAAAGCTGTTTGAAAAAACACAGAGTAACCTATTCTTTTTGTAAACTTTGCCTCCTTTGGTGGCTCAACTTGATGCAGTTTCTGTTCATTAGGAGCTTTCAGCCTGGCTCTTGGAAGAAGAGGGATGCTCCTCTTGCACACAGGTGACTTCCTTCCTGTGCAGGACACCATATAGCAAAGTGTCCTCCAGGAGGACATCAAGGCATTATGAGCCACCAAATTCAACATAATTTGAAGTTATAAACTATCTAGCTTGAACATTTACAGGATTTCTAGTTATTTATCTGAAAAAAAAATTAAATGTAAGTAATGCATCCCTTTAATCTGCAGAACCTCCCTCGCTTTCAGAGAATGGTTATGTACCTGGCTTCCATCATGACATTAAGCATTCCTACTTTTATTTCCAGAATATATAGGAGCACAAGAGAAGTGCCAGCTCTGCTAAGCTCAGTTGAATGTGCTGTGATCTACACATAGGATTTTGTCTTGTTCCTGGCTGGACAGATTTCTTGGCTACAAGTTGGTTTTGTGCATATGTGATGTGGTTCTATCAGTTCTCATGGCCTGTGAGCTGTTCAGTCTGTTTTCAGAGAATTTCCTCTAGTGTTCAGGCTTGCTTTAAGGCTTGTCGAACACAGCAAGTTGGTGGGACTAGTAGTCACGGAAACTAAGTGTTGGTATTTGGAAAAACTTTAAATATTACTAGTTTTAAATAAGGGAGCTATTACTCATAGCCTTGCAAAGATCTCTGTGAAAATCTTAGCCTTTATTTTTTTAACTATTTGCTTACAGTTTTTCATTTTCTTTTTTTTTTTTTTCTTGTTCTTTTCCTGGAACAGTGGGGTGGGGGAAGTAAACTTGCAATTCTGTAAACTATTTTTCTCAGCTCTGTACTCAATACTTAAATGCTGCTCCTGTGTTTGTTTGGGGGTTTTTTTGTGTTTGTTTTTTTTTTTTTTTTTCCTAGAATGAGCCTCTCAACAAAAAACTTGCAAAGAATACTGAGAAATAAACAAATTCATGTGAAAACTTAGAAACTACTGAAAGGTCCTTTGATAGATTCTAGCCTAGTGGATCTGCTTTGTCTGAAAGAATTTTAGAAGTAGGAGTGTTTCCATTATTGTAGCAAAGTTATAGTACTGTGAGGTGTTTTTAAGGAAATATTTTCTAGTTTTAATAAAGGCTGCTATGTAATTAAAAAATGGACTACCTGGCTATGATAACAGATTTTCTCATTCGGTATATAGATTTAGTAGTCATCATCATTATTATTATATTGAAGACTGGTTTTTTGCATGAGTCATGCAAAATCCCCAGGGCTGAATATCAGCTAATAATCAGGTAAAAGAACCCACACAAAAAGAACCAAAAAACAAAATAAGGAGTAAGCAATGGTGTATAATTGAGAAAGAAACTACTTTTTAGCATCTGAGCTAGACACAATGATGACTTATCTGAGACATTACAAGTTATCTGACAGCAACTGCTGCTGATTTGAAGTTTCATTAGAAAATACCATTACTTTGCCATTTCTGGTGAAGGTGAGCTGAAATGATTTGTGTAATATGTCTGCAGCACTGCAAGCTGTAATTTGAATATAAATTGATACTACCTGACCTCTCTTTGTGCTTTCTTTCAGTAAAAAAACCCAAAACAACAAACTGAAAGCAGAATGCTTTATCCATTTATCAGATAATGCTTACAAAATGTTCTGAATCTGACAAACATGGAAGAGTAGAATATTTTGAAAGAGTAACGTAGACAAATAGGCCTTCTTGTATTGAGCCTGTCTGTCTCAGGTCTGTCTGTGTGTCCATGGACTCCCAGGAAGGTACAGGACTGCCTGTGATTTGGGTAGTCTCCTAAAGCCCTGTGAGGTGTCTTACTTGCTTTAGGATGTCTTAGGTAACGCATAAGATACCCAGGTACCTATGGTGAGGCAACAGAACTGGCTCTTAAATCTGTCTTATTTAGCAGACCTACAGAAACCCAGATATGAGTGTGGAAATCTCAGAGTGGATCTTGTGCTAGGAACTTGAAATTTTTTGTTATAGCTTAAGATATCATCCCTCTGTTTCCTAAAACACATTGTACAAGGTCAAGTTTGCTGTCACTGTTTCTGAATGTGAATCTCCCACTTTGATGAGAATACCCCGTATATACTTTACTTTGACATACACGTGTAAAGTTTGGGGTTTTTTCACTGCTTAGCATATGATTTTGTCCTTTCAGAAGAATTAAAAGAAAAAACCATCATTTTTCATTACTTCATTTATTATCTTTATTATTAGTATTAAACAATATGTACTCACACAAAAAAAAAATGTACTGGGTTGACTTTAGGATATGTTTTCCTTTATGCAAGTTAGGTATATTTCTGTGTGTTTTATTTTTTTTCAAAGTAAATTATTCCATCATTTTGCTCATTTCTTCTACTCGTCTGTCTGCAGCAGTTTTCCAACCACATCTCTGATAGAGACAAGCTGAAGCTTGTCTTTGTACTTTATCATGTTCGTATGTGGTTTAAAATTATACTGTTCTGTAGTCCTGTTGCATAACATTCAGGATTCATTTCACATTAATTTCCTCCAGGGCTCTTATTTATGCTCCTTTTTTTTCCTCCCTGTATACTAAATTATTATGGAGACCCTTAGGGAAGAACGGCCTGGTAGTGCTAGAAAACAAGGGCAGGGAAACAGAGGCTAGTCCTGTGTGGGGAGCAAGATAAAGTTTGTCACTGGAGAGCTGTTAAAATCTTTCTGGCATGGGCACAGAGAGCAAGGTTTCTTGTCATTACTGTAGTTTCTTTCATATCTAAATCACTATTAATTTAAAAACTTCATTGTTAAAAAATAATCTGTTTTTGTAACATTGCCTTTCACTGTTGCACAAGTGCTGAATATGCACGTATTTAATTTAATTGATATCACATGTTAATGTCTGAATTATGATGTGTACAACAATTGAAAAAATAAGTGAGCATTAAAAGTGAATGTGCTTCAAAAATCTTTAGAAGACTTTATTGAACAAAATACAGTTTTCACCTATCAATATATGACTAGTTTCATAAAAAACTTTCTTCTTACCTAGACACTCTGTGTGTCACCACTGTCAGCATTAGACTAGGCAATTCACCTAGGTTTTTTATTTCTTATTGTTATTAAAAAGTCACTTTTTCCATTTCTCCTTAACTGATCATGTAAAACAGTTTTCAGGAAGACTGTATGTGTAGGTGCAGTCATCCACTAGGTGCTAGAGGGAACTGTGAGTGGCTGTGCTGCTGGCATCCTGCATTTCACTGCCCTTGAGGGCATGGGGCTGCTGCTGTTCCTGCAGCTACAGATGGGATGCCTCACAGTTAGGTGGCAAATGACTGTAAATTTTAATGTAATTTGGCTGCCAGAATCTCTTAGGCCACTTCTAAAATTTCAAGCTGTAATTGAATGTTACTTGGGGAAGAGATTTTCCCTAAATATTCATTTTTTATTGACTGAGGGAAGGTGGGTTTTCATTGCACTGGTTTTTGAAACTGAAAAAATCAGACTTGACTGGAAGTAATTTTTCTCCATAAAATATGTAATCATGTAATTGTGAAAAATGGTGCTGTATTCTACATACCAAACTTCTCAGAACTGTTTCTGTTGGTATATCTGGTCTCTTCATATTGCCTTTATTTTTTTTTTAATAATATCAAGTGCTCTAGTGTATTATTTGTATATCTCATACTTCATGTAATATTAGGGTGAAGCATTTACCAAACTTTTTTTGTGTGATACAATAGCATACGCAGTTTCCCCTATACTTCCCCTCCCCCAACATTTACATTAAAGGAAATTGCAGGTTGCTTGCAAGGAAACTTCTATTCATTGCAATGACCTGTGTAAGCAGCTATCAGATGGGCTTTGGTATCTAGGTGCTAGTCTGACTTTGCAACAACAACAGACTCAATCTGCCTTAATCCAAGGTTCCAGGAAGAGTGAAAAGGTGCTGCAGGGAAAGGTGTGTACCAGTCACCTGGGCTGGTGGGAGGCAGGGTAGTGTTCAGGAAGGACAGATCCCTTCTCTTCATCATTTCAATTAAGTCTTGTGATGATTCAATATAATGAATAAATAAATACCAAAGCTATATAATGACATTCTTTTTTATAAATGCATCAAACCCACGCAGTTCGGAAGAAGTCAAATTTCAAAACTACTACTGGAAAAATGTTGTCAAATGTGACATTCATCTGAGGCAGGACAAATAGATTTAGATTTTTTTTTTTTTTTTGCATATGGTTTTTTGGGAGTTGTAGGAGTTTTTTGTGTGTGTGGTTTATTTTTTAACAATTATATAAATAAGTTATATTTTAAAAGTGGTGAAACAGGGTAAGAAAAAAGTGACTTTGTACTGCTTTTGATAACATGTTAAACTATTAGCCTGGTAATGAAGGTGGTCATGTTACGTGTAGTAGACTCAGATTCAACTCACTTTTTTGCCTAAGGACACTTGAACATGCAGCTTCCCTCTGAAGAAAGTGCTCTGTTAACCAGACTAGAAATAACTCAGAAATAAGGTTTGTTGTGCTGCTCTGTATACAACATTAAACACTCGACTAGCAGGGACTGGAACCAGATGTTTCATTTCCCAAGAGACTAATCTGGCCACAAGGCTAGAGTTGCATTTTCTCATTGCTTCACCCTTCCTCCATTTACATGCAGTTTATACACAGGTGACAGTTCCAGTTGTTCTGGTGTATTAGAAATTTTCACACTGGCATATAATTTTCCAAAGGGTATAACTGAACCATGTCTAATTGAAGCGCAGGAAGGAGTGACAAGCCAAAAGATACTTTAGTAGATTAAGTACCTAGACATGCATGGTTTCTCATATAGACTTCATCTGAGAAATGTTTGTGCCCTTAGGGTTGTCTCAAGGAGCCAAGAGACCTTAAGATCTGGTTTGTACTGAAATGACTATGAGGAAGTGGCCTTCTGAGCTGCATTAGAAGTGTTGCCTGCACCTCAAGGAGGTGATCCTTCCTCTCTACTTGGCACTGGTGAAACCACATCAGCAGTGCTGGGTTCAGTTCTGGGCTTCCCAGTACAGATGTGGACATAGTAAAGCAAGTCCAACCCAGGGCCACAAATACCATTAGGGAACTGGAGCATCTGCTCTGTGAGGAGAGGCTGAGCGAGCTGTGACTCTTCAGCCTGAAGAAGAAAAGTCTCAGAGGAAGTTCATCGATGTATACAAATACTTGATGGGAGGGACTGAAGAGAAGGAAGACAGACACTTTTCCATGGTGCCCTGTGACAGGCCAAGAGGCAATGAGCACATATTGAACCATTGGACTTACTGTCTGAACTTCAAGAAAATCTTGTTACTGTATGGATGATCAAACAGTGGCACAGGTTGCCCAGAGAAGCTGTGGAGCCTCTATCCTTGGAGGTGTTCAAAACCTTAACTGGATATGGACCTGCCGTAGATGACTTTGCTTGAGCAGGGGGGTTGGATTAGACAATCCCCAGAAGCCTCTTCTGACTTAATTCTTTCTGTGAAATTTTTTTTCTGTGAAACTCAATTTTCTACTTATTGAGTAGAAAAATGAGTATTTTTCTACTCAAAAATACTCATTGACCTTAAAAATACGTACCTAGATTTCTTACTCTGTCAGACTAAGATATGAAACATAATTAAAAAAAAGACAAGCCTAAAATGGTTAAAAAAAGTGAAAACAAAAATGAAGTCTTCCCTTAAATTTGTAGGAGAAAGAAGCCAATCAGACTGATGATATTGGTATGATTACAAAAAGCACAAGAAACTTTCGGAGTTTAGATAAACTCTGAGGAGTTGTTTTTGATAGAGAAGATTATATGACACAAGAATCTGTCCTTTGGGTCCAAAAATGATATGTAGGTGACTCGAAACATTGTTTTGCTTATCTTGACAAAATAATTATTGGAGAAAAAAAAAGCCTTTGTGAGAAAAGATGGAAAAAATATGAAAGCAGCAGTTCATTTCAGTATTAACCTGATGACTTTTGACTCCCAGATTACTGGAGCAATGAGGAGCAGCACATGCAGATGTGGTCCTTGTTCCCGGCACCCAAGTCACTGGGAACTTGGATGTGTAATTTGAAAAGGGAAAGCTGTAGTGACTTTCTTCCTGAATCCACTTAACTCTGTGCTATTTGGATTCCATTAAAGCTGCAATTGTAAACAAGACTTCAACATAGAAAAATGTAAATTTGTTTCCATTAATATATTCTAGGAAATAGAAGATTTCAAATTACTCTCTTGAAGAGATAAAATACAAAGCGTGTCTTCCTAATATCCTGAGCTTCCTTGTTCTCCAGTGTGGTGTTGGGAACACACTTCTTTGGAGGGCCATTGGTATGTTCAGTTTTCCATGATATGGTCTTCCATGGCTAACTTTAAATACAACTGGTATCAATGGAAAGGTTCTTGTCTACTTTCAGCTGAAGCTGAATGCTATCTGACATTGCAGGTTTTGTCTCTGTGTTCAAAACCAGGTAGGCAGGGGCTGTGCATGTTTTTAGGATTTGGGGGTCATTGCTCTTGGTCTTTCCTTGATGACCTGACAGCGCTTGTCCCCATGGGCAGTTGCCTCAGTTGTGATGTAGAATAGCTTGTGGGGCTGTGTAATGGACGATAGTAAGACATGACTGGAGGATAAGAATAATCATTTTTACAGAGCTGTTTTCAGCCTTCACCTCTTCCCTGCTCTGGATCCCTGCCTACCCACCTAGCCTTGGACACCTGAGCTGGTATGAGCACTGTGGTGGCCAAGCAACAGGCAGGTAGGGCGTGCTTGTCCCCATGCTGCTGCCAGGGATAGTACTCCGCATTTTGCATGTGGAAACACAGGCAGTAGACATTGGATGTCACTGGGAGCCAAGTGAAGAAATATCATTGTATTTCTGAATGCAGTTTGCAAAGCTGCGTTGTATATGTTAACTCTGTGTGATGAACAATGGTAAGTTGTCACTTTAGTCATTTGTACAAAATTTAAATCTCACATCATGGAGTCTTGGGTTTTCTATGACTCTGAATATAATCCAACACCTACTGTGTAACTGGACTTTCACAATTGTATTTTCCATTCTTCTAGGAAAGATTTCTGTAATTCATAAAACAACAGGCCATGGGATTCATACTAACAGCAGAGCAAGGTGTGAGTCACGAAGATCATCTTTCAAATTCCTTTTTTTTTAGTCTCCTCCTCCCATTTTATTAGACTGAATCCTTTGCAATTATAACCTGGGTAAAGTTGCTATCATTACTGATGACTGAGAAGTTGGTCTCGAAGACAGCTTGAGGAGAGTTGGTTAATATTTGATTATAGAAGACAGTTCTTGTAAGTTTGTTTACTAGTAAATAACATAGCACATACTGAATATCAGAGTGGCAAGTTCCATCACTTTAAAGTTTTTTATGACATTTATTATCAATTGTGAAAAGAAAAAGCTAAATCCTTGCTCATACTGCATTGCAAAGGAGGAGTATACCTATGGCTTTTCTTTTTTACCTCCTTTTAATGAATCTGTTCCTTCCTTGATCTTGACTAAAGGAGAACAATTGTGTGATTTTAATAGCTCTCAACAAGCATGCTGGCGCAGCATAGTTCCTACTTACATTTGCTTCTTTCATTTCAGTCCTTTATGGTGATTTTTTTTTTCTCTTAAATTTATTATGGATAAACCTTATGAAAAGTTTATTTTTTTTTTTTTAAGGTGAACTGAGAAAGGGTAAAATTATCCATTGTATATTTTGTTACAAGAAGTTGCAAACCAGACAGAAGATGTGCATGTTTATATGGGGAAGAAAAGGAGCATGGCTGCTCAACTCAAGAAAATTATAATTGTCACCAATTATCTTCGGACCACTACTTAGGCTACCCAGAAGCTGGGTTGCGAGGAACTCTTAAGCTTTTAAGTATCCATGGAAGCAATTTTAATTGTTGAATTTTTTTTTTTTTCTGAATCTTTTAAAATAACTTTATAAAACAATTTTTTCAGAAGGGGAACATTCAAGACTGGAATCTGGGAAATAATTAGTTTATATTGCTTCAGTATATATCATAATTTCACTTTGTAGTAATAGAATATAGTGGGCAACAGCTGAGCAAAGAGCATAACCATAGAGGAGAGATTCTCTATACATGTATTATCTGTTAGTTGCAAATTATAATAAAATGAGGAAAATCAGTAAAATAGCAACATTTGAATTACTGAAGTTTCTCTTTGTAGATTAAGGGAATTGAAAGTGATGGCCCTGCTTGACATCAGTTTGAGTCATTTCAGCTAATTTCATTTCAGTGGTCAAAAATAGTTTAAGAAAATTCCATGTTTTTCTTGAGAAGCATTTTTTTTTTCCATTTGTTGTTGATTTTCCTGCCTCCGTGCTCTTGAGAGCTGTTTAATTATTTCCACTGAAATCGTTTATGGCTAAATGTTCCATTTCATCTTTGCTGAAAAGTATAGATACAAAAGTGAAAATTAGTATCAACCTAACCTAATTCAAGACAGTTCCTTCTTTCAACATGTCCACAGAACTGTTTTATAGTTCAACAAAACATTTGATGATGGTTTCTTGAGATTCAGTTCAACCTCCTTGAACCGCATCTTCCACAAGAGAATGTAGCTTGATCTTTTTTCAACAGCAGCTGCTTTTGCACTAAATTTTCAGTTAGTTTAACAAATGAAAAAAAATTGTCATTTGGAATATCAAGGAATATTTATTATTTCAATCAAATTCAGATTATTTAAATATTTCTGAATAGTCTTAATTATATTACACAATTTTTTATTCAACCTATAGACATGTTACCACATTAGAAACAGGAATAGTAACAATATATTCTGCAGTCATGAGTAATTTTATAATGAAAGTGTGCTAATTTCCTTTCTAACTTTATTTTCCTGGTAAGCTGCTTTTGACAGGTTTCTTCAGTGAATTAATTTCCCCTTAAGAATTTGTAATACCTGAATTCTTTCACGTTGTTCACATGTGTGTTTTACTGTCACTAAGGAGAAAAAGCTGTGCCAGAAGTATCCATTGTTGGTAAATTTTGGTTTTTGTGTATCCTGAAAAATACAGAAAGTTAGTGTCTGCAACTTGTTAATCCTCCCAAGGGAAGGATTTGTGGAGTTAGTTAACAGCTCCTTTCTCCAGCTGTTCCTTTTCAAACCTCTGCTGCTGTTTATCCCTGTGCAAGGCTTCTTGGAACATGTGTTATGTGATACTGGAAGTGATCATTGCATGGATGGGGTTCATTGCTTATCTGAAAACAGTGAAGCCGGCGGCAGCAGACTTCTTAAATCTCTGCCTGTTCAGGGACAGGGGGCTTGTGGAGTTTGTCCACAATGCAAGGTGCAGCCCTGAAATGCTTTGCCTTACTTTTTGTCCCTGAAGTTACTTTCAGTCTCTCCTCCAGCATTGTCTATAAGCATGCAAATAATTTTTTAAGTAAGTAATTTCATTAGCTTTGGCAGGATAACTTGAGTATGTAAAACTAGACATACTTGAATACTTTATTGAATCAGGGACTAGATTTTTCATAATCTTCTCTTTATTTTTAGTCTGAATGAGCGGGTCAGTCTCAGGAACCAGACGTCTTACTTTCAGAGCTCTGTACTTTGTCAGTTGTGATCAGCCCATACTTTTTTTTTTAATAACATTTATTTTCTTCCAGAGAAAATTAGATTTTAGCTTTTGTTAACAGCTCTTTTAAAGAAAGCATAAGTAATAAACTCACCAAATTAACAATAGCTATATCTCAGCAGCACAGCTTTGTGAAGTTGCAAAGTAATTTTTAAATTTCTTTAGAGATAAACACAACTAATTCTGGGACTCTTTTTTGTAGGTGTCTCTTGAACAGTGAAGTTAAGTTACAATAAATGAGCAAGGTATTCAACATGACTTCTATGTTGTGCATTCCAGGGCTTCTGGAATTACTAGAATATTACGTCAAGCTGAGTTAAGTGTTGTATATGAAGAAACTCTTCTTAAGCTGGGACAGTGAAAGATTCTTAGTGTCCATGTTTCCTTGATCTGAGATATGTCTAAATTGTAATTACAGCAAAATGTCCTCCAAATGGCATTATTTCTGATTATATGTACCTTTGTTTCTTTTCATAGTTTTCCAGAATTTTGCAGAGGGTTTTATATTAGCTTGCTCACATTTTGAGAAGATGCAAGTGTATCCTGGTATGAACTACATTTTCCTTCACTTCGTGTTACATGCAGACTATACAGCGTTATCATTCAGAATCCAATTAATAATTTGAAAATATTCTTAATATTTTCAATTTTCTGTTTCAGAAAGGTTGGTTAGAAGCTCTTTAGAGTGAAGGACTTGCCTGACTTTTATAACACTGATTCCATTAAGGCTGCCACTGTAAGTCGGCCAGTATTGTGTAGCCACAGTATTTGTATTTAGAAAAGGAAACATTCACAATTTTTAATATGAGAACAGAAGTTGTTAAAAAAGGGTTACAGTAATCAAGGGGGTCCACTTCTAGCCTTTAATGCATTTATTTTCACTATGTATTGGAAGACCACAAATCCTAGTAAGACTCTAGCTGTGAGTTGCAGAGACCATGGTAAAAATTTAAAGATTGATTAATTTTAATTAAAGATAGGTGCTTAAAACCAATTTTAAGAGAGAAATACATTGAAAGAAAAAACTGTCATCAAGAACTATCATTTACTAATACCTAAGTTTTTCCGCTTCAATTGTTTAGCACGTGGTAAAACCCTGGCTTATTACATCTTAAATTGACAGAGCAAGTTGGAAAAGAAAGAATGAAGAAATGGAAACTTCTGAATACCTACTAGGACTGATTACAGTGTATTTTCTGAATAGAAATTTATAAGCAATTCAGTAAAAATTGTGATGGGTTTTATATTGTGTTGGTTTCTTAACTGACATACTGTGTTCTACCAGACCTTATTAAAAACAGAGTTATGGTGATAATAAACTTAACGAAGTCTATAATCTTATAAATATAAATTTTACACTAGTAACGTTCCAAAACCTCCTATTGAGTAAGCCTTAATTGTTTTCACTTCCATTATTGTTTCTGTTGTTGTCTGACAAATTCATAATACCTGTGGTTTTTCTGTTGACTAATTAATTGTGCTGACTATTTGTAAAATAGCTTTCTTTCAGTCTTCTGGAAGTGTTGCTGAATTCCAAGTGGCAGTTCAAGTGGTAGAGTACTTCTTAGCCATATCATATAAAATTTTTTAGAGGTAATAGTTTGAATTTGCTGGTGAAAAGTACTGTAGCTGCGGCTTAGCATTTTAGTTACATATTATCATACTAACAAATACGTATTAAATAAATATTGCCTGGCTTTGGACTATGTATTGTTAGCTTTTGCCATTTGTCTATTACTGCTTGTTGAAGTGCTAATATTTTAATAAAAAAGTAGTTCTGCATTGTCAAGAATTCTGGGTCATGTCTTGTCAGTCACAGATTTCTCTCAGTATGTATGTACAGTAACCCATATGTACTTCCTGGAGAAGCTTTCTTCAATTATAAATAGAATATTCAATTAAATTTGATCCTTTTCAGTAGAACTAGTTTTACAATCAGACAGCACATTCTCTTTCTTAACTGCATCAAGGCAAAATAGATGGTAACTATTATTTTATCTTTTTTGTGTGTTCTTTTCACAGATTTTCAGGAACAAGTCATAATATATTTTTCCCAATGTATTTCATTAACTCATAAATTCACCAGTTTATTATCTCTTTCCTCCTTAACTAGTTAAAGTTCACATCTAAATTTTGTGGGAGAATCTTTTTTTGTGCAACATGGATTCTTGCATGAGATTTCTGATAAGAAGAGGCAGGCTTTCACTCATATAACCAGATAGTCACATACCTCTTTAATAGTGTGTTCTATTAAATAGGCCTGCTGTTTAACCTAGTGTTTTGTTCTGTTTCTATAAAGCACCTCTGAGTGTTTCTTGAGCTTGAAGTGTTTGATCCCATGTGCTGTCCTTTATCTGTATTTTCAGGGTTTCTGATCTCTGAGAGTCAATGTATCTTGCTATGCATTTCATTTTCCTACTTCAGGTTTGAATATAATTCTTTCCTGTATCTCTAATTCATGCCATTCCTTAATTTTTCCCTGTCATTTCAGTATGGATTTCTGCTAGATTCTTTTCATTAGGGTTGTTTTAAGGAACTGTTCTCAATCAATAAATTACATTAAATTGCTTTTATAAAATTCTTTTCCCTTTCTGAGTGCCTGTCATCAATTCACAAAATGTTCTAAGATAGATATTCTTGCTTATGTATTAACTATACAGTTCTTATGCATATTTGCAATTCTAATAGCTTTGTCATTGTCCTTTTTGTTGCCATTTGGGAGTTTTGCTGAAAGAGTATATTCCAGTACTGAATCTCCTGTCTTTAAAATCTGCATTTAAGTCGATTACAAGGCAGAATTTAAAAAAAAAAATGGCAGTTTTAGTCCACTCTTTTCTTGAGTTTCTGTCCCATAATAAAGCATAATTCAGAATAAGTGCCCTTTTCTGCTTTGGTTGGTTTGTGTCAGGGATACTGCAGGTCAAGACTGAAGTACATAAAAGCTTGCTCAGCACATCACTACCATTAAACTTGTCTTAATATATTTCTTGAGAACATTTCAAGTGAAAAAGAAACATTAAACTAAACCTTTCCTGAGGAAAAATACAGTCATAAATCATCCCCTTTTCTTGCCATCATATAAATCCCCAGGACCATGAAAAACAGCATATGCATTGGCCTGTTGGCCTTTTCTTTGTTTCCACTATGAATGCCCATTTTTGGACTGTATTCTTAAACTATAACATTAAACTTAGTAGCTCATTTTGGTCCATCCATGGCTTGTTAATGACTGCGTTGTTTCACATTTGCTCATCTTATTCAGGATTTTTAAGTATGAAATACAGATACCTTCTTATATTGTGACATATAATACTTTAATTGCTAAATCTACTTTGCAATGCAGTAGTCTTGTTTGAATACGATAATCTTGGGTAAATATGAAATGATTAGTCTGTATTGGCAATTCATTTAGTTTTACAGTTTTATTAAGCACTTCCATGTAATGAACCAGTTAAGCATTGCTTGTGTTGTCTGAACTCACAAAGCAAAACAGATAAACCTTTTATTTGTTGGTGACTAATCCTGATGCTTTCATACTGTTACACTGTACTTGCTGTCTTCTAATGATGGAAATTATGATTATAAATATGAGAAAATGCTGAAGCCAGCTGCAGTTGTTAACGTTGAAGACATCAAAGTCTTGGTAACATTCATGTAACAGAGGCAAGTATTTAGTAATTTACAATGAGAGAATAAATAGCTAAGGGGTAGGGTGGCATTTTCCAGATCCTTTCTGTAAGAGAAGCTGATTCCCGCTCCCTCATATGCTGGTGAGCTGATTACTAAAGGAGGAAGCATTATAAACAGTGTGACAGAGTAAATTGCATCACTTGTCTTCCCAGTTAAAATACACAGGAAGGAAATGACACCTGTGCAGAGTACACACTTCTAATAGCTTCTCTGTTTTATCTCAGGTGGCAGTGTCTAATTGAGGGGTTCATTCTTGCGTGTGTTTAGCTTCTGTGCCCTGCTTTTTTTCAGCCCGTTTGATTTACCCCTCTCACTCATACGGGCCAGAGTCCTTGACTTTTCTTGCCATTCTCTCTCTTCTGTTTGAAGTGTGGATTTGGGATTCTTGGGGGCAAAGGGATTAGATTTTTTTTCTCTATGAATTCTAGAGAGTGCCCATGTAATTCAGAAATTCCAGCATCTGTAAAGTAAAAGAATGTTTTATTTTCTTCTGTGATATAAGCAACTAAAGATTTTTATGACTATTATATCACAGATTATCCTTTTGTTATCCAAATATGTATATTTATATGACTAACTAAAAATTACATGTGGATTTTCTCCACAATGAAATCTACTCACTGACAAATATATTTCTCTGACAAAGGTCCAACAGCATCAAAATAATGATCTAAATGGATGACTGTAGGTGGTTATGAATGTTATGATCATTATTAGAGTATTACTCAAGAAGAATAGCATTAAATGGCTTTCTGTTTGTAAACTTCGTTTTCTAGATTTATTTTTCTGCCAACACTAAACGAGGTATTTGAAAGGGCCTACACTATGGCAGGCAACCTTAACGTTTCATTAACAAAAACTTTCAATTGTTTATTTCCTTGCTGATTTTGCTTTTAATCAGAAGGAAAGATATTTGTATTTGTAGTCAAGTTGGCAGCTATGATTGTTCTTTTAACTTACTGGCTCTAAGGATAAGTAAAGGGTAACTCTTTTCCTTCCTTTGTACTAAAAGGGTTATGGTCATTCATGTAAGGATGAGGAATATTTTTTGATAGAGTGGATCAGAAAACAAATCACAGAGGTGGACTGTATTTTAAGTGCATCTTGGTTATTCTAACATTACGCCATGGAGGAAGGAAGGCCTATTGTGTGCCATGCGGTTGATCCTTTTCCTATCCTCCATGTACAATCAAGCCTTTGTCTCTTTAAGAAATCTACTGATACTTTAGAAGAGCTTTTACAAAGCTGATGTGAATAACTGTCTTTTTGGTTACAAAAAAAGCAACAGAAAAGGAAGGATGTGTTAAGAAAACTACCGCAGATTAAGTAATTGTCGTCTTTTAATAAAATAATTCTGTAACTTGGGTTTGGTTCCTTCCGCTGCCTGAAAGGTATTTCCTCCCTGGGACGGTGCAGTGACTGCAAGGCTATAGGACATTTAGGTGTTTGTAAGTGCTGATTACAGATGGCAGTCTTCTTAATTTCTGCAGGTCACATAGTTCCCTTTTTTGCACTTTTTGCAAAGGATGGGGAAACAAAAAATGTGGGGTTTTTGTGTGTGCAAGTGGGAGGAGCAGTTCCAGGGATGTTTGGGCAGATGTCTCTTGTTTCCTGTGATGGTGAGTGGAGCCTGGATGTTCAGAGAGAGATGATTCTTTTCCCTCTTCCCCTATGTCAGCACACACATTATAGCAGAGGTGTGCAGTTGGATGGCAGGCAGCCTCTCGCTGGTTCCTTCCGCTGCACAACCACATACACTGGTCACATCATATGACACGCTATCATCCTCCTCCCACTTTTACTGGAATTATATTTTCCCATTCAGGGGGCTTCTTAGTTTTTATTCTAGTCTCAATTAAGTTCAGCCAGACCCTAGTTCAGATTTTTTGGCTGCTAGGAGTTCCTGACAGCCCCTAGCAGCATGCCTGTTCCTTATCCTGTGTGCACATTCTATCTGCAGGTGATGTCTGTGGGATGGGGATCAGCCCTGCCCTTGCCTGGAGAAAGCCAGTCCTTTTCAGATCACAGGAGTTACATATGGAGTCTGCTTTAAATGTGTTCAAAGGCAGAATTGCATTCCAAAGTTCATGCGTTTTAAAGACAGTAATTGGATGTCTCGATTTTAAGAAATACCACTCACTGGAGTGCTGTGATTTGTCAATAAACAACCCCATGTGTGAAACGCTGCATCTCGCCTGTGCGCTGGTGAGGTGGGGTAACTCAATGCAAGGTGGCTAAATATTGCTGGGTTTGGAGCACCAGTGTTACTTACAACAGGGATTTGCTGAAAACCACATAGATTAATTAATCTTGCATTCAGAGTTGAGAAAAAGTATCCCTAGATGGGCAGTTACCCTAAATTACTGTTGTTATTAGTAGTATATTTAAATTATTATACATTCTCACTTCAAACCTGCAGTTTTGGTTGGTTGTTTTGGGGGGTTTTTTGATGGGTTTTTTGTTTATTTGGTTTTTGTGGGGTTTTGTTTGTTTATTTGGTTTGGTTTGTTTTTTTGCTTTTGGATTTTTTTGCTGTTCGGGTCAAATTGTTTTCTTTTACTTATGCCAGGTCTATATGTTTAACATAGAAATGATGCCAGAGCGAATAGAATCTTTATGTATAATACCTGAACTAGTTGTGTCATTATTAAGAATTACCAACAGTAAGAGATGTGTGTGATAATCCAGCATGGATTTTAATTCATCTGTGCCAGTCTGTAAAGGTATTATAATGCATCTAACCATTTTTGGCTGTTAAGATGCTGTACAGACGTGAAAATGAAGTTAGATTAGAAGTATTATGGTATTAGTAGAAACTGAGTTTAAATTGGAATGTAGGCACATTGTTTGCAGTTTCTTATTCTGTTCACGTTGCATATGGAGAAACTGGGCTTGAAGTTATGTTTCACCTACGCTGTCTGTAATATTATTTGCATTTTACTTATCAAGGGACTTACTTCAGAAAATGTTAATTCTTAGATGTTTTTCCAAGGTGAGCTGATGGCTTTTTTTTTTTTTATTTGAAAATTTTCTTTGAAATGGATTAGGAAGCCATACATGATGTTTATTTGCATTTTCCCCTTAAAATATATAAATTTTAGCCATCCACAAAAATAAATACTAAGTAGTAAAAGATACTGCATCTCTTATTTACAGCCTTAGCAGCTACTGTAAACATCCTTTTTGCCTTCCATGATTTTTTTCTTCTCAGATGTGTGAAGTTTCCTTTTGCAGGAAGAGGGATAATGGCTATCTCATTTCACCCTAGGACCATCCAATTATGTTTTTTCCTTTGAACTGTTTTCCAGAGTATCATGTCCAAACGAACTTTTCACTTCAAATAGTCTGTAGTTTTATGTTTTGGTCCCTGTCCCCCTCCCCACCCCAAAAAAAAAAAAAAAATCATCTTCCTTTCTTCTTGAGTAAATCTAGAATAACTCTTTTCTGTGAATTAGCAGTGCACAATAAATCTGGTGGTACCCACTGCTAGATTAAGTGATGCCCAAACTTACGCCTGGCTCTACTTTTCTAGTGCTTTAGCACTGATGCTGAGGCTAGTACTCTGAGGGGACAAGGAGGGAGGTAGGTGGTGGAGCATGTATACCCATTATTACATTTCTGGCAGGTGCCTCTTGTTCTGGCCACCAAAGAGATTGGAGTTTATACAGTGTCTGAGAAACTTGTTTTGGAGAAAGTATTGTCAAAATGGAGACATTCTTGCTAAATATCCATACCAAAAAGAAAAAAAAGCATAGTTCTAGTTAGAAAGATTTTGACTCGTTATGATTGACAGCTGCCTTTTTTTTCTTATAGTTCTATGTCTTAGAGCACTTTAGAAAGTGGTGGCACAATACAAAAAGGGGTTGGTTTACTTTTTGTTTCCCTTCTATGATTACAGTCAGTATCTTAGCACGTAAATCTAGCACAGCTTCATTTGCAGATGGGCATGTGTATGAGGAAAGATGAACTATTGTGTGATACACTCTGTAAAATGTGTGATGTAATTTTCAGTCTTACTGTGCATCAACTTCATAAGGTGTTTTTTTTTTCCTAGATACATTTTTGAAAGAGGTTTTTCTGATTCAGCTGTGTTACCTCCAAACTTAACTAAGTTATGTAATTTATCCAGTTGATAATCAGCTATGCCTAGGTTTTTGTTACTTTCTTGTACAAGTTACCTGTATCTTAATTTCTTAAATTAAATGGCAAGAAAAAAATAATCTCTGGGAAAGATGATATCCAAACTCAGTTTGGTACTTTTGCTTCGAATTCTTAGTTAGCATTCTCTCTTGTTTTACTATGTTGCCTTTTTTCTTTAGGAAAAAATGGTTTGCCTCCTTGCACTTTGCTAGCACACCTCTCTCAGCTGTGTAACTGTGGCCTATTTGAACAGAAATCTGTGAGAAGTGGTGCTGTGTGCTGAATTAAGATCCATGTGCTCTGTCTTGTCACTACCCAGTCAGTATCCATAAACTGGTTGTCTCCTGGAGATGGCCTGAAATGAGCTACCTGGTATTCTGCAGGGAGCTGGAGAAGTGGGAAAGGAGCTGGTGGCCTGGCAGCATCTCCTGCAAGAGTTCAAAACTTTCTGTTCCAGTATGCATCAAGTGTAGTTGCCAGCCCTCTCCTTTGGAGTACAAATGTGTAAACAGTAATCCTGAAATAGTACTTCGGCTTCTGCTAAGTAGGGTTCTTTTGGTTTGTTTTGAGTTACAAAGCTTTTTCTCCTCTGCTTTCGTTTTGTTCTTCTCTGTGTTTCTGTTCACGGAGGCATATGTGTCTGGAAGTTTAATGTCCCACTCTGATCTACTTTTATACGTAGTCTTCATGAATTCAATTTCATAGCAAAATTTCTTTCCAATTATGACTTGAAAACACGTTTTTTCTTTGCCTTTCATCTTTCTGGCTTTGATGTATTATTTAATTCTGTAATTTTATTTTTTAACACCTGAGATCATGCTGAAGTGTAATTTCTGAGAAGCCCACTGTATAGACATGGACACTGTTTAAAGCTCGTTAGAACATTTCTAAAAAAACATCAACAAATAGATTTTGAAAGTGGAAATTGGCTGAGGCTAATTGTCTTGTTTTAAATACTTAGGTTGAGAGAACTTGGCCAGTTTGAAGGCAGGAGTCTGATGAGAACCTGGCAGTCTCAGGAGCTGTGGCTCTCTTCAGATAGATAAAAGCGAAGTTTGGAAGAAAGAAAAGCACATAATTTTATTACTGAATACGCAGTAATGAAAACAAGGAAAAAAAAAAAACACAACAAAAAACCAAAACTTTTCTAGCTCCTTGCTCCTGGTTCCTTAGAAATATCATAAAAGTGATGGGAAATTCACTCACAGTTCTGATTTCATGGACCTGAGTCCTTCATGGCAGATAGCTCCACTGACTCAAAAAGCCTGATTTTGTATATGGAAAGCAGATTTTGCATAAAACAGAAGAGAGAAGTGAACACTGTTAAATAAAGATTAGTGCTTGGCATTGAGCCCACGCTCCGGAAAGCACCATTTTCCTGATCCCTCTGGGATCAGTGGTTAATACCATCCTAAAGCAGTGGCAAAATATCACTTTAGTCCTAAAATTCTCCAAATCATAGCGAGGTCTCCAGAAGGAGTTACAGCTGGCTGAATTTCATTCTTGCAGTTTTTGTATATCAGAATAGACTGGTATTCATTGGAAGTGGGCTCCTTGGTGTTGTAAAGTGCTGGCAAATGGTAGTTTTCTTATGTATCTATTTATTCTGGATATCTGTTGTCTTGATTGTCTCTTAAACATCAGGACTAAAGAAAAAAGTAATTTACAATACCTGCTTACAACGTAGTTATAGGAAGTGACACCTGACTTTATCAAAGGCAGGTAGTAAAAATACTTTTGCTGTGGTCCTCCCTGAGAGATGACTTCTGCAGCACTCCTGCACAGTGTTCTGCCAAGTGAAAATAATTGAGTTAACTTTGAATAAGCAGTGTAGTCATGTTAGATGTGTGTTCTGCTTAAATGCTGCTTCTCAGCAGTGCTAATTGAAGTGCTGCACTGATATTAAGTAAACTGCCTTCTTCACATTAGTGACCTTGCACATTTTATTCAATGTATTTTCAGTGAATTTAGACCTTTGGATGTCTGTACATTTCAGGATATTTTCTAGTTACCATTCTGTGAGAAATAATTAGGCTTTCAAAATTATGTTCTCTGAATTTATTGTATCATTAAGAGCATGCACGTATACATGAGCGGGCTTTTGAAAGATACAACAATATTGCATGCCTGAAAGTAAAACAAGCAAAAGCCCCTTAGTAATTACATCTTCTTTTGTGTTTCTTGCTATCTACTTTAAATCCTGCTTTAAAATGTATCTTTTTGACGAGTGTAAGAAATAGCTGAGTAGCTGTGAGTCAGATAAGATTTCTTCAACTGATGGACATAACAAGAGAAAGTAGTATTTCTACATACTACATCTTTTAGGAAATGTGTTATTATATAATTGACTGGCTAAAGCTACAATATTTTTGACATTGTATGGAATTTTTAAAGTATTGTGTTAATCCTGGTTTTATGATCTATAACCTGAGCAAAGAGACCAAAGACTAAAACTGTCCTCCTCAAAGAGATCCACAGCACTGTGAAAACATAACTAAGGTTTTAGGTGGCTTTGGGCTAACTTCCCTCATAAAGTAGGCTAAAAAGTTGAGGGGTTTTTTCCTTTTCAGTTCTATATTTGTTTTCATGTTTCAGTAAATTACTATAGCTGTAAATATTTCTGTGCAGATGCAAAATCAATTCTTTCAAGATTCTTATTCATGAATTAGGTTTAATCAGATTTGCCCATTTTTCCTTTCTCAAAATTTGTATTTCATTTTAGCACTTAACATTTAAGAGAGTCACTAGGCAGCTCCAACTGGCAGGATTTGATATGGTGGTGCAGCTGAAGACTTACCTACCTGATAATCTGCTGTTAAAGTAGTGAAAAAGATCCTTACTTAACCAACCCTTGTGTTAATGCCATAAAGTGGCATACCGTATGTGATAATTAGCAGCTCTTGGTCCCTTAGAGCTGGTGTGTGGCTGAGAACAGTGTAGATTGTCTTGTCATGGGGGAATTGTGATTGGGTGCCATGTACTGTGAAATTACAGGGTCAGAGAATGCTTTTTCTCAGAATTTCCTTCTCTGTCATGGTCCAAAGTTGTTCAGGGGCAGCCTCTTTGGAGGAGCAGAGGAAATTGGCTGACCATTGGTATTACAACAGTATAGTGGGTGCAGGACACCCTCTGAATGTGGTGCACAACCATAGGGTAGGTGAACTGGAGATGTTAGCTAAAAGATACTTTAGGTGTCTTCGTTGTATTGAGGAGTGAGCAAGAGCCATGTATTCTACAGCAACTAGAAGTAAAAGAGAGACTTGAAGCAAAATAATTATTTTCCTAAAAGTAGTAGAGAGATGTGATGTTACACCCATGCTTGTACAAAAGAATCCTTCATCCTAAAGTTTGTCTTGGAACGACATTGATAACTTTGTGCTCTGTGTGTAGGGGCCTGGTAACAATACTCGGTGTTCATCTTCTGGGAAGATACATGGGGAAGTCCCTAATAGCCTAAGCCAGGCTGTAAAATCGGTGGCAGATCACAAGTCTGTCTTTCCAAATGTGGTATTATGGGCACACTAATTTACGGCATATAGCATTACCTAATGGTTGCAAGTCTTTATTATGGTTTCAGTATGTTCATCACTTTAGACAGTAACTTCTGCCTCTCTTTGATGCAGCTGGGTAATTTGCATTATATCATTAGTAGGAGAAAATGTTTTCATGCCAAAACCTCTTGCTGACCAGCATCTCTTATATCACCCTTCTACTTTACTGCTGTTCTGCAGGACATTTCTGTATTTATTTCTGCTGAATTTCTCTAACTTTTTACCTTTATAATAGCTTATCACTCAATTAAGCTATTTGGCTGAGTATAAAAAGATTGAGTAATGATGGATGGTATCTATACCTAAGTTAAAAATACTTTTGTCATAACTCATTAAAGCAGATATTTAAGTTCATAGTAAGAGTAAGGGTAGCATGGATGGGAAGAGCTGTGGAAATTGGGTTGGCTTACACTATGGGATGAAATTATTATCCCTCTTCAGAGAAGAACAATTCCTGTAAGGATTTTGGGCAGTTTATGTTTTTTTTTTTTTTTTTTCCTAATTTATTTCTTTTGGAGGATGAGGGGAGAATTTTTTAAGTACTTTCATTTACTGAAGATGCAAGTATATATTATTGGAAGGTCTAAAGCTGCTGAAATACTCAATGAGGAGAAGGTGATGTTTAAAATCAGGCTTGTCATTGCCTAGTGGATGCACTTTAGGAAGCTTCTCCTTCTTGAGTTCAGTTCCGGTGAAGTTATATTTAGCATTAGTGCTGCCTTTGTCACATAGAGCTTCCCTTGATCAATACAGAGAGCTGGGCCAGTGCAGGAGTGCCTCTTCAAAATAAAATTTTGATAGAGATAGTTGATCTCTAAAGCTGTTCAATGTAAAAAAAAATCTGGTTGGCTTTCTTTTTGGTTTTGTTTAATATGTGGTAATTAATATTTACCAGAGAAATGAAAGAGAAGTTCTCTTGTGAAAGTTCTTCAGTTGGTGTGACATGGTGGATAGCTGGATCTGTATTATAAGCCCACCTGAGAGACAAAGGAAGAATCATAGGATGGTGGTAAAATTATTTTAATGAGAGGAAAAGGAAAAACAGGAAAAAACATTGCTTGTAATGTTTCTATCAATTTGCCTAAAGAAACAGTACTTTTTATATTACTACATAACTACTTTTAAGAGGCTCTTCTCTGTTTAAAATAACATTTATTTTTAAAAGAATGTTAAGTATTAGACTTTGTGAACATGTGGCATATTTTCCATCTTCTTGATATAGTATAGTAATACTGTTTAGTGTTTAGCCTTTACTGTGCTTGAATTAATATAGCTACTTTGAAAGGTTTGCTAACTGTCCTTTCTTCCAAATGGCGGTTCAGATAAAGGTGGTTCCTAAATTTTAACATGTCCTGAGTGGTAGAAGGACAGCAATTGTTTATGTGTCAGGAGAATTAGGAATGATTTATTTTCCAAGAATCTACCCCATGTATTCAAATAAACCCATTCTATATGAAATTTAAATTGTAAAGCTTCTAGAAGACCTGTATACCAAAGTAAGACAGTCCTTTAAGTGTTGGAGAATGAACAAAGATCATTAAGTCACAAATATAAGTGTTGTGGAGATTTACAGAAGAGTGCTTTGCTCTGGTTAATAAAGTGTTAAGCTGAGCACTAGTTGCAATGTTATCAATTCCATGAAACAACAATTATAGCAGGGTGACATAGCTGAAAAGATGCAATAAAGTTAAAGTTAAGGAAAAACAAGTTCAAAGGATGGGGCAAACTCATCCACACACAACTTTGATGTTTGATACTATTTCCCCATGGGAGTGTTCAGAGCCTTGGGACTGACTTGCTTAAGCCTCACTCTGCTTTGTCAACTCTGCTTTGAATTTTTTTTCCCCTCAAGGAACAATATTTTGACTTTGCAAAATAAGTTGGCTTGAAATAATTGGCATATTTACAAACATGTTTAGTAACTAGCACCTTTGCTGACAATCAAGGCAGCTCTAAGGAGCCCAGGTATCTTAGAAATCTGGCTGCTTAGGTGAATTGACCAGTAGTAATTTTTAGATGCTATGCTTCATTCATAGTAGGAAGATTGCTTGTTTACATAAGATTTGCTTGTGGGCCCATGCCATTCCCTGTTCCACAAATACAGTCATGCAGCAGGATTTGTGTAATGGTATTTACAGTTTTCCTCCTCTGTGCAAGGAACTGGTTTATAGTTTGAAGGCACTGAACACATTTCCTTGCATCTAGTTCTTCTTGAAATGTAACTAAAAGAAAATAAATAACAAAGCTCTAGGTAAAGTTTAGGTTAACTCTAGGTACACCAGTTTAAAAGAACAAAAGGACATCTATCACTACTACCATGGCTTTAGCTTTTGTCTTTCGATGAAAAAGTCATTTTGTTGTGCTTTGATATTTCAGTCCTTTTATCCATCACTGGTTGCATACGCATTAGTGTCTTTCTGATCAGTGGTGTGGTTATAATGCAAAGCCCCTATGAGTCCCTACTTGTTGCCTACTTACTGCATATTGCTTTATTAACTGGTTTTGACGACCATGAAGTGGTTTTTTCTCATAGGAAATTAAACCAGAAATCCCATTTCAGATCCACGCCCTCAGAGTTTCTCCTGATCTGTTTTCTACACAGAGTGATTACATTCCATTATAAAATTGTTTGAAATCTTAAACCATTTTTAAGGCAGGTAAAACAGAAAACAGAGCCTTATGCTTCATAATTTTCTTTTTCCATCTCTTCTTATAGTTTACTTTTAAATTAATATTTAATTGATTTTTTTTCATGTTTGGCAGTTTTATCTTTTGATTCTTACATTTGCCCACTACTGAGTTTTGAGGTAGTGCTTTTATGCAGAAAGCACTTCTAAAGAGAATAACATTTCTTTAAAATTCACAGTAGTACAGGCAACTTTTAATTTTTAAACTTTTTAATTTTTAAAAAGTATATATATAGTTAATGGGTTGTTTAAAACTGTTCTAGAGGAAAATGAATTTTTTTATGTCTGTGTATTTTGAAAATTGGAAGTGAACATTTCAATTTTTAGTGGTTCAGAAACTACATGTCTGTGGTTTTTTTGATTGTTTAGAAAGCATATGTGAAGTTGAAAATTAATTGATAGGTTGAGTGTAGGAGTAAAATGATAACGCAGGCATAAAAGAAGTCCTTTAAGAAAATATAACAAACATCTTCCATTTGATTTATGAAAGGAATTGAAATATGCTGCAGTATTATCCTCAACACTTATTATATCTAATGGGCAATTAATTTAAGCCTATTTAAGAAAGTGCAGAGAAGAAACAAAAGGGTTGAGCTACCACTAAGGGAGAATGTGAATGTCAAGCACGGTGCATCAGAAATGAGTCAGCAATTTGCCATTAAAGGCAGATGTCTGATGTGATCTACGGCTTTCAAATGCTTGGAGCTGACACTTGATGTTGTAAGGGATTATTGCTAGTGCTGGTTGAAAAACAAAAATACTGGGTTTAAGAAAGAACTTTAAAAATTGTGGTTTTGTTCCAAGAAGGAAACTAAAGATTAAAAGTCTCCATTTTGACTTGCTAGAAGAGTAGATGAATACACTTTCTCCTTTCTCCTCCCCTTCTGTGCAGTGAGGTGCGTGGTGCTGGTTGGGGTGCCCAGCTTCAGCAAAGTCCTTTTTATGGGCTGGGTGAGGCAGCTCTCTCACTTCCCTGTTTTTCAAGTCTGTGTACTTGATCTTTTGAGAAACATTTTTCATGGAAATATGAACACAGGGATGCTTTCCAGTGAAGAATGTAAGAGTTCAAAAATTTCCTCTTAGACTTAGTGTATTAAGTCGTGCTTCCTGTCCCAGTCTGTGTTATGTTGGTGTAGTTGTTTGTGGCTTACGTGAATTACAGATTCCAGAATCTTCTTGAAGTTCCTAACAGACAAATGTTCACATCAGGAAAAGAAAATGTAATTCTGCTGGAAATTACTTGACATCTTTGGTTTGTTCATTCGATCTTTTGTTGTATTTTTTTTTTTTTTTTTTTTTTGGACTTACGCCTCTTTTCATCTTTTCTTCTACCCCTTGCTGCACTTTGGGCAGAAGAAGCAGTTAGAAACCTTCCACAGTTACCAAACCCAGAGTGGGCATGGCTTTAACACAATTGGCATACTGAGCTGGTCCGGTAGTGTAGAACAAGCAAATGCAAGGGCATTTTGAGATTATGTGCTCATCTAACGTGAAGTCAAGCAAAAGTTAAATAAAACCAGGTTTTCCAAATAGATAGTGACTTGTATTTGAAAGGCAGTGTTATATATAAAAAAGCAAGTTGTAGTTTGTTGTGGGAGGAGGTGGAGAACATCCATTCCATTTCTTCAGAAATACATCTAATCTATCTAATGTAAAGTAGTCAGCCTCTCTGCAGTGGCACTCTGTGCATGTGTTATGTGTCAGATGCTGTAAACTGACAGTGAAATGTCACTGTCAAGAAGTTGTTCCAGTCTGACCCGTCTGCTCTCTGCTGAGTGGTGGCATTTTCTAGCACATGGCTAAGTCTTTGGACAATGGCTAATTTAATCACCTGTACTTTTAGGACTTTTAGCTGTTGTGACTTATGTCAGGATGGAAACAGCACCCTTTATTTCAAGAAGTATTGTGTACTTGTCTCTCCTTTGGAAATATTTGTAAGCTGTCTTAGCGTATGTCTCTAAGACCTATATCTTCTCTATTTCTAATTGGCTGCTTTTTGTCTGCAGCTTGTTCGTTCTGTTTTTCGCAATATAGACATGGTGTATCAACATGCTTTACTAAATGTATTTCATGGCAATATCCCATCTGTATGGCCAGCTGGCCTTTCCTGTGTTGCAGGAGCACCATGTGGTTATTGCTAAAGCAGTCCTTTACTCAGTCTTCTTATGTGGCTTCTTCTGCTCCCTCCATCACGTGGCTTCTCCGCTTTTCTTTCGAAGTAGACCTACTGTGGATATTTGTTAGTAGCACAGACATAGCCTTATGCTCTAGGGTCTGGGAGAAGTTTTTAGCTTTTGGGTCCATGTATTAGCCTAGCTGCATCCTTTCTCTTCATGCACCTCTTCTCCTCTTTTCCCTAAGTGATCAGACCTAAGGACAAGGACACAGCTTTCTGAGCAGTTCTCTATCTAGGCAGTGAGATACCAGGCTGGCCAGGTATGATGATGGGGATGCCTTGCAGATCTTGGATGACTAAGACTGGCAGGATTGCCTGGATGGCCGTGGGCAGGCCATCTGAGGAAGACACTACAAAACAAATATGATCCCTCTTCGGATGTTTTTTTTGGTGCTGGGTGCCTTCCTGTTGCTTACAGCATGGACTCACCCCACAACATACTGCTCCAGTACCACACTGCATATTGCCAAAGGCCAGTGTAAGCTTGGAATGAAATGCATGTTGAAGGTCCAAGGTAGGCCCTTATCTACAGGGAGAGCATGTATCTAGTGCACTTATCTGAAGAGCTGGTTTGGGCATGAGTGACATGTAGGGCTTTTCTGTCCTATCAATCCCTCCACTAATAATAGTCCTGTTATGCTCTTAGCGTATACTACTCTCCTTCTGAATGAAAAACTAAATGTACCAATTCTGAGCGGTACAGTAACAGCTAATCATAGTAATTCTGAGGGGGTCTGCTTTATGTGTAAGCTGCACAGTGTGTTGTGATAGTGTCTTTTATTTAGTCTTGTGATTACTCTGTGCCTCAGTAACGTGTACTGTGACAAGAAGATGCAAAGTATGGAAGAAATTAAAAAAGCAGTTGTTGTAGCCCAGGCGATAGGCACCATAGTGAGAAAAAAGCTCTTTGCATCTCTACCTCTGCCACAGTTGGTAAGGTTTTTTCAAGGATTTTAATTAGTATCTGTTCCTCATTCCCTGAAGATTTACAGGAATTACAATGTAATTTATAGATCTCTTCTAAAGGGAAACCCTGCTTTCCAACTTCCGGCTATAACTTCTAGGGAACAAATAATTTCTGTTTTATGTGATATTGACAGTGCCTCGTTATTGAATGGTTAGAGGTTCAAATAACAAGTTTTGGTGATTGTGGTGTAATTTGATTTATGCCTGTCAATAGACAAATTAGAAAAATTCTGAAAAAAATTAGATTCTTTCCCTATTACTAATATTCGTATATTGCAGCATGGAGAGAAGTCTACTGACATAAATCTGTGCAGAAAGAATCATAATGTAATAGAAAATGGGGGGAAAATGACAGGAATAGAAGAAGAAAAACTTTCTACAAAGCAAGATGATTAAAAATTATGTAGGTATGAAATGTGGCTTTAAATAGTAAAAATACAGAAAGCATCATCTGTTATCCTGTGCTTGTAAGGCAGAACACCTTGTGTTGTGTACTGCCAATAACTGTACATCAAACATGATTGGTATGTGGGATTTTTGCAAATGAAAAACACCCTTAGGTTTTTACTTTCGTTTGATAGTTGGGAATCATTCTTCTTTTTTAATAAGTGTTTTTTAAAAATAATTCTGGAATGTCACATCTCACCTGCTGGCACAAATCTGGAGGTACTTACATGCCTTGGAGCACCTCTCTGTCTTGGTAGGCAGAGACACAGATTCACTGAAGAAGCTTTTTTGCAAACATTGTTTTTAATTGCAAAATAAGTACTTTACTCTCAGTTTTAGTCCTTGAATTCTTGACTGTGACTTCAGCTCCTCCTATATAAATCACCGTAGTTATGCAAAGGCACCTGGAAGCACTATAAGTTACTGCACTGGAGTGGAGCAGAGCAGTTTTATATTTTCTTGGCTTTCTATTCCTGGAGCTGAGGTCTTCTCCCTGTGAATTTCTGACAAAAACAAGTAAAAGATGATTATATGTTTTTGTAAAGGCTTCCTGTAGCTCTAACAGATATCCGCATTTCTGAGATAAAAGTATTGGGTACCTTCTCCTTTCCTTTGCTCATCCTTTTCGGTTTGTTTTCTTCATGGTTTCTGCTATCCTAAACCAAGTTTATTCCAGTTGGACATCAAAGTGATAAAGCAGAAATGAATCATCCATGCATCTGATGAGATAAAGACATCTTAACATGAAGTTTTATTTTAATTGCCTTTTATGGAGCACAAGGGAATTCTAAATAGCCAAATGAGCTTTCTGTAGATATGTGTGATTAGTAAAACTGGCCATTCCCAGAAAATGACAAACCAGAGAAAACTTGCATTTTGACAATAGAAAAAGGAAAATGGTAGAAATTAATTCTCTTTTTTCATATTATTTGACTACATGCCAAAGCATTTTAAGTGCTTCAGAATTGCTCAACACATTTACAGCAAGAAGCAATGGTAAACATTTAAAAATACTAATTTAAATTGTCATCTCTTTCAGAAGCAATTACATGTTTAAAAATTGGGAGTCCCTTTTAGGGAGATTTGATTAATTTGAATCCAGGTGCAACTTTATTAAACTGGGTTCATGATATAATTTCTGTAAGATGAATACCCTTCAAAGGTAGAGTGTGAAGTGGTTAAGAGACTTTTTCAAGGCCTTGCAGGAATGATATGTTGAAGCAAGGAATGGATCATCTTCCTGGTGAAAGTCAGTCTGGTACCATAATTACAACAGCATCTGCTGATACTGCTGTCTTTGAAAGCAGAGCTCTTCCTGAAACACTCTCATTATAAATAGGTGACTCCAAGGACATGACATGTCCAGATTTAATTTAGGTGTCTCTAGCCAAGCAATGAACTGAAAAATTAGTAAGTTACCTGTGAGATGTTAGCAGATTTCACAGAAAATCGTACAGCGGCAGCTCTCTACCTGGCATGAGCTGTAAGGGAAATTTTGCCTGTTACTTCTTGATAGGGGAAAATCATCCGTTAAAATACTTACTTTCTCATATGGCATTGTGGCTTTGTATGTGGATATCTAGTAGGTCCTTTTCATGCCTTAAAATCGAAGTTTAAAGGATTTTATAGACCATCTGATTCTTTGCCTTTAGGAAGCACAGATTATGGTTTTTTAATTGCTGATATATGGGTATGTACAACTGGAGTTTTTTGTCCAGCCTTAACTTCATAAAGCTTTTTTATGATATGTGGGGTCATTTAAATGCTGTTATCTGGAAATCCAGAAGGGTTGTAATAATTGAAGATAGACATTTTAGACTTCAGAGTACAGACTTAAGAGTGGGTCCAGTGAAAGGCCACGAAGATGATGAAGGGGCTGGAGCACCTCTCCTGTAGAGAAGGGCTGAGAAATTTGGGGTTGTTCAGCTTGGAGGTGAGGAGGATCTGGGAAGACCTTATTGTGACCTTTCAGTACTCAAAGGCCTACAAGAAAACTGGAGAGGGACTTTTTAGCAGGATCTGTAGAGATAGGACAAGGGGTAATGGTTTTAAATTGGAAGCGAGTCAATTTAGATTAGATATAAGGAAAAGATTTTTTTTTTTTTCTTAATGATGAAGGTGATGAAACACTGGAACAGGTTGCTCAAAAGCATGGGGGATGCCCTATGCCTGGAAACATTCAAGATCAGGTTGGACAGGGCTCTGAGCAACTTGGTCTAGTTGAAGATGTTCCTGCTCATTGTAGGGGGATTGGACTAGATGACCTCTAAAGGTCCCATCCAGCCCAAACTGTTCTAGGATTGTCTTTTAGGCAAGAAATACTTTAAAAGCTCTACAGTGCAGAAGATGTGACATTGTTCATTCAGGCCCAAAAATATTGAGCAATGCTTAAGCTGAAGATATGTTTCAGAAATAAACTCTCTTAAGAAGACATTATTCTTTTTGTCTGGAACTATGTCTTTTCTCTGTGACCCTTTCCTTTACCCTTTTCCATGTGTGATACCCATGTGCACCCGCTCCTGCTTTCTGTCTGCCTCTGTCCTCTTCTGAGCCAGCATTTCAGAGAAAAGAAATATACAAACCATTTATTCATTCATTCATCTCTCTTTTGCCTCTTCCTTGTTTGCAAAACGAGCAGGAAGCTATTTGTGCCTGGTGACTCACCATCAGATTTTACAAGGGGATTATGCTGAACCTCACTGATTCACACACTCTTGGCTTTGTCTGAGGTCAATGTCTTGGCAGCATTCCCCAGTAAATACCATACAAGTACCAAGCTGTTGATCTCGACAGCTTTAAGTTGTTTCTGCCTTCCATGGTAGTGCTTGCGCTTCTCGTTCACAGCAGTTGCCAACAGGGGGACGAGGTGGTGAATTTTGTCCCTGTATTGAATAGAGAAATTTAACCTTCAGCTGATGCATGGGTACCTGCTCAGCAGCAGCCACTTCCCCTCCCTTTCACACTGGAGTGTGCACTGATTTCTGCTTTTCTTAATTCAAAGAGCTGTTGTGATGAGCACCTAAAATCTGATTAGATATTGTTCATGGCCTTTCACTTTGTAATTCCACCCGTCCTCCCCCCGCCCTGTACCACAAGAATGCTTCCTGCCCCTTTATATCTATCCTCACTCTATATCTTGCCATTCTTCAGGATGCTAATCTGTAAGGTCCTTCAGTTTAAGGAGATGTCAGCTCTTTGAAATCAGGGGGATTCCCATTAATTTAAGAGTTAGGCAACAGAATTCCAGCTGGGGATTTGTTACTTACTTGTTTGTATTTCTCTAACACTTTCTGCATATTTATGGGCACACACAGGATGCAGCTGTAGTAAGATGTGTATTCAGTAGCATTTGGGGAGGTCCAAGAGGCAGTCCTGCAAGCAGTAACATAAGTGCCTCATTAACTTTGTTTTCCTGAACCCTGCCAATGGCATATTACTTAATGTCTTGCAGAATGAGAAACTATACAAGTTGTACGTAAGACCTTGAAAAGGTTGATAGAAGGCTTACCAACAGTGAAAAACAATTGTTCCATAGAGACAAGTTTTAAGATGTTCTTTGTGTTGTCATAGTTTTCTGATTTTTAAAAATTTAACTTGCTCTGAGAACCTTGGAATACTAAGGTAGGAGAAATAGGTGAAAGAAACTTCCCAGATGTGAATATAGGTTTTTTCCATCTGACACCCCCAGCCAGTTCTAAAGACCTCCTCCAGCTCTCACTAGGCTGATGGAGACTGCCAAGATTCCCATGATGGGATAAGATGAAGAACGTTCTCAGAGTCATCCATTCAGCCCTGGGCACGTGTAATTTTGGGCAGAGCTCAGTGTAGACTCAGTTCTTCACTTCTCTCAATATCTAATATTCAGTCAATAAAATCTCTGTACATAGGAAAATAGTAACAAATAGACCATTCTTCTTCACATCAATGGTGTTTTCCCTTTGTGACATGTTTTCTTACAGAAGAATAAAAATATGTATTCTAATCTCTATTGCATGCCTTTCTCACATGGACAGAAAATTCACCCTTTACTAGAATATTGCTCTTATGTTTTACCTTTAAAACAGCTTGTTTTTTTTTCTCTAATACAGGGGTGTTCAATTAGATCTGGAATTTGAAAAAGTTCCATAAGCAAAGAAAATAACTAAGCTCTATTTTTTGTTATTTTTTTTTTTTGTCTTATGCAGTTTACATTTTTCTATCATTCTCACTTTGGGTGGACCCAATTCAGAAAGGACGGTGTCATAGATCTGTCAGCAGATGGAATGGCTGCAAGGCAAAAGCAGATTAAGACTGAGTTTCTTGCCCATTTTTGCTAGGCATTCTTTCGTTACTGCTGTGTGTTTCCACTACCTGTTCATCCTGAGACTTGCAGAAACCTCACAACTCAGAGACTAAACTCATATCTACATTCCAACTGCCTTGTAATGAGTATATTCCTATTGCCATGATTTTATTGTAGCTGATAAACAAAAATTGATTAACCTGACATAAGAAATTCTCATTCAGGTGAATATCTATTTCATTGGAGAGCATCTGAGTTGCAAGGCTTGCTGATGGTGTAAATTTATTTGGGATAGTGAGGGAAACTGAAAGGATTGCAGAGGGATTTTAGGAGATGGAGATAATACCATACACAGAAGTCATCACCACATGTGGCTCAGTGACTGTGTCAAGTGTCTGGAGGCTGGGAAATAGGTGGGGTAAGCTTGGGGATGTTGTGTTAGTGCCTGGGCATTTACTTTTGGCCACTGTTGGAAGTGACAGTCTGAGCTCATTGGATTCCTTTCAGAGGCAGTGCGGTGCTCTTATGTTCCTATAAGCTTGTGAAAAGACAAAGGGTTTAAATAAAGCCAGAAAAGCTGTTTCAAACCTGATGAAAACTAAGGTAAAAGATGAAAGGAAATAAAAACAAACAAGCCACCCATGCATAAATTGAACTTAGGTAGGAGCAACTATAATATGGGCTATTTATGGATGTATTTCTTATTAGGAAGTCTTCAGCTGTCTAACTTTGCTGGCTTGCACTCTGATTTATAAAGAAAGATGTTGGCATCTTTGTTAGAATCAAATGTTTTCAGGTTGCAGGGCAGGAAAATCTTTAGTTTGGCTGGATGTACAAAGCGAACTTCAGAACAAATTCCACAAGAGGAGATTAAAATCATACATTTACAATTACTGTCTGTTAGAGACCTTTGGAGAAACAAACTCTTACAAAAATGGTTTGTTTTGCCTGGAAAGAGATGGTCATTAATGTTTGGCTTATCATGGTCACTGTCTAAACTATAAATACAGTTCCCTGTCACTAGAGTATCTGAGGAATTGCTGGTTAATTCTACTTGGAGGGAAAAGTCAGTGTGTTTTAGACCTCACTCTGCCGGAATTGTCATGGACCATCACAGATACAGGTGTACATAGTATTGATCTTTATTGATTTTATTGGGATATATGAAATGAAACTCCACATAGGTAATTGTTACTTCTCCTTCCCTCCCCAAGATATCCTGCATGTAGAAGCCAGTCTCAGAGATAACCCTATGGTTGTTATGGTTTTGGCATGTGCTTCCTCTTCAGTTTGTTCAGGATTGTTGAATATCTCATTGTTTTCATTAATTAATAGGTGATCTGCTTTAAAAGCAAATGAATTTTTTTGCAAAGGACTGTGCAGCCTTCAGCTCTTTTGTCTTTCTGTGTGTAATTGGTTCTTTGTTTGATGTAGTTATTGGTGAAAATAAGAAATGTACCATCTCAAATTAGGCTTTTTCTTACACAGACGACTACTTGTGGTTTTTTTTGGTAGATACAGCAAATTTATCCCTTCTGAGGCAGCAGTTGTATTACTTGAACGAATTTTACTCTACTTACCCATCATATACTTTCATCTGTCTGATTTTGAACTACAGATTTTAAAACTACAAGCTGTCTGCTAAAGTCATGATTACTGCCAGTAAAAAGTATTAAGCCTACCCTTAAATTTATTTTGCTATCATGTAATCTACCTTTCCTCTCACATTTGAGTTTTAGCCAATAGGACCTGGATGGAGAAAACAGAAACTTTGAACTCAGTCAGTGCTGTAATTTTATTACATCTAAGCATTGCATGTTTTGGTTTAAAGCTTGATAAGTTTTAATGTGATATTTCTATTATTTTTAATATCTGAAATTTGTTACAGAACTTGAATTTTGATACCATAGTAATGAATAATCTGTGACTACCTAAAGGATTAATAGGAATTTCATATGTATCTTTCTACTTACTTGCAGCGGGGAATAGGGTTAAATTTGATGCTTATCTTTAATATGATGTTATTTTTACATTGTTGATGCCCTATATGGAATGCTGTAGTATTTTAAATCTGGATTTCCAGTAGATTATGTGACTTTTTTTAAAATCAAATTGCAAAATGAATGGGCACAAAGTACAACAGACTTTCTGTGAAGAATGTCTAGAAAGAGCATTGTCCTTTTATTAAAAACAACAGTGGTAGCAAAATACTGATGCAAATGAAGCATTTAAGACAACTTTAGTTATTAGGCCTTTTTTAGCAAGGATTTTTCTCCATTTTAAAGACAAAGCATGAGTCTCATTAAACAACATGTCCCCCCATCCTCCATTATAACTTATGCTTTGGAAACAAACGCACCAATTTTTTTGAGTGTGTTCAAAACTCAGACTAGTTTTTCAAAATCCTTTTATACTTTAAAAAGATCTTTGAACTGATAAAACAATATGGTTAGTCATCTTCTTTTTGAAAAGCATGTCTCTTAAGGAAAAAAAACAAAACAAACATTTTGAGGTTGCTTTCAAGTTACAGTTCCAAAACACCACATGCTCTGCAATGTACCTGAATGAAATTGAAATTTCTTTTTACATGTAATCTGATTTAAAAAAAAAAGTAGAGAGACAATAAATTGATTGTAATTGTTATATGAAATAAATTACACAGTTTCTAGTATTCTACCATGGTAAAACAGTCATAGCTGTTTTTCTTCTACTTATCATGCTTTTGATACCAGTTGCAATACAGCATCACAGTTTTTTTTACCCAAGTAGGGTTTTTTAAGTACACGATTATCATGTTATTTTGTATAATGCACAGTTATAAAGTTGCACGGTTTTGTGGATAGTATGAGATAATGATCATGACTAAGAAGAGATTAATTGTGACCAAAGAAGAGTAATGTGCTTTAATGGAAGCATCTTTATTTGTTGATATTGTATTGAATTATTCTGGGGGGTTTTATTACAGAGTTTGAAATAGAATATAGAAAAAAATGGTAACCTGTTTTTTAAGCCTTTACCAGCCTTAAAAGCATTCTCCTCTGATGAGTTACGTGACAGCAAGTGTTGGATGTTTATGCTCTCCTCCTTCAACAGTTGCGTATTTCAGAGGTTAGAGGGAAAAGTAGGATCATATTGATGAATACTTTTAACAGTACATAGCAATGCTTATCATTCAAACACGGTGGTGAAACACTTCGCCTGATCTCCTTAATGCAGATGGAAACTTGCCAGCCTGTCCATAGCAGGAGGAGCGAAGCTTTACTGTTGTGCGCACAGTGGTGTTTCTGAGAGTGTGGGACACACACTGAGCTCTTCAACCTTGGTTACCAGACAAGGAAATAAAGTCAGAGTTTGGGCTAGATATTCTGGAGTTTCTTCAAAGTATAATCTTGCAATTACTAAAACATTCTTTCTCGGTCTTTGAGAGCAGAAGTCCATTGGCGTAGAAACCTATACCGGTTTGGCTGAATTAGCAAAGTTATAACCCTCCGAGAAAAGAGGTTGAGAAGTTGTTTTATTTTGAAAGTACAAATATTGCTGTCTCTTATGCACAAGGCATTTGTTCCTCTTCCATCTACAGAAAAGGTACAGGATAAAGAGTAGTTTCAGAGGAAGGTATTCTACTGGAGTCTATCAAGGCTGAAAACTGTGATTTCTTGGTCTGTTTGTATTCTTAATTTCTGTTCTAATGAAACAAAACAAGAGTGTTATGTTTCTTCAGATACCTATCTCAAGTTTATGAAGTGATGATCTCTCCATACTTAGCATGTTCTTGTTTGCTTTTTGGAAACTTTTTTCAATATCTGAATGTTAGCCTTCAGGTCATAGTTTTTATAAGTTTAGCATAAGCCTTTAATCTCTCTTAAGTGATTTTTGTGTGTAACTTATAATTATTACTAATAAAGCTACTGCATAGCAGGGAACAGTGTGTCCTTGTGGTATCAGAATTCTTTGTCTTATTTGTTTAGATTGTATTAGCAGAAAAAGCATTCCCTGTCTCTTCTTACTTACCCAAAAAAGGACCTTCCTAGACAATATAACAGAGCAAGAATAATGCAGAGAGAGTATTCAAATTTGGCTAACATCTTGGTCAGGAAATGCATGTTATTTTGAGGGAAAAGGATGCAGATCTTTTTTTTTTTTTTTTTTTTTTCCTGGGGTTAACAGAGAATTATGCTAAAGCAGTTCTAAAACTAGTTTTTTAAACATTGGGTTTTAATGCCCATATAAAAATCAGTAATATAACTTGGCTATCTGGGGTTTGTACAATAGGTACTTATGCCTTAATAACAGAAGACATCTGCTGAACCTGTTTGCTCTGCAATTTAAAGAGCTGCATATATTGTGAACTGATGGATATTCTCTACTACTTCAGTGTTTTGAATGTTGTGTCTTACTAATTAGAGCAAAATCACTTGTTCCTTAGTGATTTTGCAATTTGGTATTTTTACAAAAACATAAATGTAATAAAACTTTTTAACTCTGTCTTCCCATCTTTTGTGATTTTCCTCCCACTTTCAGGATGTTACTTCTAATACAGTTGCTCTAGCAAGGAGAATAAAATTTGATGGCTTTTTCTCAAGTATCTCCTTTATATTTTTTTTGGTCCCTCAGAGGGAAAAAGCTCTGAAAAACGAGCAAGCAGGCTCCCTTCCCCAAGTGACTGTCTCGGTTTGAGGCAATTTGAAGGGGCATATACCTTCTTTCGATTCAATACCTCTGCTTCCCTGCAGTACATAGAGAGAGATCAAATACACCCAGATGTAAGTGATAAAAAAACCCCAACTCTTTACCAGAAAAGAGTGCTAAAGAACAATAGTGCTAAAACTGGGTTAAACTAACCAGAAAATTCCCAAGATCCCACCCACCAGACCAAAACGAGATGGCAGCTGGCCTGCCCCAGCTGTTAAAACCTGGCAGGAATGGTTTGGAGGGTCAGTGCTGGAGTGAGGCTGCAGTGCTGGCACAGGCACCTGGAGCAGGGGTGTGGACCCCCACGTGACTGGAAGGACCCACAAGACACCTGCCAGATCCAGCGATGAGACCTGGTCACTGCAACTCTGATGGTGGTTGTAGTCCCGATCTGCCAAGGTGATGGCAGAAGTCCCATGGAACAAGGGAAGGAGACCCTCAGTTTCCTGAATGAAGTCTGAGTGTGGTCTTTTATTTGGCTCAGGGTAGGTGAAAATGCTCTGGTACCTCCCCTGGATGATTCATACTGGATCACAGGACATTTCAAGAGCCTTTGACACCTTCTAAGATGTTACAGCTGCCTGTTATGTCAGCACAGGTGGATCCATTGTGGCCATCAGCAGAGATGAATATCTTCAGGCCATATGTATAAATTGTCCTGATGCCTTCCCAGGGGAGTTATCACAGATTAGTCATCTGTGTAAGGACAAAGAAACAACACCCAGCTGATAGCCTGAGGTGGCAGCTGTGCTTGCCTTCAACACTTGGATTGTCTCAGTCATTAGCATTCCAGTCTTTTCACATTTGTGGATATGGTCTTTTCCTAGGATGGTAGTATACCACCCTTTTCTCAGGTCCCTCTCCACAGTCTAAATTAAGTAGGCATATTTGGGGAAGGGAGAAAAGACCAGAGTCTTTGCATAACCCAGGACAGTGACAAAGATTAATTTTCCTGGTTCCTATATTCCCTGATTTGAGGTTCTAACCTTTCCTCTCCCCAAACCTGCCACTCTGAATAGGTGGACTGTGAATTGCTTAGAACATAACAGGCAAGCTTCATGGTAAATCAGCACTTCAAATGTTCAGTAACTTATCCATGAACAAAGTAAGTGAGATGCAGTATCAACAATTTTCAACTGCTTCCCAAACTTTTTTATTTATTTATTTTTATTCCAGTGCTTTCAGCTGCATCCTTTGAGAAGCACCCTAGTGTTTCTAGTCTGAACCTCTAACTGTAAGTTCACTAGGGGCTTTTGATTGATGCTTACCTGTACTAATGTAGTGCATAAGTACTGACCATGCATTACCAAAAAGTTGCACCAATGCACAGAGGACCTGAGAGCTCAGTACCTATTTTATTGTTAGTCAACAGAATAGGATGTGAAGATGGGGAACACACTTGACTGTTTTGTGTGGTTGTGGAAAAAAAATGTACCAGGAAAGTTTGTTTAGCCAGTAATCCCCAAGTATTTCAATTTTCATAGGATCGTAGAATGGCTTGGGTTGGAAGGAACCTAGTTACAACCCCCTGTCACAGGCAGGGACACCTTCCACTGGTCCATGTTGCTCCAGGCTGCATCCAGCCTGGCTTTGAAGACAACCACAGCTTCTCTGGGCAACCTGTTTAAGTGCCTCAGCACTCTCAAAGTGAAGAATTTCTTTCTAATATCTAATACATACCTTCTCTCTTTCTGTTTGAGGTAATTTTCTGTTGTCCTTTCATGACATGGCCTTATAAAAAGTCTCTCTACATCTTCCTTTTAGGCTCCTTTCTGGTACTGAAAGGCCGCAATTAGGTCACCCCAAAGCCTTCTCTTTTCCAAGATGAACAATCTCAGTTCTATCAGCCTTTCCTCATAGGAGAGGTGCTCCATCCCTCTAACCATCACGGTGGCCCTCTGCTGGCCTCGCTCCAGGTCGATGTCCTTCCTGTGCTGGAGACCCCAGAACTGGACACAAACTCCAGGTGGGATCTCATGAGAACAGAACGGAGGGGGAGAATCACCTCCCCTGACCAGCTGGGTACGCTACTTTTGATGCAGGCCAGGGTGTGGTTGGCTTTCTGGGTTGCAACTGCACAGTGCCGGCTCATGTCTAATTTTGCAATAACCCACTTCCTCACACTGCCCTTACTGAGTTTTCTTCAGTTTAGATGAGGCAGGTAAGTTATTTTCCATTCGGAAGTGCAGATTGGTGGTTGGTTTTTTTTGTTGTTGTTTTTTGTTTTGTTTTGTTTTTTCCCTTCACATTATATTTTTGGGGTGATTAGCATGGAGAGAATTTCACACCTGCATCTGTGGAAGAAGGCATTGAGTAAGATCTAGGGCTCCAGAGGGAGTCTTTAGCACAACCGAATACGTGACCATAAGGGAATCACGACTAATGAACACTAGACAAACATGTAACATCAGAAGTTGCCAGGTGAAGATAACTAATGCAACTGATAGGAAGGCCATTAAGGGAGAGATGGTTGAACAGTTAAAGGGTCATGATTGACATCAGGTCTGTGCTCTGAAGAAGGGTCAGTTACTGACTGATTAAATCACGTTCTATAGTGAGACTTCTTCCTCTAATCCAAAGACTGAAATGATTGCTTTCTTTTCCCCACCTCTTAAATTTTATCTTTGCTTCCAAGAAACCAGGATTGTTTCCATATTTTGTAATCTCAAGCTGCACATATAGTGGGTATTTGCTGCACCAAATTGAGCATCATTCACACCACTGTGGAGAAGGATGAACCTTTCTGAAGATGTTGAAATCAGTCTGTCAGCCCCTCACTTCTGAGTCCAAGTTCACATTGCCGGTGTTGACATGCATTCAGGAGGTGCTATGAAGCTGTTGCAACCTGATTTCTCCTAGGGAGGTTTTATTACAAAATATATATAGGGAGTATTGCAAGCTTTTTTTTTTTTTTAATAAACTGTTGTTGCTGAATGCTAGACAATATGCTCAAGCCATCAATTCAGACTTTATTCTTTTTCCTCCTACTTTATTCATATGGCAAAAGGTGCTCAAATAACTGTACAGAAAAACTGCTCTTTTAAATGCTCTGTAGCACAACAGGCTGCACAGAAACTTTTGTAGTTCCTCAAAACATTATTTGGTTCATACAATATAACAATACAAATACCTGCTTTGGCAAGCAATGCCAGTGAATGCTCACAAAATTTAGATGTGTTGAGAAGCAGTATTTTTACCTGCGATGTCCTTTCTGTTGCTGATATAGCAAAAATGTTCTGGTGGGTTAGCCATTTTTTGCAAGGTGGAAAAGACGCATAAAGCTATTCCTCTCGTGTAAAAAGAAGAAATAGGTAGTTGACAGGGACAGGGCACAGTTGTTCCTCACTTCCATTTGTCAAGAATCTTTTATGGACTGTATACTGCCATGAAAGTTAATCTTTTGTCATAGAAAGAATGTGCACCACAGCACTGGAGAAAAGAATGTCACATTTTCATTATGTACTTACTCAGAATAGACTTTTCTCACAGGAAATACATTAACCCTTTTTCTTCATCTGATGTCCTGCTAATGGAAGAGAGTGAGTGACAAGGGAAGTTCATGGACTGATTTAGGATGAAAGTATTTTTAAATTACACAACTTTGAAAAATTACACTCAGATGATATTAAGTGCATAATTTATTACCATGCATATAAAGTGATATTCAGAACCTGTTGATATAAACTGACATATTCATGCCTCTGTTCTCTTCCCTTACAACAGGAAAACAAGTATTTTTCCTCACAAAGAGCTTAAAAAACCATGCAGATAAATATCAACATATTATTGTGAAGCTTCAAGCAGATCTGAAGTCAATAGCCTAAATAAGGACCATGGTTTGTGTGGGAAATTAAAAGCAAAATGTTCATTCAAACACTTCTAAAAAGTACTAAACAAAAATAATAGTTACCACTAGTGATTACATGGAGTGCTACGTAAATTTCAAATTGACACTGTTCATCAGTAATTTGGTCCTATAAATTTTATTTTAAAATTAATTACAATAAAATTATAAATATATACATCACAGTGTTGAAGTGTTGAGGCAAATAACCTTAAATTCATTGCAAACATTGCATGAAAATGTAGTAAGTTGGGGGATGACTATGGAGGAAAAAGCAAATATGCAAGAGAAATGTAAATTATGTTTCATAGTTTCACTTGCTCTATTACAAGTAGAATTCACTCTTCAGAAATCAGAATAGTTCTTCCCTCCTTCAAGTGAAAATTTGTTCTTTGGAAAGTTAATATCATCCAATTTTTTGTAAAAATTGCTAATTTGTGTTCCACCTGGATACTTGTATAGCTGCATAGGGCACTCAGAAAATTGCCGTTTTTTAGAAAGCTTTTGAGGCAATGACAGCGAGACACACACACAGTCTAAAACTGTCTACACAGTGAAGTGAATCCAAGATAAAATTTTTACTTCATCTTTGGATCCCATCTAAGTCTTTTTGTACTCAACTGACCGTAGAATCTCTGCTCTCAGAGCAGGCTGCTCTTTGTGCTGTAGGTGGATACTGGTGCTGATAACCACATGGTTTTTTATTATTTTTTTTTAAATGCATTCTGCTAGATGCACTTTTAATTAACTGTGCTTCAAGTGCAGCTTCATACCTTTTTTTTTAATGTTTTTCTTTTTGGAAGATAGCGTTTTAATGGAAGATCATGCTCTGTGCCTTCTGAGTAGCAGATTTTTTGTTGTAAGTGCAAGTGGAATAGGTTAAACTTTGAAAATAGGTCATTGGCTGGTAGAGTTTGTTTAAAGACAAAAAAAGCACTTTATCAGGACTCATTAGATGTTGTGGTTATGAGGTCTCACTGTTAAAACAAACTTGAGAATTTCAAGTGGTAGTATGCTACTCCACAGTTTTAAATGTTGCATATTCATAACATTAAACAAACTTCGATTAGAACTGCAGTTATATAAGTTGCTAGGAGCCAAAATGCTTGGTCATTTGGATATGATACAGTTTTGTTCATTATAAGGGGACAAATGCATCTAGTTTCTCTTGTTTTAAACAATTAATAGGTTGTTATTGTTCGGTGTGTTATAATCAACTGGCATTTAGCATGTTGTTGATGCAAATCTTGGCATAATCAAACCTGATGAGAGGTTTTCATTTAAATAAAGAAAACAGTATAAATAGCAATCAGTCTAAACTGATTAGTTCATAATCTAAAACAAGCTGTACCTTACATGTTTTATCATGAAAGCTTATGAAAGCTCTTTAGCACTTGTATGCATTTAGTGTCGGTTCTGCTTTCCACAACGTGTAGCTTCCAGTGCTGGTGGTTTTTTAAGTTTTCTCTTTGTTATGTCGCACCAGGTAGTGACCACTGGTTTGACTAATTTAAAGAAAAAAAATGAGAGTCGAGAATTATGCTTACAATTAGAGGAGCATGTACAAAAAATGTTCTCCTCTCTGATATACTTTGAGGATTGAAAATTAATGACTTCAACATCTAGATACGTAGCCAATGCAAGATATGAATCTTGTCCCAGTGGGGTGCATGCAGAGCAGCAGAGGCAGTCCCTGTGGGAATGACCACATGCCACTCTGCCTGTTATGGTGAGCAGCACCTATAGCCTGACAATAAAGGGTGTGCAAGTGACTGGTTAATTTTATCTGCAGTCACCTATTGAAGATTAGTCTTTCACTGACCGTGAAATACATGCAAAAATACCTGTGGTTTCCAATTAGTCTTCAGACCAGACTGGTTATTAGGACAAATCCCTTTGTCTTTGTTGAAATGGCAGGTTCGATTTCAATAGAGAACAATGCTTGCAAACCACATCTGTCAATCATATTCACTTCTTTCAAATCAGCTTTTCCAGTTAATGAAATCAATTGCTATTTCATGTTCTACCTAGGTACTTGTATATATAGCTGCATAGGACACTCATGAAGTTGCCCTTTTTTAGAAAGGCTTTTGTGGAGCTGGTAGTGACACATAGGTACCGTCTAAAACTGCATCCTCTTTTCTGAGACGTCACTCCAGGGTAAAATTTTTATTTCATCCTCAGACACCATCTGAGTGATTTTGTATTCTACTGACCTTAGAACCTCTGCTCTCGGACCAGGCTGCCCTTCATGCTGGAGGTGGATACTAGTGCCAGTCCCTGTAGCTGCGCTGCAGCACTGCTGACCTTGCGGGGACTGGCTGCAGGGACATGCAGTCCCAATGTAATGCTGATGCACAGGGACTGCTGGTTTTTATGTAGTTATTTGTGGGACTGCAATTTCAAGTAGATGTTTTGTGGCCATCAGAGAAGTCACAAATAAACTCTTACTGTCCACATGTGCCACTTAAGTGCTGGGAGCAGATCAAGACATGGGCTACAATAAGCAGATTTTTAGGTGTTTGTATTTTAGGTGCTTTGTCACTTCTGTTAATATTTAGTAGCTTCCTTAAAAAGCCTCTCTATGCTGAATAGTGCCTTATTTGGTTTTGTGTGTACTCAAAAAATACAATGATGTTAGTCCTTGCAAGGTTTATTTTTTATTTCATATTCTTAAAGTAATTGAAAACATCTAAATCTTTTTATGGCTTTTCATGTTATGGGCAGTCAAAATACCACAGGAATGCCAAAACTTGTATTGTTTTGACTCTGCAGATGTTGTCTTGAAGGATTTGAGCAGAATGTGTAAAAACCACTTCCAGCTTTTTACAGTGATGACTAAAGCATTCTAAAGTGTGCGTCGGGAATCTAGCCCTACAAGACAAAGGCCACAATTTTATGATTAAATGATGGTCAGGGGCTTCTGTTAAAATGTTTTAATAACTTTGTACTTCACAGCAGTAAGTCAGTTCTCTTGCATTTGAGTCACAGTGATTGATCATGTATATATAACTAGTCCACTGACGTAAAAAAGAATGTATTCACTTTAAACAGTATCTACCTCCACAGTATCTACCTCCTAGTTAAGACAGTGTAGTTAAACAAAGGTGTAGTTCTTCAGAAATGATAATGAGACTGCAGCAATTTCCATACCAGGCCCTGTCCATTCTGCATATTGGGGGCTTTCTACATTCTACAGCATCTCACACTGCAAAGAAGAATATGAAAGGCTGGGAAAATTTTTGGGAATATAGAGCTTACGAGAAAAGGAGAGCATATCTGATAAAAAATCCTCTCAAGTCCTCATGTTAAATTTTTTTAAAGGAAAGAACTGTGAGAGTGGAAAATTGTCTTCTCACTGTTTTCCTAAGCATAAAAAAAGGCCAAACTTTAAAGGTTATTTCGTAGTTTTATTGTTGTATGGGGTTTTTTTTGTTTGTTTTCAATTGGGTTTTATTTTAGTCCTTTAATCGCCTGGAAGTCCTTCAGTGAGGTCTGAAGCTCTTCAAGGAGCAGTTTAGGAGAAAAACTAATTATCTGATTACCCACCTTACTGTCTTGGCATGGCCAGGCTGGTGCCCTGTCGTAGGTGCAAAGCTGGAAGTGATGAATGAAATAGCAAATAGATAAACTGATCTCACTTTATCTAAATAAGTTTTGGAAAGAGTTTGTGATAAGGATCCTGGTTCTTGCAGAATTTGAGAAAAAAAAGAAAGAGAATGTCCCATAAAAGTCTCCAAATAACTGTATCGATTCTCTTCCACATTTTTTATATTTTAATTGAATTTAATGTTCTCTTCAGAAAGCCTTACATTTTAAAATTTTGTAATGCATAATACATTGACATAGCAAAGCTGTGAACTTAAAGCACTGGTTTAAAATACTAATCCATTCATAAAAATACTGTTTTCACCAATAAAATATTTTTTCAAAACAAGGGTGCATTTTGATGTGTGTTTCAGTAGCGACAGTGGCAGGTTAGGCAGTTTATCTTCTCTCTCTGCCTATCCCTGAGATACTTCATCCATTACAGTAGTATTGTGGGTTCTGTAGGCAAGTGGTGAGTGGAATGGGGAAAACAGACCTGCCTTTGAAAAACAAAAAAAAAAAAAGAAAAAGCTTTTCACATCTTATTTTTGGGTTGAAACCAATTCCCCATGCCTACTCATTTTTGCTGAAAAGACAGCAGGGAGGTGAGAACTAGCAGTAATAAGTAGCCTGATATAGGATCTGCTTAAAGTTGCTGATTGTTTGAACAAGAGTGATTATACTTGAAAATATGTAATTTTTTTCCTTTGAAAGAGCATTAGACAATGAGTACAGAAAAGTATTTAGAAGAACAGAAACATCAAAACTCTTGTATGTGAGTAGAATGCCTTTTCCTAAGCATACTTTTTTTGATGTTTATGCTGGTTTCTACCGTGATAAAATATGCTTAGGACAATTAAGAATTTAATTCCCTTGTATAAAAAAAATCTGGATAAGGGTTGGCTATTGTAATCTATGTGATGATGTTTTCTACCCATGTACACTCAGCTGAACTGGTACTTTAGCATTTCTAGAGGATTTTTAGAGAAGAAAGGCAGATAAGGAAGATTAAATATTTGGAAGTGTTGTGTAGCTGTCCTTAAATTTTTAATACAATTTAGATGCACAATTTCAGAAAAAGGGATCAAAAGAAAAGTGTGATTGATACAGACAAAAATAATCTGTGGAAAATTGTCAGAAAATTTTACTCATTTTACCTAAGTTGTTCTCATTAAAGGTGAAAAGAAAATCAATTTCTTAGCTTTTAAGTTCTTTGCAGTTCTGTGTAAAATGTAAAACTTCACTTCAGAGAGATTCTCTGAAATCTCATTGAAATCTCATTAACTGATGAAAAGTGTGTGTTGGAACCTCCTACTTTCAAAATGTTCCATGAGAGAGGAACCACTGTGCTGGTATCACATTTTCACCTTAGTCTGAACTTTCTTTTAACCTAAGATTTGACATTAACTAAAATGGAAAGTCTTTTTGGAGAAGAAGTATTTAAGTCTGAAGCTATTGAAATGAGATGCTTCAAGAGTGGTGAAGTCTCCCATCCATTTTTTTGCTCTGAAGAAACAAAAAGCAAAAAAACCAAACAACCAGACTAACAACAAAAAACCACCACACAAAAAAAAACCCAAACAAACCTAAACCACCAAACCCAACAACTCGATATCTGTCAAATTTTTAGTCTGAGCCAGTGTTTCATTTTAAATTCTAGCACTTCCTGGGAATTCAAAGGAACCATAAAAGAATGGTTCTGTAAAAAAATTCTTTCAAGAAGGCCTACTAAGGAGTGATTGGGAGAAAACAAGTTTGCTGAAAATTGCTGATATTAGAACCTTTTCAGTGAAAGTCTGTTTGCTTTTGCCTCAGTGCTCTACAGCCACTTGGCCTGGAACCCACCTCTCTTGCAATTCCACCCATCAGCAGCGTCTAAAAATGCAGCTTTGGGGTCAGGTCCTCAAACAAGCTTTGTAGCAGTCTGGCCTTCATGCTTAGTGAAATAGAAACAAGGAATTAATAGGAATAGTTGCTGTTGGTGGGTTGGTGGATGTTCCTTGTTCTGTGTGTACTTTTAACCCAAGCTGAGCACGTACCTCGCATCAGAGGTGTTGGCTTTGTCAGCTGCCTGCCGATGAGCGTGCCAGGCTGCTGGCCAGACAGGCTGCCTGCTCACGTGTGGTGCTCTTCCCCAGCATCCATATTTGTTGTTAATTTTGGCATGTGGATTTTGTGTGCAGAGCTGCATAAACGAAACAAGAAGGAAGATAAAATAGCACTTGAACAATGTTGTTTGGAGTAAAATGCCAGTGCATGAAACCGCCATCATTAAAGAATGTTGAATAAAAGATCTGAATTCTGAAGTCAGCTGGAAGTCAAAAAACCTGCAAAATAGCTGCCCACAAAGTATCTGAGCAAAAAACGTTGCAGTACTTGAAAGAGAGGTTGCAACAGGCTCTTTTTTAACTGTTTTTTTTAGAAGTATGCTTTATAGAGCAGCAAAAATGTATTTTAAATAAGGAACACTCAATTTTCACTACTTCAGTGTCTGATATATTTTGTTTTTTCTATTTTTTTTTTTTGCTTTCTTTTTTTTAAGATCTTGATGGTTATGGCAAAATCTTTCATCAGCGTATGGTATAATGGGCTACCAGTTGGATGATTTACAGTTGTCTGAAACATGATCTATGCTTCTCCTCTTCTGTGTCCATGGTAAGTGTTGTTTATATACATGTCTATTAAATACTTCAGAGAAGGAACTAAATGTTTTTACTGGTCCACAATGGATGTTGTTCCCATTGTTTTCATGTAGATTAGCCTAGAATTGTCAATATACCGAATATACAAAACTCATTCTTTTTTTGTAAGCTGTTTGAGAATGTTTTAAAAACTTAAGTTCAAAAAATAACCATACAGAACTTTTCTCTGTTGGATGATTTTAGAGCTGTGCAAAGATCCTGATACACAGCTTGAAATGTTATCTTTCACTTCAGGCTGAAAGCATCTTCACCTTCATGTGGCATGGTTTAGTTCAAATTAGATTCCAACCAAATGTTCTTTTTAGCCAGACACATACCACAACATATTTAAGAACAAAATAACTGTAACTGTGTTATAAATATAATACAAGACACAGGTAAAATTGGAGAAAATATTTGGAAAGAGTTTTTCAGTTTTATTTTTGCACTGCCTCTCTGTTTTGTGGCTACAATTAATCTGATTTTAGTATCTGTGAGCAATGTTAAGTATTGTATAAACAATGATATTAAAAGCAAGGCTGCTCATATTATAACTGAACTATTGCTTCTGATTTACAGTGTCCAGACACGCAATAATGAGATCCAAAGCACTAGTTGTTCATTTGGCTAAATGCATTGACAAACCAAATTTGGATATTAAAATCTTCCACTGACTGCTCTTTACTACACCAGAAATAGCGGCCCTCTCCAAAGAGGGCAGAGTCTCCTCTCCATATATCGGGTTAAGCATTAGAGGTTAAAATCCCCATTGTCCCACTCTTCTCCCTTATAAGCTTTTAAAGATGGCTCTTACACCAGAGTTTGTTTGTGAATGATACTGAGTTGTATGGAATAATTGCTTAGCCACTGTTAAAATTTGTCTGTAAATGTTTATTACTTTGAGTTTGTGTCTAGAGTTCAAGTTAGAGAAGATATGACATGAAAGGTATCTTTCCTCTTCTATTTCTGTTCCAGATTCCAGAGTCCTTAGAGGCATACAGAAGTAGTGAAAAAAGCAAAGAAAATAAAAGAGGCAAATACTAATTTGCCTAGTGTCATCAGGCATTACTCAAAGCTGTTCTTTTTGTATGCTTTAGTACTGTAATGAACTAAGGTAGAAGCAAGGAAGTTTCTAGAGGTGTCTTTGCACTTGATAATAGGTTTGTTTAAATATCCTATATAAAATGGATAAAGATGTTTACCAGCAAAACTGGTTACTATTATTTTTAGTGAAAATGGGTATTTACACAGTGAAGTGGACAGTCATATAGCACATTTTCTCATCCTGTGGAGGGCTTCTGCCTACTTCTCTGTTACAAATTTCATCTGGCTTTGATTTTCAAATTATACATCTCGCAGGTACTACCTGTACAACTCTGAAACCAGGGAGCCACATAAATAGCAAAGAAAGCATCGTCTCACTTGTTTCCACCTGCAAATTATTGAGGAAAAAACGCTGATGTTTTTTGATGGGTTATCTAGCACCTGTTGATTCTGTGAGGCATTTCCCTGAGTATTCATTGAGTTCTGCATTGTTCCCTAACCAGACATTTTATTTGCCAAATTAGCAGATTTGCTGCAAAAACTTGACCTTTTATTTTCTCTTCTTCCTTATCAGCAAGCGCCATACATTTCTGAGCCTGGTTTTGCATCCTGAATGTGCACTGATTCTTGATGAAATAAGGGCTTTGTGACAGTTCTGGTGGAAGAATTAACTCCTTTAAACAGAGAAAACTGTATATTCCACATGTGTAAATTGTGCAGGATTTTGTCTCTTTTTGCAGAGGTCTGCTACACCATATTTTACTATATTTATTCCCTATGTTCACCACCAGGAGAACAAAATCCAGTCCAGTCCACAGCATGTCCTTTGTGGCCAAACTTAAAAAAACCCAAAACCAACATTGGTCTGAAAATTAAAAAAAACAGCAACCACTGCTTTGGCAGTCTTATTTTTTAGAATTGTTCCTCTTTGCAGTCAGAATCTTCAAGCAAAGAGGACGTGCCTGTGGAAGGGCATCCTCGTCCCCTTCCCTCACTGTTATATCCACTCAAGGCTCACATAGGCTCTCAGATGTCCAGTGAGTTACTCCAATGCTTCTTTCTAACCAGATTAAAGCTAAGGTGGACATTAGGAAGTAAACTGAATCTCACCACACATAATGTGAAACCTAGAGGATTTTCTACCCTTACTACAGTAGAGTGCAGAATGATATCTAGAGCCTAAGTAAGCTTTCCTGATCACATTCAAACCCTACAAGAGAAGAAACAAAACAGTAATACACATTTAGAATCTGTTAATTAATAATGATAGTAACATTTCTGGTTTGTTCCCAAATCCTATACTCCATTAGACAGACCAAGGAAACCTACTATAGAAAGGTGTGTTAAGTTCATGAAGTCAGGCTTTTAGAGGACATGGTGGGTTTTGAGATGAACTTATGTGAAAAGGAAATAGACTGTCTTACAAGGAAGGAGTACTGGAAATGCAAGATCGTACATCAGCCTGTAGTTGAGTGCCTTCTGTATCTTCCTTCTGCGTTGGACCAGCTGATACCAACTTTGATATGCTTTTTTTTGTTGTTGGAAAGCACTGAGATTTAAAAAAAGCCAACACAATAATCAAACAAACCCCAAACAACAAAAATGGAACCAAAGCCAAACAACAATAAAAGTGTAGATCTTAATTGCCTACTATATATTGAGAAGCTTTGTATGGTATTTTAATATTGAAAGGATTCTTTTAAAGATATTCAATATGCAAAGCCAGCACCGGAGGAAAAAGAAGCTATAAAGAACAGAAGCCAGCTGCTACTTAGGAGACATTTCTGGTAATTAAAAAGAGAATATATATAACATTAAAAGTCAGGACATCTACAAAAAAGGTAAGTGGTTCAAACCATATGTTAAGTTATAAGAATAATAAAGGAATTTTTAGTACATAATACCTCTACTAAGTTGGAAGACTGAAAGTAATTCTAGAAAGCTAAATAAAAAAATGCAGGAGGTATTCCTAGTTCCTAATATTTTCCAGCTGCATTTTCTGAGTGTAATATCTTATAAATACTTGAAGAAACGACGTCATCAACTGCTAAGTAAGATTATAGTTCCATTACCTGACTTTAAAAAAACAGGAAAAAAAAGCAAAAAAGACAATGAGAAGAAAAGATGGAGAAAATCTAGACCTGTATCTCAGTTTCTCCATTCAGAACTCTGTCAGAAACCATGTGCTAAAACCTCCTGTATGAATGCTAAGCAATGGAAGCTTCAATTTCGATGTTTTTGCTTCTGAACTCTTGTTTCTGCCTCTCTGTGCTGAAGGCTCCTTGCTGTTTACCCATAGTGTTGTAACTGAAGCGCTCCATTTTAACTGGAAATCATCATTATAAAGTATTAAACCCAACAAATTTTTGTTATTCCTATTGCTTTCTGCCTGTTGTGGAATTCAGGATTCTCTAGACTGCCACTGATTTTTCTTGGAGTGTTGTCCCATCAGAGTTCACACTTGATTCAGTGCATTCAGGCTGTGCCACCTGCTCGTCAGGCTGTCCAAACACATCACAGGCTTTGTTTGCATGACAGAATAAAAGGCATAGCAGGTACACTGAAAGAATCAAAAGGAAGCATATATTATTTATGAAAGTAATCACAATCCTACTGAGATATATCCTGAACTGAGGTGCCTGAAGCTAATAAACAGAAGCAAAGAAAAAACTGTTAATGCTTGTCTTGAAAACTTCTGGTTTAGGTGAATTTATACTGGTTTTTAATGTTGCTTCAGTACATTCAAATAAAGAACTCCCCTTTGCCCTTTAATTTGTCTACAGCTTTGTGTACTTCATTTTCCAACTGATACTGTGACTCAGAAGGGCTGCACTCTGTCAAGTCTTGAATAAATAATATTACAGAAGCTTTGAAAGCTACAGAGAAACTAGGCTCAAAGTTAGGTATTGGTTAAAGAAAGGCCCAGTAACTGAAGAGGCATTGCTGCTGATGTGCTGTGTTCTAATGATTTTCTGTTAGTAGGGAACCTTGATTAATGATTCTCTATCAGCATGTCCTGATTAATGTGCTAGTCAATGGATTGTTACATCATTTTATTTCCTCTTAAAGAGTGTCCTTCTAATGTGAGTATGGTAGGAATTGGCTTTAAATGAACTGCTGCTAGCAATTTCTCTATCTGAATGGAGAAAACATTTTCACTTTCTAAGGCTTTGAATTCATAAATTATTTCTACCAAGTAACTACCTCTGTCAGCTTTTTGCATTTAAAAAAAAATAGTAATTTTCTAAAGATGCTTGGTATAAGAACTGGCTCTGTGGTAATGGTACTGTTGTGTTTAAATTCTATACTCATTAACTGCAGCAGACTCTTAAAGAAAATGCTGGGCTTAAAGCTCCAGCAAACTTGCTTGAAAATAATTTCAATGAATTAATATTTAAATTTTAGCTTTTCTACTGTGCTGCTGTAAAAAAGCAACAACAGCCATTTTCTGCAAAAGGACTAAGGGCTTGCCTGTTTTGTTGGGGTTAAAAAAACTAAAGGCCACAAGCAAGCACTAGTAAACTGATTGTTTTTTGTTATAATATTTATCTAGGTCTTTTCTCATTAACAGTGGTATAAGAATATATTGATTGCTTCAGATCTGTTTGGGGTTTTTTTTTTGTTGTTTTTGTTTTTGTTTTTTTTTTTTTTTAAAATCTCCTGCTATGAAGGCAAAGTCTCCAACGGGTAATCACTATGTAGTACAGGACTATCCAACCCATTATCAGTTTGATAGGGGAGGATCCTAGAGCTGGAAGTGTTTAAACAATATGTAATCTAGGAGAGCTGTATCAGTGATGAACTGCCTGTGGTGCCCAAGCAGCACCAGCTCCTCTTCTTGAAGGGGAGCTGCATGAAATTATTGTAACTATCTCAGTGAGATACCATTCTGAAGGGAGAGGTGGCTTTATTTTAGACACTCTGTAATTGAGTGGACTTTACCGGTTTGTGTTCTCACACTGGTGTGCTCACAGCCCTGAAATGCATTTCCCGGTGATCTGTCCAGTATTGCTTATGTGCAAGTCTGGAGGCTAGGAGATAGCAGCAGCTGCGTCCTCACCACTTCTGTTGGGTTCCTCTCGGTAGCAACAGATGAGTTTTAGGGATTCATCTCAGAATTTTGCTTACTTCAGTCTCTTCAAGTGCTAAGCAAAGCTGCTGCCAGGTGTTCTCCTTTCATGTTTCTCAGGGTGGCTGGGCTGGCAGGGGGAGCCACATGGCATCCCTTCATGTGATGTCGCCTCTTCTGCCTGCTTACACTTCTGACCTGCACAGCAACTTGGTTTACAGTGTAATCAGTTAATTACACAGTTTTAATTCTGGATACCTAGCTTGAGAAAATATGCTAAATGCCTACTAGAAAAATTGAGGACCTAAAAATTACCTAGGATTAATCACCCAAAAATGTGCCTAGAAAGTGCAACTTTTTTTTCTTTAAAAAAACCCCCTGATATATGTAGCTCCACTTCGGTTGACATTGACAGTTGAAGTCAGGTGATGCTTCCAATATCCCTGAGAAATCTGAGTTTGATAACTCCCAGGTTTCTCACAGAAGTGATTCAACAGGGAGTTCTGGAGGGAGGAGGGGAGAAAGTATGGTGCTCAGAGCAATCAGTACTTTTTTTTCTTTTTTTCTTTTTTTTTTTTTTTTTTAAATATATTTAGCAGGCAAAGTTCTTTCTGAATGCTTATTATTTTGAACCTTTCTAGGTTTATATTGTATAAATATAGATATGCGAAATAATTTTTATATGAGCATAATTTTGAAACAAATGATATTGAGATATTAATAACTATGTGGCTCCAACTGTGGCATAGGAAAACAAGTCTTAGAGAATAATAGTAAATAATAGAAATCGTTCTTAAAAGACTGAATTCCTTTTTTTTTTTTTGTCCAATCATCTAAATAATTAGAATACTTAGGAGTATTTCTAAGACCCCGGGACATGTTGGCTGTAAGGCGCTCGGGAGTGCACCTCCCACTCCAAGCAGGACCACTGCCCACCCAGATTAGGGCAGATGTGGCTTCTGCCTTTGCCAGGGCTGGCTGCCTATCCCCTCCATTCCTGTTCCCTGCTCATGCTGGGGGTTGCTCTGTGGCATGAACCCACCTTGGCACCTGGGAAGGACATGAGGTTTCTGTTGGCTTAAACCTCAAGAATGTAAACTTCCCAGCTAGAGACACTGCCAACAGCTATGTCAGCACCCCCCCCATTTACTGTCAGTTGTTGCCTCTTCAGCAATCAGCAGGTCACTGATGAAACTGTTGGCAAATACAGGCTTCTGAAATATACAATAAGGTAAGAATTAATTTTTCATTTTATTTTTAATTATTTTTAACATACCAATGTTATCATACAATTTTTAGCTAATAGCAGAGAATAGCTATAAGGACATGTGGCTAAATTAAGTATAATTTTAAGACTTACTTGAAAAGTACCTTTGCAAAGTACGAAGTAGAAAACAGGTAAGAATCACTGCAGTTCTGTGATTTCCAACTGATCAAATGCATCTATATCTCTTGTAACTGTGATTATTCATGTGACCAGCATCAGCAATAGGAAAAACGGGAAGGAGGAAACTGGTAGAAAGTATAGAGCTTCTAATAAGCAATTTATATTTCTCAGCTCAGGGAAGCAAAATCTAGGCATTTGAAAGAACTAATCAAGTGCTTGAGAAGGGGAGGAATGAGATTCATAAGTTTAATTCATGCTGTTATAACAGACATCCACAGTTCAATTTTGCATTCATTGCTTTTAGATGAAGTCTATATTAAATCTGAGTAAATGTATTCAGAAATTTAACTAAGGTGGGTTTTTTTTTTTTTTTTTCTCCTTGTTGTCAATAAAAGAATATAGATATTGGCAGTTTGTTAGCTTGGACAGAACTATCTAATTGAGGTCAGAACTGTTGCTAGAAAACTAAATCCATGCAGATTTTTACAAGTACATCAGTCATACTTTCTGATAGAGTAACCACTGTTGTACTGTTTGTTGTTCACCTTTTCAGGCTCCCTGGTTTCAGTGAAATGTTATTTGATATCCTTCTTTTCCAGAACATTAACAAAGTTGGAGTAAACCAGTATAAAATTCTCAAAACTTTAAGGAGTGTTTTTTTGTGTATTTGCTTTTAACAAAAGCATCTTTAAAATCCTTCTCTGTTAAGTTTTTAACCTGCAGTGAGGTCTCCCCTCAGTGTCCTCTTCTCCTGGCTGAACAGACCAAGTGCCCTCAGCACTCCTCACACAGCTTCCCCTCCAGGCCCTTCACCATCTTTGCTGCTCTCCTTTGGACACTCTCTAATAGCTTAGTATCTTCCTTACATTGCAGTGCCCAAAACAGCACATAATATTCAAGGCTGTCTCAAAGATAGAAACTCAATGGTTTGACATTCACAGAAATGACATATTTTCCACATTGCCTGCTACCTGATGCCTTTTTTATAAATAAACAGAATGTTAAATTTGTTAAACCTAGAAGTTTGCAAAAAAAAAAAAAGAAAATTAGAGAAGCAAGTCTTTGAGTAATTTTGTACTTGTTCCTGGAAAAGCATACTGTGTAGCAGTAATATTCATTTAACTAGTTCATGCATTGGAATTTCTCTTACCCTGTGTCACCTCTCTTCTAGATGCTCTTTGTCTTATTATGTTATTGGGTTTTTTATTATTTTTTTTCTCTTTGGACAAGCTTGTGCTGCTTGTTGCCCTTCGTGTTTCCTATACTAACTGAACCAATAAAAATCTTGTTAGATTCTTTTGCCTTACACAGCATTGACATTAAGAGTACAGCATGCTTCAGTGTAGCATCAGACTAGAGTCTTGCCATACTTACTCACCATAGTAGCTTTTATCTCTAGTGTCTTTGCCATGTTCTCTCTTTGGGAAGAGCTTTACGGGTTTGACATGTTTACTCATCTGTAGTAGAGAGCCTTCATTTCCTCTCCTAAGTGAAATGGATGCTTTGGTGCTCTGTTAAATAGTCAGTGTTTCACCACAGCAAAGTGGGCATTTTAGTGTTGTGGAAATTATTTCCCATTGGAGAAATACATAGCTCTATTCAGGACTTAATACTTACAGTCCAAGTTTCATCTTCAGCCAAGTGAAGTTAATGGCTTGACTGCATTATACAAGACTTTCTTGTATAGTCGTGACTTTAAGGCTGAAACATTTTGAATAAGAGATAACACCAAGGTTTCAGCCATATGTACTTAGAAAACAAACAGTGCCGTTTGGGGTTATCCTGAGCAGATTTCAGCTTGTATTACATCTTGCATTATAATATTTTTATTCCATTTCAGTTATATAGCCTGCTGTTCTCTAATTCTTCCTTTAAGGTGTTTTGTTGCTTGGCTCTATTGAGCAGCTGCTGTGTTCCTTCCTCCAGGTGGCTTTGCTTCAAATGCCTGGAAGGAAATGATTCCACTTAGAAATAGGTAACACACAAATATATATAACAGGTCTTAATGTATCTCATGGTCCACCTTTTCCTGCCTGAAAGATTGTTGATATTTTGTCTTTGCAGTATTAGAAAAATGAGAGTATTTATTATGTTAGGAAAACAATTTTATACATAGCTATCAAAGAGCAGCTGAAAGCTTTTGAGAATAGTGGATTTGTGGGTATGATTATACTCAGGGGAGAAGTGAAGGATCTGCCTCAAAGTGATGAATCCTGTGAGAATTGAGGCATCAAACTTTCCAACAAGAGCCTGAAGCAACACATTAGCATCTACAGCAGGTGATGACAATGAGTCTGAAAAGCTCTGATTAAATTGGAAAATCAGGTCTCTAAAGAATAGTGCTAGTTACTATCAAAAGTTTTTCTAGCCAAAAGAGGTTTACAGGAATACTCATAGATTTCTTTTGTTTGGAAAATTTATGTACTAGAGCTGATTCAAGCACAAGCTTGTCATATTTGTTAAAGTTCTAATACAAATTTTCAAAACCAGAAAAACTAGAGCTTAACTGAGGAGAAATGATTCACAAAAGATTTTTATTTTTTTTTTTAATTAGAAATTTGCCAGTTCTCTGTCCTGTGCACAGTAAGGAAGAACATTTCAAATAAATCAATAAATAGAAACCTTACAGTGTATGTAGAGGACACTGTTTAAATCTCTATGCAGTATATTAACATTGTGAATAAGCAAGATGGGATATTCTTAAAAACAAAAAAGGTTTTCTCACAAAATGGGGGAACTTCTTGTTTATTATATATGTGTGATATGTAGTTGGGCAAGAGAGACATAGGACCTTTGACTGTTTTTAAAAAGAAGGGGTGACAATTTCTGTGTTTAGGATGGGCAGGGGTGACATCATCTAGTGCTCCCTGTCTTTTGTGGGTGACACAGATGGTAGAAAGGAGCCTGTAACTGCGATGTTATCCATGGGAGGGCTGCATGCATCCTCTGTCATTACATATGTCTATAATCCTGAGCAGTTTGTAAGATAAAGGCTAATTCAATTGTTCGTGAAGAGTTATTGTTATTTCAGAGGATAAATAATACTGTCATATTATCATCACCTCACTGAGTATTATGAGACTGCTAACATTGACTTCTCCCCATTTGGTTAAAGAAAGCTATAAACCTTGCTTGTTAACTGTGTTTTATGCAGCTCCTTTTATACCACATTTTTTGTGAGCCATATCATTGTTGACTGAATTTTTGATTATGTTTGACTTTTATTTTTGCTCCCAGTGTTCTATGCATTTTGGATTGAATTCATGATTATACAGTGTGTGATTACTGATAAGCTCCTGACTACTGGAAGGACTGAAATAAAGCTCTTTCACTTTTCTTCTGTTTTTTCTCTCCCTAAAATTAGTCATGTAGGAGAAGAAAGTCAAAGCAAGACACCAATATTCATGTAGAAAGAAATTTGTCATTGTCTGGTTATTCTCCTGCAAAGAATGGTTTAATTTGAAGATATATAATACAACACACTTAAAAAGCTGCCTTTGCGCAGTCTGAACTAAATTATTGGAATAATTGGACACTTCTCAGACTTGATGAACTATAATAATTTTTTTCAATTTCTCTAATTAACCCTTAATGGTTCAGTTTCCTGATGTCATAGGTGAAAAATCTACTAAGTGGAGTAATGTTTCTGTGATGGTATGATTGGCCATCCCAGTCAGGAACATCACTGAATGACCAGATTTGAGAACAGCTTATTCCACACTTAAGCTGAACAGGCTCCCTCTTTCCCTGTGTCTGAGCCCCAGGCAGCAGAGAGGTCATTATCTTCCCAGGAGTATTTTGCCCATCTCTATCCATTCTTAGGAACTATGAGTTTCCAGGAAGTTTTTGAAAACTGAGTTTTTTGTAAGTTTCCCAAACTCATGTTAACTTTCCCCAGTGTCCCAAAATAACATTAAATTCTATGAATGCTCTTTTCCCACACAGTAACTAAATTGATGCTAATTTTCAAATGAATTAATTGTAAAACTGTGTTGTTCCCCCCCTCTCATTTAATATGAGTAAGGATTCCAGTATAACGAACCCATTATCCGTGACTAACTGTTACAGTCTGAATCTTCATGTACCACCCAGTTTATGTGAGGAATTGTACTAATCTTAAGAAGGAAGAGCTTCAAAGTGCCTCTATTGTGGAAAAAGAATTTTGCTTCCAAATACATGAGCATTTATCTGTTGGCTGTAACCCACCTCATTTCTGGAGAGGTCTGACTCCACTGAGAGAGTAGTGGTCGCTGTGCTCTGGCACAAGCTCGATAGGAAAGGTCTGTCATTTCAGAGGGTCTTGAGCTGCAGGAAAATGGAACAGGCATTCAGGGAAACAAAAGGCAAAAATAAAATAACACTAGCTGTCATGAAATCGTAGCTGCCCAGCAGTAGCTGACACTGAGGTTTCAAAGGGAAGCCCTGTGGCGTAGTGTCATTTTATGACTTCAGGACTTGCAGCTCTGCATACGGGCAATAATGCAGTTCAGAAAATTATTTATAACTTAGAGAAACAGGCTTTTCCAGGAGGTTACTTCTGTGATATCCACAGAAAGTTTGTCAGAGCTCTTTTGCAGTATGTTGAAGTTTGGTATATATATATATATATATATCCGTATAGTTCCCCTGAGATCTGGGGAAAACAATTGTCTCATGGTGTACTGTGGTAAGTGGTAAACTAGCATTATGTCTGTGTTTTCTCTGCAGCTTGTCCCCTTCTAATGGGGTATATGGATACGTTAAAATTCATAATCTCGGAAAAGAATTGGTGAGGTTAACTTTAGACATCTGTGATACAGTGGGAAAAGACCTGCATGTCAGTTTAGTAGCTAGTTTTTGTGCTCTTGCACATGCTGGAGATAAAATAGAGCAGAAATCAGGAACAATAGAGGTGGGGGGGAGTTCTTTGGAAATCTCTTCCTTTAGAAAGTAGGTCAAGCAGCTTCTGTCACTGTGATGTTTTGTTTATGAGGGAAAGGACAAAATGAAAATAATTTACTAGCAATGCTTGAGATCTGTCACCATCTACTTCTTGATGGAGTGCAGATGGCAGTAAGTGGTGTGTTAGGGTATAAGTTAAATTAGCAGTATTAATTAGCTGTCTGAACTCTCTATTGTTTTTCCTGCTGTGAGTCTTTTATAGACACGTCTTGTGGCTCATAGAAAACATAACCAAAGCAGTTGACTCTACTGTATGTATATTTACTTCTATCTGTTTTATCTACTATCTACTTAAATGTGCATACTGCTCTGATTAGCTCTGCTTGGCAAATCTGGCATAGAGCAGTGCTTCAACATGGAGATTTTATCATTTAATTTGAGAAGGAAAAGGAAAAGTATGTGGATTAATATCAGCTGTTACAGGAGTGATTTTCAGGACTTTAAACAGAGGAGAAACTGGCAGCATATCAAACTTATAAAATAAATTTATCAAATTTAAATCAAGTGGAATATGTTGATATTTTTGAATTATTTAGATTTCTCTTTAGTAAAAGGGTGCAAATGTGTTCCGTATAATTTGTTTTTTGAGCAGTGTCTAATTGAATCTACGTTAATGATCTTTTTAAGTCAGGTCAGGAGAGCAGTTACTAACCTTAGTAAGGTGTTACGGACTGTCTTGGTCAATTGAAAATCAATTTGGAAGTAACTTTTATTTGTGGAAATGCACTCTTCAATTGCTTGCAGAAGGAATTACAGCAGTGTGTGGTGGAAGGTATGATACAACATCTAGCATTTGTTTGTGTCCGCATGTGCTGGAATCTCTTCCTATCCCAGCACTGGCAAAATGAAAGTTGTTGTTTTCATCATGGATCAGCTATGACACTGACATGGTTAGTTTTTTTTCCTTAGCACACCATCTCCTTGCTTTTCTCCTCCAGAGGTTGGAACCAGCTCTCTGCTGGTGTGGCTGCCCAAAATCTGATCCCACCTTGCAGTGGCAGGTACAGCTGTGTCACATAGCAGGACTGAAAGCCAGTCCTGAGCTGCACAATGCCAGCATAGTTTAATGCAGCAGAAGAGTATAAACAGTGCCTTGAAGGCATGATTTGTAACCTGACTTTATGCACGGGTGTCTGGGCTGTCTCCCAGGCACTGGCAGGTGTAGTGCAGAAGGGATATTGTCCAGACTTACCACTTCTTTCCAGTGCAGCTCCTGTCCCTGTGTTTGCCAGAACCGCCTGTTCCCTTGTGTCCCTCCCTCCTGTGCTCATTCAGTGGTAACAGCAGGCTAGTTATTTCAAGTATTCTTTGTAAGTCTTATTGGGCTTGAGTTTGTTTCCTTTTTGTATTTAGCCATTTTTCAAAATAATGATTAAATTGATGGTCAGATGAGGTTTACAGTGGACTTCAATATGAATAGAAATTTACCCTGTTTGGTTTTTTTTGGTTTTTTTTTTTTTGTTGTTGTTGTTGTTTGTCTTTTTTGTTTGTTTTGTTTTTGGTTTGGGGTTTTTTTTCTCCCAGTGGACCTCTTCAATATTGACTTAGTTCTGACTTGGTTAAGTCTCTGCTTTATCCCTGTCTCTGCTTTTATATGGTTCGTATGAATCACTACCACACTTGTTTCTTCTTGCTTATGAAAGAAATTGCAGGCTGTGTTTTTCCCCTAATTTATGGATTAAAACTGGTTATTGCTTCATTTGCTTGCAGTAGTTGGTTTTCAAACTGTTTTGGCATTTATTGAGGTACTGGTCGTGGTTTAAGATGAGTTTGTGGTTTGTGGTTTTTGTTGGGTTTTTTTCCCCCTTTCTTTTGTGAAAGCTTCATTAAATGAAAGATTAATTTTATTAATTATGTGTAAATGTAGTTTAGGAGTTAGTAGGAAAGCTCTTAATCATTAGGGCAGTTGGACTATGCAGCAACCTCTGAAATAAAAATTATGAATATATTAAATGGATCATGTGCCCCTTGGCTGTTGAGCACCTTGGTATCTGAAGCTCACCATGCTTAGATATGTGTGTGTATCACTGGTGGTTCACAGGTGGCTTGTAGAAGCATACCTGCTTCAGTGGTTTATCAGAGACCAGTGAGACATGGTGGCATAGCAATGTAACAGGACTGATTTGTTGACAGCCAAGTCAAATCCAGAGAACAGCACTGTTTATCCCTAAGGGAACCCCCTTAAAACAAGCACATACAAAACTTCCCAGCAGCAGCTCTTCTACAGAGCAGCCAGTGGCATGAGGAAAAGCAGAACAGATAGCGTGATACCTCAAACTGAGTCTTTTTCTACAGGCTGTCGGGGCGCAGTAATCTAATTGGTTGTGTTGATGAGAACTGAGTTAAGCACTGCAGGGTAGGGCCGAGAAGGAAGTTATAAACAGAGGTCTCGCAGCACTAGGGAAGTGTATTGAAATCATCCTTCCGAACGGTGTGCATTGCAGCTGCCAGAGTGAAAGAAGTGGCTGACAATGTTTCAGCACCTGAAAGGTATATTGCAAGAGTCTTGGGACCAAAAAAAAAAAAAAAGAAAAAAAAAGAAAAAAAAAAAGATATAGAAGTTAAAAAGCAAGGTGTTAAAATATATTAAATCAATTTTTATTACAGCTTTGAAGTGCTCTTGCATCTGACAAATACCATTTACCAAAAGGGTTGTTAAGCATTGCAATGGACTGCCCAGGGAAGTGATGGAGTCACCAACCCTGGAGGTATTTAAAAGGCCTCTGGATGTGGCACTTAGGGTCATGGTTTAGTGGTGAACTTGGCAGTGCTGGGTTAGTGGTTGGACTTAATGATTACAGAGGTCTTTTTCCAAACTAAACAATCCTTTAGATTTGGGGATGGTGGGTCTGTGTCCCCCTGGCTCAGGTAGTTGAGAGAAATCCTGTGTCCTCAGGGCTGGCATGAACTGTCACCTGGAGCCTGCTTCTCAAGAAAGGAAAAGTTCCAACTTTTCCTTTCAGCTGCAAGACTCTGGGCCCTGCTGTGGAGATACAAGATGTCTATGCAACTTGTGGCTCAAATGTGTCTTTGTTCTTTTCATCAAGGAGCCCAGTTTTCTCAATCACTGTTTCCCATAAAACCTGCTAAAACAAGTGAAGATTTCAGCGGGGAAAAATGTGGGTATCTTGTGTACCCTAGCAGTTACTGAAAAGCAAAAGCTTTTCTAATTAAACTTTTCCTTTCTTTTTAAATGTAATTTTAATTTTTAATGCAGTGCTGTTGAAGAAGCTGAAGTGCACTCAGCTGCAGTGGTGGAGGGGTTACAATTTTATGTGCTGCAAAATCAAGAATGGAATGCTGTTGATCTCTTAGCTTAAAATTCCTATTCTCTAAAGTTTTAAAATGCCATTGATGTAACAATTTGCTAAGATCTAGCACTGCTTTACAGAGCTCTGACATTTTGCATTATAAATCACTTCCTGAAGCAAGGGGGTTATTTATTATCTCATCCCTCTAGGCTGATAACCAGTGCAGAGGTTGTCACTCAAGGTGCAGATTACAGTATGTAACAAAAATTATTCAAATTGTTTCTGATGTGTTTGAGCAAGAGATATAAAATCTAACATTAATTTTTGATCCCAAAATTAAAAAAACCCTTGTTTTCAAATAAAATTGCTGCATTATGTAACATTCACATTTCAACAAATCTGATCATATTAGGGTACAATAGTAGGGGGTTTTTAATTCGAAAAGTAAATAAATATTTTACTGTGCAAGTAAAATTGGTCTTGATGTCTTTTTTTTTTAATCCTCTTCTAGAAGCATCGAGTCTACAGAAATTTTCTATACTATACAAATTCAATTTTTTTTCTTTTTTGTCTGCAACTTGACACAATGTAATTTTAACACTGAAATGTTAATAGCATTTTCAGGGGAATAATTTATACTGCAGTTCTATTGCTTATGTCACTGTGAAAAAGAAATGCCAGACCTGGGTAGTTGTTAAAAGGTGATGTAAGCTTGAACAACTTTGTGAAGGGCGCACACATCCTTTGTGGCGCACTCTGCCAACTGGACAAGAATTGAGGACGTCCTTCAGTTTCTGCCTTTCTTTTTGGTTTTCGTGGCAGTGAATGACATTGCTGATCTCTCTTTTTCAATGCTCACAGTACTTTACTGCAAAATAACTTGTCCAATTAAGGAGCATCCCTGAGCCATGAGCGAGCTGAGAGACCTCTCTGACCCTATTAATGTGTTGTAGAACAACTTGTCTACCTGGATAGATTTGCCTGACCCAGGGAAATAATTGTGTTAGTTTTAAATAGTTTTGCTGTTGTTTTTAATACAGGTTCACATTTGTAGGGCATAATCTGGCTCTTTCCATACGGTGACTTTCTCTCTGAATTTCAGCAGAACCGCTCATGTGTTTAAAATAAAACGTGCCTAAGTGCTCTGGTGGCCAGGGGCCAGAGCATTCAACATGTTGCAGGGCTGAGCCCTAACTGCATACTGCTTTAATGTATAGTCTTCTCTAGTCCAGGATAAATCAGGATTAACTACAGGAAGTGTCACAGTACTGTGAGGAAAATATCTCACTGCATGGAGAGTAGCTCAGTCTCCTAGCAAATACAAGCAACAAAAGCAATGCCAATGCTTTTTTAAGTTGTCGTCAAATGAGGTACCTTTTGTGGCTAATGAATTGGTCTGTTAATTTTCTCATCAAAATCCTTGAGCTTGTTCTTGCTGTTGAGCAGTCTCTGATTTTTTCATATGTTGTTGAAGATGGCATTAACTTTGCCTTCGTTCCTGTTATAAGGGCTTTAAATGCCTTCACATTAATGAATGTAATTTGTGGTTTAATCTGCGCATAGAGTACATTATTGCTGCTGAGGAAGCAGAGGGAGGCAGGTGGGAGATCTCCATTCTCTGTCTTTTCTTCTCGTTTACACCACAGGGGCATTTGAGGATCCTTATTAGTTAAACAGTTTGTGTGGGTTTTTTTCCCCATGGTAATAATGAAATAAAGTGAGATATACCTCAGACATGCATTTTGGCAATTATTATTTGGTAACTAAGTCTTCAATATGTCATTTCATGCATATTCTACTTTTCTATCAATTTTTGTGAGGGGATTTTTTTTGTTTGTTTGTTTAGGGGATAATTGAAAGATAACATTTTAAATTATTTTTTAATACCTTTCACTAGAATAAAAATCTGTGTAATTTTACTTTGGATAAGGTACCTAGAGACAGAAGGGTGATGTTGAATAGTGTATAGTTAAATTTTATTATTGATTACTGAACTCTTGGTGGCTGATTCTGTTGCTTAGTTGTCTAGTCTACTCTTGCTCAGCTTTATTTTTCTTCTTTTTGGTCAGCTAGTTTTATATAAATCATTACACAGCATACTGAAGAGGCTGTTTTGAACTTTTGGTTTCCAGGGGATATTTCTTTCCTCATGCTTGCTAGTGCTGCCATGTTGAAACAGGAGTTTTCAACAATCCGACTGGGCTGGACAATTTAGCCCAAGTGCTCAGAAATCTCCAGGGGAACATGTAAAATGCTACACAAGCAAGATTCAGGAACTGTGTTTACTGTCAGTAAAGCATGGAAAAGGAGCAAGTGGCTTTCTAGTCTCCTGAGGGGAATCTCTTGGCTTGTTGACAGAAGATGAAATTATGGCTGTAGGACAAAAATAAAATGAGTGTATGGAGCTAGTAAAGCTTGAAAATATGAAAGCCAAAATGTATAAACAAATGGCTAGTAGTGGAGCATGCATGGGGTGGGAGGTTGCAGAATATGACATGGTGGAGAGCCACAGCTCAATGTCTATAGAGTTTTGAAGATTTTATCAGCAAAAACAAACAAAAAAACCCAACCAAATCCTGCAGTCTCAACTGTGGTGATGGAGAGTTATAAATAATATTGAAAAAAACCACTAGCAATTCAGAGTGATTTGCAAAGGGTTCTCTGTAGCAGATGTGCAGCTGTTTTTTGTACTGTATAGGGGACTCTTTCCCCCCCAATTCAACAATTACAGTTCAGTCCTCAGTTGAACTTCCATACAGTCGAATAATTTGGTTTCCTAAACTATTTTTGCTACTGTAGCTGATAGATAGTCCTGTTCCATGAGAGCTACTGTGAAGTGGCTCATCACTTCTTTATTCCCCCACCTATTGCAGTTGATTATTTCCAAGCAAGTTTAATTGTGTGTTCCTAGTCAAAAGATATGCTGGCACTTGCTAAGTGCAAAGTGCTTATGGTGAATGGAAACAAACAGAGCATACAGTTTGCCTCTTCAGATATTGTAGGTAGTGAAATAACAACTGTTAAGCCAGGATTTGTTGGGGTTTTTTTGTTTGGTTTTGGGTCTTTTTGGTTTTTTTTGTGTGTGTGTGTTTTCTGCAACATTTTCTAGTTGCAAATCATGCCTATTTCTCCACAGTAATTCTGGAGCCCATTACTTGCCTTTTTCTTCCTCTGTTCCCTTTTTAGCAGAGATCAAATCCCATCTATCTACAATTTTTTTATTTATTATTTTTATTTTCACTGAAATAATGGGGAAAAAGCCATGTACTTGAACTCCAGGGATGTTGTGAGAAAACTTTTGTCATAGAGTGCAAATAAAAGTAGAAAATGAAGAAAAGTTGTCCAAAATCAAAAACTAAGAATGGTTTAAAAAGGTATTTTTTTGACTTTATGCTGCTTGATGGATATATTCCATGACTGCCAAAATCTACAGGTTAGGAGTTGACAGAGAAACACATTTCTGTGTCTGGGGAGATCTTCCTGTATGTTGTTCAAATAATCCTTAAAATATATTATACTCAGCATGAATAGAAGTTGATGCAGAAATGTGCATAAACCACTAATTGTTTATACTGTTGCGCTCAGATCTTTGCACTTCTCAGTGCTCAAAAAACAGAAGGAAGAAAAGGCTACCTTATGGAGGGAAGTACCTCTGCAGGTACCTTCTTAAGTCCACTGCTCTAATCAGGGTTAATTTCATAGTCTTACTGGGCTGTTACCCAAATCTTGGTCACTCAGGTTTTGAAAACATCCAAGGATGGGGCCTCTCCCTTCCTGGCTTCTGGCATTGCCTCTGCTTATGTTTGTGGTCCCATTGTGGTGCTGCTGGGTTCCTCTGGCTACCAGCACCTTCAGGAGGAAGAGATATAAGTCACCTTCTGCCTGTGGAGGACCAGGCAAAACCTGTGAGATGGAAAGACAGGGCAGGACAGTACACCTCAGAGATGACAGAATAAAAATGTTACTTTAAGATCTGAAAAGCAAAACAGTGGATGAAATAAGCAGGTTTATTCCAAGAGCAAGTGCTGTTGCTTTGATTAAAATCTGGGAAAATTACACTGATACCTTGCTAGAAAATGATTGCATTTTTTCAAATGGGAAACAAAGTTTCATCTTCTTTAATTATAATGGACATTTAGAGCTTTCTAACCAGCAGAATCTTAGCAGAATGCCATAAATTGTGATGAGTGCTGTCTCTCAAGATTGCAATAAAATATGCCTCAATCTTCACTAGTATGTCTTTGCTGAGTGTGTTATTACTGCCACCAGTCAAAAATTGCTCTGTGTTACAACCCATTGCAACTCACTGTAGTATTGTGGTTCTAAAATATATTTATTTCTCACTGAACTACCCTCCAACACCCTACAAGATATTTCAGGATACATGGTACTGCAGTACAGTGGTTTTACATAATATAGTAAGCTTTTTCATTATTTATTGATGTTTATGATTTGAAAAGTCAATATTTATTACCATTAAAGAATATGTGGTTGAGAAAGAGAAAGCTGATGTTTGTGGATACAATAGTCCTACAAAATACTGATTAAGAGGATTGCCAGGTGCCTTCTTTTTACGGAGCATAATGACAGGCTTCAGATGTGTTTTTGCTGAGCTCCCTCTGGAGAAGCTCAGCATCCACAGAATAATGATGTCAGAAAGCAATTTGTGTTTCCATTTGCTTAGCTCATGTCACTTTTGTCTCTTTTCTGAATTTGCTGTAAAATTCTGCTAAATCCTTTCATTGCTCCATAACATGTCTCAACCTGTTCCATTAAATCACAGGGCATGATGCTTGTGAAAACATCCTGCTGAATCATCTGGAGCATCTCTTGGGTTTTTCTGGCTATAGCATGGAAGCATGCTGAGCCCAGGTAGGACGGGGCTGATGGCAGGGAAAGGCCAGTCCCTTGGAGAGAAGAGAGATGCTCCCAGTTGCTATGCCTCCTTGGTGGTTACTGGACAAAGCCTCTGACCGAGTAGGAGGAGATTATGATACTGTGTGGCCACCTAAATGAACAGTCATAGGGTCCCCTTTTGCCTGTTCTGGAAAGAGACTGCTCGTGATTCTGGGTGCTTTGGAAAAGGCATTTGGTTTATGCTTTTGAGCAAATCACATCATTAACTCTTTCCTGCATTTAGAACGATTTTTTCTGAAATGGGATAAGCAAGTGTTCTTCTGACAGCCACCTATCCAGGAGCGCTAGCAAGAAGCAGTTGTAGTAGCCTGACTTTGCAATGAAAGTTACAGAAATTTATAAGGGGACTCATCATTGTTGCTTTACATCAGAGTCCTTCAGTAGCTTATAGTCCTTGTATGTCTAGCAATGGCTATAGGCCTGTTCTTTTTCCTTATGGTAATTCTGGGTGATTTGCTCACCTCCAGAGGGAGAAGAGGTATGGGTATGTGACAGAAAAGAGAAGTCTTGTTCATTTGGAATTATATGAGAAATGCAATTGTGAGAAGATATTTCCATGAAGTTTGAGAGTCTGACTGAATGCAAACCTTTGAGAAAGTGACTCTCTGCTTGGTCAACTCCTTATGCTGCGGTTATTTTGCAGAGCTTTAAAATTTTCCTTTTGTTCAATGAAATATCACAAAAGGGAGAGATAACATTAAGTAGTGGTATTCAAAATTTCCTTTGTTTTCTGTAGGCTTCTGTGTTTTTGTATATTTGTTTCCTACTTCTCTATGAAAATAACAGGCAAGAATATTTTCTAACAATGTATCAGCAGCTTATTCTGATTTCTGTATGCTTGGGATGTGTTGTCTTCTGAGTGTTTGGGCGGAAGAAGTAATTTTAATAATCTATGTAATATATCTCATAATACGTCACTTTCAAGAGAGGCAAAATCTCTATTACAGAGAGATGGCTCTAATACCAGTTAGAGTTTAATAACATCTAGAATGAAACTATTTTATCCTTTGATAAGTTACCTGTAGATGTTCACAAAGTTCTGTATCCTAATTTGTCATTTTCTGCTGCAGAAGAGTAAGTATTGGTGAAGTGATGAATCCTTATAAAGCCTTTTCATGGCATGCTATCTTTAATGACAATCTTGCAGTCTGCAGCTGCGATCAGGATAATATATTGCCTGTGACTAAGCATTTTGGAAACTTTCAGCTTTGCTTAAGATCTAAGAATTCAAAGCTTTTAACTCTGGGTGTGATTGTTACCTTAGTTGATTATTGACAGAACTTGGGCATCCAGCATAAAAATGTCCCAAGCCCTTTGCTAAGGATAGCTGAGAAATGCAGAGCTTGTGCAGACGTTGTCTGGAAGGAAGCATGGCAGGACTCCAGCCTCCTGCCCCAACTTTCTGTTTGTGTCAAGCAATGAGGAAAATAACTCAGGCCTCTTACAGCTCGGAGTGTAACAGCAGGGAGGCTGTATAGGAAACACTGGGAATCTAGGAACTAATTACAGGAGCACTTCTGCAGTCTGTTCTTGAAAAAAAGGTGGAGGAGTAGAGGTGCTGTTATGCTTAAGTACAAGTGAAAAGAAGTGAGGAGGAAGGAATGTTCAAATCGTTGAAACTCCTACAGATGAAAAATCCCTGTCCTTGTGAACTGATTTGAATATAAAACAACACTCCATAACAGTAATTCTAAAAAGAAAAGTTGGATGAACTTGATAGACCATTTCTACTATAAAGCAAGAGAATCTGAGGGAGATGCAAAATTCCAGGGCAGAGAGGAAGTCTGGATACAAACTCTGGCTTAAAGTTCACTGTGCCATGAGGTGCATCGGGCCAGCCTTGATTTGCTGCTGATCCATGGGTCCCTTCACCTCCTGAGGCTCTGCAGCCACCCCGTACTGCCCTGAGGTGCCCACTGCCTCTTTTCCCCAAAGGCACTGGGATCAGGAGCAGCTTAGCACAGCTGCTTGGTGTGATGGGCTGAGTGTATCCAGAGGGCAAGGGAGATAAAACCAAAAAAGGGAAGCTGGAGCCTGCTTTTCACATGTTCAGAGTAGAAAACAGTAGCTTTTTGCCTCTCCTACCTCTGAAGAGTTGGGCTGATAGGTACAAATGGTGCGCTCTCCCATCCTTTTCCCACTCCTCACATCTGCTGCAGTCCTTTTCGTCAGTCAAAATCTTGTAAACATGCACTTAAAAAATAAAGAGCAAAACTTTGTCTTTTAACTCCTGTTGAGTCTCCCTGCTCTATGTTTTTTAGATTATATCAGAAAGCAAATAGTCTCTTCCATGCCTTATTTTCCTTTCCTTTTTGTGTGTGTATGTGTGTAACTTCTTCAAGCCTAGCTGTGATCTCCAGCAGGCTCTCTCTGGAATCCCAGGGATGAAAAGCCTATCCTGGGCAGCTGAGCACCATACCTGTCTTTCAGAAACAACTTTCATTGAAAAGGGGCAGTGGCTTTTCTCCTACATCCTGTCTATCAACTCCTACACTCTTTCCTCCTCAGGGCCTTTGCCTTTCATGTCACTGAGATCATTAATTGATTTTTGGTATCTATTCTGTTAATCCACACACTTGTCACTCTTGTGGTGGTGCTTAGGCACTTTTCTACAGGCTGGACATCCAAGCTGACTTTCAGCTGCATTTCATCCCTGACTTTCATTTTTTTCTCCATGTAGTTGTAGAGCTGTGCCAGACAGCTCAGATGTTTATATTTTAACTTACGTGTTGAAAGGAGTCTTCTGGTACGATAGACTGAGAACAATCTTTGTGACAACTTACTCAAACACAGTGGTCCTAGATATTTCTTTAAATAATTTTTTTGGATTAGTTGTTAAAATAAAAACATTTTATTTTTTGTTCAAAACATTGGCTATTTTATTATTTTGGATTTTTTAAATTACTTTCTAGGCAGTTAAACACTAAACTTTGTGTAGACTTTGTCTTCCATCCTATCAGTATTTTGTTGGGTTTTATTGTGTTCTTACTCTTTACATATGCAGTTTGGTTTGCTAGTGTAACAAGCTTTGACAGTAGTATACAAAAGATAATTAGTAAGATTTGCCCTTACAATTACTCATCTTGACTGTCATTATAAATGTTGTGTCATACAGTGCATGTGATAGTAGGGAACCCCAGTCAGCAACTCAGACGGTACCTTCTGACCTTTCAAAGTTAATGAGTGAAACTCAGTAATATTTTCTGCATTACACTGATAATATGCACCAGGATTCTTTTTAATAAAAGAAAAAATATATGTACTTTCTCTGGGGCAAAGCTAATCTCAGAAGTACCTAAGCATACTCATCTTTTCTCCTGAGATGGCTCCCCATTCTCCTGTGTGGGGTATCATAAGAAATAATTCACCAAAACTTTCTCTTTAGGCAATGTCAATGACTTCCAACCCTGGACTATTCAAAGTATTACATCACTGGTCCTTAAATGTGTGTACAGATGAGTCAGTAAAATGCAGCATCATATTAACAATTTATCATAGAGATAATTATACAGGAAATAAAAGGGGCAGAGAAGGCCACAGTCTACTTGCATAATTTCTGAACATTAAGAGATGTATTACATGTCTGATGTGAGTTCTTAATGCTGCTTAGAAACATTGGTCTTTAACTATGCAGAACACTTTAGAGAACTATTAACACAGCCTATAGAATATTGATAGACCAGTTATTAAAGGTCTGAGCATCAGGGAGAAATAGTGCAAGTTTAAAAGTTTTAGTTGGGCTGAGCAGTACAGTTTAATTAAAAGAAAATAATTGTTAAAGTCACTTAACGTTAGCAGTCAGCCTTGTCAATAGCTTACACTTTTTCACCAGTACATTTCTCATTCCTAAAAATCACTTTTGGAGGATCAGAATAATGAGCACAGAACAAGACTCTTCTTTCTAAAAAGGTGGAACAGGCTTTCTGCTAGCTTACATGGATCCAGATTTCAGTCTGGCATCTTTGTGCAGACTGAAAAATAATGTTTCGATAAAAAGTCCTGTTGTATGTATAAAATATCCTTCTTGAATTCTGAGAGAGCATGAGAATCATTAATAGACTGAAGCCAGGAGGCAAGGTTGAAATTATACAAATCTTCAGGCTATAGCAATATCCTCTGTTGATTTCAGCTGAACCAGAGATGCTTTCCCCACCCCCACTGGAAAACATTTTAGACTTTCCTTTCTCCCTGTTGTACCTAGTTTTGCTCTTTAAACGTGGTGATGTTGAATCTATGTGAATATTAGTGATGCATCATATTGTCCAATTTTTTTGGAAGCAAAGTACCTTTCACATCATGTCTATGCTAAGTGCTGTCACTGAGATGACAGGTCTGATAATTTTTTTGTTTGTTTTTTTTAAGAAATTGCACAAACCAACCACTATGCCCATTGATACATTTTTTAAAATTGAACTTACAAGATTAGGGCGATTAGGGCAGGTGAGGATAGTACTTTTAAGTCTTTAATTTTAGATTTATCTATTTTGATTGTCTGTATAATGAAAAGAATCTATGCTGAGACATTACCAAAATTGAGCTTATATGGCAAGTCCTGATCACTGAGTCTGGTCTTTTTCATTTCAGGTCAAAAAGCAGGTGGGTTAGTATCACTCATTTTTTTCATTTTCATTATAGCTCATGTTTCCCAGTGTTCTCTGTCATGTTTTAAAATCAGTCACTGGAAGCAATGTGCCCTAATTTCTTCAAGCCTTGCTGAAGCCTTGAGACTGAACTTATGTTTTTCTTGCATGGAATTGAACTTGATACAACAGCAAGAGACAACAGGCTCTCTAGGCACATTTTTCTTACAAGATCTCGCTGGAGACCTGGTAATGAATTACTGGGTCAGCTCTCCATCCTGCATGCAAAAGAGAGCAAGGATGCATAATTACCTCCAGCTGTTGCCCGTACACACCCTCACCTTCCTTTTCTCTGGGCTCCCTTACCCTCTCCTGGATTTGAGCACATCACACCAGAGGCTGGTGGCTGCAGAGTACCAGGAGGTGAAGTGCTTATGACTGATCCCATGCATATCGAGGACGGAAGATGAATTTTAAACCAGGGTTTGTATCCACACTTTCTCTCTGTCCTGGATAGTGATTATTCATCTGCCTTGTAAGTTTCCTTACACCATAGCAGAAATTCTCTATTAGTTTCCTCAGAATTTGCTCTGAGAATGAATGCTTACGGAGTGTTGTTAATTATGCAAAGTAGTACAAGACAAAGCTTTCTGTTACTTCCCTTGCATGCCATCACCAGCCGTTTAATAGTTAATATAAACCATTTTCATTTGAGTGGCTTTTGTTTGTTTGAGAAGAAAGTTTGTTCCAGAGAAGATTATGAAATGAGGGTTATTGTCACCACCTTTTTTAAAAAAAATTTTACTTAAAGGATGAAAGCTTTGTCTTATGTAGAGAGACTTTAATGTAAATAAGCAGACTTCTGAAGTATAATAGACATTTAAAGTGAGATTTAAAAATTATTTACCATTATAAAAAGCTGCTCTGATGAAATCATGGAAACATGGGGTGGGAAGAATCCCTCCTCTTTCATATAATATCTGTAGACTGAGCTATTTACATGTATTTTATAAAAAATAATTGAATTTGTAACTGTTAAGAATGTTCCCTGAGATATGTAATGAAGCAATCTCTTTGAAGTACAGGAATCAAAGCAGTTGGTTTGAAGCTCTGTGCTCAGGGACATAAATGCTGACTTATGGCTTGTTTAGGCTAGACTGCCTGGCCTCCTCTTGGCCTGTGGCAGGGAGGATGTGTGCTGGCCAAGGAAGAGTCTCTTTCCCTTTTAAAATTCCCCAACCCCAAATTTCACTCTCACATGGAAGTCCTTTACTGTTCGTGCTCATGACTTGAGTTTTTTGCTTACACAGAAGGGCCAATCCCCATTCACAGCTCTAAAAGAAGTCTCTCTTAGGCCTTAAAACAAGTGATGCAGGTGCTCTCCTGGATGAGAGTGGAGGCTTCTTGGGTGGCTGCTGTCTGGGCAAGCTGCACACTGAGCAGCGAGGTTTGGTCAGGAGGGTATGTGGGGACTCAGGGGGAACAGAAATCCTGTGGTGCAGGCTCATGCCCTGCTCGCAGCACTGGTTGCTCCATTGCGTGGCACCAGCTGTTGTCTGTCACGTCACTCTGGAGACACATGTGTTCAAGCCCCAGGAGGCAAATTACATTTCTAAGCATTTTTTTTGTGCTAGCCCCCGCTCCCTCTCACCTTCCCTTTTTTGTTTGCTTTACACTGTGAGCATGAAGTGCTGTTGATAGAATTCTGCTGAATGATAACCCAAACATATCATACAGGACAAGCTTTTGAAAAGATGAGAGCTTTACAAATGGGTTTGGTAGTCAGAGGTAGTTTAAAGAAGTGGAAGTTCTCTTTGATGTCCTGGGCTCCAAATATTTAAGGACAGTGTTGCAGGAAAGAAGTAGAAGGACAGTAGTATGGTTCTTCATTCTGAAATCATTAGTTGTGTAAAGAAAACCTTGAAACTCTAAGATTTAGGAAAGATAAATATTCATGCCTCAGAAGAGAGATTATGAGTTCCAAGAAGCTGAGACCAGCTAATTCTGTGGTTTGATGTTTTGATCTGCATATCATATAATGTTTTGAGTTGGAAAGGACCTTGAAGATCACCTAGTTCAACATCACTTTTGTGAACATGGACACCTTTCACTAGACCAGATTGCTCACAGCTTCATCCAGCCTGGCCATGAACACTTCCATGGATGGAGCACCAACAGGTTCTCTGGGCAAGCTGTTTCAGTGCCTCATCACCCCCACAGTGAAGAATTTCTTCCCAATATCTAATCTAAATCTCCGTTCTTTCTGTTTACGATTCCCCCTTGTTCTGTCACTACATGCCTTTGTAAAAGTCCCTCTCCAGCTTTCTTGTAGGCTTCCTTTAGGTACTGAAAGGCTGCTCTGAGGTCTCCCTGGAGCCTTCTCGAAGCCAACCAACCCCAGCTCTCAGCCTTTCCTTGTAGGAAGGGTGCTCCAGTTCTCTGATCATCTTTGTGATCCCTCCTTTGGACTTGCTCCAGCCGGTCAACACCTTGCTTGTGTTGGGAGCCCCAGACCCAGACGGTACTCCAGGTGAGGTCTCACAAGAGGAGAGCAGAGGGAAAGAATCAGCTCCTTTGACCTGCCAGTCACTTTTGATGCAGCCTGGGATTCAGCTGGTTTTCTGGGCTGCAAGCACATGTTGCCAGGTCATGTTGAGCTTCTCATCCAGCTATATCTCCATGTCATTTTGTGGTCTTTGGGTTGCTGGGATGGTTTCAATTAGAAGTGTTGAACTGATTAACAGTAGTTGGAAATATTTGAAAACTACATTTTTGCACTGATTTCTAAAGAAGGCCAGATGTTTACTGTTATGGTCCCTCTCCATCTTCCCTGCCCTTTGAATGCTGAAAAGCTAATGTCTGACAGATAGCATTTCAAACCTATTTGTATACGCTTCATTGCAATATTTTGCAATCCTTAGAAAGGATTTTAGTAAAGAATTTCGTAATTTAGGAAGAGCTGAGTTGAACAGAGGTGATGGTTTTATCTCAGGTATGCCTCCTTCAAGCTGCATTTCCAGGAAAGGAAAGAAATACTGTGGTTCCTGCTTTGATATCAAAACTGTAGCTGTTTTCAAATTCTCCCTTTATGTAATATTGTCGTAGCTGATTTCTATCACTTTAGCTGATAAGAGGAAGAATGCTAATTATAGTGCATTATCTTTGAAATAATTGTTGTTCTATTACTTTCTTTTCTTGAAGAAACTCTCATTTTGTGTATGTTAAGACCATTAATACTTTCACTTGAAGAAAAGTGATCTCCTCATTAGAAGGGCTGAGGAAGTGACTTAAAATATTTCAGAAGAACCATCAGCTTTTCCAGACCTCTCAGTCTGACAGTGCTGATTTGTGTGCATTCTCAGTGAAATGCTCTTTTCAGCAGAGATAGCACAAGGTATGCAAGCCACAGAAGTCACATTAAACTATCAAAACGAGTCTTACTATGACTCTGATAATGTCCACGCTGCCTTGATGGGGAAAAAAAGAATTTTCTTCTTAGCTCTGTAAAAGAAATACAGCGTGACAAGGCTAGCTGAGCGTTGAAAATAACTATCTGCATCTCTACTCTGTGTAACAGTCTTATATCTCTAGAGTTATACCCGTGTAATTTTGGGGTAGTGAAATGAAGAATCTGTCCCCAAGCACATCTGGTTGTTCAAGCAGTTCTCTGCCTTCTCTTTCATTACAAGTGTACTATAACATCTACTCAGTGATGTTGCTAATTAGTTTATTGTCTCCCTTCATGGGTTTTGTGTAGCACACTGAATTTTTCTGCTATATGAAAAGCCAAATCTTTCTAAGCACAGGCAACATAAGTGTATGTAGGGTTTCCTTGCAACCTACCTAAGCATTTTCCACAGATCATAGAATCATAGAATAGTTTGGGTTGGAATGGATCTTTACAGACCACCTAGCCCAACCCCCCTGCTGTGTGCAGGGACAACTTCCACTAGATCAGGTTTCTCAGGGCTCACTGAAACCTGATTTTGAACACTTCCAATGATGTGTGATTCAAGAGTCTCTCAGGACAGCAGGAGATGGAAGGACCCACTTGCCTGATAGACACCTTTGGAGTAGGCAGAAATGAGAAAGGTAAAAGGATGCAGTGAAATCAAAACACCTCACTGTAGTATTAGTGTTAGTTGTGATCATCAGGCTACCGTCTCTTCTGAGGTGCCGTCCTATTATTTTGATTTGTAATTTGATTTGGGAGAGTCTCTGAGTAAGAACTTTGTACTGATCCAGGAGCTGCCTTCATTCATTGTAATAGTACCCACGAGATGTAGCTGAGTCACCAAGCTGGGTTATTTTTTCTAACGTACATCTGTGTTTTATTTAATTATAAAGTCCAGATCCTCCTGCTTTCTGTTACAGGCTTTTTATCTTACTCTGGTCATGTCAAAATCAATTTGTAGTTTGTGGTGTACATATGAAATTAGTTTTAATTTGCTATGTGTTTCCAAGGGTGACTGACATTTAATATTTTCTTCTGAGGGTCTCATTAGTATTGTGTACCCATAATCTATTCTATGGGTGTAATGACAGAGGGTAAGTAAGCTATTGAACAGCATCCATCTGTCCACTTAGTGAATGGCCAGAGGGAAATACACAGGGAAAATAGATGGATAATTGTCAGCATTTCTCTATTTTGCAGCTTCGAAAAGTCAAATGCAGTACTGTGGGTGTGCTGTGGGCTTCAAGGATTTTGGCTCTCTATGACTCAGAGGATGCTTCTTAGCAGTACTTTGTACATGCCAAGTGATGAGGAAGTTATGGCAAAACCTGTAGAGGCAGAACTGATTTTCAAGCACAAGAGCCCTTGCTGCACAGTGAAAGAAGCAATGCCTTTTATGTTCCTAACTTCTCTATAGAGAAGCAAGTTAACTTTAATCTGGTAACTGTGACATCACTTTTATCTTGCTGTAGTCCATACGTATGTGAGTGCATACTGCTTACAGCCATTGGGTGGATTTATTCTTGCTGTCCTGTGAGTGACTTCTCTCAGGGATTTTGAAGGACCTGTATGGTTCAAATCTTGTGTCAACAGAACCTATAGAGGAAAGAGTATTTTTTCTTCTGTTTTTCACATGGTCTCTGAAGAAGCTGTCTGCTTTGTCTCTAGGCTTTAATGAGCTTGGAGGAAGGGTGGGAGGATAATAAAATAAAAAGTAATGCCCAGAAGGCAGGGAAAAAGGAAAGAGAGTAGCACAGAGGAGAAGAAGAGGTGGAAGAGTCAGTGAGAAAAAGGAGCATAGCAGCAGTAGTATTAGAGTGTAGCACAAGTGAAACTCAACTGGAAGTAGCATTTGTGCATGTCATCCGAAATATTATTAACAAAGGTCTATAAAGGTTTTGAGAAAACCTGCCCATCACTCTTCTCCTTGGCTACATCTTTGCCCATGTTCCTTGCCCACGTTCTCACCCTGCAAGAATAGTATGTATTTCCAGCGTGCTTTGAATTAATGAGAGAGAGATCTACAGTGGTGATTTGTGGAGAAAACAAAAATATTGTATTTGGTATTTAAAGAATTATGGAGGAGTTTGTATTTGTCTCCAGGTGATGTGAAATTTCCCTGTACTTCTTGTTACCTATAAGTAACAATGTGGCAACTTCCATTTGCAGTTTATAGGGTGTTTTGACTAAAAAAATTGAAGTTGAGTGGTTTGAAAGAGGCTTGATACCTAAACTTTATTAATCTGTTCAGGGAGGGGCTGCCATCTTCTCTTGTGTATTTAAATTATGCTGTACAGTGGTATCCCCACTAGTAACTTAGCACATTGTATTAAATTGAGAGCTTTTCCACTTTGTTAAAATATCATTGGATGTGACTATACTTATTATTTTTCAGTAAGTTTTATTAATAAGCTGTGTGGAGTAATTTGCCTTATAATTTTAATGTCTGAAAATTACTTCATTGAGGCGTTTTGGAAGTCTTTGCTTCTCAATGTAGGGACTAAATATTGTTTGATGATTTTTGCCTGGAAGGAAAATTTGTTTTATATTAGTCATCTTATTTTTTTAATTAAAAATAGACTGTTTTGATTGGTTTTATCTGGCAAATTAATTTCTGTTCACTAGAAGAATAGTGATTTCTATTAAATACAAGGATATAATGGATTAGAAAAAGGCTTTCCTTGTGTCAACATAAATACTTACTTTGAGATATATTGGGATTGTTTTCAGTAATGGGTCTTTTAGCTATGGAGTAGTCAGTGCAATCATCATAAATACTGAAAAAGAAATATAAACCCGAAAAGAAGCAAAGAAAAATTCAATTAAGTGATTATGAGATAACAGAGATCTGTGTGAAAGTAGGTAAAGGGAATAATAACTTACTTATAAAGCAGAGTATTTCAAACCTCACTATTGTTGTGAATTCTTGAGATTAGTTATTTCAGGATATTGACTTCTATCACACTGTGGCATAATTCACAAGATTTGTCTTGGTGATTTTAGTTTTGTGTGTTTCTTCAGGTAAAACAAAAAATCCCAACAAACCAACATGCAGGGCTTTTTTCCTTCTGAACTTTTGTGAGATTCATCTTAAAAATCTGTTGTGCTGTTCATATAATTCTCCACCTCTGTCTGATAAAATTCCCCTGCCTCACTCATTATTGCTGAGGTGCCTGTCATGGTGATACAAGAGCAGGACAGCTGGTAAGGGCAGAAGAAAGAGCAGATTGTACTGTTAGATTGCACAGTTATTTATGCCAGGGCAAAGGACGAGCAGAGCGTTGCTTACCAGAGCAACTGCTCTTATCTAGACATTTTATAGTGCTTTTCAAGTTGCATCTGCTGTTTGTGTGTCGTCACAGAGCCTTTGATTTTCATCAGTCTGTGTGACCTGTGGTAGTGCAACCTTTTCTCATTTGCACAAATGTTACTCTGCACTGCAGAGGGGTTGCCTCAGTTTTCCTTACATTTGATCCTGCTATGAAATCTTGCTTTTGCTGTTTGCTTTTCCATGTCCTTCTTATAGAAAACTTTTTAAGTATTCTTTTTTGGTTTTGTTTTGTTTTATGCTGAATTCATGTTGAGCTTGTACTTTAAAAAATTGTGAAATTATATTTAGATACATGCATTCACTTACATATTCTATAGAAAATGTATTTAGATATGTAGTAAATAACTGCTAATAATTGCATGCAATATTTATCCTTTTTTAATAACATTATATTAATTACCTGATTTTAGCAAACCATTACTTTTATCCATGTAAATCTTAAAACAAAAACCAACCCAAAAAACCTCCCCATACTTTCATCATAAAATTTTTAGCAACCAGAGGAAACTGTAAGAATTTGCCATAAATACATGCATCTTGATATTAACTTTCTCCAGTATTTCTCCAATATTCTGCTCCATTTGTATAGATACTAGTTTTACTTTATATGTAAATATAAAGTTTATATTTCTATAATATGAATATATATTATAGCTTTATACTTTTAAGAAATACAATTTAGAATGTTTTATATATATATAATTTATAATCTATATTACAAGGATAGCATATGTCTTTATGTTAAGAAGTGACTTTGTGTTAGGAGGTTATTAAAATGAGAGTGAAAGAACAATTGAAAGAATGTGCTTTGTATCCCTGTTCAGGTGCCTCCAAAAAAAAAAAAATAAATAAGGACTTAGGTCTCGTTCTTTTCTCAGCTTAAAGAATAGGCTAGGCTTTTTGAAACTTGCTAATCAGTCACACTCAACTCCTCTCATGCTCCATATAAAAAATTATATGGAGTTGCAAGGTTCAGTATGGTATTAGAATCATCTTTCTATATGAGAAATTGCATCACTGAAGCTGGTTTGATTGCATGTGGAAATTGGCCATCTTTATGTGTAGCTACCCCTCTTTCTGTTAATGACCTGTGAAAACAGAAAAGAAAAATGGCAAAAATATATTCTTGACATTCAAAAGTTAAAATTTCCCTTTATGTGTAGTAATTCTATTAGAATATGTTCTCTCTCGAAAACAAAAAATGCCAGTGCTGGCATCAGCTTATTTTCCTTTTAGTCTGTCTAACGGGTCTTCTAAATTCTCCCAAACGGCCTAACCATTTGGAAAAACATGGGATGAGAGGATTGAAAGGAAAGGTCTCTCTTCAATGTTTGCTTTTCATATCAATGAGTGAAATATGGTGGACAATATATCAGCTACAGAAGAGTGTGCTTTAGCTTTTATGCTGCTAAACCTCTCCCATGCTTGATGTGACTTTAATATAGTTTGGTCAGTTTTCCCTGGACTTCCTGGCCTGAAGCAAGGCTCCTCACTGCATTTTAGCCTATCACAGCAATTATATCACTTCAGAGCTCAGCTAAGATTGTCAAGCTTGTCTACTCGGTTTAGGCAGAAGACAAGAAGGGACATGAGGGGGAAAATACGGGAATAAGGATCAAGTGCTACATGAACAGAAAAAAAAGCACTGAGATTTAAGACTCTTTAAACATATGTTTAACATTTGCTCATATTGAGTATGTTAAGCATTGGCATCCTGACAAGTGGTATCAAGCTGTTTTTATAGGCACCTTCTTTGGACTCCAGAGACAATTTGATCTTGCAACTTCAGCGGAACTTGCCACTTTCAAAATTAGTGGTGCTGCTGGACACAGGTCTGCAGTATGCGCTTGGATTCCAGAGAGCCAAGCATATCCTTGGCTGCATAAAAAGCAGTATGGCCAGCAGGTGAAAGGAAGCAATTCTCCCCCACTACTCTGCTCTCATGAGACCCCACCTGCAGTGCTGCATCCAACTCTGGGGTCCCCAGCACAGACCATTGAACTGTTGGACTGAGTCCAGAGGAGGGCCACCAAATTGATTAGAGGAATGGAGCAAGTCTTCCATGAGCAAAGTCTGAGAGAATTGAGATTGTTTAGCCTGGAAGGTAGGGGTGACCTAATTGCAGCCTTCCAGTACCTAAAGGGAGCCCTAAATCTGGAAAGAGACTTCTTACAAGGACATGTAGTGACAGGACAAGGGGAAATGGCTTTCAACAGAAAGAGAGTAGGTTTGGATAAGATATCAGACAGGAAGTAATTCTTTACTGTGAGGGTGGTGAGGCACTGGAACAGGTTACCCAGAGGACTGGGGATGCACCAATCCTGGAAGTGCTCAAGGCTGGCTTGAATAAAGCTCCGAGCAACCTGATCTAGTGGAAGGTGTCCCTGCTTAGGTGCATGACCATTTTTTGGTCAAAGAATGCACACCACAAAAAAGAAAGATATGGAGATTGTGTCTTTTTAGCTTAAAATATTTTCTTCAGTTTTTTCTTCCACGTTTTAGAAAGAAGTAAAGAAGACTTAGAATGTAAATGTGCTGTCTTCCCGAAAAGGAAATCCTGTCTTAGTTGAACTATCTTCAGTTGAAGTGAATATTGTTCTTTTCTCATCGTTTCTAAAGTAGCTTTCAGTGGGCAAATTTATACAAATATAAATTAACCTTACAGTCACATAACAGCAAGGAGTTTGACATTGCAGTTCTGCAGAGTCAAAAGCAGATATTAAATGTCACATAGTCTGTTTTAGTAAATGCCTACTGTGACTACACATACAGATATCTTATTTACATTTTCTTACAGAAGAATAAGTCTACTTAGGAGTAAGTCGGTTGACAGAAATGAACTGTGTCCTTTTGGTGGCTGTTGCACTACTGAGAGTTTTAGTTTAGTTCAATAGTGCACCTTTGGAGCAAATTTTATCTGCGGCTTTCTGGATGTTGCAAAGCCATCTTGATGCATGCAAAATAGACACGCAGTGAAACTAAACTGGAAGAAAAATGCAGTTTAGAAGCCAAAATTATAAGTAAAAACTTGGAAATTCTGTATATTTCTTGTGTTTTAATTCACTGTAACCTCTTTCTCAAAATGGTTCACTTGTGACTTTGAATCTCTCCACTGAGCGATGAAGCAGAAAGCACTTGATATGCATCCGCAGTATTTGATTTGGGCCTGAAATAAGTTCAAAACCAAATGCAGCACGTTTTTTAGTATTTCTAGGTGATTACCAGCATACGAAATAGAGATTCAAAAACTGAAACAGCCCAAAAAACAAACAAACAAAAGAACCCTACAAAACCAAGCAAAATTTAGTATTAATCTAGGCTTCTTTACCTCTGGTTTGTGCTTTGGGTTTTTTGTTGGGTTTTTTTTAAAATAATGCTCTACAATTTTATTTTTTTTTATGCTAATGTAGTAGAAAGCAGAATTAGCTTTTTTCTGTCTCCAACCCTTCTACTCTTTGGTGAATGACTGTCAGAATTGATTTTGGTATGGAAAACTAAAGGGCTCTTATGTAATTTTTTTTTTTTTGATTGATAGAATAAATTCACATTAATATTAAGGATATGCCATTATGAAGCCTTTCACTTTGGAAATATTCTGAAGCTATACAAATTTCTATGATTCTCAGTCTTAATTTTTGGGGCTTCAGAGAAGTAGTTTCTGGAAACAAAAAATTATGACACAATTTGAAATCTTAAATACTTTGTTATTTCCTTTATTCATTGTCATTGATTTGAAATTTTAGATTTATTTCTCTGAAAACCAATTGTAGAAGCCATTGTTTCGAGCCTTATTGTACGAGAAAGAAGAATTGTAATCAGTCTTGAAGCATCTGTATCTACTTGGAGACAACAAAACCTCTTATCTAAGTTTTGATAGCTAGAAAATTAAAAACTAAAACCTCTTATTGGAGTTTTGACATATTTAGGATTATAAATATTTGTGGCTATGTTTTGTGGCCTGTTTATCAGCATTTGCTAAGGATGCATTATTGGGATACAACTCCACACTCTGGGCTTATTTTCAGGCTACAGATTTAAAATGCAGAAAGGTAAACCCTGCAGTGCTTAAATCTATTAAATGTAAAAAGAACTTGACAAAGTGGATGAAATTCAGGAAGTCACTTGTTTCTATGATCTAATTTTGCTTTATTTGGAAAAAAAACCCTATGTAATTAGGAAATAAAGAAGTTCTTCATCTATGTAGAGGCTATGGCAAAATTTTTATTTTTTCTCTATTTTAGTGAAAAGGATACTGAGTAAGCAGGAGAGTAAATATGGAGTTTAAGATAATTTGGTGTTTTCTGTTTTTCAAAATTTTAGTTAGAATAATGTGCATGTCACCCCTGAGCACTGACTGGAACATACATCTAAACATTGTCTTAAGGGTTATCTTACTTACATTACAGACGAAAGACAAAATTCTCTCTCTGCTATTTTTGCAGAATAATTGTAAACAGGGGCAGAAAGAATATATGTGCTTCTGCTTATCATTTCTGACCTTTCTAAAAATTTTAATGCTGATGAAATTTCCCAAAAAACATTTATATGAACTAATTAGGCAACATTTATATGAACTGAAGGTGACATTTAAATATGTCATGATAAATGATACTTCCAAAACTCCCCTAATTTATGTTGCAAACCTGTTAGTATTTTCATTTGTGTCTCTATAGCTAGTGTGGGAAGATCCTGAAATAGGTTCCAGTTTGTGTTAGGTTGATATATATAATATGTATGTATTCAGTGGGCTTCCTCAGAATTTACATTGGTCTGACATTATCCAGAGCAAATTTCAGTCTCGAAAAGATTCCGGGCAGGACTCCAAACTCTTCCCTTTGAACTCTTGAGATGATGTAAACTCACTGACTTGCCTAAAGTTGATGCAAATTTATATTCCCTCTTTTTGCCTTCTGAGTGTGGGGTTTTTTTAATATGTAAGTGTGTATGTCATATCTAGCTCTTGGGTGTAAGTATACGATATATACTGCAGAGCCTTTCATGTTAATTCAGTGTAGTCAGTAGTGGGTGTGACAATGAGGTGCTATTGATGTAGAGATCAAAAAATAAACGGTACTGACTCACCAGTCATTCCTTTGCTCTGGTGTGGCAGCAAGAGAAATGGGAACTGGTCTGGCATCTTGGGGCTCCTCACTTGCTGTTGTCTTACCCAGCACGCTCTGTACCCCACTGGCTCACTGCAGGGGCTCCTACTGGCTTTGCTGAAGTTGGGCTGAACATAAAACACGGTTTGGCTAAGTTTTATTAGAGTGCATTTTCTGGCCAATGGAAATAATGCTAAAGTAAGTGAAAATGGGAGAAAAGAGGAAGGGACAAAGTGCGTGTAAATCATACCATAAGCAAAGATCACCTGTCATTCTCAAGCAGTTTATTCTGTTTTGGAAAAGCAGTGTCTATATTAAAGATGACAGATGATGACAACTGATTTATACTGTTACTTTTATGATATCTTTATGTCCTATGTGTGTACTTATAAGAAGAGATATGAAATACACGAATTCTCTTCTTTGGTTCATCCAAAGTTCACAAAGATAGAAAGAGCTCTCATTTCAAAGAAATACTTCAGTCCAGAGATTCACTGAGTTCACAGTGCTCTGTCAAGGACCTTATCAAGGGAGTAATCCCATGTATTTGTCCGTCTGTCTCAAGTGTTTTCAAATATATAATTGATTTTTGTAGCCATTCCCAAAACTTGCAGCTTTTCTGATGTGTATGGCTTTCCTCTTGTATAACCAAACCCTAGCAGTGGGGGGACGTGGAGGGAGGGCACAGAGGGACTCGTGACAGCCCAGGGCTAGTTGATCAGGTGCCCTCTTTAGTAGTCTGGGGAAGGATGTAAGCGGCATGACAACATCAAGTGGGGAATGTTGCTTTTGAGTCTTACTTGCTCTTACAGCTTCAGGTTCTTTCCCAGCTCTAACAAAATGGACAACTGGTTCTAGGAAGCATTTTGAATAGCAATGATTTTTGCATAATTCTCTTTTGCTGAGATTACTTTTGGGAAATTCTTGGTGTCTTGGGGTGCTCTCATCACTAATAGGAACTTGCACATTTTCAGAGATATGTAACCTTGAGGTTCAATTACACATGAAGAAATATTAGAGCAGCAGTAAGAGCTTGAAATATAACCATCACTACGTAGAAAGTCACAGATAAGTGTGAAGAATAGAGTTGGTGAATTCTTTACCCAAACAGAAATGTCTAAATGATGAGGTGTTTTCAAACAAAGCCTTCAATTTCTATTAAATATGAGAATTCCATTGTCTGTCTGGTTTTAAGGAATCATTCTCTGTCACCTCTTGCTTAGGGCCCTCTTTCCCCACATCTTCCTGCCAGCAGATTGAAAGTGCACACTGTTTGGATTGGTTTGAGTTTTTGTTTTTTCCTTACAGGGAATTTCTCTCCCATTATCCACTGTTGGCACAGCCAACACACAACCAGTCAAGATCGCAAAAAACAAAAAAAAAAAGGCTTAGCTATTATCCAAATCTTTATCTAATTGAAATGATACATGGCACAACTTAAATTTCACTAACATAGCTGCAGTCAAAGATGTTTTGCTAAGCATGGCTGAGACGCAAAATTTTAACCAACTAGATTTTATTTTGTTTGTCAGAAACGTGTGTCTTGCTTCAGCAAAAGACTCAAAGGATGACTAAATGTCATCATCATCGTCATCTCCGTTTAATACCTAAGCAGCTCTCCGTGCCTTTTTGTTTTGTTTTGTTTTCAATCTACATTCAGCTTGTGTAGTCTTGCCAACACAGAAGTTGCCAGCAACTCTGAATGCCCAAATTTTAATTTAGTTGAAGTGCAAAATAGCTGTTAATCATGACTTCCTCATTTGAGGAATTCAGCATATTTCTTTAATGATCTGTGCTAATTTACTGAGTTTGCAACTTAATATGTTTCATTGTGCAAAACCTTAGAGAGGGCAGTAAAGTTAACTGGAACTGTGTTAGATTTTCATGTATACCCCCTTTTTAAAAATGTGTCAGAAAAGAGAATGAACAGTTTTCTGTTCAAAAAAGTTTCTGTGATCTGACATTCTTCTTACCAGCAATCATTATGAAGTATATGATTATGTCGATAATATATTTTACAGTTTGAGCTAAAAGAGGTTAAGATCATAATTGAATGCAACAAAAATCAGTGAAGTACTGAATTTTAATTATATTTTTGTATAAAATAAACTTCAGTAGAACAAGAGGAAATTACTGAACTGCAATTTTTTGTAACTGTTGAAAGTTATTAAAGATAGGTATTTAGAAAGCATTCTATTTCTTAGGTAATGTATGCTAACTAATTTTCTATTCAAAGGTAATACTGCATTAATAAATACTTGTATCTAGTACAATTTGTTAGATTAAAATTGCTTTATCAACTGTGCTGCTTGTGAAAATATAAACCAAGCCATGTAGTTGATGTTTTTAAAAGTTTAATCCAGAGGCATATAGAAGATTTGTTGGAACACTGAGGGGACGTACATAAGTACTTTACATCTGCAGTTACGGTCAGAAGCAGCCAAGGACCAATTCATCTCTTAAACCAAGCTTTTGACTTGCTCCGATTTATTCCGGGTGATGTAACAGTTAGACTAGTTTCAAGTACAAAGAGTAAGATACAGGACTTGAGTCCATATATTGAGGGAGCTGTGGTTGTTTAACTTGGAGAAAAGGAGGCTCAGTATGACCTTATCACTCTACAACTCCCTGAAAGGAGGTTGTAGGGAGGTGGGAGTTGGCCACTCCTCCCATCCTTCTCCCATCCTGGTGACAAGATGAGAGGGCATAGTCTCGAGCTGTGGCAGGGGAGGTTCAGGTTGGACATCAGAAGGAATTTCTTGACAGAGAGAGTTGTTAAACATTGGAATGGGCTGCCCAGGGAGGTGGTGGAATTTCAATCCCTCGAGGTGTTCAAGAAATGACTGGACATGGCACTTAGTGGTGTAGTTGACAAGATCAGTTAAAGGTTATACTGAATGATATTACAGGTCTTTTCCAACTTAAGTGATTCTGTTACTAGAAATTTCTCAACCAGCCATTAAGGCAAGTCTTGGGGGATTTCTGCTGGGGAAGTGGGGGATGGAGGGGGAAGAAGTGTGTAGTACAGTGTGTAGTAACTTTGTTACCTTTCCATCTTTTTAAAATGCTGAGAGGCAAAGAAAATGGCAGTGGAATTTAAGGTGATGTAAAGACTTTAACATACTTTTTAATGTGATTCCTGGCAATATTCTTCCAAGTGATGCATGTGATGCACACAGTCCAATCTTGTGGCAATAACAAGACACAAAAATGTGTCTTTTAATACAACAATCTATCCTAAGTATTGGTGTTCATAATATGTTATTTTGAAATACAACTATTATTCTGTTAGATTAGTTTCAAACAGAGTAGGTGGGTTTTTGTCCTCTCTTTGTAATCAAGCTTACTTACTATTGTCAATGTGAACGAAACTCAAAGAAAAGCTTTTAAAACTCTTCTCACAATGGCTGTTTCTTTTCTTCGTGTATGCATATGGCATTCAGCATTTGAATCAGCTGTTACAGGTCAGTGTGCCCAAGACTGTTTAATGTCCAGAAGTGGTTGTTCAAGTGTTCAACCCAAGACATGAAAAAAAAACAGATTCACTAGTCATTTGAGAATACCCCAGGTAAATTTTCAGAATAAATGCTCATTATGACCTTCTGTACTGTCTTTCTGAATTTCAAAATGGCACCGTATCAAATACAGTGCTTCACATTTTGGTTCAAAAGTTCTTTTACCTTGTGGCAAATTGTAGAGTTGATGTTGTTTATTGATTTAAAAAAGAGAATTGGATTCTTCCTTCCAATTAGAAAGAAAAAGTTGGTTTGCATTAGATTGGTGTGGAAATCATTATATGCAAATTATTTTCCTAGTTATAAAACTTGTCCATTATACTACTCATGGAAATTTTCCTGGTGAAGTGCACATAAGGTCAGGTGTTTAATAATCCCAGTGAAATACATTTATTGTTTATGGACATAGAGTTATCTTCTAACTGGTGTTGCTTCTTGCTCATCCTAGGACTCTTAATTGGATTATTTTCCATATTTAATCATTTAAAATAATTAGCCAATTTTTATCTATTTCCTAGAATTGTCCATCTTCTGTGGATATAATTCTGCAGTGTCAATATGAGTTATTAACAAGAGTTAGTAACTGTGTCAATGGTAAAATTGCTTCAACAGTAAACAGAGGAGAGATTTTTCAAGTGTGCAGATTCTGCTTTGTTTCGTAATTGAGCAGTTTCAGTTCCTGCAAAGGTAGTTGGTGAACTTAAAGAACTCTCAATAATTCGTCTCCAGTAACACCATGTAAAAAGGGAAGGATACTTTGGTCTCAGCAGCACCAACAACTTCAAAGAAGTATTACTCTTGGGTTTCATGATACTCATATCCAGCTATGCTGAAAACTGGTATTTTCTGCCTGTCACCCATTCCTGTGTTATGGCAAAACTGTCCAGCTGTGTGCTGAAACAGATCAGAAGACTGATGGTTCTTTTTTTCCTGTGAGAGGTAGAAAAAGGAGGAAAGGAAATTACCTTATTAAAGGAGATTGTCTAATGTTTTATGTCATAAGCTGTAGCAAATGTTTCTGTAGGCATCCTGAGAGATTGCTTACAGGTTATAATCTCCATTTGGCAAAAGTGAAATAAGTTACAAAATTTAAAGCAACCTTCAGAAGCATTTTGCAGTTAGGTCTAGAATAGAGTGTGTGAAGTTAAAAACTACTTAAATGCTGTGAGCTCATTTCTCCTGATACAAAGATGTAACTTTCACATTGTGAGTAACTGCTGCAAGCATTTAATAGTAAAGCTGCTGTTAACCAAAACTGACAGAAAATTATTTTCGGACACAGAACAGTACCAGCAAAAAGTAAAAGTGAATTAACTCTTTGAAGCTCTGTAGTGGTCATAAAGAATGTTAATACCTTAGGTACTACCAATTAGCACCTTCTTTTAATAAAGGAAGAAAAGAATCCATTCTTAAATAGAGATTTTTCTAACTTCAGTATCTCAAGCTATATTTTCCTAATCATGAGTAATTGATCTATGCCCTATAGGATTACCCAGAAATACAGATATAATCTGCACCAGGAGGAGGCAAAAGTCTTTTGTTTGTTTCTGTTCAATTTTTCCAACCTGTGTGCTCAGGAGTTTCTACCATCTTTATCCTTCTGTACGTCACAGTACATCAGAACAGTACAGCCAGCATGTAGAAGCAAAAAGAAACACACAGAAATGAAAGCAGAAGATTAAACACACTAGCCTAAGGCATTTCTAGCCCAGAAACGAGCATCTCACAGTTTGTGGAGTCAGATGCTTAGCAAAAGTTGACATCAAACACGTAGCTCTGAGAGTGCTGCATGAAACATAAAAGAGCAAAGTGGTCACTGGCTGCCATGCTGGAGTCCCAGCTTGGTGTGAAGGCAAGCTGTATCAGTGCCATGTATTTCGCTCATTCATTTCAATAATTTTTCATGATCTGTTATAGCTGGCATTTTTGCCTATTGTTCCCACTTCAGAAAGCAAGTTACAGTCACGCCTTTTTCCTGCAAAGTTCAACTGATACTGTTAGTCTGTGAAAAATGGAGAAGCTGGTGCTTGTAGTCACTTTCTCCATTCTCGAGCACTGGAATAAGAGGCCAAATGGTGTGCTCTGTAAGGGTGTGTAACAGAGCAGGCATTTCAGCTCTAGAAAATCTGTAGAAAGTGAGGTATTTTCCTAACATGCTCCTTGACATGCACAGTGCTGCGGAACATAAAGTGATTTAATATGAGCCATCCAGGCACGGCGGGAATAAATAGCTTTTTTTCTACAATATTTGAAATGGATTGATAAGCTGATGCAAGGAATTAAAAATCAATTAATTTATATAAAATCAATCACAGCAATAGTATCAACTGATTCTATCAAGGTATCAGTAATAGTGTATCTAATCAATTGAAAGTAGTTACTAGTATCTTTGGGTTAAGCACTTTAATCTTATTTAAATGAAAAAAAAAAAAACAGTCCACTGATATCAAGTGGACTTGGTTGTACCAAAAAAAAAAAATTCTTACATACACTTCTTATATTCTTGAAGTGTGTTAATTTTTCATTACTATGAAATTTCAGTGTTTGGATGTCAATTTTTTCCAGGAACCAGTGTTGAAGGTAAATGTGAACAATAAGCATTTTTTGCATAGGATTTGCCTTGCTGCTTACAATAGATGTGGTTGGGAAGAGGTTGTTTTGGTTTGTTACAATAGATTTAATTGCACATGGTGGACTAAATGGCTTAAAACAAGAAGAGAAATGTAAGAAGACTGTCAAAAAAATTGTCAGCTAGGTGTTCAAAGCTTTCTCCTCTTTTCTGATTCTTCAGCAAGTTCTTTTTTCTGACGGACTCATCTGATTTTTATAACTTCCTTTGAAATAAATCTCCTCAGGCATTTTAATGATACCTAGCAGTTTTTTCTGATCCACATGGTTGTTTTCCTTTTGCTGACGAGCCTTTCCTTGGCAAGATATACTTATTTCTATATCTTATTTTGTCTCTGAATATATTCTTGGAAAGTTAAATATATTGTCAAGATTTATCATGCTATCATCTGAGGAAGCAGATGTATTCTCTGTAACTCAGATTATATCCTCTTGCCTTTATTATTAATTTTTCAAGCAAGATTGGATTTTTTTTTTAATTTTTCTTTCTTCATTATGTTTTTAACAGGTGCGTGAAAGCAAATGGAATATCTAGTTTCTATTCAATTGTTATATTATAAAACATTAGTAATCTGTAAATATCCCTGAATAATAGTTCTTGTACTTGCTCCTCTCTTTACTATGCTTATATCCACACTGATTCCCAGGGTTTTATTTTATGGACTTTCCTAGTTGTAGTTCACAACTTACAGGTCTGCCTCAACACCAGGTTTGTACCCTCTTTGTCATACTTTATAAGGGACACATGCAGAAGTAAATAACCAACTTATACACTGAAAAAGTAAACTAGAGCAGAAGTGATGAGTTACCTTATCTTTTTCTCCTTGGCACTGTTAGGGAAACTGTTTTAAGTGTCCTACTCCCTACTTGAAGACAAAAGAAGTCTTAGCTCCGCTTGTGTTCTGTTGGACATAATGGTGGTGGATCTTTGTGACCTGAGTTGCAAGGCACTTCTTGCTCTTCTGAGAGCACCTGGCAGTGAAAACTGTCTGGGAATGAAAGGAATATTTTTGAGTTTTTTGTTGTTTTGAGATTGCTGTTTGCAAACTGTCTCCAGCACTTTTATGATGTTTACTTGCCTCTGCTTTCACCTTTGCTCTCTTTAAAAATCCCTATGAAAAGTCCCATTCAGAATAGAGAAAAGTATAAATCAACAAAATGGGATGTGACTGAAGAATCTCTAACACACTTTTTAAACATCTTATAATTTCCAAACTTCTGTGGCACTAGTGCAGCAATTTGGGTGATTCTTATTGCTAAGAAACATTTTATCAAGAGGACTATCAAGAAATTACTATATAGAGGCTAAATGGTGCTAGCAGCGCCCACAAAAATTGTAATACTGCTGATCTAGAAAAAGTAATTGAAGAGATTGAAATTGTGTTTACAAACATGGAAGGGAAAGTAAGTCAAAGAACAAAACAAGAATGAAAAAACACATAGACTTCATTATTGCAGGTTTTTTTATACATTATAATCTAATTTGTCCTTTTCAAATGTGGCATGAAATTTGATGTAGTCAGGTTCAGACCAAAAGCTGCTTGCTTTTCTCTTCAGTGTGTTCTTTGAATATTATATCCTACTTAATTTTGTGAGGGAAAAGAAAGTATTGTTGCTGCCTTGCCTTACAATAGTGGACTGGGCAGCAACTGAATTGGTTGTGGGTTTGCTGTGAGCAAGTGTGCTAAAAAGAAAACAACCAGAAAGAAGAAAAAGCAGAGAGTTGCAGAGAGAAAACATTGGATCTGCACTCAAATTACGTCAATTACAATGCATGTAGAAGAAACCTATGTTTTGTGTTGACTCTTGAACAAAAATTAGAGAGATACAGTTTTGTTTTTTTCTCCTCTCATGCATTTTATGATATTCATTTTGTTTATATATCTCCTGGACTACTTCAGCTGTCTCTTTAGAAAACACTGTCCATTTCCATTTACTTATGTTGTTTTATGACTTCTTATCCTACTTCATGGAAGAAAAGCAACAAAACAAACCACACACAAAAAAAAAAAAAAAAAGGACCCAAAAAAACCAAACTGACAAGAACAAAAAAAAACCCACTCAAAATTCTGTTCTAAAAAAATCCTGTCATAACTAAAGTTCTCTGCATTTTAGACTGCCATCACCCTTGAGCCTGGCTAGTAACACTATTCTTTCATCTTGTCAGAGCTGGAGTAAGATTTGATAAATATGTAGAGGTAGTCTTTAAGCTGCCAGTATTTAATGATGATCCCAGGGATGCTTGGAAAAGAAAGATTCCAAAGACATTTCCGTCCTTTGTAGGAGAACACTTTGTAAATGATCCTGTATATTACTTTTTATTAGATTAAGTGTATAGGCAGAAAACTTTTTTAGATCCAAAACTTTGATTTCTTTGAAGTCACAATTCAAAGGGAAAGTTATCTGATTGTTTTAGAAATGAATAGTAAAATATAGATGGAAATGCTGGTTCAAGGACAGTGCATGGGTTATGGCTTGTCTCTTCATCTGAGCTCCATGTGTATCTCTGGGAACTTGTAACACAAGACAAATTCCCCAAGACGAGGTTCTTCTGTAGTTAATGAATTTAATGTACGTTTACACAAACGGCTTATTTTGGATGTTTGAACTGTAGAATTCAATTGCAGTTCCCTAGAAATACACACTTTTATTAAGTGTTGGCAAATCTTATAAAATACCCGAAAACTGAAGACAGTATAGTTTAAGAAGTCTCTTTTTAAGTATATATGCACATTTATAGGTATTGTTTCTGACAGTTGAGCAAAAAATTATCTAGAATTTTCAAAATATGTTGTCAATCTGTCCATTTCACCACTTGTTTATTATCTGCTTATAAACCAGCTAAGCAATCCTATGAACATTGCAGATATGTATCCCCAGGCACAGGTGAAAGAAAAATTCCCTGTTTGCGTAAAATAAAACACAGGAGTAATGCAAATGAAAAATAAATCATGCCCATCACATTTAGCATCGGAGGTGTTCATAATGTCCAAGAAGTTAGCTGTGATAGTAAGCAAGTTAGGTTTATTCTATTGCAAAAATATGCAACTAATATGCAAGATTAAAAAACAAAATAAATGTGTTTACTTTGCTAACGTGTTTAGGTACGAATATGCTGTCCATCATTAGTTAACTGTTAATATTTATCCTTTACTTCAAACACACTTGTAAATCATTTGATCAGAATACAATTCTCAGGGATTGCCAACTATTCTGTCCCACCGGCTGGTTCCTCCATCTTTTTTCCTTATTGGATGGCAATGACAGGACGCAAATGGCAAGTTCTTCCAAGATGTATTCTAACATCTGGCTCTTGATGGGCTTCTTAGACAGCTGGGCTAGACATGCTGGAAGAACTTCTGAGCTATTCTCATAATGAAGTGGTTTCTTGGCCTCTTAAATGCAGTGTCCTCTCCAAGTGCCCTTTTGATATGAAATGATCTGCATGTTATATATTGCTAGAGAGCCCAAAGATGCAGGTTATTATACAGCTTGAAGCTACAAATGTATGGTGTAAATTGAATATGCTGCATATCCCCAAGGCATGTGGACAGTTGGGTATTCCGTTGTGATGGCTGCTGTGTTTCACAGCAACATGTGAAAACCTCAAATGCATAAGTTGTAGCAAATAATTCCACAAGTTATTGGAGTAGCATGGCTCGTAGTAGAGGCAAAGGGAAGGAAAGTTTAGATACTTTGACTTTGAATTGGAAATGAAAATTTACTTTCTGTGAATTTTGTTTGCATGCTAATTTTTCCTTTTTTTTGTTATGTATTCTTGGACTGTTATTCTGTATTACACATAGATAACGAGGGGTGCCATATAGCCTAGTGTGATTTCAGGTATCTTGAAAGAGAATATCTGTCTGTAAGTACAACTCAGCTACATTTTTTTTAATAGTATGGACTTTCAGCTTCAAGTAAATGTGATGCTTAATATTCAAGATTGCAAATCATGTACCAGCCCAGTATGTTAACAATGGTAACAGGACACCTGAAAATAGAGAGCATATCTTTTTGTCAATTAAATTAATTTGTTATTACCTAACCACACAAGTGGACTTGACAGTTAGTTGGAAGATAGATGCTTTCTGTTTCTTGTCACTGATTATTGTCTTAGATAATCAAGATTGTTGTCTTGATAAGTACTTGACAGGAAAAAAACAAAGGAAAACTAAAGACTTAGAGAAGTTTAGATATCACATTTAAAGAAAAGAAAATTGAAAAAAACATAAGGTTAAACCCTAAACTACATCTCACTGAAACAAATATTTTCTAAGATGCTCTTGTTTTTAAAATGCAGCATTTTTCTGTGTAAATCAATACCTGAGTATAGCTAAAACCTGGAAAGCTCAAAAAAATTCACTTTCAATAAGCATATAAAACTGGAATACTTTTAATATCTGCTTGGCCTCTATTTGAAGAAGCAATCTGAATTGAAAAGACTCCATAGGGCTGGATTCTGTGAATTCCTTTAGCAATTAAAAGAACTTTAAGTAATCTTCTTGAAAAGTGGAACTTGTTTTTTATTGATGCAAGTGAAAAAGATGAAATCCAAGACTACATTAGAAAAAGTGAGATAAATTTTTAATTGTCCTTCTTTGTTTCTTTCCCTGCTGTAATATTAGTGTAGGAAGATATGTCAACCCTAGGTAGGAATTTGCTATTTTTCTCATTGCAGAACCAGTAAAGAAGTTGTATATAATAACGATTCACGATTAAAATTCTTACAAGATTTCAACTGGATAGTTCTCTGGTCAAATGGAAAAGAACACTCCTCAAAATCAGTTGAAATACTATGCAGAGGTGAAATTTCTTTCCTTTTTTATTTTTGTTTGGTTTGCTTTATTACTTTATTTGTATCTATATTTAACTCTCGATGTTATACATTTGATAAAAAGGGGTTTTTTGGACCTTCTTATAATTTTACTTTTATTTTTACAGATACAGAATTCCCAAGTAGCTGATCTTTTCATCCCGTGTCTGGAAAATTAAAGTTTTTAGATCCAGTTAATCTGGACATAAGAAACTTGGTGGTTCCCTAACAGAAGAAAAATTTAATTTCCTTTTAGCGAATGAGCTACAGTTCAACATATTTTCTGATATGATTTGCAGAGCAATGTTCTGGAATGTGCCACTGCAAAACATGTGACAATCTTGCCATTTTACCAATTATTCCAGGAGATTTCAGCAAACTAGTTTCTTAGAGAGATAGAAACAGATTGAAAAGTGTGCAGATCATAAGTTAGGGGGAAAACGTTCCTGTGTTGAAGAAAGGCAAGGAAAGGAAAAGAAAGAAAAGTGTAGCTGGAAATTTCTGTGTGAGGCTTTGTTTTGGAGTACACATGTGATTCCTCTTTTTACTCTGGAACTAATCCTGCCTTGAGACTCGCTGCTCTGTGTGAGGAGCCCGTGGGAACTGCTGTGCCCCACAAACAGGTTGACATCAAGACTTTGCAGGGTGCTTGGTGAAGCAGCATTATTTCAGCAAAGCCTAAAAATTCCTTTCAACAGTGCAATGCAAATTGAGGATCACCTAAATTCTCTGCTCATGCAGCATTTAATTAATTTTTCGTTGAGTTGTTGTTTGGGTTTTTATTGGTTTTCCTTTCCCTAAAAGCTTTGCATCTAGGAGTGAATGAGTGCTATGCGTAGATTTACTGCAAAATTTCATCATCTTTTAAGAAACAGTGACCTTGACTCTTCATCTTGAGCACGATGTATTTGAAAGTGGAAAAGAGGGACTCCTTTCCTTTTATTTCTTCCTTTCATGATGAGCTTTGGGTTGAATAGAGTAGTTGGGTTGCAGCAGATTTACTTGGTAATTTGGATTACTATGAGGCAAGGATATAGGCAACAACCTGCCACTCCAGAGCAGCAGAGTATGTTGATGGTGGTGAGCATTTTTCTGGTAATCTAACGTGAATTACAGTGTTTTTATTAATCTCAGACTTGTGAGAAGAAACTAGAGTAAAAGCCAGCAAATCTGCCCTATCATTTAGTAAGCATTGTTGCATTAAAAAGACCAGAAAAAAGCTTTGGAAGATAGTAGTTCAGAGTGGAGTTTCCCCCCTTCTTCCAAGCAAGGTACATGCTTCTTCATTAAAGTATAAAGTCTTAGGGAAAAGGTTGTGTCTGAAGTAAACAGCCACAGATTGGTTGCACATCGATTTTCTGGAGAGAGCATCATGAGTTTAGCAAGTCATTTGAATGCTAAAGAGTTGTGAAAAGATAGGTTTCTTTTAAGTAAAAGCAATTGTCAGAGTAATGTCCATTTTAAAATTCTGTTCTGTTCACCGTAGCAAATCTCTGTCTCAACTAACTTTGCTCTGAAATGCACCTCACTTACATTTGCAAGTAAACAGACCCTTTGCCTGAAATAAGATGATTGTACCTGGTTGAAGGCTTATAAGCTCCACTTGGGAGCTTACATTGCTGGACCCTTACTGTTACTCATCGTGTGTTTCCTTACACTGCTTTCTTCTTTTTCAGAGTGGTATGCTTTTAAATAGGTGTCGTTTTTACATCTATTGCATATATTACTGTTTGAGGCATCAACACACTTTTCATAATTTCACACTGCTTTTTGAATTTACAGGCTTACTAAAATGTTGCCAGTTGTTCCTTTTGTTTGCTGGGCTGGGCAAGAGCTATTCTTATAACCACACAAATAGTGGGGTTTTGGGAAGTTGACTTGTTTGAAGTTCCATGGCAGGGAAAAAGTTTTATAGATGGAATTTATTTATTTGTTTGCTACAAGGTATAAAGGCTGTCCTTGAAAATTACTAGCTATTAAAATATAACCACCCTGTGGTTTGAACTGATATTCCCATTAATTTAGCTCTCCATAAGAAAACTGTACTACTTAAAGGAATAGATGACAGTAGAAGTAGTTTTTAGCAGCGCTTTGCCAAACTTTCTTCCAGAATAGTACTGGTATCCAGCAATTAGGACTGCTTGCTTCTCTTTTTCCATTGTTTTTGCTTCATGAGTGTTGACACTGGAATTCTTTCATTGACTTAATGTAGAACAAGATTATGACCTTATCCCTGAATTGTAAAAACACACAAACAGGCAATTTATTTTTTCTTAATAAAATAAAATATAGTAATATGATAACATTTAGAGTCGAAGCAGCTAGTGGTCCTGCCTGTAAAAAATATATTTGATGGCTGGCAGCACTGTTTTTAAAAAATAGGAATGCTGTGTTAATGCCAGTTTTAGCTAATCAATGCTTTACCAATGTTTGCAGAGGGGGGGAAGATGTCTGCAGGACCAAGGCCCCTATGCTGAAGAAAGGTGTCATGAGTGGTGCTGAAAGGGTGATATTGTAGCTTTGTGCCCTCTGAATAATCTGGTCAGTGCAAGGACAGTCTCTTTCCTGTGGATAAGGATGGTTAAGGGATGCATTATCTTTGGAACACAGAGAGAATTTGGGGCAGGTGTGCAGAGTAACACCTTACTCTCCTTTTTTCTTCAGAGTTCAGTTCAGCAACATCCCATCTTTGGTGGAGTTCTTTGCAAAGCCAAAGTTTAGTTATGAATCCTGAAACGAACTGATTTTTCCACTGACATACGTTTACAAAGGTTGGTGGTATTATGATTTTCTATCTATCTAGCCATATAACATTAGCTGTTCCTGTATATGACATCAGACTCATTTTCTCATTATAAATTCTTAATACTTCGATTTCTGTTCATCAATATTGCTAATTAAACAATAGCTAAACAAATCACGTAGAATTACAGGAATTACTGAGTTTTGTTCTTTGGCAGGCTTGATAAAAGCTTTAGAAGTTTAGTTTAGCAATCAGTAGATTTCAGACCATTTTCAGATAGCTGTAAGAAGGTGATATTTGCTGGCTTGGAAAATCTTCAGATCTTGACTGTATCACTTCTTTATAAGAAGGAAAAGGCCGGATTTTCCTTCAGACTCTTGACTTAGTTTTGGGTGGAATCCAATTTGCCTAAAGTTACCTGTCTAGGTGTTGGATATTTAGTCTAAATCAGCCATGGGGCATTTTTGTCTGATCCTGGAAAGAAGCTGCTGCAAAGGATGATTCATATCTGAATAAAATAGGTAGTTAAGTTACGTGATATCAACAGCCCTCTTTAGGGCATTCCTTATATGTCTGGGAAGTTGAGCAAAAGGGGTATTGCTGAAGGAAAAGATGCAGTGTGTTTTAGAATTGATGCAGCTATCATTTTCCTAATACTGGAGTGGTATTATTCCTCTTGAAGTCCGTTAATTCAAAACTTACCCATGATGACCCATTTTTTGCAAGGGGAAAAAATGAAAAAAAGACACAATAACTCTTGGTGGTTATTTGGCATTGGCATTTTCTTCTAATAATATAAAACTGCTATCTGAGCTCAGCTTTGAGGGTTTTCACTCTAGCTTTGACTTTTTTCCTCTTTCTGCCTTTAGAAAAATAGCTGAGCTTTCTGTCTCATTTTCTGTAATGTCAGCAAGATGCAGAATTTCTGTAATTACATTGTTAGCTCCAAATAAATCAGGACCTTACTTGACTTATGAACCCCACGAAGATGATCACAGAATTTTTGTCTGTAAAGTCTTTATTAAGTAATTTAAAATCTTATCCCAGTGAGATCCCTTGCTTGGGCTGATGGTGTGCTAATGTTATGTTGCCTTCCAGGAGCACAAATATCATAAAGCAATGCTGCTAAAGATCTTAATTGTCTCAATACATCCTGGTGTTCTTTAATGCCTCTAAATTAATTATGCATTTTAATATTGTTATTGAGTCTTGAATTGCATTACTTCAGCAGAAACATAAAGCTAATGTGATTGTGTACCATAGGAATGGAAGCACCTGTGTTTTTAAGGATTATTCCCCACCATTGCAATTATTCATTAAATGTCTGGTTCAGAAGTTTCACAAAACATTTTGCTCATGTGCTCCTGGGGGCCACTGAATACCTTACGTGTAATTTACAATAAAAGCTTGAAAGCTGTCACGGTCCGCCGGGGAAAGAAGGAGAGATCCACACTCGAGGGGTAGCGAGAACAGAGTGGAACCATTTATTAAGGGAGCATGGGACATATATAGGGCCAGGGCTGGAAGCTTCTGGAAAAAAGGCGGAACCGGGACAAATAAGGGGGGATAGGGGTGGAACGGAGCTTTATAGGGAGTTAGGGGGTATGGCCAGCCTTATGATAGTGCCACTATGCACCACCA
>JAWWTY010000106.1:46721969-46802292 GCA_035222235.1 Margarornis squamiger
GTAGAACTATCTAACTGAAACAAAACTGCATGGGAGCCGTAACTCTCGTTGTTCAAAGTGTGTGCCACTCCATCCATCCATAAAAGTTTTCTTCTTTTTCTCCTTCACTGATTGGGCCTCCTCCCACAGAAAGCCACAATTACAAGATGCCTCAGAAAGAGAGTATAAGAAATGAAGGCTACTGCCAATAGCTTAAGTGCCTGTAGAAACAGAAAATATGTGAAATAAAACTTATTTGTAGGATAAACACTGTATCTTGTATTACAGGGAAAGGCAGTAATAAACAAAGTCAAACCCAACAGTCCCCACCAGTCTAACCCATCTACGTTTCTTCTTACCTTCACATTTGGTTATTGGCTTAAAGAATACTTTTTTTTTAATTTTATTTATGATATTTATTTTTCTACAAAATCTAGCTAGATACCTGAACATTTTAGTATTGCTGGCAGCATTGGTTCACATCATTTTGAGATTGGTCTTGTATTGTGAATGTTTTCTTGAAGAGAAAGATGGTTTAGCAGTATACTTTCACCTCTGCCTGTAACAGGAAAGGAAACATATGAATCCTCTCCCCAGTCTCTGAGGCATCTTGTTTTTCTGAAATATTTAAAAATCTTAAGTCACCTACAGTCATATCATCTATCAAAAATCCCACAGCATTTTCTTTGCTTCCCAAAGCATTGCTGTGAAAACTGTATATACAGGAAAAACTGAATCATTATGCTTTAGGGAACATCACTTCTACTGCAAATGTATAGAAACAACACTGCTCTTTGATTAAATTGAAATACAGAAACATGCATAGGTAAAAACCATGGTTATTCCAGCTAGAAAATATGGCTGGGGTTGCCATTAGTTCTCAAGAGAAGTGTGTACTTTCACATTTTGTCTACATGACAGCACCTCCATTACTATGATGACCTGTAAAATCACAGAATAGCAAAGCAGTGCTGCAACACAGGAGTGATTATAGTGAATCAGTCAGAAGTGCCTGTTCTTACGATATTGCTTGTGGAAGTCAAAGCCTACATACAGCGCACAGACCTTCTGATCTGCACCAATTCTCTGTCCTCGTTCAGGTACAGGTCATTCTGCTACTTTCATGGAGATGTCCCATTAGAGCTTAATCTCACGTATCACTGAGTTTTTATACTTCTTGAGTTGATTACAGTGTTTTTCTCATATTAACTCATGTGAGTAAATGTATATCTACAACAGATGTTGATTACTACTGCCCTTGGTAGTAATCAGTTCCAAGCTTTTCCTAATACTCAGAATTAAATAAATCTTGTGCAAGGCCAGACCTGTATTATCTGATCAGAAGAGTTAAACCATGATAGGAAAACCACAGGCTCCCTGTCTAGTTTTAGTAAAGCACTGGGATGATACCGTATAGTTTGTGATTTTGGGAATTGGATTTGTTGATTAAATTGTGAATTTAATGATAGAATGTGACATGTCATAAAGGTTTCATGTCAGGGTTTTTATCTTCCCACGTATCATTCCAATTTTCTTTTTTCTTCCTCATCCCTTCTCCCCACCAGTCAAAAGCTATTTAGCTTTTTGATTTGTATAAACATTGAAACATAATTCAAGATATTGACAGAGAAAGAAATAGTTGAGCTGCCTTTTCCAATACTGAAGTTCTGTATACTAATTCAATACAAAATTAGTAACAGATCTTTAACTTCAGATGCACAGAAAGCAGCACTGCAAGTAATCTAGAGAGGCTAACAGATTTTCAGAGAAGAGCAAAGGCATGTTACAGTCCCAAAGCATACTTACGATGTTCCCCTCTAGGGGGTCGGGAGTATTTCCCCACCGTGAACCTTTCTCTCAACTTTTGCCCCTCAGCCCTGATGCCTGTATGGTTGTTCACAATAACATAGAAAAACAGCAAGCAGGAAGCTGCATTCTTAGCAATGAGAAATCTTAGCTAAAAGTTAAAATCAGCACCTTTTCCTACATTGATTTGCATTGTAGTAGATGTTGCTGTAGTCTGTAAATGGTACATAACTATATGTATTCAGTTCTGGAGCTGAAGTACAGTTAGGCTTTTATACAAAGAAGTGTTATGCACTGAGACCCAAAATTGGGCAACCTGCCCCTTTGAACACTGGCATCAAAGAGAGCAGTGACTGCCAGACCATACAAAACTGTCCTTGCTGGGTAGCAGAAGCCTCCCAATAAAGCCTGGGGTTGTGATCCACGCCAGTCCCTTGGGCATTTTGTACTGAATTAGGTCAGTTGATTAGAGCATGATGCCAATAATGCCATAGTTGTGGGTTCAATCCCTGAATGGGCTATTCACTTAAGAGTTGGACTCAATGATCCTTCCAACTCAGAATATTCTATGATTTTGTATGGAACTGTAGCCTGTGGCATTACTTTGGAACCCAGTACATCCAAAAAGCAACCCTTCGTGGATCAGAGCTGCTGAGTTGCTTCTGTGGTGGCACATTGGGAACAGGGTCAGATGTTGTGGTCAGTGCATGGTATCTCCTCTCTTCCACTCCTTCTTTGCCCTGTTCTAGCCTGGGGCCTCCACAGGCTGCCATCCTTCAGGATGAGCCTGTGCTCTCTGTGGGCCACAGGTCCCGGAGAGCATGGCCACCTGCTGCTGTGTGGACTGCCTGGAATTGCTTTGTTCTTTTCTAAACATATTTTCTCTGAGGCAGTGCCAATGCAGCTGCAGGGCTCATCCATGCCCTGCAGTAGGTACCTTGGAGTCAGCTGGACCCAGCAGAGCACCTGTCCTCACAGAGGGCCCTGCAGCAGTGACGTGGAAACCCAGAACAGAAGTAAATCCAAGGCCTCTTAGCTGATTTTATTTCATTGTTTTAGGGGACATTTGCTGTGGAGGTTGTGTCAGTGCTACCATGTTTGCTGCTGTCCCTGAGGCATGCATCACTTTCTTCCTTCCCAGGGACCCTCTGAGTGCCTGGGAATAGCCACAGGAGATGGTGTGAGCACCTCTGCTGCAGTGTTCCAGGGTCCTGACCCCCACCACGGGAAGACACTTGCTCCACAAGAGCTGAAATTGAGGCTGGAGCTGGGCAGGTGCCCACATGCCAGGCTGTCGGCTCTGCAGGGCTGTGCTGTGGGAGCTGGCAGGTTTAGAGCCGGCGGGTGTACAGTCAGGGTGGACCTGGCCTCAGGTCACACCTTCACCCCCTGGCATTTTTAGAAAGATTTCTGAGCTCTAAGGGTTTAATATTATTCTTTAATTTAAAAGAAGGAGAAAAAAATAAATCCATTTCTTTAGTTCAGCAGATAGATTTAGTGAAACTTCTTGGATAAGGAGATTTAATTTCAGTAAGATGCAATTACAGTTGTCTATAGCTCTTGAGTGTAGAAGGAGCTGGATGTTTAACATTTCAACAACTTCTTCCTTTGCCAAGACACATAGTTTTATATATTTGAATATAAAAGCTGCATGGAAGCCACTGTCTGGGGTTGTTTAAGGTTTTCATATACATACTGTTAACTCTTTTGATATAGCTGAGTGGATTTTGGTAGGTGATTGTGGGAGATAACTGCTCCTCTTGCCAATAGAGTATCTCTTCTCTGTGCTTATAAACACCTTCATTGATCCCATATTTTCTCATCAGAAGTTTCATTAAGACATTTGTTCAGTAATTTTGTGTATCCTTGATACAAACTGGAGTTCAGAAAGAATTTCACGATTACTGAGATTTTGCTGTACTCTCTGGCAGGCATAGTTAGGAAAGACCAAATTATGGGGCATTTCCTACCTGGGTACCCCAGTGAACAAGCAGCACATTTCCATTAACAGACTTACCACCTCTTTTCAGAAAATCCATCTGCTTCCAACTGATAAAGCAGCATATTAGTCACTGTGCATTCAGCTGCCTCCTATGATAATCCACAATTTTACTTATGCTTTCCCACTCCCTCAGATTTAACATACCAGACATGTATCTTGTGTACATAACTCACACCCAAATATTTCCTCAAATGTTGAAGTGTCTAATGTTTCATGAGGTTTGTTTGTTTTTCTTCTGTTTAGAATAATCAGGGACACTAAAAAACACAGGAGGGCAGGAACATTTTTATCAGGTGCAGAGATAGGTGGAGAGATGGCTGCCAGTAAGGTCATGAATATCTTGAAACTTTTGAGTAACTGTTAGTAGTGAAACTCCATGTGGAAGAAACAGAGCAGTATGTTTGCTCAGGACATCATTTTCAGATAAGGCTGTCTTCCATGAATATATATATATATATATATAGTGGAGCCTAATCTCACTCTAAGTGGCTGTATGTATCAGAATATTTATAGACTAAACAGTGGATGAAAGGGATTTGTAAAAACAGTTATTACAGATACCATGACAAATTAACATTTAGGATGGGATTCATCAAAACAGATTTAGATGTGCTGTGCAATGGGTGCTGGACATGAGATACTTCTAAAGCTTACTTCATCTCATCCTACAGCCAGCAACTAAAACTTCATCAGGATTGTTGGCTGGTCCTTTGGGGTGGCAGTTTTCCATGCGTTGACTGTGCAGAGTCTGTACAGCTCAGGGGTAGGTGCCTGTAACTGCAAAGATATCTAAAATTAAGTGGGAACACTTCCTAAACTATTAATGCCAATGACTGTATACCAAATAGTGAGCTTCCTGGTTTGGTCTGTTTAACCATTGTTATCTGCTACTGTCATGTAAAATTACATGTGATATCTAAGAACCTTTAGCATAACAAAAAAAAAAAAAAAAGTTTCTGTCAGAGATGCTAGAAGTCAGGCATCAGTAAGTACCCGAAGGAATAAAAATCTAAGGAGATTCTAATCACTTCTCAAATTTTAAAAAAGTTTTCATGGTTATGTATCAGATATATAGAGAATATGAGTAATAAAGAGCAGTTAGATTGAAAAACTCTCCTAGTGGGTTTTTTCCTGATGTTTTCCTTTTTCCTAACAGCTTGTTTTACTGATTATATTCAGATACTGTAGTGCACTTATGAGATGCTTTCTCTGTGAACTGAACTGAGTTGAACACCTTTATGCTGAGCAGATCTGACTGTTTCCATAACAGCCGCTCCACTTTGCCAATAAAACACTTAAGTCACTATTCTAGAGTGAAACAAATGTGATATGTCTAGACTGAACAATTTTTGAGCTATGAGACTACCCAAACTAAATCATATCTGAAATGTCTGGATTTTGTTTCATCATAGTCCTCCAAACTTCAAAACAAAATGAAGGGTTCTAGTTATTCAGTGGCTAAAACAGAGTTGGCTACGTCAGTACTATGAATTGATATTTCTTCACCAGGAACACTGTCTTAATTCAGGATGTTAATAATTAACTTTCATCTCTGTTAAACTGAATGAAAGGGGCATAAAATTGTTGTTTTCAGTCATCCTGAAAAAAATAGAAGTTGACAAGTTGAATGAACTTGTGTGGTATTAAATTTGTCCCAGCAGAGAAATTCTGTTTTGAGCTAGATGTTGCATGTTTTCCTGTCATATCAGTGGAGAGGTACTTTTCAAGTGTATGAACATTGCAGTTTCAATCTCTTAACATTGCAGTTTCAATCTCTTACCATCCACCTTTGATCTTGGCTTGGTCCAGTGGTATCACTCTAACCTCTTTCTAATGAGATCCAGTGAAAGAAGTGCAAGGCACAGACACTTCAGCTTGCAGACTTTTTTTATGTCTGAAGTTTAGAATTAAAATGTTTTCTGCCCTTTAAGATCCACTGGAAATAGAAGATGCAGAGCTACTATAGCAATATGCCTTTTTTCTGATTTTTTTTTTTTTTAGTCATCTTGTTCTTATTCACTAAATATTAAAGTCGCTTCTATCTATGTGGGTTCATCTGTATGGGTTTTTGAAGATGAAAAACATGATGTGTAGCAGTATTGATAAAAGCAAGAAAATACAGATATGTAATTAAGTCAAATTTTCGAGACTTTTTTTTTTCACAAGGCAAAAATTGCACAGTCAATTTAAAAAAACAAACAAACAAAAAAAAAACAAACAAAACAAACACAAAACAACCTGTGAGATCACCTTTGTCTGTTGATACACAGGTGAAATTCTTGCCTTTTTATGTATAAAGTTTTACCACTCTGTGAACTGTATTTCTAATAGTAGGGAACCTACTTGGGGAAACACAGGAACTCATTTTGTCTGTGTCGAATCAGTGCATGCAGATTTGTCTTCTCAAGAAAGCAGAGCAGAAGTGACTGTATCTAGAGTTTTGATTTCCACAGTACTCTTATTTAAATGCCTTTTCTGACACTCAAGTCTCAAGTGAGTTTTTAACAAAAATAAAATGCTAAAGGCAGCACACAAGTGTTTTTCTTGTTTTAAATAGGGATTCTAATGAATATAGGAAAGGAACCATGTATGTAATACAATATGATTTTCACTTATGTACCTGGGACACTGAGCTCCTACACAGACAGCAGCATCTTTTATTATAATCACAGGTGTATTTGTGGTACCACAAATTTCAGTTCTCTCAATAGCATGCCCACATATGCAGAGCCTGACTCCAATTCCTTGGTTGTGCTGCCTCCCAAACCACACCCAAGCTAAAATCCTGCTAGGACCAGTTTCACAGTTTTATAACACAGATTGAATGCCAGTGCGTAGAAGCACCCCTCAAATTAAATTTTGTAGCACAGGCATAGTAATTGAGGTTGGAGTTGACTGATGTTTGCTTAAATAGCTCCAGGATTCATGCTGATAACTCGGTGTTTTGGGGGGTTTGTTGACATGGTTGCTTCAAATGGAGCTTGATGTCCTGCACTGTTCAAGCTGAATTATCAACTGGTTTTGATTACTGTTCATGAAGAGTACAGTTTATTAGCTTTGTAGATGAATGTACAAAAAACACGAGCTTATTTGAGGAGACTTAGTTTGTCATAACTTAAGGCTATGAATTCCAATGCTCTGAGTCAGAACCTGCATTATTAGGGGGGTTAAACTGTATTCTTGATATTAATGGCTAAAATTAAAATACACTAGAAAATTACTGGGAAGAAATTTTTTAATTGATAATAGCTTGAAAAGCTAATTTAATAATAGGTTATTGCTAACTAAAAACATAATAACTTGATGAGAGGGATATTATTAAAATTCCATTTTTAATTGTCAGAAACTGCAATTCCTCAACTAAAAGGAGGCTCAACGAACTAAAAAGAGGCTTATCTTTTCAATCGTTTTGCAGTCTTTAAAGTTTACAAGTGGCTTAACTGACTTTGATCATGAACCAGACTTTTTAAAATTATTTTTCCTCATTAATAGTATAAATGAGAAATGGTTTTCAGCCTTTATACTTTATGTATAAAAATAATGGAACAATTAAATTTTTAAGCATTTAAGTGTTTTTAAGTGTACTTCTCGTTGTTGTTTCATGTTGTTGACGGTGTGTAAGCATTTCACTAAGGACCCTTAGGGACCTCAATTAAACAAAAATCGGCACATGCTGTTCATAGTAGTTTTACTACGTGAGTGAATTACTGGGGAGTAGATTCACTGCTGCATCACTGGAGCGAAGGACTAAAATCAGAGCTGCTGCTTGAAAGTTTGAAACCATTCTTCCAGAGCCCAAAGATCAAGTTCTCCCATCAGAGGCTCTACAACATCCTTACAGAGGTTCTGCATCACTTTACAGGCTGAAAACCCTTTCCAGGTGGGAGGCAGATAAATGATACGTGTGAGCCTTCCTTCCTGCTTTCTTTGCATGGTGACCCTCAGTGCAGACACATTTCCTTGTGCTGAGCTCCCTGTGCATTGCCTATCTGGGACCAGTGGCAAGAGCAGAGTGTTAGAGTAGTGGTGTAACAGCTAGGCCAAGAAATGCCTAGGAAAAGAAATGTTTCAGGAAGTGGATTTGGAGTGATTGTGTCTCGCTTAAACATAGATCTGGGCTGAGAGGGCATCAAAGCCTATTCCTGTGAAAGGGTTTGCCACACTGACACGTCCAGGTTCTTTCTTGCTAAGGATTGCTTGGCACTGTTTGTAAGACAAATACATATTCAGGCCTTATTTAATATGATTTGCTTCCTTTCATTCATTCAAATACAGCCTCTCTTGTTCATTTGGTTTAAGGGGTGTTAGCTTCACTTCCACTCTAGTGCGTTGCACTTCTTGACTGTGTATGGTTCATGGGGGGAATGGCTGTCTTCCAGGAGAGTGTTTTATCAAATGAGGGAGAGACCTTTGTAGTTAATGGTATATCAAAGATGAGTTAAAAGTGCTGTGTTGGTGTGCAGCAATGTACACATGTAGTAAATGTGTATTTTCTTCCCTTCTGAAAATTAACTGGAATACAAATCTTAGTGTTGTTTGTTGATAATCTCAGCCTTGTTGTTGTAGTTTTGGTTTTGTTGTTGGTTTCTGGTTTTTCTCCTGAGAAACCAATCATCCAGCACAGCCAGTGTGTTCCCTCTCTGGTCTGTTGCCTTCCTTTTGTAACACCTGGGAGTAAGATCCCTTGGCATTCTGATAAAGGCTATGACGCTGCGCAAACGTGTGGAACACCTTGATTCAGATTCGCTCTTCTGCGTTATTCAAAAGGGTCTTGAAGCCTTAGGCTGCAATGGCATGTAATAAGTGGGATAATAATGGCACATGGTTCTACTAATTATATATTATATATAATTATATTTATATAAAATATATGTACTTATACAATAAATACAAATTTAAATCTGTTATGCATTGAATATAATATTGTAAATAATTATATATCTTATATGATACACATATATGATATATAATGAAAGGGAATATGGTGGTGATATGCATACAGCCAAGCACCAGGCTGTGGCTAAAGTTTTAAAGAAAATTTATTTGAATGGTCAAGAACACTGCAATATATATCTAAATGGTCAATATAGCTGGCCAAAAAGGGGAAAACAGAAACCCAGTTTGGTGCTTTTAGAACACCTTCCACGTGCACAGTGAAAGCCCAGGCTAGGTCCTCCCCCTGTGCTTTATGGCTTGCCTGGCCTTCCAGGCAGGAGCCTCCAGGCATAGCCATGAGTATTTTATCACTTGTAGCAAGGGAGTTACTTCTCAGCAGACAGATAAAGAGAACATACACAACATCCTGCAGGAGAATGAATTCCTTCCCACCTTAAAGCTTTTCCCTGGCAGCAAAAGCTTCCTTGAATGAGTGCTAAGCTCTCCCTCCTTGCTATTTCTTCTGAAGGTCTTCTGCGCCTGCAGGTAGTCAGTGGTTTCATTCTCCTACACTTCTGACTTTAGAAATTTACAACATCTGCAGAGAAAAGTGTGTTTACATTTTAATTATTAATATTTCTGCTTCCTCGGTCAACTTTTAAAAGCATCAGTATATTAAATGCAGCTGAAAATATAATGTATGAGGTATATTAGGAATTCTGTTTTACTAGCTTTCTACATTTTTACATTAAAAACAATATTTCAAACCAACTTGCTAAATTTATTAGCTTGAAGGACTGCATAATTTTGGGGAAAAAAAGACAACCTCTGTTCTTAATTCTGTCCCTATGTCGAGCTGCTCTTGGGTCTGAACAGGCTCAGCATCCCATTTCCCTCTGTGCATGGAGGTGCCAGTTTCCAGACACAAGCCAGACAACTTTGCTTTGCTGAGTCACCTGCAGACTTAATAATAATCTCCCCAGGCAAGTGGTGGATCCCCCAACATTAGACACTTTTAAGATTTGCCTGGACAGTTTGCTGGGCCATCTTGACTGTGTTTTTGCCAAGAAAGGTCCAACCTGGTAGTCATTGATTCTATAACTATTTGTGCTGTCTTGGAGAAAGTGTTATCTTCACCCCAGTGTGGTTACTGGGTTTGAAAAAATCATCTGAAAATACTGTGATCATACATAGCCCTGTGGAGGTAGGTGTGAGCATCCCAAAGACTTGCCGGTACCATCTTATCACCACTGCTCCAGATCTCTGCCATAATAAATGCATACTTGAGTTCTACTTTCAACTGGGTCTCTCAGATTGAAGAAAAAAAAAAAAAAAAAAAGGAAAAATTATTCATCAATGGAAAGTATTAATAGCTTTTGTCTTCTCTTGCTCCAAAGGAGGCCTTTTGGCTTATATGTCTGTGCCTCCCCCATGTTTCTGTAATCTGTTTTAATAATTGTTCTGTCTTTTGTTTTGTTCACAGCCTACATGCTGACACACTACCAGTTTTGTTTCCAAAAGAGGAGTTCACAGAATTACACAGTGTCTGATCCAACTAGCCACTCTGATGATCCTCACCGGACCATGTAGGTAAAATTCAAAAAACCCTTCACACTATTTATATGAGAATATTCGACATGTTGGGAAACAGCTAATTTTTGGACAACAGCTCTCACTTTGTGGAGTCAGGGTCTTTTGCCATATATAGACTATAGTATAATTTATTGAGGCCCTGCAACTTTGCGATGTGTTTTATCATCAACAGATGCAGGAAGGTAGACTGTCATATGTCACAATGTGTTTGGTGTTCTTGCCATGTCTATTTTCAGTAGTTGTGGGTGCTGGCAACACTCTGATGCTTATCATTCCTGTAGGCGTACCTGAGCTAACTTTAGTAGCAGTTGCAGTGGTGAAAATTTCAGCTTAGGCACAAAACCCAGCAGAAAAATGGATAAATTCTGAAGCAGCTGTTAAAGCTTGAGCTTCTTTTTATTACGACCACATAGCTAGCAGAGTAAGAGCTAGCCAGCTAAGAGCTAGGCTGAACAGGTTTGCATGTTTTATGTTTGTCTTAACAAGAGGAGAGGAGTACCATGGTATTGGTAATGAAGAGAACGATGCCTTCAGGTTATTTTTGTTGATTATCTCAAGCTTCTGCACAAACCTTCTAGTTTTCTAAGTTTCAGACAAGATAAAAAATGTAGCCAATATATCATCTCCAGGATTTCCTTACAGAATAATTCAGTCTTGCTACAGAAGACATGAGAATCCAACAATTTAAATTCAATTTCATGAAAAGAGTGTTTTTACTTTTTGTTTTGATATTCCAACTGCATTTAGTTTCAACAAGGCACCTCCCTCTGAGCTAGCAGACCTAGGAAAAGAACTAAATTGTTCTGATTAAATTGTCAGCATTCATTATTTCTTGACTGCTTTCTCCCTTGTATGCTGTGCTGTTTTATGTCTCAATTGCAGTGGCATTTAAAATAATTTACATGCATTGGTAAGCTGGAGCGTTTATGTCTACTTTATAGATAGTGTTTCTTTTACATTCCTCACACATTCTGTCAAAGTTCTGCCTTGGTTTACATTTATAATTTTGTGGAAATCAGCTGTAAATTTGGATATGTAGCAGCAGTTTAGATGGCCTGTATTTACACATGCTGGCATACTCTTCTCATGTAGAAAACAGCTCCCCTCACATACTTGCTTTAGGGACCTTGATACTGGCAGTTGATTGTAATTGTTCCTGGAGTGTCTTGAGAAAGCTTCTAACCAAGTCATCTCAGGAAAGGCTTCTCAGAGCATGCTGTCTGAATCTTTATGGCTTCAGTTTTAACAGGTGTTTCAGATGAGTCCTGAAACAATGCTCTCTTCTGCTTTGTATACTGAAATTTTGACACGGTCTGTTGCACACTGTTACACCGTTGGCCATATTCAGTTACAGTTAATTTTGCCTTTCATGTTGTGTTGACCATATTCCAGCTTTAATGAGATGTTTTTTCAAATATTTTACAGAAGGTGAAAGGTCATGGATTTGGGCCTTTTCTTGGTTTTCTTTAGATGGCAGTATTCCTGTGAATAAAATACTGAAAGCACGTATTTTTTCTGGTTTGGTAGTTAAATTTAAATTGTCATAATTCATAAGTGGGTTGCTTTCTCCACATTGGAGAAGCGATTCATATTCTCTGATGTGAGTATCCAAAATCTTCCCTAGTTGTAACTGAGGGTGAGTAAAGCAGTCCCAAAAGACATTTATTATGCTGGAGAGGATATCTAGTCTAAGGAGAGTGTTTTTTCTGTAGATATCAGTGGCACAATTATTCCTCTGCAGGAAATTTTTTAATTAATGTCAAATTTCACAGTACCCAAGGGAACTGGAATTGAACTGTATTCAGTTTTAGTCTGAAAGGAAAGTAAGAAAGAAAATACCTAAATTCATATAATTAACTTCTGCAAATTTTGTTACAGTCCACATCTCTCTTCCTGTATAAACATTTATTATTTTTCACTTTTAGACACTGATATCACAGTGGAGAAACTTGGAGCAAAACTGAAAGGGTTAAAGTGCCAAATCATATAATCTGTTATCAGAAAAGCCAGAGATTAATATCTGTTATTTGGGTTTTTTTCATGATAATAAATTAATGGCAACAAAGTCATTCATGCAAATAAATCTAATGGTTTGCTTTAGATTTACACTACACTGTCATGCAATCTCTTAAGGGATTATAGCTATAAAGAAATAATAGAATAATGTTCCTTATTACCCACAAATGTGCAGTGCATTTAAGAGAATTTGTCAGTTCATCTGAACATGCTACATTCTTCAGGAAGAACAGCATTGTCTTACTTAGCAAAGGTACATTAGCTAGACTGGGTTGTCAGAGTCTTAAAAGTCTTGCCTCAAATACAAGGATAATGGTCACTTTGACATATTTTTTTCATTTAATGCAAGTAATGTTTGTGCTTTAGTCGCTTTTAGCGAAGTAAAGATGTTTGCAAAGGTTGTGGTACAGCTTGGTTCTCTAAATCAAAGTGCAATTTCTAACACAGTTGGTATAACTTTAAAGAGTGAACTAGATAATGGTTATGGCTAGAGGAAATGTCTTCTTCTGAAGGTTTCTTAAAGTAGTATATTCATATGATTATTTTTTAAAAAGCTTAATGTGTTAAAATTAATTTGTATTGGTTTCATATAGTCATAAATTCAATTATAAATATTTTAATGGATTTAAATATCTACCTGAAACTTTGTGATATTGGTAAAATCTTCCAAGCCCATCAGAAATGTAACTCCAGAGCACTGATCTTTGTTTCATAGAGTAGTTACACAGAACTGTTACCCCTTGAAAAATGATTCAAGCTCTTAATCCAAAGCTAACAAGAACTTGTATTTTAATTTATTTATCTATTTATTTATTTATAAACTTGGGTAGTAGATTAGAGCAGAAGAGTAGCTTTGACAAAAGAAAGAAACAATTCAAAGCATATGTAATTTGTGACTACGGCTGTCATGAGTTCATGCTGTAAGCAGTTGCACAGTCAGCCAAATCTTGCCCTGCTTTCTTGTCTGGTCCCTTTGAAATGACTTGTGACCTTATTTCAGGAGAAGCATCATGTCTTAAATTATTGTATATGTATGGCTGGCGTGTTGACCTAATGATTCATCCATGAGGATAACATACTGTTATGCTTTGAAAAAGATGATTAATGGGCAAAATTAATTTTCTAGAGACAACGTCCTCTTTGTATGTAGGTGGTTCTACAGTATTAGTAGAATACTGTAGCTGTTGAGGGTGAGGAGAGCACATAGGCTGGGGTTCCATTTATTCATTCATAGTTGCTTATTTATTTGTAAATAGATAATTTTATTTACTTGGAGGAAAAAAGGTGACACAAACCAGGCATTTGTAATTTGCATCATGAAAGAAAGTGTACTTTTTGTACTAGAATTAAATTTTTAAGGATTTGCGATTTAACTGAAAGATGGAAATATTTATGTATTTAAATTTAAGTACACAAAATATAATTACTCTCAGCTGAAATTCCCTCTAGGGTATAGAGTAAACAATTCTTCTTTCATTATGTGCATTAAAAACTGAAGTGAAGTGATTGTGGCTGAGTTCCATTCCCTCTGAAAAAGCATATCTTTTATCAACAAAGATCTTCCAAACTTTTTTTTCTTTTTTTTTGAGGAAAAACTATTAGTCTTCAGAATTACAAATTTCTATTTCCTCTGGCATTTTAAAAAATCTTGGGGTTTCTGGTCACGCACTTCACCGGACAGATCATGTTTAACTTGTGAGGACTGACTAGTTTGCAGCTGTAGGTGGTATGTGAGATACAGACTTCAGGAAGAGCATGATTTCCATAACCACTTCAAAGGAAATACATTATAAATAAAGTACATTTCTCTGGGGGCTTACAAAACCATTCTGTTTATAATTTAAATTACATTAAGCTAAATAAAATAGTGCAACAAAACCCTCAAGAGAAAAATACTTCATTTAAGTTTGAACATTACATTACTTCCATTAATTGGAAGTGTTTTACTCTCTGTCTAATAGTTTATTTTTTGTTGAATATATATAATTAAAAGTATTGTCATTACAACAGCAGTAGTTCTTTTCCATTTTGTGTTCCAAGCCCTTCTGTGAGGTAGATGACTGTAGTTTATTTGCTTGCATTCCTTCGTTTCCCACTACTTTCTTACGGGTGTCTAACCCTCTGAGCATCAGGGTGTGACAGAAGATTACCATCGCTGTGCTGTGCATGTTCAACTTTATCAAACTCATACTGGAACTGAGTCTCTCAACCAGCCTCAAGTTTTGTGTCAAAACAGTGAAGAAGGAGAAGCTTTCTTCTGTTGGAATATTTTAAAGTCTCCTCATCTAAACTATGATGTTTGCTTCTGCCAGAGGAGAGGGTGACCAGGAAAGTATTGGAAAACCTCACTGAACTATCTAATTGTAAGAGTGATTTATTCCACCTTCTTTTTCACCCCATGACAAGAGACCATAGAGACTGAACTAAATCAGGCTATCATTCCTACCAGCATGGAGGGCAGTAAATTTGTAGTGCCAAGCTCTGATATTGACAGCTTTGCAATATGGCTTTCTGTAGAGATAGCCTAAGCACGTATAAGCTTACGGAAGCCGTATAATAAAAGCAGTCCAGTCCCATGTGCAATACTTATTCCCACTAACTTCAAATTAATCTCCATTTAAGGTCTAAAGCGTGCTTTTTGTTTCACATAGATTAATTTCAAGTGATTAAAAATATTTTTACGTAGAAAAGTAAATATTTGCAGCTAAATATTAACAGTATTGAAATACAAAAAAAAAGAAGTCATGCACATATTTTTCCCTAATTTATGAAATGTTTGCATTTTTAAAAGGCAATAGTAATTAAAACTAATGCTGGATTGAAAAAAAGCTTTGGTGACCTGGCAATTTCATGTTAGACTGGGTAACCCTTGAAGACAAAAGTATTAGAAAATATCTAAGCTTAGACGTATTTTCTATTGACTCAACCTAAAAGTTTTATGAAAAAAGTAAGGAGACTTAGTCATTAAAGTCTAAAGAAATAACTGGTTCAGTATATTTTCCAAGATTTTTCAGTAATGTTTAAATCAGTTTATAGTTTTATAATACATCCCAGAAAGCCAAACATGTCCTGAACTGCATCAAAAAAAGCGTGGGCAGCAGGTCAAGGCAAATGATTTTGCCTCTCTGCTTCACTCTTTGGGACTCCACCTGGAGCACTGCATCCAGCTCTAGGATGCTCAGGACAGGGAAGACATGAACCTGAAAATAATCAGAAGGCTGTAGCACCTCTGCTGTGGGGAAAGGCTGAAAGAGTTGGGGTTGTTCAGCCTGAAGAAGACCCCAGGGAGATATTGCAATCTTTCAGTACTTAAAGGGGACCTACAAGAAAGATGGGCACACACTTTTTAGCAGGGCCTTGCAGTAGGACAGTGGTTAATGGTTTTAAACTGAAAGTAAGTAGATTCAGACTAGATACAAGGAATATTTTTTTTACAGTGAAGGTGGTGAAACAGTGAAACATGTTCCCTAGAGGAGAGGTGGATGCCCAGTCCCTGGGAGTCTGAGCAACCCAGTCTATTGAAAGATGTCCCTGCTGATTTCAGGGGGTGTTGGCCTAGATTGCTTTTGAAGGTCCCTTCCAACTGAAACTATTCTATGAGTCTATGAAATTTATTCTAAAATAACTTTCATTAGGCAATTAAATTACGCCATGATTTTTGGGTGTTTTTTTTTTTTTTTATTATTTCTTTTATCCCTTTTCACCAACTTTAATGTTTGTAGATAATAATTTTATGATTGTAATGAATTTATATGCATATACTGCTCTGTATTAAGGTTAGGTCTCTGGCCGGGATGGTTTGTGATACGCCGAATAAAAAGGTAGTTCCTCATTAAAAATCTGAAACTGCTGTTTCATTTAATGAAAGTTCATCTTCCTGTGGGTAAATACATCTTTATATCTCCAGTAAACTCAATGTGCTGATGGTTCAGGTCCTACTCTTAGGGGTGATTGTCGGGTCATAACAAAGAAAGAAGAGTCCGTGGTGAAATTCACATTGGTGGCAAACACTGGAGATGTGGGGCAGTAGGGTAGAAGTCCCTTTGTCCCCTTCCCCACTGCAGCTGTGTCCCCCTTGCATTTGCCTGCTCTTCCCCAGATCCATGGTGTATGAGGTGGCAGTCAAGCTCTCCTTATAAAACTTCACATGCAAGGACTTAGGGAGGAACTTCTAGTAATTATCCTAGTGATATAATCTTAGGATTTTGTTGAAATGTCTGTGTGTTGTTGTCATAGAGGTGCATAGCTAAAGTTGTGAGGTAACTGAAGTTCTTTTAATGTGGAACTACAAGGCTTTGAAATGAGGCTTTTTTTTTTGAATTTGCAGATTTTACCGTTTGACTGGTTGTGCATTTAATCATGCACTCTGTCTTCATATGCACAGAGCTGCCACCCAGCCATGCTCTGAATGACAGCAAGGCAGTAGATTGACAAGTTATATTCAGAATACGAGTCACAGGATAACAGAGTTCAGAGTTCACTGAATCTCTTGTTTCACTGTAATTTAAAGTAAAATCAGCTTTCAAATGGATAGTCAATATGGGAAGGAAAATATTTTAATTCTAAAACGTCCAGAAGTTTCGTTACAAAATACCTTCAACCTTCTGTACTTAACACCTTGCTTGGTCTGTTTTTCTAGTTACATTGCTCTGAATGATAATTTCATCTCATATTTGTGCCTTTCATATTCTGTCTCATGATGTTATAGAATTGTCTTGAAATATCCCCTCAAGTCATACTCTTTTTGGTGTTTTTAATAATTATTTTCAACACTGTGGTGAGCAATCGAATATGAAAGATTACAGTATTAAAGTCAGATATACTTCAGGATGTGTTAAGTTGCTTAAATGCTTAACAATGTAATGTGAAACATGCTACATTTATATAGATGTTAGCCATCTCTTGGTTGTTTGCTTATTTATCCTCTCAGTTTTCTGGACAGTGTGTTGTGTCCAGTATGTTGGTGGCTGCTGTCAAAACACAAATAATAGCAGATGCCATATTGGAGGTATCAGTCCAGCTGCAGTTAGTAATCAGTGTTTCTTTGAAGCAGAGAATGTAAGAGGAAAGAAAATGTTCCAAACAAAGAAGCTGCATTCGTACTGTTGCCCTGGGATTTTTTCAAGCTTTTTTTCCATTGTAGACATCAGAAGAATAAGCTTTTTGCTCTGTTCTTGGACACAGTGTATCCCTTGTGCATGAGAGCTAGAGAGGTTTAGTCAGCTCTAGAAAGATGGTCACTGCTGATTTGCCTGGTGCTGGGGTGAATTACAAAGCTTATGCCTTCATGCCAGTACATATCATCTGTAAAATGCCTGAATTTTATTGGTATACTCTTGAAGAAATGATCATACCCTAAGGTGTAGAGTCTCTCAACACCAGCTGATATATCAGTCTAAATCTAACAGTTGTTTGCATGAAAAAAAAAAAAAATATTCCTTAATGTTCAAAATTTGTTAAAATCTCAAATTTGTTCAGTGAGGTTTTTGAATAGGTGTGTCACTGAATCTCATTGTTTCAGGACAAATTCAGCAAGTGCTAGCTCAGGCTTGCAGCATGCACTGATACCCTACGCATAAGAGTTAGACTCATGTTCACTGCAACCTGTAACTACTTCGTTGGAAAATTCATGCAACTTACCCTAGTAATTAATAGAAAAGAAGAAATTGATGGCTTGCCTCTACATTCTTTTTTTGTTGTTGTTGTTGTGGAAGATATTCCATCTCTTATATTAATTTCTATTATCAGGTTGACTATGTTGACAGACTCACACTAAGAAACAGAGCTTAAGAATGATTTTGTCTTAGGTGTAAAAGAATTGATTTACTATGATTCTTCAATTTCAAACTTTTCTCAGAATTAATTAAATTATTAGTTTAATTAATTAAAAGAATTGTTGGTTTGATGCTTAGCTTAAAATGAAGTGAAAAGTATTGTCAACAACATCACAACAAATTTGCAGGGTTGCAGTGTGGCCCAGCAGATGCCTGAGGCAAGGTATTGCAGCACTTGGGAAGGATCCCAAGGATATCCCAGGGACAGAGATGTTATACAATGGAGGGCAGAGTTTTCTGTGGCATGGTGACAAGGACTTGGACTCAGTAACCCAAATGCCCTCTTGCTTCTATTTGTAACTGGCCGTTGGCCAAAGTATTTTCAAGATATGTTTCAGTTTATCTTTGTGCTCATTTTTTTTGCATTTGTATCATAGTTTTTTTCCACTGCTTTGTGTCTTCTACGAGGTCTGATGACCACAGTCTCAGAGCCTTGTGTGTAATCATTGACCATTCTCTATTGAATCAGTGGGTGACAGAACTGCAGGTAACACAGCTAGCAAGAGAGAACTTCTCAGCCTGGTTTCTGATTTTCAGGTGAGCTTTAGGCACCACTCCTGTACCATTTCACCTGAAGTTAGTGTAGCCCTAGTGTGACTGTGCAAAGGGTTTTGAACATCTGGCGGCTCAAGTGGACTGGAAAACATGTACTGGGCTGTTCACTGGCTGGCATTTACTGCTTGACTGACTTGTAAAACAGAAGTTGAGAAGCAATGTTTTGGCATGAAATTTGTCACTGACATTTGTAATAAATGAGTATAATGTCTGTCTTCAAAAGTACTGAGCCAGATCTTCAGGTTGTGTTGCTCTGAAGAATTTTACAAGTGTATCTTCTTCCCTTCTGAAACAGTAGCAGACATTGAATTTTTAATAAGGACTTGGTGTACTCAATGGTCCCTGAGAAAAGAAACAACAGGTATTTCATGTAGGTCTTTTTTTCATGTGGGGGGCACCAAGCTGAAGTTTGGCCGTGATATACTATATTGTTTTATTTCTCTCTCCACAGGAAATAAGTTGCATTGTATACCAAAGTATTCCCTAGTGCTTCTTGGGGAGAGGATGTGGACTCTTAAGTTTCTGATCTTTTGCGCAAGCCTCTTTGATGAACTGCATTTCTACTTCACTGACATGAATCCATCCCTAGTATTCCATTTCCTCTAAATAGCATTCAAGATTTTCCAGTCATTATTATACATTATCTTTATGCATCTTTTTGGGGGGACTATTTGGATTATATGCCTAAAACCCAGTTAGGATTAAGAAAGCTTTAAAGTAGTGACAAATTAATTTTCTTCTTACTATTTTTATTGAATTGGGAAAAACTCAGAAACCTAAGGACTACCAATCCATAGATCCCTTTTTCTCTCTAAACCAACGTTTTGCATTATCAAGGGTTCTATTAGCAATTTTTTGTTTTTTTGTAATTGCTGAAGAAGCCTTTGAGACAAACTGTACCAAGTATCTACCAAAATATATATGATTGTGTAATGTATTAGATGTCATTACATGCTTAAATTAGATCCCTAGTGCACACATTTGCAATCATTACTACTTGTGATATATATTAACAGTTTTAGCTCTAAAAATTTAAGCTTAAGCTCTGTAGCAGCCACTGTCATTAATTTGCTCAGAATTTCTCAGTACACGTAGGGATTTGTTGGAGAGGGTCAATAGTTAGTGGGATATTTGCTGATTTTTCTTTTTAAAGATAGTTTTACGTTTTATTTCAATGATTTTAGTGAATCTGGTTAGTTTTTTGCAATTCAAAGAAATTAAGAGTACATCTTGAACTGGGAAGAAATGCCTGTATTCTTTTGGACCCTAATTCTGCCAATGCTGCCTGTGGAATAGAACAATTCTATAGGAGAGTGTCTGTTATATTAAAATAATCAAGGAACTAAATCTTCTACTTCTTGAAAGTTGTCTACTTTGAAAACAAGAAGGTAGGGAGCTGTCTGTAAAAGAGAAATATATTTAGAAAAATTATTTAAAGTTGCAAGGACTTATTTCTAAGGAAATAAGAAAAGCAGGAGGAAAGATGTTACATTTAATAACACTTAAAGAAAATAGGACTTCACCTTTTAAAAGTTATTTGGAGGACCCCTATGTGCTAAGCCACACAGAATTTAATCTACCTCTGAAAGATGAAAGGATGAGGTGAGCCAGCCAGAATTTAAGCTTCTACTTCCATGGAGTCTAGGTTTTTCTACCTCACTGATTAGATCTCAAAGGACTTTCTCTGGCTCTAAGTCCCTCTGAATCATTGATGTAAAGAATTGTATGCAAACTGACTGTATCTCCATGAGGTAGGGAGAAGCTTCCATTATTTCAGTGCAGGGAACAAGAGGATTGAGAAAAACACGGACTATTCTTCATTGGTTTCTTCTTGCTGAGTCCTTTTTCATTTAGAATCCTTGTCGCATAAATAAATAACTCATCTTCAATTTTCCAGTCCAGTTTCTAGTATAAAGAGTCCAAAATCTAGGAATTTATATTTCTTACATATTAGATGTAGAAAACTCCCTGAAGATTAAGCAAAAGGAATTCCTTTCTTTGCATATCTATTTACGTTTACCTGCATGTGTTTATTTTTTACATTCGTTCTCATGGCTAAACGTTTAAAACCAGTGGAATTCTGTTGTTCCAATTGTGTGAGGCTTGAATAAGCATATGATAGTGGAAATACAGAAAAGCAGGTGGCTGCTCTTGGTCTGCTAATTAATTTAATAGTTTAAAAAGGCTGGACTTGTTTAATCAGAGTTTTAGCTATGAAAGCAGTATGTTTTTTTCAAATGTAATAGTATCAGATAATATGAATCAAAACATCTTTTTTTAAAAAAATGATGATTCAGTGTAATAGCACATTTTCATTTTAGGATAGTCTGTACATCCTCTATCCTCAAAACCTGATTTTTTAAGTCAAACATAATCAGATAGAGCAAATGTTTTTTCATCAAATTTTTTTTTCTTTAAAATTCTATTTTTTTTGTTTTCATTCTGAAAATGTCTAAAGGAGGGTAAACTTTCAACAAGAAGTTTTAGATTATTTTTTAGAATTAAATAACATATTTCTGACAGTTTCCTGACCCAGAATACTAAACTCACTTGTTAAGTGAGGATTGGGTCAGAGAGAAGAAGCACATGATTTCTGAGCTTTGTGCCAGTGGGAGGGACATGAACCCAGGATTTTTCTGCCCCATTTACACGGAGCTGAGAAGCAGCAGCAACAGTATTGTGCTGGGAAAAGCTGTGCATTATTTCCTTTCTCACCTCTGTGCAGAAGTATGAAAAGCAGGGTGGTCAGGTTAGTCCACCATATCTATTTTTCATCAGAGAAAAACAAGCATAATCAATCTTTGTATATGTGCAAACACATCTCTTGGAAAAATATATGTATCAGCCTGACAGTGACCAAATAGGCTTAAATATGTGTCTCACAAATGTAATAGACCAAAGAAGCAGAACATTTCTATGATACTGTTAATCTCAGAATAGCACAGAATATTTTTATCTGCAACTTCTGATAATGACTAGATAGGAAGCATGGATAAACTGTGGGACACTGCCAGCTCAGATGGGATCTCGGTAGGCAAGGACTTGAGAGCACAGTTGACTGCTGGCAAGCACAGCACTCCCTTATTCACAGGTACAGGTGCCTCTATCAAGGTATCTGTTGCCATGCTTAGCCCTCTGCAGAGGGCTGTATAACAAGTGGGCTGGAGGGGATATGGTTTGGGCTTCAATATGATTTTAGAAGAGTTTAACTAATTCTTATAGATCAGTATGGAAGGAGAAAAATTCTACAAAATCAACATGATGGATGTGTGATCTGTTCAAAGCATGATTTAGAGCAGCCTGGGTTAGGGCAAACTGGTAGGTCATACAAAGGGTAAGGTTACTGTAGCACAAAAATCGCACAGAAGTACAGCTGTCTCATGTCACTGTGATTTCATTATTCCATTTTAATAGTTGAAAAGTGAATTCTGATGTAATGTTCTTCAAAGGCCTCTAGAAAAAAGTCTGTAGTAACAGTACCGTGCTCAGGGCCTTTTCCGATCTCTACAGTCAGGATTCGTTGGTCTAAATGTATGATTATTATTTTTTTTTTTTTAAATAAACTATTTCCTGTTACCAAGTCTGAAACAGGAAAAAGGTAGAACCTGTTATCAGGGGTTGTTTAGGGACTTTTCTAAATTTGGAACATAATACACACTCTTACCTAGTAAGCAATAGGTTTTGGAAACACAAATCCCTTCATGATTTATGCTGGACATACTGCTTGCTTGCTAGATGCTGTTCTTCATCACTTTTAATGCTGTCCTTCCCACAGCAATATGGTATTATATTTTGGATGCAACTTCATTAGTTATCAAATATGCAAAGAAACACATGCAGTGTTGTGTTCCATCATGGAAGGCGTTACCTGAAACATTCACACTGCTAAGGAAGGGAAAAAGTGTTGAGGCAAGATTGTGCTTGTTCTTTGTTTCTCCAGGAATTCATTCTTCGTGTTCTGGTTAATTTTTTAAGGAAACTTTCTCTACTTCCCATGTAATAAGTATCTCCATACAAATTTCTATTATGCCAAAGAAGTAAAGTCATATGTTTGTAAATGGCCAAGTTCCTAGAGGACAACTTGAAATATTACTCCCAGATGGATCAGCCTGAACAATGTATTGCCAAAATGTAATCATGTTTAGGGACCTGCCCATTAAGTGATACTGCCATTAATGTTTGTTACATTTTAGTTGTGCAGATGAAAATAAATGCAGTATTCTATTCATAGTGCTTGTTGTGTAACACTGAAGTCCTATTTTTGTTTTGCATGACATTTACCCAGTAAATTGCTTTCCTTCAAAAACAAAACTTACGCCACCCTGTCTGTCCCCTGCTGGACAGTCTGAACAGGGACAATTTGTCACAGTGAAAGCAGTGAAAGAACTTCAGGAAAATGGTGAGCAAATTAACTCTCAGAGCTCGTTTGCTGCTCATAAGCGTGCAGGAGGGAGAAACTTTAAATCAAGGAGAAAATTGCTTGATTTGCACACATGAACAGGCATCAGAAACCTCCACTCTACTTAAGATTTCTTACATATCTAGGAAGAATCTCTTATACACTGTAAGTCCTGGGGTCCATCAGGTAAAGCATCACCAGCTGGTGGAGGGAGGGAATTGTCCCACTCTGCTCTGCATTGGGGCAGCCTCACCTTGAATATTGTGTGCAGTTTTGGGCACCGCAATATAAGGAAGATATTAAGCTCTTAGCGAGTGTCCAAAGGAGGGCAGCGAAGATGGGGAAGGGCTTTGAGGGGAAGCCGCATGGGGAGCAGCTGAGGTCACTTGGTCTGTTCAGCCTGGAGGAGACTGAGGGGTGACCTCATTGCAGTTACAACTTCCTCATGAGAGAGGAGGAGGGGCAGGCACTGATCTCTTCTCTGTCATGACCAGTGACAGGATCCGAGGGAATGTCCTGAGGTTGTGTCAAGGGAGGTTTAGGTTGAATATCAGAAAAATGTTCTTCCCCCAGAGGGTGGTTGGCCACTGGAACAGGCTCCCCAGGGCAGTGGTCACAGCACCAAGCCTGACAGAGTTCATGAAGCTTTTGGATGATACTCTCAGGCCTGTGGTGTGACTCTTGGGGATGGTCCTGTGCAGGGCCAGGAGTTGGACTTGATGATCCTTGTGGGTCCCTCCCAACTCAGCATATTCTGTGATTCTGTGAAATGCTGTTGCCACTCACAGCCATTAGGCACCAGTCTCCCACTAGATTATAACTTTTAATGTGGTAGAGAGAAAACATAATATTTGTAAAACCAAATAATTAAACAAGGGATTTTTACTTGTGTATCTCTTCTATTTTTTGCTCTTTCTGTCGGATCAAGGTCAACTTTTAAATAAGGAAAAATACTAATTCTGGCTTCACACCCCTTGAAAATGAAACAATATCTAAAAGGTGCCTTCATGAAAGCATCATCAACATGATCTTACAGCTGTAGTAGCTTGTTGAGCTGAACAACATATTTATTCAGTCTGCGGACCAAAACACTAGTGCTGTCTCTTAGTCCCCTGACTTCAAGAATTCAGGTAGTCACAATAAGATCCTTCCATCTTCTATGCTTTCATCTTCCATGCTTTATTACCTGTAGTTGAGGTTCTTTGAACTTACTGTCAATCCATTATTATTCATTGCTCGCTTACAAGGTCTTCAGTTATACCTGTGCTTTCTACAGCTCCTACCAAAGAAATCTTAATACAGTATGTTTCAGAGATAGCAGAAGCTACATACCTTCAAATGCTAGGAATCTGCTATAAAAGATACAGTATTTTTTATTATATGAATGTTGTGAATTCTCAGAAAACTCCAGAGAATACACTGCTTAATTTGCTTACATTACCCAAATTCTGTTCAAGAAATTTGTCCTTAGATCTGTGTAATGATTGTACCTGCATCCCATCTGATCTTTTGAGAGAATCACTGTAAGTACCAGTCTGCTTTATTCCCAGGCTAAGGTAATTTCATAGAACCTTTGTGAGGACTTAATATGAACCTGTAACCCCCAATTGCTCTGTTTTTGTGTGAGCCATTTACAGACTTTCCTCAGAGACCAAAGATATTGCACATAGGTAATGTGGCAAACCCTCCTAAGCTGCAAGGTTTAAGCCCTTCGGTTTCTCCAAAAACTTTCAGATACGGGCATGAGATAAAGTTGTAAAACTGCATTGTTATGCCCATATAAAGAACAGCTCTTCCTGTTACACTAGAGAAAAACACTGGCTGCATTTCAAAGTTGAAAACATATTTTAGCATTTCTTAACTTTTCTGTTCCTGATCCTACTTTTTTTTCTTTCATCATTGTAATGCAGACACGCTAAATGGATTATTATGTGCTCAAATAAAAACCTTCTCAAAGGGGATCCTCTGTCTCTGTACTGTGAGAAATCTTGATATCTTGCTGTGGCCTATGTTTTTCGCCATACTTTACATCTGTTCTGTTTGTCAGCCACAGAGAAATATCACAGTCATGGCTGTCTTATTCCCAACTTATGACCATGTTGGGTTTTTTTAAGTCTTATATGCAGTAACCTAACCTAACTTGAATTCTCTGTGTGAGGTGGGATAAAAAAAGTAAAAATAGCAGGTAGGTGTTAGAAAAACCTGGAAGAAATTTTGGTGGGCGTTTTTTGTTTGTTTTTGTTTGGTTGGGGTTTTTTGTTGGTGGTTTGGGTTTTTTTGGGTTTTTTTGAGATACCTTTAATATTTTAAATACTGTTTTCCGAATATTCTAATCCATGGGACTGTGAAGAAGTTTGCCTCTAACTCTTTCTGTTTAATATTTTGCCTTTTTAATATGTATAAAGCTATTTGAAAGGTGTCGTCAGATCCTGTATCTTTCTATGCACATAGAGCTATTCCAGGAAGAAGACAGTTCCCAAAAGAGCATACCTCTATTTAACCAAAGTTTAAACTAGTTACATCAGTGTTTGGATTAGCGCCTCACACACTTTGCTTTCCAGATTAATTTCCTGCCATGATTTTCATCTAGTTTAGATAACAGTTAAATGATGTTTGTAGACCTTCTGATCCATGACTATGACATTTTTTTTTTCCTAAATAACCCATTATGCCAGCACAGAATCAAAGTAGCTGAGCCATGGACTGATCCAAAGACAGGATGATTTTGGGGGAGTACAGAAGAAAGTGGGGAACTATCTTGATTTCCCCCTGTGTAGCATAAGCAGGTGCTGAAAGTATCTATGATCTCATTCTCTGAACAGCATAACCTCTTCCAGATTTTGCAGAGATTAAGAAAACTCAATCACAAATTCTAGGTTTAATACAATTTTTATGCCAGGCTCCATAATCCCTATGGAGAATTTGTTTCCTCCTCAAACTTGGTTCCTTCTATTACTGCCCATCCAGTTTTTGTCATCTCTTAGCAATGCACAGTACCATTTCTTCTTGGCCTGCATGAACATTATCGGCTTGGGTCCTCCTTACTGTTACTGAGCTTTTGACGGAGTAAAAAATATCTGACTTGATACCTAGTCATCTAAAACGGCACAGCATATTTTGTGTTCCTGCCAAATAGTTCTGTCATGAGGGTGGCTTTTCAGTTTCCTGAGTTTCCTGTAGCAAAGTTGTATTGCTGTGGAATTATTATTAATTATTTAGGGAAAAAATGATTATAACTTTTGTGGGGTTTATTTTTTTCCTTAGAATCCACAATAAAATAAGTAAAAGAATAGTCTGAAATTTCATAAGAGTAAACTCTGAATTTCTGTCTGTAGAGAAGTTGGCAAAACTGGTAAAAGGCTGCTGTTATCATTTTACTGCAGTTTTGTCTGCCTCTGAATAATTTTTTTTCATATCTTTCATGGGTTCACAGGAAAGAGAGTTATTCTGCCACCTGCAAATGCATCTTAAGTGGGATGTAAACTCTTGCAGCGTTGCAAGGTCTGGAAGGAGAAGAGTAAGGGGCAACGTTTACTGGTGCTGCAGAACTACAAAGTACCTAAAACCAGCTTATATTTCCAAGGGCTTCTTTGGACCAAGGGCAGCTTAGTATTGATTTTAGTAGAGTTTCTTGTTGCCTAGTAGAGTTGATGCAATCCATAGTTCCCTGTGGTGCTCTTTGTATGCACTCCTTGTGGGAATGAAAGCTTATCCAGGACAGTAATAATGAGAGCCTTGGTGGCAGCACTGGGAACAAGTGGCCACCCCAGAGGTGGCACCTCTCAGTAAATAGCAGCTATTATATTTTGATGACTACAGTCAGCTTTGTTCCCTCATAGGTAAGGAAATCCTTAGATGTAATCTTTGTTTAGAGATAAATTGGTTCCGTTTGGCGAAACTTCTTGGTTGACACCATTAATATTTAAGGTAAGGAGAACTAGAGCACTAATTAAAAAAATATATAGGATCATAGAATTATTTACATTGGAAAAGGCCTTTAAGATTATCAAATCAAACCATTCACCTATTACTGCCAAATCCAACAGTTTAACCGCATTAGAAGCCAACTCATTAATTTCAAAAGATATTTTAAAAAAAATCTGCAAATTAAGATCACAAAATGAAACTGCTATGCAACACTAGCACTTGAGAAATCATTTGTCATATGTATATTTAATCTCAAAGATAAATTTAAGCTTTTTTAATTACTGTTTTTTCCTTTTTAGCTTTCAGTTAGCAAGATGAAAAGAACACAGTGACATCATGAAAAGTTCTGTGAAATGTATATTGGTCTGTTTTCAAAACAGGCCGTGGAGTCTTTATCTACCAGACTGTGATAAACTGATGGCTACAGTGTAATCACTCAAGCTAATGTGCCTCATATAAACATCTCACAGCTCGCTTAGAATTGCTGAATCTGGGATAAGTAGAGAGTTGAGTTCAAGTTAGCAGCCTTTATCCATATTTACCAAACTTCTCAGACTGGCTGTGCAGTCAGTGTGTTAACAGACCTTGGGCTTCATGTTGCCACAGACGTCATTAACCTTCAGTATCATCATACTGAAGTCTCTATGCCTATGTAACTGTTAAAGCTTCTAGAGTTTTAATTGAACAGGGAATGTGAAATGGACCATCAGCAATGGTCTTTGCATTAATTTTATGGAGCATGTGCATTCACCATCTCGCCAGTGGATTTTTGGCCAAATGGAATCAGACAGCTGTTGTTCAGCTTAGACATTAGAACTGAAAATGATAATAAAATACTTTGGCATATCTTCCTTAATGTCAAACTTTATAGCTATGCTTAAAGATTGATGCAAGATGAATAAACATCCCTTAAGAGTCTTTAGTGTGGTAATACACTGGATTCCTTTTAGTTTAAAGCAGTGTGCTCTGCAACCATACTGACATTAGCCATATTGTATTTTAGATTATGCCAATTGTTCTGTAGTGCCTGAATCTGTGGAAATATTTGCAGGCTTCTCTTAGGCTTTCTTTGGCATTGAAAAGCCAAGACCAGGGCATGCATAGCAAAACCTGATGTTTATCTTTCATACAATACATCTATATTATGAGAACAGCCAGAATATATATTTTTAATTAGGGTCTTCAACTTCAAACTACAAAAGGTGAGCCACGTTCTCATCTCTGTACTGAAAGCCTGTCTGAGTGCTTCCAGCAGGAAGCCCAGGCTGAATAGAAAGTGGCTCCTCTGGAGTTTTCAAGCTTCAGAGGCTAGACTTCCAGATAATCAGCTAAGCAGCAGTGACAGAAACACTGCGCCCAGTGACACGATTCAGAATTGTGTTGCAGCAGAAAGTTGTTCTGTGATCTTACGCACCTCCAGAGACATTTATTTCCCTGTATTTTGGTCTATATGCGCATGCTGGTTGCTCTTGTATTCTGCAGATGAGGACTGCAGTTTGGTACCTGCATGGTGTGCGCAACTTGCAACCTTGCATCATCACTACCCCTGCCTAGTGCCCTTTGGAAGAAGCTCTGCCTTAGTGGTAAATGCAGTGCTTTGCAACAGTGACATGGGAAAATGCTCCATGAGTTCCCTTCATAATCCTATGCTATGATATAAACATAATGTAGGAATAAAATATGTGCTGAACTCGGCTTCAGCATAAGGGGGAATTTCTGCATGGTCCTTCTCAAATTAGAAGAGCATCTATATAAGGTTTATTTGACCTTTTGTGTTTATTCTCAGGTTTCTCTGTATTTTTTAAGCCCTCTCAAAGACACTTAATTCTAGATGCACATTTTTCTTATGTATCATCAAGAGAGCCAGTCTTCTGCCTCTTTTGATACAACAGCTGTTGATACCAAATAACCTCTCTTTACAAGTTCAGTTTCAGAGGAACATATTTGCCCCTTTTGCTCTCATGAAATGGGAATAAAACATTTGTATATTTTTCCCTGGGTACAAATAAGGGAAAACTAGTCTCAAAAGAAAACTGATATGTAAAACAATATTCTCTCTACTGATCTTTCCTGCTCTCCCATCTCAAATTGCAGATTAAAAATTCAATAACCCAAATGTATTCATATAACATTACAATACTTTTAAACTTAAGAAAACAAAAACTAAACCATTGGTTTGCTGAACTTTGTTGGGGATAAGGTTAGCTTAAGTACTGCCTTTGGGGCAGGTGTTTTTGTTTTGCCTTTTTTTCTTTTTGGTTGTTTGATTGTGTTTGTTAGGACTGGTATTATATAAACATATCTAAGTTATTGCAGTATTTCATTTTTAACTAGAGAGCAGCACGAATCAGGAGGAAACAAACAACTCTGAAATGAGAAACACCACTGAGAGGATTCAAGTGTCAGTAGCAGGTGTCAGCAGGGCACTGGCCGTTCAAACCATACCCCTTCAGGATGGGGCTGGTACATCATGATTTTGCTGTATCCACACTTGTGCAAGAATCTGGCATGTTTTTGTCCCTTAGATACCTTTCAGAATAATCTGCTCTGGATGAAGAACATAGAAGTATAAAAAGTGGACTTTACAAAACTGTGTCATGTGCCTGCAGAATTCACTGTTAGAAAGTGTTTCAAGATACAAAGTAAAATTAGATTTTCGCAGATTTTGCATGGCACAGTAGGTCTTCCTTGGTTCAAATAATAACCACTTTTTTCTAAATCAGTCCAGGGCTTAAAATTAGTATGACCTCTTACTACCCTTGCTTTTGTTTATGGTCATTAATTTTATATTATTGCCACCTATTTTTTTTCACGGTAGGGAGGGAGGGGCATAAAAAAAAATGCAGAAGGCAAGGAATTAAAATCAACAATCACAAATTTTCTATTTTTCATATTCATTTATCTTATCTAGTGTGGCAAATTCATCTTTCCCTCTGCCTAGAAAGTTCAGGACACAATTAAATTAGTGAATACATGCAATAAAGACACTAATCTATGGTAGATTTCTCAAGTAATACTTATGTATATAATGAAAGCTTATTTCACTGAAACTGAACACATATTGCCTTATATGGACAAAAAGAAAGCCAAAATTTAACTCATGAAGTTATATATTGTCTGTAATAAGAAAGTTTTAAAACTCTCTAATCTCAGGATTTATCATATTATATTTAATGTGTTCCATATGCTACAATTAATCTTCAAAAAAAACATATGGAGGATTGGAAAAATGCACAATTTTACCTGTTGGTGTCCATTCAGTTACAGATGAACTGATTTGGATCCATGTATATCTTTTCAGGTACATGTTTTTGAAGGTAACTTATTTATGGATTATTCATAGTTAATTCTGTCTTTTGATCAGTCACTAGGGTGGAGACTGTGTAATTATCCGAACGAAATTTTTGTCAGACCAACTATCTTATAATCACTGAATGGTTTTAAAGGCCATAAGAATCAAATAATACTGTATTCTTTTTATTATTCCACCAAATGCAGTATATCCAGTACATGTATATAAAATATTTCCTGTCTCAAAGTTAAAATTATGTAAAATAGTTACTTTGGACTTCTAATTCAGGCTCTATTCCTAATTTTGTGACAAGACCATAAGCCCTAGACATGGCAAGACTTTTCCAACTCTTCACTGTGGAACACTGACTATTGCAAAACTGCATTTCTGAGGTGCTATACTCTATTATGAGAATTTAAACAGAAATCCTAACACCTTCTGCAGTATATAGGAAATGGCAACACTAAAAAGCTATCACAGTGTGTGAGAATCTCCCTGAAAGAACCACGAGGAAATGCTGAGGAGCAAGATGGGGTCTGTAGCACACCTTTCATGAAAAATAAAGGGAAACATCATCTTGCACTTGTGAATTTCCTCCTGAAGTCAGTCAGCAGCATTTGGCACACACTGTAATTGGAAGAGAAAAGTATCTTTTCAATATACTTTGGAAGAAAATCTTTTTCTTGAAACACACCATGCACCCTTCTTCCAGAGTGTCCCAACACAGGGATGAACTCCTGTGTTTGGGCTTTCCCCAGCAGTGCTGCCAGCAGAGTCCTCCTTTGCCTAAAATGACAAAGCTCAGGGTGCCTGCAGAGCTAAAGCACTGTGCCCTTCAGAGAGTGAGGGGCTCCCCTACCTCCTGAATAACTTGAATATTCTCATGTAAATGCAAAGGTCTGCAGTTTGTATAATCTCTGTTTTATTTTGTGTCTGGTTTGGTGACCCCAGGGAGAGGTGTCAGAGACAGCCAAAGAAAGGGCTGTATGCTAATCCCTGTTTACATGTTTGGGGAGGTTGTTTCTTTTAGGGGGCAGTTTTGTGTGTGTCCTTTAGGGGATTTGTGGGTTTGGCTTTTCCATTCCCTTCTAGGGCATCATTTTGAAATAAGGAGTACATAATCAAGCAAAGTTATTGAATTCTGTGTAGTGTCTCTATAACTCAGTGTTATGAAGAAAACCTTCAGTCAAGCGTGGTTTTAATAACTGCAAACAGATGCCAAAATATTAATGGATTTAAAAGATATTATCCTCTTAGGTCTCCAGAAGAATAATTTAAAGTTTTTATTTTTCCTTGAGCACTTCTTTTTTTTCTTTTTAAAAGCTTTTCATTTCCAAATATCAGTGTTTCCTACCTTTTTTTTTTTTTTTAATACATTTGAACAGGTTTTATGCTTTGTCAGCACTCAGTAAAAATGAAAGTCTTTTCAAATGACCCGATTATCCCTCTACAATATTGTTGATACAGGGAAGGAAGAGCAGTGGGAATGACAGCAACATAACAAATGAGAAAAGAGAGTGACAAGGCTGAAAAATGTAGACCGAAATCCCTACCACTAAGGCTCCACAATAAATTAAGTTGAATTCTTTCAGTAAGTTATGTCTGCACATCACTTGAAATCTCAGTAAATAGGATGGAAGTTTTGTTTAGGGAGTGGTCAGTATTTCACTTATTTGACTTCACTCCGGGAAGTCTCTGGTTTCTGCAGACTCTGATGATACCTTTGCCTGTCAAATCCCCAGAGAGCATTGCAGGAATGAATGCTGTCTTCCTCTACCTGCCTGTGGCAACAGCGCTTCAGCTCACACCTGAGGGAGATTTCTTTACATGCTGGGACTTGACCTTATCAGTTATTGACACTCATGGCTTGGTTGGAAATCATCTTTTTTTCTGAGCAACATAGGTTTGCTCCCAGTTGCAAGGATTTTGTCTGCACACTGTTTATGGGAGTTGCCTTGTTCTTGAGGAATGATGTGCTTCCCACCTTTCAGGTTAGATGGAGATCCCTCTCCATAAGTTTCACCAAAAATTGTGTTGTCTGTAGAAAATCAAAGATTCCTTCTTAATGGCCGTAGATAGCTTGTGAATGTGTCGAGGGCGTCCCCACCTCAGAGCTGCTCTGCCCTGGCAGCTCTCCTGGAAAGAGCAGTCTCAGCAGGACTTCTGCCCCTGCCCCAGGTCAGCCCTGTTCTGTGGTCCCTGCTCTTGCATTGGCCCCACAATGTATGAGATCATAGGAGGTTGCAAGGGACTGACCAAGCTGAAAATTAATCACTTCAGGATTGAGGGGTGAGGGGCTGCAGCAACCTGTGCTTCAATTAAACTGCTCCGTAACTGGAGCTACACCTGCTCTATCCCATCCTGAAAGTGCAGTTCCTCTCCTCTCCCATATGTGTGTTTCTTGAAGACCCTTCTTGATCCTTGCTGCAGGAGAAGTGAATCTGAGTACAACTATGCCTGTGGTATTTACTCTTCCACCTTCTTGTGTTCCCTAAATTGGATTATAAAATCAGAAGCTTCGCTTTTCCTAGAGATTGTATCTAAATTTACATTTTTGAATGGGTTCTTAAGTTGTGGTTTCTTTAATTTAAGTGATTTCTGGTTGCTCACAGTGTTTTCATGACTGGCAGCATATTTTATGAACCACAGGCCATAAGATGTGCACAATGGGCAAGGACTACTTCTTAAACTGCCCTGAAACCATCCATGACAAACTGATGGTTGAGGTGCCAAGTTGGGAACTTGAAGGTCTTTCCCCATGGTTGCTCTGTCCTACTCTTTCAACTTTAGGAACATGTGACATTATGTGGCCAGAAACTTCATTTCATCTTCAAGAGGGCACTGCTTTTGCAGTCCCTGTGAATGCAGCTCTTCTTTGTGAGTCCATGGCCCTTTTTTGCCTGTGTTACAACTATATGATCAACCCTTTAAGGCTTAAATTATATTAAATGCTAACACTCAGAAATAGGCTGGGAATCATTTTGTATTCAAGTAAGGATAGTACAATCCTATGAACAGTGATTAGTTTCCAGTTCACTCCTCTGGTTCACAGGTGTCAGTATGGGTATAGTGACAGAGCTAGAATACATGGTTAGTGACTCGAGGAACAGAAAGCCCGTTGTATCCTTGATTTAAATGAATTGTAACTGCTGTGCAGCCACACTAGAAATTTATATTCTGAAGTTGCAGAAAGCTGACGGACCAGCAAACATGCCACCAAAGAGAAGTGCCACTTCTACTTACCTCTTTGCATGATTCAAAGTAATCTGACATCATTTGTCCCCTATCTTTTTTCTAAAGGTAAGGGTAGATTCCCCTTGCACTGGACATACCACACATCACAGCAATAAACTGGTGTGCCACCACTTCTTTTCACACTCCAGAAAGAATAAAGCATCTTTTGATCTTGATAAATCCAGAATGCTGGGGTTAACTGAATGAATGAATGAAGCTCTGGGCTGAGCACAGGTCTGGGCTTTCACTGAGTACCATTACTTGTATCATTGCACAGATTTTAGTGGCAAGCATCAGTTTACATGTGAATATAGAGTAAAACTGGTGGTACCTACATTGCACACGACTCCGTCACTAGTTTCAGAGTATTTTTGTGTTTCAGGGAATGCGTGTAATTCTTCAGTCTCTGGGGTTTGATTTGGAGTCTGACTTGTATGTACAAAATCCGTGGGAAAATTTAAACTGTCTTCATTTTCTATTTAAAAGAAGACTTAGCGTCAAAACAGGATTGGTTGATAAGTAACTGAAGAACTACTGCCTGCTGTATGGTTACTAATACAAAATAGTAAAGATTCCACAGAAGAGACTGCATATTGGCCATATGTCTTAGCAGTGTTCATGAGAGGATATTCCTTCATTTTGTGTCTCTGCCAAGGAAGTGATGTAGATCATCTTTTTACCACAAACTCACTGCTGTGTGCAATAGTACCCACATTTGCATGTGACTGAGAATTGAGATATTTATGCTGGTTGGATTTGTAGTTGTATTCAGGATGACAGAAAGTTCAGTCTTTCATGACCTTCCAGCTGTTCCAGAAAGAGCCTACTTAGTGAAACACTATACTATGGTATTTGCTATGTTCTGAATTTATTCTTTATATTTAGAAGAGGGATTACTTCCTGAATAAAGGCAAGTGTATCTTTGTCCCAAACCACTGATTTTAGCAGTTCTACAAGTGGTAATAAAGAGCAGACATAAAATCACTTGAGCCTCTACATCAATGCCAAGATAATCTTTATTTTACTGCTACACCTCGGCATTTATTATGAGAATTTACCTCCTCTCAGTTTATGCAAACATGACAAATTTTTAGCTGTATTGCAATGTATGCTATATTTTTGCTAACCTTTATTTCATATGAGATAATGGCAGTTTTTATTTTTTTTCATGTAATACTTCCATAAGTGTTGGCACTAAAATCCTATCGTTGTATATCCAAAAGCTTTATTTCAATTTTGTGAAATACTGCTCATCATAACTTCTTTTTTTAAAAACTTCTTATTCCTGTGGCTTCTTTTCCTGACTTACAGATAATGCAGTTAATATAATATGAAAAGTAACCATTGTCTCATTGTTGCTGATTGCAGCAACAGAATATGAAAGGAATATTAGCCATCTTTTTTTAGTAGTGCAGTAAGTGCAGTGCACAGGGGGGCATGGATGGAATTTACTATGGGATGTCATTATCTCTTCTGAAAAACCTCAGTGTTTGTTCATTGCAGATGCTGTGTTTTACACTGATACACAGGCTAAATTATGGAAGTGTTTCTTCGGATTCTTCTTTCATGAATGATGTTTTTATTATTTTAGTAAATTTAAGAGGCTGTAAAATAGCAAACAGAGTAAATACAATTTTCTTTCCATACTGAGAACCTGAAGTCCATTTGGGAGAGTTGTCTCCTGAGAAAATGTTTTGGAAGTTATGCCAATCCTTTCACAATAATTTTAATTATTGTTGCATGAACATTATACAGAATTGTTCAAAGGAGAACTCTGGATATGATAAATTTCACAGTACTCATTTACATGATTCAGAAACAGTAAGATTGCATTTCCTATATAGGTATAGCAGTCTAAGTTCATGGTTTCTTCCTCAGTTGTCCTTTTGGTCCTCTCATATCTGCCATTCGTCTAACACATACCTACCAGTACACAGTCTCTAGATTAGATTTGAAGTAAGCTGATTTTTATCAAGCCACTGGGTAATTCTGACTTCTAAGTCTGACATTTTTGGTATTGTGCCATGGCAGCTGACCTATGTAAGTCAGGGATTCCTCTATCACCAGCATACTGAAAAATATCTTGGAGCATCCTTTCAGCACATGCCTGTTCAAGGTAAGAGAGGGAAACACTTGCTTTCTGCGTATTAAAAATGTAATAACTGTTATGTAGAATTAGGGGATGAGCTCTGTTTTCATTTGGGTTTATGAAGGCTTTGAAGGAGCAGCTGTGTGGACCTGTCACGGCATCACAGTAGTTTTGCATAGATAACACACTATTATCATTGCACTGTTCTTCAATCCAGGAGGAAATTTGTGACAGGTTCTTCTTGAAATCTGTTATACTACTAGGAATATAATAATTTAATGGGGCAAAACTAATTCCTGTGTCAAGGGAGTTTGTCTGTACAAAATGCTTTGCAGCAGGAGTGTTCGGTATGTTCTTGGTGCTTTTATTTCAGCTCAAAGAGCAGAATTTTCTCTTAGTGAGAGTGCTGAAACAGGCAGTATGTTTTCCTTTATAATATTTAGTGTTGCATGAGGAGTAGATAATCCTCAATTCAAGCTGATAAGCCTGAAAGGGATTTCAGCTGCTTGTTTTAGCAAAAAATCTTTTCTCCACCTGCTTTATTTTTTTGTTGGTCGTGAGTTCTTCTAATAAACAGTTTGCATTATCAACACAACAGGAGGTTATTTTTTTGTCCAGCATGACAGACATTCTGGCTGGCTGACCCATCAGTGTGGTGTGAGATACACCAAGAAAAATAACTGATTCTGATCTAGGAAACAGTGTGATTATGAACCATTCTCATCCTGTAAAAGAAAATAACATCTTTTGTAGAAAGCATCATTTCATAAGCAAATTGAGCTGGTAAAAAACTGCTCAAACATAAACATATGCTCTTAAATAGACATTGCATCATCCAGGAAACTCACGTGGCAATCCTTTCCAATTAAAGACTAAGGTAGTCAGTTATTCAACTGGCTTTTACAGTGGAGGTCTTCTCATATGTCTTGACAGAAATTTATGTCAAGAATTGGTTTCAAAACTTATCGTATAGTTTGCATAAATGATTACTGTTCTTGTGATGCCCTCTCTTAGGAAAAAGAGCATTAGTTTCTACAACAAGACTGAGAACACTTCATTTTACAGATCCTAGTTTTCATCAGCTCTGTAGTGTGGAAAATGGAGATTATGTTGTGAATATTCTGGTAGTATTCACAGTAATCCTGGTATCTCAGTCTGAGGTGATTATAGCATTTAGCTCTTGTTCTTTTCTGAAAGAGTAGGATGGAGAATGAAACATTTTCTTCTATCTGAAATCCAAGTTTGCGATACAGTTCAGCAAGGAGAAGGTCTTAAGTGGTGCTGAAACTGCCATCTTACAACCTCAACCATCTTTATTGCCCAGTGGTCTTCATAACAACGGCTGACAGACTTTGGGTCTGTTTTAAAACTTGTATATTAGGCAAAGCATTCTTAGAGACTTCACTTTTTTAAAACATATTTTCACTTTTCCCTGTTATGAAGATATACCATATTAAACTCTTGTATAAAGATTTTCAAATACTTTAAATTTTTCTTTCATTTGCCTTTGTTAAAACAAAAGCAAAAATCTCTGCTGAAAGCAGACTAAGACAGGCTTTTACATTAGGAGCATTATGAAGTACATTGCATTGTGCCGTTTGTGCTGATATGATTTTTTTAGCTGAGAAAAAGCGAGAGAGAAAGCCAAAATCATATCGAGTCAGAAACACTAATACTTAAGGGAATTGTTCTATGCACTGCATATTAAAATAATAAATGATTTTCATATAAAGAGCACTGCACATTGGAATTTTTAGAACTCCCACTTACATGAGTAGTGCTTTTCCATTTGTTTTAAAGAAAGACTTAATGTCTTAAATAGCAGTATTGGGAAAAAAAAGATGAATAAAGATCCTTCTGCAAGGCATTTCATTCGAGGAAGGCAAAAAGAAAGGGAATGCATTTGGGTTTTTTTTAGTTATTCTTTTCTTTGTTAGATATTTGAAGGTGAAATTTCATTATTGGCATTATACTATTTCAAAAACAAAATGTAAGTGCAATTCCTGTACTGTCTTGTCCACCAAGGGATGATCTTCTGGGATTTTTTTGCCTCCATAACTTGAACAAGATACTCGCTGTCAGGACAAGTCACCTGAATGGTACTTGAATCCAACTACCCTGTTCCAAAACCAGCCCCTACCTTCCACCCTGGGTAGCATATGATGCATATGCTCATGCAATAAGCTGGTCAGGAAATGCAAATTCTAATCAAATTTTTTCATCCCTCACTGGAATGATTTATTATATGTATTCTCTAATATTAAAATAGCATGGCCACAGTGAAAAACAACTCAGAGCCTCTTTATCATATTGGCTGGGAATTATATTACGGGCCAGAATTATGGTCCTAGGAATTCTTGCAAGGATCCTGTCCATTTCATCAGAAGAAACTGGACTCCAATTGTGTCAATAGCCTGCTGCTGCCCACCAAATCCTCTTGATATTTCTCTGTCTGAGCAAGGCTGAGAAGGAAAATGAAATAGGGAAAAAACGAAGAGGCCAGGATGGCAAAACATGTTCCTGTCTCTGTAACCTGGTAGATTATGGATAAAACAATCTTTCCGGTGATGCAATATTTTTAAAATACATAGGAAATAAAATTGCTCAAACTGCTGAGCATGTGTGCTGTGGAGAAGCACAGTGCAGCGACACATTTAGGTACTGCATCTCTGTTCGTTCTTGTGCTTGGATTGAAGTCTGGGGACCTGTAGTTTTACAGAAACATTTGAATATCCTCATGATTTGAACTGGAGAGGTCAGAGCTTTCTAGACCTCATCTCAGTTTCTCTGCAGTGGTGCTCAAATTAGCTTTGAGTTCATGGTTGCTTGTCACTGTTCTCTCATCCCTCTCTGAAATTTCTCTCAGCTGCTCACAGCTTACTATTCCAGCTAATTAGGTGACAATGTAATAATTGATTTGTAGGTGCTTGCTAATTAAAGTTAATCATGTATGCACAGTTGTGATATTCTCGTTTCAGAGAAGTGTGGTCACAGCCAGTGAAAAGGTGGCAGGAGTGAATGTTTCAATGTGTATGCATAAGTTTCATTTGAGCTGAAAATGCTTCCAGGGACTGAACAGAGAGTCAGTATCTGAGGGTATACCTTAGGTATCCCAATATTAATCCATAATTTATTGTAATGAAGATCCTGCCTGAGTGGCTAAAAGCTGGGACTTGTTTTCATTCTTCATTTTCCAGCCTACAGTTTGTCCTGTAGGTATAAAACACTGGAGAGTTTTAGTCTAATATTAGTCTGTAAATGTCTGTGGTTGTCCTGTCTTGAGTGTTCATTGGTAAATATATCCAAGGTGTTTTTGAAAATCAAGGAGAGAGCATTGTGGATGTCTTCCTTATCCTTATGCCAGTGAATGTGGACTCTCTGTGTGGTTCTAGACCATCCTATTTGCATCTAAATCTTGTTGTGCATTATTCCTGCTGCAGTTGGAGGTGGACTTTGTTAACGATGTATTTTTCCATTGTTTTTAATCCTCCCTGGACTTTCCTAAGAATGGAACTTCCCTGCCAGTCTTTTGGAAATAAAAGGGCTAAAGGATTTACAAAGTACTTCCTTCTTTTCCCTGCATATCAGAAAAATATGATTTTCAATTCAGATGGTAACATGGATTAAATTGGTTCTGCTCTTGAAAAAGTTCATCCTAGTATAAGGAAATGTGGTCTTTGGGTTTCCACTGTGGGTATGGCCATGAATAGCAGTGCTGGATCAGAAATCCACGGAGATGCTGTGAGTGTAAAAGTGTGTGAGCTCATGAAAGTGCAAAGTTGCAGCTGAGGAAGGCACTGTGCTACCTCCTGAGCTGGATAACAGGTGAAACCTTATTTACCGGTTCAGTTCCAAAGAAAATAAATGGGTAAGGAGGTTCACTTTCATTTACCACCTCAGAAACAGGCTGGTAGTCAGCCAGAGACAAGTATAGCACAGGAAACCACATCCCTGCAAACTGAGGATCTATGGATTAGTTTCTCACACATGAACCAGGCCTGAAGTGCATTTAGCACCTTTGTTATGTCCCTGACACCTTGCTGGATGTTCTGCTTTTCTCATGCCTGTGTGCATACTGCCGAAGTGGGTGCCCCTTTCTCACCACCCAGGAAATGTCATGAAGTGTTGGTAAGAGTTTTCATTTGAAAGAGAAGAGTGCTAAAGTACTTCAGAAAGCTCAGCTTTAGCAATGACAGTGTAAATGGTTTGTTGAGCTGTATGTTACAAATTGCAGGTATGCATCATAGACCCATTTGTTTTCCAGAAGTTTTGTGGTTTGAGTTTCCCACCCCTCCACCCACCCTTTTTAGTGACAGCTCTTAGTAAGACATCCTTAGAATTGTTTATCTGTTTGTACAGCTTATATTCACTGATCCCAGTCCTGCCCTGCCTCTGTGCTGGACTGCAGCCTGGTACAGTTGTAGGACAGGAGTCAGAGTTAGGGATCATCTTCGATATGAACCAGCTTTAAGTTGAGGAGCAGCTTCAGGGATGAGTAACAACACGAAATTGTATATGGCTTTAAGTACAGAATGAATCAAAGAAGCAGGAGAGCAACTGGTTGTCTTAACCATATGAAACTGCAAGAGAGGACAGAGATGTGAAGAATAGGAAGAGGTTTTGCAAATTGGTTTGTGCTACATGTCTATGATAAGTTGTTCTGTGCCACTTTGGTGATACAGAACAGCCACAAAGCTAGTTTAACAACTTGGGGTTTTTGGATTTACTGCTTCAGCAGAGCACTGCGAAACAACTGGAGTGTAATGATGAATCAGTCCTGTTTGTTTAATTTTGTTTTGCATACTTGAGCTTTACAGCAGCATTATTAATGGCTAAAACTTGAGAAACATTCATCTTTGTTTATAGCAGAAGCTGAAATAATTGGGGAAAAAAAAACAAACATGTTTTCCCTCTGGTTTTCAACTTTTTCAATTAAACTGCATTTGAATTTTCAGTCTCTTGAGACTCATTCTTCAATATCTTTTCTCAGGGTTGAATGTGTGTATCATTTCCCCAGAGCTGAATTCCCTAAGGCTAAGAGTCACTTTATATATTCCTTAAATATATAAATAAAGAACAAATGCATTGAACAAATACAAAGGAAGAACAATGCTGTAGAAGTAGTCATTATCTTATGCAGTTATAATTATTACATGTTGTCTTTTTTTGTATCTCTGCTTTGCCTTGGATATTCTCTTACCTAATTTTCTGTGCATATGTTGTACTTAACTGTTGCTTAACAACATACTGGACCAGTTCTTCAGCAAATAGACTCTGCTGATGACGGAGAAATTAGAGGTTAACAGTGTACATGTTGTGAGTCCTGCCAAAGACTTTAGACTGCTTCCATTGAGTTCAAAGGTGTCGTTTAGGAATTTAAACTGTTTAAATTGTGGAAATGAAATCTTGAAGAGTGGTGAAAATTATCAGCTGGATTCTTTAGTAGCCTCTTAAAAATTTTTGGTTCAGTGCAGATCTTCTCTTGGGCCAAAGAGTTTGGCATTTTTGTTTGTATTGCACTTACTGCTCCACTACCTCTTATAACAATGAATGATAGTTAAATCTGGACCATCTCTCTATTTGATGTCGTTTGATTACTAGTTTTCTAAGACAATAACTTCACAAGCCAAAAGGTGAGAGGTGGGCTTCACATATTTGTGTTCAAGTGGAAAGAATTTGTCTCTACCTCTTTCCAGTTTATGGTGATTACGTTTATTCATTTTCAGCCAGCTCTAGAGGAAAAACATAAACACAATTGAAATGTCCTGAAATTTAGTAAAATACAATTTCTCAAGTGTTTTTCTCCTCTGGAAGGCTTCACAGGATGAAATTTGAGGAAGGGTCTATATTTGTCACTTTTCTTACAACTTACATCCAGAGTCAATTTTACTTTATTGCAAAAGATGGGTCCACAGAGATTATCCTGCAGTGTTATGAATCATGCTCCCATCCACCAAAGAGAATTCGATAAACATCTAACTCTCAAGGTCTGTCTGCAAAACACAGCTGCCGGCTTAGGGATTCTTGTAAAGCAAATGCTTTACTCCAATGCCGCATGCTTTAGAATGCATGGAATGGTGGATACACAATGATTGCAGGGGGAATAGAGTAGAAGTCGCATAGATAATAAAAAGCCAGATATTCTCTGCCAGAAATAAATCACACTGATTTTTTTTCAAAACAGCTAAAGGTAGTTGTAAACTCTTTATTTACCTGTGGATTTTTAAAATGTGATTCTGAGTGAAATACAGAATATTCACATTGAAAATATGTCGAAGTTAAATTGAAATTTGGGTTTCATGTCTTTCCATGTCTGTGGTTATCCACTTCATTATTAACAGCATATCCTAATGGGAAATAAGGCCATTATTACATTCTGACACTAAAAACTGTAATTCCATTGCTTCATTAAGCAGGTACCAGTAAGTTCTATTTCCCATGTGAATTATTTTCCATAAGTCAGATTATTGCAAACATATGAAATAAATCCACATAGGAAATCTGATTTTTCTTAAAACTGCCAGTGAATAAACACACATGGAGAGCTGTCTTACTACTAGTCATTTTTATTGAGTTCTACTACCTTGAATGTCATTAAAGACAGCATCATTTTGAGACATTAAAGGTACCCTCAACTTTTTTAGAAGAATCCATGCAAATGTAAGAATTGTGAGTACATATAGCTTGCAATTTCCTGTAATCTTCTGCAAAGTTAGTGGTACTTATTCCATAGTAAAGTTTAGCAGTATGCGCCCATGAACACAAAAAGTTCACATTTTTAGTAGTGCAAAGATTTAGTTCAATTTGGGTTGCTTGAAAGCAACAGATTTCTTGTTTGCTTAAAGTAAGGAGGCTTTAGAGATATCTGGAGGGGTTTAGCCACTTATTTTTTGAAGCTGGAATGTCGCCCTTTATTTTGTTTTTCAGTTTCCCCCTCAGTGAACTTGCCCTGCTCGTGGGCGTGAGCATCAGCCATTTCTGAATCCTGCATCCCCACGGGTGGCTGCTTTGAGGCTCACCAGCAGCAGTGCTGCCCACTTCCCTCCTGGCTCTGCCCCCTGGAGATCTCGACGCTCACACTTCACTGGGTGTCACCAGCATGATTTGGGCAATGCTGTGAAGACGAGGGGTTTGCACAGCTGGAATTGAGCCCACTGCACTGCCCAGCTGCCCAGCAGGGTTGGAGGTGTCTTGTGTCTGCTTCCAGGCTGTGTTTGCGCAAATGGGTTTTAAACCAAATCCTTTCAGCCTGGGGATCACTGACACAAAGCCTTCCAGGTTTGCTTTAGAGCCAGCTTTGTGTGTGGGTGGAATTTTAAAGCATATTTATTTGATAAGGCTGCAGTCTCTGGGTACAGAAAGCACCCGTTCATTAACAGCTCCTGCTTCCCTTGGCTGCGAAGCGGCAGGATGGCTTGGAAGAGCCTGGCTGGCAGGTGGCTGCAGAAGCACTGGCCTGTGCCCCTACATTCACCCAGGCTCTCAAGACACACTGAAATTGGGTGTTCACTTAACAGCTCCAGGACTGCAGCATGGAATTGGCATAAAGCTGTCCTGGTATTTCCTTCTTTGCATAAGGTAAAGCACTCAGTGCAGCAAAGTGAAATCCTAGCTCTGTACTGGCGCAGGACAGTGTTTGGATCTGCTACGCCAGTTTAGAGCAGCCTGATTTGCACTGAGAAAAGATACTGTGGCAGCAGCAGCTGGTTCATTATATTTATTTTTTTTTAATTATTTTCACTTTCAATTCTATCTCTCCAGGAGCCTGCTTTAAAACTTGGAGAAGTCCCTTGGAGGTTGTACATTTAGAATGAAGTAAAATAACCAATATCTTGTTTTTCCATTCCAGAGAAGTCACTGCCAAAATACAGCTTTTCTAACAGGATAACTTTTGAAGTTGAAAAGTTGCCTTCTTTCTAATGTATGACCCTTCCAGCTTGTTCTGGTATTGTGAATTATTTACATTTCCTCAGGGAAATGTAAAGATATTTTGGGGTTTTTTTTTCCCATGATGTTTATTGCAGGACTTACATGTAAAACTCTAAAGATACCTTGGTAGATAATTCAGTTTGTGGCTCTGCATTAACAGGATTACGATGGCTTTATTTCCTTTTTGGAGTCAAAGTTGTCATAAGTGTTACCAGACTTCAAGTCTTTAAAAGTACAGAAGCAATAGTAAATTTGCTGTACAGCTACATGGATTTCATGAATAGAGTTGAAACACCTTGATAAAATGAACGTGTGCTATTTTCTGTGAAAATGTGCTTTCTTTTGGATTTATTATTTTTTTTAATCCTTGATAATAGTTTTATTCAAGAGCTTGAGTCCAAGAACATTCTTTGAACACATCTATAATTGCTTATGAATATTCCAATTATTGAGAAGGCAGTGCTAAATCATCTTGTCTTCATAGAGAAAGAGGAGTGTCATTGTGTGATGAAGACTGTGGGTGGGTAATCAGGACTGTAGAATTTGAAATAATCTTTTTTGCCATTCACATTGACTTTCAGTGGTTGGTACTTTCTTAATTCAATTCTTCTAAATATGTCAATAATAGAAAGAGTCACCTTAGAGGGATACTTAATAATTGCAAAATGCTTTTCAGCTTTTAGCAGAAAAATGCAAAGACACAAAAGTATTTAACTTATTAGTTATTAATATTCTTTTTTTACTTGTGATATAGTCAAATGAGAAGGAAGTTATTCTTCAATGGTTTCTTTATTTAAAATTGCTAGCAATAAAGATATTTTAATGATCTTATGGATATGCAAATACTGACACAATAAAATGTAATACAGCTTTTTCTTTATTAACTTCTGGATTTTTCTTTCTTTTCTAATAGCCCATTTTAGTTCCTATTCAAGTAACAGTAAATTCAGTTTTGTTATCCATTGCCTTCAGTAGAAAGTTCAATAAAATAAAAATTGGAACAGCAGAAATTTTGAGGACTTTGAGTAAATTTTTAAAAAATAATAGAGTACTCTGTGACCAAAGGTTTTGGAAAGGGTTTTCAGTTATTGGCAGTTATCTTGTTGTTTTCCTCAGTTAAGTATGATAGGATGTATCTTACATTTCAGTAGGTTTAATTGTTATTTACACTTGTAATTATTTACAGTGTCTAGGCAGAGTTGAGAAGACAAGAAATGACACATAATATCTACGGTAAACATATTAGAAATACACAGAAATCTAATGGACCCTGGAATACAGGTGAAAAATGAATTTTTATTTTCTTTATGTAACCTGTGTGACAGTCACCAGTTTAGATCAAGAATGACTAAACAGCACATATTGCTACTTATGCCACTCTTATTAGGAATATTCTGATCTCCTACCATGAGAAAGAGATGAGACAGAAGGAAAACCCCTTACAGCTCACAGCCCTCTTGGTGTAACCCCAAGTGCAGTGTTTGAACTCCTCTCTACAGGGATGTAAAAGTTTTTGAAATTTGGTTTCTTCAATTCTTTCCATCTTCTTTTTTAATCTCTTTATAATTGTTAGGTTGATGCAATAGATATTTTTCATTTTCTAAGATAGATTTGTTTGAAATTAGTGCCACACAGATCAGTTCAGGAGTTTCCAGTCCTGAAGCCATTATCTTTAAAAATGTGAGACTCACATTCAGAAGAGTACAGGGTGAAATTTGTACTAGATACTCCTCTCTGTTCACATTGGCAGTGAGGAAAATTTTCCATATGTTTTTCTAATCACGGTATGCTTTTTGCCTAGTGTGTGGGTGTTCTGTGCGGGTTATCTCCCTCTCTTCAAATCTTATTGCCTGAAGTTCACTGTTAGTGTCTTAAGTGGACTTAGTGCATTAAGTGAATCAAGTTTGTCTGCTGATGTGTGACTTTATCTCTTGTTTGATCTAACACCCAGCATAAAACTGATCATTCTGGGTGAAAAAGACCAAACGCCCTTCCAAGACAGTGCCTGAATTACCAAAAGAAATGCTTAAAGGACAGTTTAGTCCTTCTTTGATGTAATTAAAAACAGGACAATATCTGCAATATACTTCCTACACTGAGGTAATTTTAAAATATCATCCAAAATTTATGTGACATTCTGAAAAAGAATTTTGTCTTCTGTGTTGAGAATTATGGATAGTATCAGTTATGGTACAGCATGCAATATCTTTTACAGGTTCAGAAAGTAAAATGCCCTAGATCTGTTAGCCTGGGAGAGAAAAAAAATATCATTAATTGTCTGGGAGCTTCCATAAGATACAGAAGCACACTACATTGCAAGAGTGAAAGAGATGTCAATTAACTGTATTTACTGTGGGTTTTTATGATGGATTGTTACGTACTTAGTCGCATTAATGCAGTGATAAAACATGAAAATAGTGAGATCAATTCCAAACCCCTTTATTTTGCATTGCTTTGGTTGTGATCATGTGTTTCAACTGACATCCACTTGCTAAAATGAGCTGCTGTTTTCCCATGCACCCCAACCACAGCTCAGCACCACTTTGTGAAACGCAGTTTGTGACACAAACGTATGTTTACTATGTAAGAATTATTGATGTGTCTCTGAAAGTTGGACTTACATGTTTGGGCTCTGGCAGATGAGGGTGGGACACATCCTCAGCACTTTAAAGACAGAAGCCCCTCGCAAGACCAGCAGTTACATCGGAGATATGAAAAGAAAGTGCCAGAGCACAGAGCCTGCAGTGATGGAATTTCAGTACTTAAATATCCACATGATGGCAAAAGAAATCAGTAAACACGGGCAAATCCTTATGGCAGCCCTGAGAGGTGATGGCCATCGTATCTCGCTGTTCAGTGCCAGGTCTGTGGTAACTGTGTGGCACCCCTATCCCTCCCAGGATTCTGGGCTGTTGATGTGAGGAAAGCATCACTGCCTCCCTCTCAGCATGGGCTGGTATGCCAGATGTTCACGCAGTAATCTTGGTGAAGAGAGAGGAGGTTTTTTTGTGCTCACAGTCTCTACTAAAAGCAATTAGTTAATATGAAAACTGGTTTTTTCTGTGTGTATAGAAAAATTAAAAGGTTACCTCCGAGCATTAGCCTTGTGTTAGCCTGTGTTACGTGAAGATACACTGCCAAAACATACGATCTCGGAAACAAAAAAGGCAAATTCTATACATAGGAATTTGTGAAATAATAAAACCTAGATTTTTTTTAATCATACAGTAGACACAGAACTTCACAAAAGTTCATGTAATGAACCTTCTATGCATTCCTTTGTTGATCATCACTGCTTAATGAAATAATGAAGCTATTGATACTGTTGTATTTTAAATTGATGATTTGAGTTGAACATGTTTAATGAACAAGCTTCAGATTTTTTTTTCCAAAATGTTAATGCAATACTTTTATGTGCAGTAAAGAGATAATATTTAATGCCTCTTTAACTATGTTTATCATAAAAAGAGTTTTTGACATCACAAGAGAGTATCTTCTCCTGCCTTTTATTCCTGATTCAGATCCTGCTTTTTCTTCCTAAGGCTGTACAGTCTAGGCCACGAGTATACTCTTAGTAAGGTTGTGCTACTGGTAGATCTTGAAGTAGCAATTAAATATAAACAGACAGATTAGTCAATTTCTGTGTATTGTGTACATTCATATATACATATGTATATATGTGTGTATGTACATTCATGCACTTCTAGCATTTTGCTAAGACAAAATACTGTTTCTCTTAAAGTTTTGCATCCAGACTTGACAATTATAATAAAATTCACCATTTCTTCTGTTTCACTGGAGTACAGTTAGTGATATTTCATTCTGCTGAAAATTAAGGTACATAAAATTTACTGACCAAAAACCCCAAAACTGAGAAAATGCCTCCACATTATGATCTATTAAAAAACACTTTGAATTAGATCCTTCATGGTGATGCGAATTCCTTTGGCTCTGTTTTTAAGAACAGTTCTTGCAAGTCCCAAGTAAACTTTTTTATAGTGGTTAAGTTAGCAGCAAAAACAAATTTGGATTTCAGTATAAAAATAGATGCTGTGGGAACAACAAACAATAATGGTGCTGCAACCCTTATCACTGTGGGCAGGAAAAAATGCTTTGAGGAAAGCATATTTCATGCTAGCAAAATACATATTTAATTTCCCTCATTTGATGTGAAAAAAAATTAGATAAATTGATGCAATCTGTAAGTCCAAAATTAAAACCACATGTATGAAATAAATTTGGACCGTTTATCAGTTGGACTAAGTGTGCTTTTCTCTAAAAAAGGTATGAATAAACTCAGCACATAACCTTTTTTAGGCATAAAAGATGTCATGTTGAAATTGTACTCTGTGGAGTTTGTGTCACAACTAAATACTTGACCTATTTGTCATTTTCTGTGTCATAAGTTCATCTTGTGTAGGTCTGTCAAATCAAATGGGAGATTATGGATTTTTCCTAGCTTTCCTAGAGTCCAGAGCAGAGTAACTTGCTTATCAGACTATCCAGTGGACACCCTGGCAACATTTAGCACATGTGAAAATAAAGGCAAGTGAATTGAGCAGCAGAGGAACTGCAGGGACAGCAAAATATCTCCAGTTTCAATGAGGAGCTGTTCAAGCAAAACTTCATAACTACATGTTTTCATATTGGGCAAGACTGCTAGTGTAAGCTAAGTAAATACACATATAGTTACATGAGTTTGAAGAAGTTTAGTACATTTCTTAACTTGCCTGAATTTGTGTTTCAAAATCCTAACTCTTTCACAGAGACAGAACTAATAGAGGTAGGAAATGAAGCACATTTTAAGCTTAAGTTCTCTCCCAGGGCTTTTCCTCATGCCTGTAACAGAAATGTAGGCTGTTGAATTTCTTTTCTCTAGATGAAACTCATGCCTGGGCCCCATTTTTGCCCACCTGCAGTGGAGAGCAGTGTGCTTCTTGGCCCACTGATGTGAAAAGTTCATCAGTGAAGTAGCCACAAGGTGTGTGCTGAGTCCCCTTCAAAGCCTGGCCAGAGAAATACTCCTTCCAACAGGCAAAAGCATTCTGCATGTCTGTGAGATAAGCAGTGCATCACAATCCCCTGGAAAGGCAACTGGCATGTGTTTTCAGTCAAATGAAAAATTCAGGTGATTATTGCAAGAGGAAAGGTAGTTGGGTATGTTCAGAGGTGTGATATGGAGCAGAATATAGGAGATATAGGTATAGGAGCACTATTGTGTTCGGAGAAATTAATTGGAGGAGAGAACAGGATAGGAAAAAGATGTTTTGTGTTGACAATGCCTTTCTCATTCACCTGACCTAGGAATGTTTGTCCTAGGTTCTCGATCCTGAAGAGGATATTTGTTTAGTGGCAGTTCCTCTAGTCTTACACCGTTGAGATAATGCAGCCAAGCCTCTGTGAAGTATTGCTTTTGAAGATAAACATTACAGAATTATAAAACCTGTCAACAGTGACGCTGAGTACCATTCATGTGTAGCCAGCCTGAGGCATTACTGAGCCTACACAGACTTACACACTGCAGGCACACTGGGACCTGCATCTGTTCAGCCCTCCCTGCATGTGTTCTCTGCAAGCTCCCTTTTTGAAGGGTTTCCAAGAAAACAGAAACAGACTTTCTCTTTCTTCATGCTTAAGAACTTACTTTTTAATTTGGAGATTGAAATTGTACCTAATACCCTGTTTCCACAGAGATGCTTCTAAGACAGTTCCTAGAAATAAACCTGGCCTCCTCCACCTCTGTCTTAAGAGTTTTAGATAGCGCCTTTAACCATGTACCTTTTCTTCATCTTCTTTGAACAGCATGATCCTCTTTTCACTGCAAGCTTTTTCTTTCTGAAAAACTGCTATCAGCAAGTCAATCCCAGTCACTCTCAAAAGGATCATTACTTATTCAATAATTATGAATTATTCATAATTCATTACTTATTACTTAACCTTCAAAAGCAAGCAGAAGGTCACACGACAGTAGGACTTTGTTCATGTGACTTATTTACAAGAGCTGGTAATTAAAATAGGACTAGGAGTTCCCCCCATGCTTGTTAGTTCTCTATCTGACAAGAAGAAAAGACCTTTCCTGCTTTCAGGTTATTTGTATTATCCCTGGTCAAGCTCACAGCTTTTACAATCATTGCCCAGAAAGCCTTGAACTTTTCACTATGTTTCTGGCTCCTCTGCTTTACCAAAGCCCTGAAAGGTTTAATATTCTCTCATCCATCTGTTCTCTGCCTTGGCAGTTGTGCTGTGGACTGGACAGGACCAAGGAGTTGTTCTTGTGTGGCTGCTGGATTGGCGTTTATTATTTGGTTGGTTGTTCGTAAATAGCTTCATTGCTTTTCTTTGTCTGTCTGAAAACCTGTAACATTTAATTTCATAGCAATTTGCTGTGATTGCAAACACACAGAATTTGGCACCAAATTCAGAAAATACAGCATATTTTCATAACTTTGCAGTGTTTCCTTGTTCAGCTTGGCTTTGCACTCTGAATCAATAGAAAAAGGTACATTTGAAGATGGTTGTAAAGGTATTGTTAATAATAAAGAAATAGGGAAAGAAACACTTAAGCTGTCTACATAGGAAGGATGTCTTCTACCAAAACTGCTGGGTGAATGGCAATGGAAGATGCCTCAGCTTTGTCTACAGTTTACTGAGATTGTTGTCAGTGTCATTTTTTGTTTGGTTTTGTAACTAGTAGAGATATTTTCATTCAGAACATTCTGAAATCATTAAATTTCACCAAGTTATTCTTGTGTTGATCCAAAATGCTTTAAATTAAAGAGTGAGTTTCTGAATGATGAATAAGACATCAAGTGATAGAGGATAGGTTGCTTATTTTAGTGGATATCCTGGTGGATGACTATACTCTGTGACAACGTGTGCATTTTGCTTGTTTCCAGGCATTTATTTCAGCTTCAGGCCACTAACTCTAATGCTACTGATTAATAGAATGAAGATCCTTTCAGTATTTTCTCTTTTTGATAGTGCATATACACTAAATAGGTTATGGGTAGATTTTCTTTTGGGTAAGGTAGAGAAAATACAGTTTTGGGGGGGGGGAAAAAAGGAAAGCTCTCTGTTCTGCAGATACTCTTAATTTCCTAGTTCCTTTACAACATTTCCACCAGAATTGCATGTATTTGTTTATTATAAGTTTTCCCAACTTTATCTGCAGAGATAAAATTAACTCTTTTCTCTACATTTGTGTATACACATTCCTTGTTCATATACTTTATTGATATTATATTATCATTATATATCCTACTTTTATATAGGATACCTTTTGTGAAAACATTCCTCTAGGAACATCTCTTAGTCTGCTTGAACCAACAGGTCTTCATATTCACTACTTCTGGGTTAGGTACCTGCCCAATAAATAAAGAACACCTTTTAAATCCTGATCCTGCAATCAGAGCCTTCCAGACCAAATGCTCCACCTGAGAAGTTCCACAGATTTCTATGGGATTTTCTGTGGGATCAAAAATTTCCCTTCATGGAGCTGATCACAGGAACATGCTTTGTCCTGGGAAATTGTATCCATATGTCCTTTACCATGAATTTACATGCTGTATTATATATTATATGCCCTTTTGTTTCTCTGCTGTGTAACTCATTTGGTTACACCAAATGGAAAAACCCAACACTTACCACTGTTCGTATTCATTTTGCATTGTCAGCTGAAATTGCTGTTTGTTGATAAGATTTTATGTGCAGTTTGATTTTCACTGCCTCCTCTCTCTGTGCTGAGGGCAGAGAAAATATATCAGTAAATATTGAAGAGGAGAACTGTATTATGACTGACAGTAATCCTAATTCTTTGAGATACACTGGTATCACTAATGTCTGTTCAAGAATGAAGTGCCTAATTTCACTTTGTTTTGATTGCAGAGCTGATTTGTTTCAATCAAAGAATGACAGCTAGTATGATTTTTACGGCAGGTGTCATATGTGCTTTATTTTTTAGTTCTGTGGTCCAAAATTGCAAATAACTGATTTGCTGTGGTGTGGTCCTATCTAAATATAATTATATAAGATCACAAATACAAGACCAAATTGGTGTATCATCTTTCTCAGCTGCATCCAGCAGAACCTGTTTTCAAATGCCTTTCGACCTGCTAAGGAATCTTTCACCAGTTCCAGGGCAACCCTGTGAGAAAATAGAGTCCAGCACCCAGCCAGTTGTTGCAGGCTATCTATGGTCTTCAGCTGTCTCTGCACTTTTGGTAGGCCTGCTTGTGCCCTACTACTTAGTGGATGTCTGCTCTGAATCTGCTGCCATCCTTTACGTCAGTTTTAGTTCACATCTGTCCCAAGTGCATCTATGCTCATCATGCTCACCTATATTTTGTCTTTTCTGCTTGAGCTGTCCCTTTCTGAGTGCCCCCTTTTACCCCGGCATCCCTTGTCAGCATCTTGTTTGCTCTTTCCCATTGCAAACCTAACATTTGCTGTGATTGCATTATTCACACTGCTCATTTTTTGTATCACTTTCTCCTCTGGTACCTATATTGTTTACCCAGTCTATAAGTTCTTCCAGATAGCTATGGTCTTCTGCTGTGTATCTACAAACTACAAAATCCTGTGAGGCTCATCTTTTGCATGGATTTAGGAACTACTGTAGTAAAGATGATTGATAATACTAACAACTGTAATGTAGTTGGTTTATAACTGTATCATAAAGGAAAATGACTTCTTCACCCAGCTACTGATTGTACTTTGTATTTTTTCTACTGTAGATGTAGATATATGTTTCCCTCTATAAAACAGTGTAATATCGTATTTTCTTCTGGGCTGAAATTTTAACATTGATCTATGTCTTAGTTATTTTAAACCAGGATAATCCAACCACTTTGGCATCACTGAAGTTCATTAGATTGCCCCCAAATCAGGTAGAACAGCTTGTCTGATCATAAGAATGTTATTTAATTGTTAGTATTGCTACAACATGTGATGAGTTGACCTTGGCTGGATACCAAGCTCCTCTATCGCTCTGCCTTCTCAGCTAGACAGGGGAGAGAAAATAAGATGGAAGATAATTTGTAGGTTGCGATAACGCAGTTTAGTAAAGCAAAAGTGAGAGATTGCACAAGCAAAGAGAAAAGAAATATTCTCTACTTCCCATCATCAGGCGATGTTCAGCCGCTTCCTGACAAGCAGGGTTTCAGCATATGTAGTGGTTACTCCAGAAGGCAAACATTGTAAGTAACAAATGCCCCCCATGGAATATCCCTTTGCTCAATTTGGGTCAGATGTCCTATCTGTGTTCTCCTCCCAGGATTTTGCCCACCCCCAGCCTATTGATGGGAGGTGGAATGTTGGAGAGACAGCGCTGATGCTGTGCCAGCACTGCTCAGCATTAGCCAAAGCACTGGTGTGTTATTGACTCTTTTCTAGCTACCAATGCAAAGCACAGCACTGTGAAGGTTGCTCTGGGGAAATGAACTCCATCTCAGCCAGACCCAGTACAACCTCCACTCCTTGTTCCATACCATTTGCATCATACTTGGATCTCACATCATTTTTATATATGTATATATACATATATAAATATTATGTATATCTTCTAACTATTCCATTATATTTATTTTTCATTCCTGAAATCCCTTCTTACTGACACAACTTAAATTGCATCCTTGAATCATCTTTATACCCTACATACAGATTTATGCATCTTCATCAACTACTCTTTGTCTTTTCACAGGTAGATATTATTTTCATGAGCTTCCTCTACCCCTACAGATTCTCAGAAACAGGTCATGACTTATGCACCATTCCATCAAGATGGGTGCTTAGGACAGGAAAAGCAGCAGACTTGATTGTTAGGCACCAACACCAGCCTGGCCTGGGCCACTGTCACACACTCCTTGCTCCTTGCAAAATTCACTCTTCATTCGTTTATGTCATTCCTGCTGCTTTACTTCCTGCAATATAGAACTTACATCACAGATTGTATTTCCCCCCAAGACTAAGTCTCCTTCGGGTACACACTGGGTCTTCCCATCCTTCTGCATTACCCACCAAGTACACCCAGGTCCTTGAGCAAAGACAGTTCCACAAGGGGGTTTGCCTTTTCCCATGGGAGGAGAAATCCACACTGCCTTCCCCAGCCACTTCCCTATCTGTAGTACAGGGACCTCATCTCCCCCCACAGTATGGAGTGGTTTAGTTTGGGCAGGACCAGGACAGTTCGCAGATCCTCTGGTGTTAGCCAGCCAAATGGCTTCTGCAAAATTTCCATCCCAATGCTTCCATGGCCCATTGCCTAATGCTCTTAAAACATAGTCTTTAGCAGTCCATTATAGCTCCCAATCTTTCCAGAGGCTTGTGGGTGATAAAGAGTGTGATATATCTGCTCAATGCCATGTTTCTTTGCCCAAGAATGTATGAGGTTATTTCGAAAATTAGTCCCATTTGTCTGATTCAGTTCTTTCCGGGGTGCCATAAAATGTGCCTTTCAAGGCCTAAGACAGTGTTTCGAGCAGTGGCATATTTTACTGGGTATGTTTCCAGCCAACCAGTAGTTGCCTCCACTATGGTGAGTATCTAATGCTTGCTTTGGTGTGCTTGTGGCAGTCATCCAATGCAGTCAATTTGCCGGGTCTCGTCATATTGAAAACCCAACCACCAGCCTCTGTTCCAGGGAGATTTTACTAAACTGGGTCACTTGATTGCAGCACTTTCACATTCATGAATGACCTGTTTAATGGTCAGGTCCACCCTTCTACCATGATCCCATCTGTATGTTGCATTTCTTCCTAGATGTCCTGATGGTTCAGGAGCCCATCAGGCTATAAAGAACTCAGCCTTCAAAGTCTACCTGAGTTATTTCAGTTTTGGCATTCTTATCTACCTGCTCGCTGTTTCACTGTTCTTCAGTGGCATGACATTGGGGCATGTGAGCATCTGACATACCTTCAGGGTCATGTTTTCTACCCATGCGGGGGTGTCCTGCCACAATGCGGCAGCCCAGATGGGTTTCCCTGTGTGTTGCCAACTGGTCTTCCATTGCTGTAGCCACGCCCACAGGGCATTAAGCACCATCCAGGAGTTAGTATAGAGATACAGTATAGGCCACTTTTCTTGTCCGACAATCTCTAAGGCAAGTTGGATGGCTTTCAGTTTTGCAAATTGATTTGACTCACCTTCAGTGGTCTCAATGACTTGTCAAGAACTTTTTTCTTTGCACAAAACACAATAAAAATACTGAAAACAAAAAGAAAAGAAGATAAACTGTCCCACTGGTTTAGAATTGAATTTAGGGAAACAATTAAAAACTACTCACTCTGCCCACACCAGATGCACAATCTATATACATCAATCTATATACATTGTCTAGGCTTTTTGGAAGTCATTGTGGTGGAGGAAGACTTAAGGGAGACATTTTGAGAAGCTAAGCAAGGGTGGTTTTATGATTTCTTTGACGCCTCAAGTGTTTGAAGACTTCATCTATCAGGGGACTAAACTGACTCCAAAACCTTAAGAATTGTAATGTTAGGTAGAAAAAAAAAATTGTCTTCTGTTCCTTTGCAAAGCACTGAAGAGCTGTGGGCTTGCACAGAACCCAGTGTGATATAGTACATCTTTGTGCTCTAAGTTATGGTGAAATTGGGTCTGGCATAAAACCAACCCAAAACTAAGGGAGCTCGTATGGCTCCCTTGATACCTCAGCAGCTGCATGTATGGTCTGTTAAGCAGAAAGAAGCAGAATTTGTGCATTACTATCATTGTTAGCATGGTTTGCATGTTACCCACACCTGTCTACTTCTCAGAGTGCTACGGGACGTCATGTGTCTTGGTAACCTTTCTTTTGTATGCTTTCTTAGCAATCCTAGTCATATTGTTCTCTACGTGAGTGCTCCTCATGCATGAAGGTAGTCTCACACATTCATTATTTGTATTTTTCATCTTTTGTTGTTAAAATAACATGATTGTGGTTTCCTGCAGTGAGCCATTACAGAACTCATTCCTTATATTACTTTGTTGGGGGTTTTTTTGAGAAGAGTAGGGAAAATATTAATTTCCTTTAAGCTGAATTATGCTGCCTTGTTGTCGTAATGAAAATACGGACATTAATATTTACCAAAAATCCCATCTTTATTCAAGTGTTTAAGCTAACAAAGCAAATGATGCACCATACCCCACAAGTGTTTTTTAGCATTAAAGACCATGAAAGCTTGAAAATAAAATTCTGTCACAAATACAGACCTGTATATGTTGTGTGCATAACAATCACAAGTCTACTTACAGTATTAGTACAAAGGGTTCCTTATGACGTTGTTGAGTCCAGTTGAAATAATGACTTCACTAAGAAAAAACTCGATTCCAGACTAAAAAGAAAGTTCTGTGGTGTGCAGCAGAATTGTCATTTCTAGAGATGCTTGAGAATTCCTGCATTTTTCCTGTTGATGTTCAGCTGACCAGTCAGACTGGTTGCGAAGTCCTTATGCCGACTGAAAATATATATCTGACATACTGCTACCTTCCATCTGTCCAGATATACTGACAGTCAGGGCTTCTGAAAAGGACCTGCTCATAATGTCTTTGAGAGCCCCCAACTGGCTGCATGCAGAAAAGCTTAAGGCAGTTCTTGCTTCCTGCAGCAGCACTATGAGAAATGCCCTAAACTTCTGCAAGTTGGAATAAAGGCATTTTCAGCAAAATGAAAATGCATATTCTGTTCAAAGCCTTAACTTGGCTTCACACCTTCTGAAGGATGAGTGATTTGCCTTTGTTTATAGAGGAGGAATGCAAGATCATACTTCAACTGCAAAATTGTAATGAAATATTGGCATGCTAGAATAAATTGCTGCCACCAGTGCTTAGGAACCCTCACTGTTTATCTTGGTTTAGTCTTAGAAACTATTCTCCTTGGTAGATATTAGATAGTGTTTCAGTATGCCACTCTATCTGAAAAGACATCTTAATTAGCATTTACTTTCTAATGTGTGTTTTCTGAAAGACCTTTAAGACCAAATTTTGTCTCACACAGTCATTCTGATTTAAAAGGTCATTAGGATCTGACTGTACACCTCCTTCTGCTGTTATTCTCTCAAGCCTGGAAAAGGTTAAGAGACATTTGTTGGCTCAGGGAGGCAGATGACTCATAACTTCTGGATATAAGAGGGGGAAGTGGCTGCCTGAAAAGATAGAATCTAGGGTGTGGGCTCAGAAGTCCCAAAGTTGTCAACTTAGCAACAGGCTCAATAAAATAAAACAGCCTCAACAGAAGGTTTAAGCTGAAGTTCATGGAAAATCCCTGAAAGGCACTAGAATAGGATTTTGTTTAAATTGTGGACCTGGGGAGAGCAAGTGACTAAGGTACCTATTCACAGAAGGGAGCACTGAAGACTAATGCAAAACGTTTATCCCAGATGAGCAGAGCAAGATCACAATACTGACTACACCAGTGAACTTGAATAACCCAGTTTATACCCTTCTTTTAACTGTTGTGAAATGTTGAAATTTCTATTTTCCGCTGTATTGCCTGTGTCCTGCCTTAGCCTCACTGAAGCAGGTACATAGCATGCAGCATGCCTAAAACCCGAAATACACCTTTTTTTTTTAATTTTTTTTTTCTTTGTGAGATACAAAAGAAATGCATTCAAAATGAACATAAGAAGAAAATAAGAGAAAAGTAAACTGAAATAATTTAGATGTATTTTCCCTCTGACATTCGGATTTCCTGCATGGAAAAATGTCTTGGTGTATATCATAAAAATAATGTTTTGTATTATTATCTCCGTGCCACTGATAAATTCAATTTACCCTTGTTTAAAGCATCTAGCTGCTGAGCAGTCTTTTCTTTGTTTCTGAGCTCAAATAATCTTTTCTGTCTGCAATCCACATCAAGTTAAATTTTTCTCCCATTCCATCATAACACTTTTGATGAGATTCTCATTATCTTCAGAGGGCCAAGCCTGTGTGCCTGCTTTTGTAAAGTTCATATGTTGTGCAGTCTCATCTCCTGAAGAGATACTGTTTTCTCTTATGTTCGACTGATTATATTTTCCTGACCACAGCTGAAATTCATTACAGTGTTTAGCAACTGCTGTCTTTGCTATGGATGGATTTTTTTTTTCCTAACATATTTGGAATGTATGCTTTGTAGTAAAAGGAATTGCTTCTAATATCTTGTATTTTTCAGTTTATTGCTTCAAACGATTGTTTAAGGCACATATGAATCTCCCACATCAATCATCATTAGTAACTTTAGTGCAATGACCTAAGATTGAAAGGTTAAGTAGAGTGCAGGAACATGTGAGGGGAGGACTAAGCTATTCCTGAGCCTGAGTTGTGCAATGTGGGGAACAGAAGCAACAGAACACTGGTTTGCAAGCTGTTCCACTTTGCAGCACTTCAAAGCCAAATCGATATGGATGCAGGTTCTCTGGGCTTTTTATCAGTTTAAATATTTGTAAGCAGATAACAGCAGTGGATTCATAGCCAGAGCTTACTGTATTACACTAATACCTATTTGCTACAACATTTGTGGATCGTTGGAATGGGAATCTATTATGAGGAACTCAGAAGTCAGAATGCATTCTAAGAGAAAGAGAACAAATCTTTCCTTGCATTCACCTGAGGCTGACCAGGAAGTCTTGTACTCTAATTTGAGATGAAGCCCTAATTCGGTCTGTCACTATCATAGTTACCTTTCTTCTCTCCGTTTATACAGCCCCTGTAAACTATTCATTTCTCCAGGCATTCTAGCTCATCTCCTTCTGTTACCATGTTCAGTCAATATTCATATATATGTGATTTTAGAAATGAAGTTTCTGCAACCTGTGCCTGTTTTAATTCAATGATATTTTATGTTATACTTTTAATTTTATGTAACTCCTGATATCTTATGAGTTTACATTGACAACTTCCATCTGCTAGGTTAACCCAAGTGCGCCATTCCTTTAGTAATTTTTTTTTCAAAATTGATTTTTTTTACTTCTTCAAGAAATATCTCAAATTGCCCTCAGCTGAGTAGTTCTAATTAAGAAATACGAACTACATTTCATATAGCCATATCTTTGGCAAAAAGGATGGAAATTCACACTGAAGCAATCAGTTCATTGCATAATTCTTGCTTAATGTTCCCCTTAATGTTCCCCTTACAAGTGTTGTAAACAAGACAGTGGCAAACAAGTGCAGTTCCTAAAGAGTATGGCTCATACCAGTGATCTCTGTGAAGCGAAGAATTGTTTTTCTAACATTTTCTGAGTGCTTCAGAGTCCTGGAGTCAAAATTGGTTTTATAAAGCCTAAACTTAGGAAACCAGTTCCCCTCCTAGGCCACTTTTCCTTATTTGTGTCACAATTAGCTTAACATAAGCCATCTTTGTTGTACATTAGAGTGAGATTGTGAGGTTGTCTGCATAACACAGTACTTATATTTGGCACCATAAATCTTTTCTTTTACCACACTGAGGTCATCTCCAGGCTTCACTCAGGTACATCCTCCCACAAAGTGTTATGTCTCCTTCTAACCACTAGCACAGTCTGCTCAGCAGCTCAGCCTTGCTTGTGGACCATTCATTCCAAACATCACATGGTGACATCCTCACAAATAATCTGACTGCAACACTCTGGCTGATGCCTGTTTAGGAGGGAAAGCTGGATGGACATGTCTTACTAAGCTGTGAGTGCTAAAAGGTCAGGCAGCACTCATCTGATATCAGTAACATGCTATGTCAGTTTTTTTTATATATCCTAGAAGTAGATACTGCTTGTAAGAGTGAGTGACCTGGACAAGCTCAAGAACTGGGTCCATGGGAAAGGAATCTTATGAGGTTTAAAAAGACAAGTCTTAACAAGTGCAAGGTGTTGTACCTGGATCAGGGCAGCCCCACAGTATCAGTCACTGGGGGATAAACAGATCAAGAGCAGCCCTACCGAAAAGTACTCAGGGGTACTGGTAAATGAGAGGCTGGACATTAGAGTCTGCCAACAATGTGCACTTGCAGCCCAGAAAGCCAGCTGTACCCTGGGCTGCATCAAAAGCAGTGTGGCCAGCAGGTTGAGGGAGGTGATCCTGCCCCTGTACTCTACTCTCATGAGATCCCACCTGCAGTACTCTGTCCAGTTCTGGGGTCCCCAGCGCAGGAAGGACATTGGCCTGTTGGAGTGGGCCCAGAGGAGGGCCACCAAGTTGATTAGAGGGATGAAGCACCTTTCCTATGAGGAAAGTCTGACAGAACTGGGATTGTTCAGCATGAAAAAGAGAAGGCTGCAAGGTGACTTAACTGCAGTCTTCCAGTACCTGAAGGGAGCCTGCAAGAGAGATGGCAAGGGACTTCTTACAAGAACATGTAGTTACAGAACAATGGGAAATTGCTTTAAACTGAAAGGCAGTAGGTTTAGATTAGATATAAGAAATATATTCTTTATTGTGAGGTTGGTGGGGCACTGGAACAGGTTGCCCAGAGAAGCTGTTAATGCCCCATCCCTGGAAGTGTTCAAGGCCAGGTTGGATGGGGCTTTGAGCAACCTGGTCTAGCAGAAGGTTCCCTGCTCGTGGCAGAGAGGTTGGAACTAAATGGTCTTTCAAGTCCCTTCCAACCAAAGCCATTCTATGATTCTATGATTTAGATAACCATAGTTGTCCTTCTGGTTTACATTTGAGACAGGAACAGTTGAGGATACCTATACTATATATACTGTACTATACTATGGTATGTTATACTATACTGTACTATCCTATCCTATACTATCTGTACTGTATCTATGAAGTTTCTTCTCAGCTCCAGGACAATTGGTAGTAATAAAATGAAGGTTTCCAATCACTGGAATAAAAATCTGTATCCTACATTGTTGACTATCCATTAAGTAGTAGCACAGAAACTTTTAGCATCTGAGAGAAGAAACAGTATATGATTTCTTTTCTCTTCTCCTATAACATTATCTCCTTCACAATTCAGTAGTGGCCACCACAATTGTCATCATTTAACTTCACTAGCCTGGAGAAAGTTGCCTTATGTTTCCTGTTGTCATCTGCTTTATACCTGTTTTTATCACAGGCACCTCTGACTGGAAGGTCGCATCTTTCCTTAGTTACAGCATCTAACATATACTGTCAGGTAGATAATGTTAATCCTCTTGGTCTCTCAGACCCAAGTATTCAGTCACTTTTAACAAGTTCCTTGCTCTGGCAAATGCTCTCAATTCAGTTTTGACATGATCCGTAGAGACTTTCCCTGATCCTTTTAAAAGTTCATCTAAGTCCAGAAAGAAAAGTTCAGAGAGGTAGCTATGGCCTTGGCAAGTTGAAGTTTGTACAGCCTTTGCACGTATATAAGGGGGAGAAAATAACCCCTAAGAGCACCACAGATTCTGGATTCTACAGGTATGTGGACTTATGCACAAGGAGAGGGGCAGAGAAGCATAACTTCTGGAGCTTTTGTTTAGTGCTTTGCTATTTCCTGAATATTTCTGGTCAATATTAAAAAATGTGGCAGGAGGACATTTTGGAAAAACTGTGTGAGTTTCCAGTTACTGAAAATATTCAAACTTTGTTGGGGGTCAAGCTGTTATTTCCATATGGGCACAAAAAAAGATTCTAATATCTGCCAACCTTCAAGAAAAACACTATCTGCTGGGTGATTTATCTATGAAAACCCTGGCTAGAGTGACACCCAAATTTGGTGTCTTTGCTAGGGTCTATTCCATCAGGAGAGACACCAAATATGAATGTGTATTTTGCAGAACTTAGTAGTATTGGGTAGAACTGCTGACCTTTAAAAAAATATTATTCACACTGTTGGTTGCAATAAAATAGTGGTCCATATATTAAAAATTGTGATGAAAAAGCTGTGTGAGTTCTCTGTCTACCTGATTTCTGTCCCTGAGGTTCAGTGTTGGGAAAATACCCATGGAGCAATAGTGACTTGACCATAGGTACTGACCTGGCCTGACTGAATTCTTGGAGATCTTAGGAAAAAACTTTGCAAGCAGAAGACTTTGAAGTAGAGCACCGTTTATGTCTGTTAGTGTCAAGGCTGCATTGTACTGCATTTAAGACAGATTTTTGTTTGTTTCCTAGTACAGCCTGTTTTAACTTGTTTGTTATAATGAAGGTGAACACAATAAAACAATTATATAAATGTTATAAATAATATTATTTATATTATAAGGCATCGAGGAAGGAAACTTGCTGGCTGAAAGACTTTTGCTGAGTGACTGCATAGTCAGCCTTTAAGGGAGGAAAAATAACAGTCTGAACTTGCCATACCATCCTGGAAAATCCAAGCCTGAAAGTTACTGTAGACAGTCATTCCCTGAAGAACTAGTGGAAAAGTGTATGATTTCTGTCATCCAGCCCACAAATAATGTTTGGAATCTACATCTCTCATCCGTATAGCTCTATGTCATCTCAGCTACCTGGCCATTGCTATCAAACTGCTACTAGTGCTGAAGAATGGGTTTAGAAATACACAGTAGAAACAACTCTACTCCTACCGGAGATGTGCTTGAATAGGTTTTCCTAATCAATTGTCTTTATAATGTTTCCTCAGTCGATAGGGTCGGAACTCTTCTGAGAGCTCGAATGAGATTGGCTAAAGATGCAATGAAAATTACACCCAAAGGGATTGCAAGGGATAACCATTGCACTTATGCAAGTGTTTTTTCCTCATTTTGAGCAACACAGGGATAACTGTTCCTTCTCCAAATCAATTCAGAACAACATGGAAAAGTCCCTACAGGTTCAGACTTGCATCTAATGGTTTTCCTCCTTACATCCGAGCACCGTGGAAAGGTGGTATCCTATGAGACAGTTCTGCCAAATGTGTGAATCCAGGCAGTACTGTTGTCTCTGTGAGTGCCTGTTTTGATAATCAGCACAGTAATGGAGCTCAAAAATCCTTTAACAGTATTTCTGTTCAATTTTGTATAGGATCCTATGCTGATGGAGAAGCAGCACATGATTTGTGCTGAGGTGGGTACATCTGATGACAAGGTGCCCATTTGTGTTCATATTTAACCAGTGTTTTCCTTTCAAGGATGTAAAAGCCATATAAAGTGTACATCAGTGTCCTGTGAGTAAACCAGAGCAGTTAGGAGACTGAAAGCAATGGGGGCTAAATGGGGGAAGCAGCACTGCTGGTTTTTGCCACAGCTCACTTGAGAGGTTCCGCTGCCATAGTGGGCATGGCCCCACAGCCCTTCTGCCATTCACTTGCACAATGCAAAGGCCATGTAGAACAGCAGTTTGGGGAAAATCCAGCCTAACCATCACAATTGGTGCTGCAGTCTTCACATTTCCTTCATCTCTTATGATGATGCTTGTATTTTGTCCTAATATTCTGTGTGTTAGCAACTAGCATTTTCTTTTCTCCTCTGCCCATGGGATGCTTTTCCAAGATGAAACTTAACTTGATTTTTAAGAAAACTCTCTTTTGGAACCATAGTGAGAATCAAATATCAGTTACACTGAACTACATCAGATCAGGAAAGGGGGGCTGAACCTGTTGCAATGACTTCAGCAAGGTATAGTGATTGTTAGTAAAGTCTTACTTTAATTCTCAGAAAAATCTAACTCTCCATTCAGTAAGTATGACTAGAAATCTGCCCTCGAGGATAAAAATCATTGTATAATTTCATAAAGATATTATGCTTGAAACAAATGCAGTTGTTAAGACCGCATTTATGTAGTGAAATACAATTAGGTGTGTATGAACAAAGAAAGTTATATTTTAAAAATCACCCTCAGGATCTCTGCTTAGTGTGTTTTAGGTACAGACTCTGATCTGAGTCCCTACGGTCCATGCAGAGCTTTCATTTCAAAGGATTTTTGGACTGAAACTGTGAGGGGCTGAGGACTGGAACAGCCCATGTGTTAACTGTACATGTAGGATGAAAATATTCTGGTCAGAAATCATTTTTGACTGCTCTAAGCTTACCACTTACATGCATTTGAAAAGGGGTGGTGCATCTTACTAGCTGCTTTACACGTAAGTCTTTCCATAAAAAAGTTCCTTCCTCCTTTGCATTGTGTGTTCAGTAAAGCAATCACTTCCTGTCCCAGGTACTTGGGGAACTTTCTTGCACTACTTCACATATTAAAACACCATTTTTTTAAACCTTTTTTTTGTGTTTGTCTGGTTAGTAACACATAAAGTAACATATGAAAAAAGAGAAGTGCTTGTTCTAAGTTGAAAATACTTATGCTAGGGCACAATTTTTTTATGGAAATACTAAAGCAAGATATTTCTGAAATAGGAATTTTACAACTGATTATGTGTATGCTACACCTATTTTTATATGTTGTAAAGGCTGAAGTCCTGAGTCATTAATATTTAGACTAGGCAGTGCAATATATCTCTGAATGGCTCTGGCCAGACATGGCAGTGGAGTGTATCCATCACTGTGTGTCTCTTACAAACAAGGATGGAATATGTTTCATTAAAAGAAAAAAACATTAGAAATCATCAAGTAAGAACTACTGACTGTCAGCTGTAGCTATGGCGTTCAGCTTCCTGAGAAGGTAGGTCTTTGTGCTCTAGCAAGTTGGCCATTACATGGACTTCTCAAATGCAGGTGCTCAAGCCATGGTGAGGATGGCACTGCCTTAGAGAATCAGGTAAGAGAGCCGTACTCTGCAATGCCATGTGTAAATGTGTACTGAGCAAAGAGCAAGCACTAAAAGCTTGATCACAGTTTTGCATAAAACGCAAGGAAGGAGCAATGTTCAGTTCTGCTATTCTGTGAGCAGCCAAAGAGATTGTGCTTGTGAGAGCCAGAAGATGTATGTACCTTTGGGACCTTTTGCTGGCCCAAAAAAATTTTACATCTGTCCTGCATGTTCCACATATCAGCATCTAGAACAAGAAAGGCTAAACTGCACCTCACTTTGCCTTGCCAGGGCTCCTTGTTGGTAAGGTTCTTCTGAAGGAAGCCTTGGGTAGCTCAGTAGGATGTTTGGTGAACTGAATGTATACATGAACTGCTGTAAACATTAGCCATGCAAAATAAATAAGAATATTTATTTATTTCATTATTTTTTCAGCATATATTTATCTGTCTATACTAAGTATAGACAGATTCTTGTCATGAATATTTCTCAACCTAAAGAGTGTTCACTGAAAATAGGCAATAGCAGGAGCAATACTGTGCATTGTAGGCATGTGAAATATAATATGCTAAAAAACTGCCTTACTGGGCAAAAAAGTTAGTGTGGACAAGAGAAAAGAAAACTTACTTAACTTTGATTTGGGAGATAATGACCTAAAGTTTTAGCTCCTACCTACACATTCCAGAGGAGACACAAAGTATCACTCAGGATACATAAAGTAATCCAGTACATAATCATTAATTGGGTTAAGATGATAAAAAAGACAAATGGAATGACACAGGCATTTGAAGTAAAATTCTCTCTTCTGTGGGCTAAGTTGCTTTCTGAAAATATAACTAACTAATGTTTGCCTGGTGTAGATTCTTAATTGTATTGTTTTGGGGTTTTACATGGTATTTGCACGCTCTACTTTCAAAATATTTGTTAAAATTTAACATATACGGTTTTGCTTAGGTTGATGATTCAGTGTCAAAAATCAGTTCCTTTCCTTTGAACTCCGTCTGTGTATTATTTGTATTCATCCCATGAATACAATGGTTTAGTGTGTAGTGCAGTGAAACAAAAGGGCTCAAAGCTAAGCTGTTTCTAAGAGAATCCTGGAGAGGTGATAATATTCTAGAAAACCAGAGGAAAAGATTCAGGAAAACAGAAGTATAAAGAACCAAGGCAGATGTAAAGGAAAGTTCCCTTAGTCTAAGGACTAGTTAATCTTCTAGTAAAAATGACCAGGGAAATTACCTCTAAATAAAAGTGTGTTTATATGTCTGCTGTGTAAACTGTTCATCTGACTTCAGAAGTAAAGATCTTTATGTGTTTTGAATGTGTTTCCACTCAGTCCTGAGTGGAAAACAACTAATGTGAAGCATCAGTGCCTCGGAGCCTTTCCTGAGAGTGGGATATTGCATAGCTTCGCCTCACAATAGGCAGGGAATACAGATGTGTTTGGCTCTTTTGCAATTTTGAAGTACTCTGTGATGAAGGACATGCTCATTTTTACTTGGAATGAATAAACACATGTTAATTTTGTGACTATTTAATTCACTACAAAGTTTGGCTGGTAATCATAGTAATAGTGGAATGATTTTCATATTTTAAAAAACAGTATAATTCACAGGAAATAGGTTGTTCCCTGGAAATTGTGAATGTTCAGGAACAGAAAAACAAACATTAACATTACATTAACTGTTATGTATCTTAGACAAATGAAGGCTGATGAAATAACAGATATGATTCATTAGAAGAAAAATATATGAAGCATACAATATTTTAAAACAATTTAAAATCATCAGTGATCTAATAATTTATTTTTCATTGTGCTTTTGATACTTCACAGTAAAAAATAAATTCGTTAATATCTCTTTAGGGAGGAGAGGAAAGGGGATCACCTCATTTAATCAGAAAGCCACTGACATTTGAGTCATTACTAGGTGAAAGCCTTATCCATAACTTTAAAAAATACTCTCTTTTTATAGATAGATTTCAATAGAAATACGCCTGTGAAGCCCCTGTGTTTCCTTATTTTATCTTTAAATATTTGCATCTTGCTTGCATATTCCCCAGAGGAGACACAACTTATACAGTACAATTTTTTAATTAGCTCTGGCCAGTTTTGCTCGCTTCAGATTCTTTAGCAGCATATTAATTTACAAGAGGAAAAATGTTAGTCACAAAGAGAAGAATGGAAGTGATTCATTGCCCCAGAAAATTGCTGTAAACTGTGGTAAGATTTTTATTTCTGTATTATTTCAACAGCTTGGACATGTGTCACTTTATAAAATTACTTAATGGTTTGTTTTTATCTCTACTAGTATTAAGCTTTTAGTGTGCTTGAGTTTAGTAAAGCCTCTGTTACTAGTTTGGGGGTTTGTTTTTTTTTGGAGGGGGGGAGGGAAGAAAATGAAACTGTACAGTCTTAAGATATCTAAAAGATAGGTGCACAGTCCAACAAAAACAACTTACTTTAAGTAAAGGAGAATTATCCTTTCAGTGAAATGCTCAGATTGTCTTCATAGAGGAAGCTTGGAGGACGTGGAGCTTTTCTTATGGCCCGGGAGTTTTTCTAAATGTGACAACTGAGTAATGAGCAGGAATTTCAAAGGGAAACTGTTCTTACTAAGTTCAAAAGGAGTTTACTTGACCTTAACATTAGTAAAATTGAACCTTGTATTATTTTTGTAACATATTTACAAAGCAACTTGCGGTTCCTCCACATTCAGGACTGCTAGCTAGCATGTGGGTGATGTTGCAGTGGTCTTTCTGTAGAAATGACCAGTGCAGCAGGAACTGCTTCAGAAGGGACCTGTGTATGTGAAGGATTTCCAGGGTGCCAGAACTAGACTGGAAGACCATTCAGAGTCTGCAAATGTAAAGAGCTTTAGTGTAGCCTTCCTTTTGGAGGGAGAGAGCAGGGAGGAATTATGTAGGGTTGGAGCTTGATATGTTTATGTGTTACGTTGTTTGATTTCTTAAATTGCCTTTGTGATCCAGAAGATGCATTTTAGTTCTGTTTTCCTAACATGAAGTTGCATTATGTCTAGAAATTAGAACAACTGTAATAGGGAAATACTAGCAAATAAGTAAGTAGAAAGAGTAAGTGTACTTCAGAAGATGAAATAATAGAAACTCTACAAATACATTTATAACCCCCCTTCACATTTCTTTGTTCTGTCCTTTAGAGAGGCCACTAAAATTTGAGAGTGAAGGTTATACACAAGAACATTAGCAGTTCTTAATCTCTCTTCTAATTCACAGAAATCCCAAAAAGCAAATCAAGAAGCTAATTAAAGACATGCTTCCAATTACAATGTGGTTCTGTGCTGAAACTAACTCAAAAATTGCATAATAAGCCTCAATTATCTCTGTGATTTCAGAACATTCATTCTGAAATCACATTGAACAAAAGATAAACCAACCAAAAGATCAACTTCCTCCTGTAAAGTCTCACTCTGCAATACAAGTCTTTGTTTTAAAACTGAGGTTTTAAAAGTTCATATACACTTTAGTTGCTTTAGTTGCTCATCCCTCCCTGACTGGCACAGTGGGTAGTTCTGTTCTGCATGTTATAGCTACAGATCATGCCAATTTTAGGGGCGTAAGAATTGAGCAAAGTCATTCTTTCGCACCTGTCTTCCCACTCAAGAGTTTTTGTCCTGCTAGGTACTTCAAGCATGTGCAGATCTGAATCGATAGGCTGTGGTCTCCCCACCAGTAAATGGTGCTCTGAATATTGTTTCAGACATTCAGTGTCACATCTGCTGAGCTCCAGTTGTGCTGTCCTTCTTCAAGAAGGACATGCTTTGGAAAGCAGGGCTTACAATGATAAGAAAAAACATACTTAATGTGTAGGTAATGAGATTAAGACAACGTAAATTTAGGTGCCTGTGCGTGGTTGTCTTCATACAAACGAAGCAGATAACCTACTATGGCCAGAGTAGTCGGTGAAGTCTAAAGAAAGATTTTATTTTAACTGCTTTGATTATTTATGTAGTGAATTAAACCACCAGAGCCGTAACGCAAAATCTATGAACACCTGTGCTCCCTATAAAAGAATGTTTAAAATCCCTGATTCCTACATATGTTCAACCCAAAGAGACTATACTATCTATATCCAGCATATTCAGTGCCCTCTTGGAAATTTTAGAAAAACATCGACTGCGACCATCTATGGATTTCTACAGACGATTGACTTTAAAAGAATAAAAATACTAAGCCACTGTTGGAATCTAATTCCCCCCAGATAAGCACCTTCCTGAAATTAAAGCCAACCATCATCACTATGAGATGCATATAAAACTTATTTAGTAGACAGGTCTAGGAAGGGAAATTGAAGTCATTGCAGGTTACCAAAAAATAATGTACTCAGCAGAGACCTTGGGTTTATGTCTTCTTACAGTCTCTGCTGCCACATCTCTTAATCTCCAATACCAAAAACTGTTCTTTCTTTGTCTCAAAATCTCTCAGTTCTTCTGGCCCTAAATTGTGCCACCTGCCTGTTTCACCCAAGGAAGTGAAAAACATTTTAAGTTTAAGCCAAGGACTCTTGTGCCTGACCTATTCCAACCTGGGATTTTGCTTCATCATAATGGCTTGGCTGAGGTCAAGACAATGTTTTAACCATATCAGTGAAACAATTAAGAAAACCAAAATAGAACAAAACAAAGCGAAAAAATGCAAACAAATAAAAAGCCACCTTTCCTAAACAGGGATATTTTTTTTACCTGTTTTACATCAATGATAAAATACACTACGTGACCCATTACCATTCGCAGTGCAACAGTGATGAGTGTGAAGAGTTGCAATATAGGCATAGGATATTTTTCACACTAGCTTCCTTGACAAAGAAAATGTCTCATGTAACCCAGAATGTAAAGGTTACCTTCTTTTCCTAATTATCTCCACTTGTCTAATAGAAGATTAGAAGATAAAGAGATTATCTATGCCTTCAGGCTGTTTCTTGTCTATACGTACACTACCACAACTGCAAAAAAACAATTTTAAAGAATAAATATTTAAACTTCTTTACAATTTAAAGTTTTTAAAATAAATAGGACTTTGAATAGCAAAAAAAATATTGTTGATTAAAAAGCTGGATATTTTATAAATTCATATTTTCTTGTATACCAGGTATATTCAGTATTACATTTTTTCAGGTGGCTTAATATTCACAGATACAAAATTGTTGTGCTTACCTTACCCAATATTGATATGTATATAAAAAGGTATGCAAATTTACTAAACATCTCCTACAAACTGTTTCAAAACACATTATGCTCACTCATAATCTTTACTTGTATTTCTCATCTCAGATGAAATCACAGTAGGTTGGAGCTCTGGTCCCACATTATGAACATCTAACTTAGTAATGGGTACATCTTGTGCAGCTTACTTTATATTAGTATTGATTCAATTCCTAGTGTAAGGTTAGTAATAGGAAATTAATTACTCTTCCTGTCAGCAGTCACTAATCCAATTCTGTTAGTGAGGCGTTTTTGTGTGTCTGCCCTATGATTTTTTGGCGCTTTTTTTTTTTTTTTTTTTTTTGGTACAGCAGGGCCAAATTTACAGGGTAGAAGGCAAAGGTTTGGGGATTGCTGTGTAGTCTGCAGCACTGTCCTGGTGGTAAGAAGGGGAGCAGCAGGGGCTCTTTGCTGTGTAGCTCCCATGTGAAGGCTCTTTCCCACTTTGTGCCACAGCTGTCCCTCTCTGGCAGATTATCTGGTATGTGGTTATGTATAAACTGAATCTGATTTCCAGGTGCATTACCCTCTTTCCTTAAAGTCTATGCTAGGGTAAATTAAATTACTTTCCTATCACATTGCTTAAAACAACTTACTAATGAAAATTAAAATATGGTTATTTTAATTGCTTGTTTGTTACAAAATTAACTCAGATATTGGGTTATTTTACATCGGACTTATAGTTTTAGCAACAAACAATTTTGAAAATCCCACTTAAATTCACTTTTTACTTGGATGTTTTCTACTTTGTCCTCATTGATTTCCACTGATATTCTTCCTTCGTACTCCATATCATATATTTCTCCATCTTTTTTCCTTTCCTGTTTCATAGTTCTTTCGTTTGAATAGCCATTCAAAAATAATGTTTTTCTGGTAAGACAGTTCATATTTAAATATACTAGAATATCTAAAAGTTTAGTGTGATTGAACACCAGACCAAAGACAATGACATTAAATGCCGCTATATGAAAGGTAGAAGAACATGTTCTGAAAAATACTGAGGCCTTTGAATTGTAGTTCAATTTCCTGTCAGAATTGAGCCTCTAAATTCTTCATGCATCCCAATAAAAATAAAATCTGCTTTGAAATGATCAGTAAAATCATCTGAAATTTTGATGGACTCTCTGATATTTATAATTTAGCATGTAATGCAAACATCAGAAACAGATATAATGCCAAACTGATGATCAGTACATTTTATTCACTATATAATTGAATATTTTAATACTTTCAATGCATCTGTTTTTAAATATTATTCAAAATGTTGGTAACATTGGAATGGATTAAAAAAAAAAGTGACAGTTCATTTAGACTTTATAGATTTGTATTATATAATTTGATAGAACTTTTTAGTTGATGAGAATGGTTTCTTTAGCACTTCTAACTGTTCTTTCTGCTTGAAACTTTGTGACTTCTCATGTCTTCATTTATGGTGCCACATAGCACATTTACACAGTGCCACATTTATTCTGTACACATGTTTTAGGTATTACTCAATTTAGATTCAGGATACTTCTCTTACTGTGCCTACCTATATTTCAGTCCACATCTATCAGATATGCAAAATTAGTGAGGTACCCTTCACACAAGTGTGTGGATTTCCTCAACTGTACACAGGGATGTTTCAGAAAATATAAAACATCAGGAGGAATAATGAGGAAGAAAGTGGTGGCATTTTCTCACAACTATGTTCTTGCTGGAAACTTCTTTAGTTTTGTAAAATGTGAATTCATATTTTTATTTTATTATGGTGTCTTCCATGTGACCTATACACCAAAGTACTATCTGAATCAGCTGACTGGAACAGGGGCATTTGAGTTTTTGGGCTTTCCTGTGGCAAATCGGTTTTACATTTTACATACCAAAGAGTGAACGGTGTCACTGTATATTAAAAGTGGTGTTTGAGTATTCCTGCCTGCTGGAGAAGTCCATGGTAAGGTGAGAAGCTAAGCCAGGACAGATTGTTTGCATATGTGTGATGATAAGGGAGATGCTTCATCCCTCAGGTGAGGAAGGGAGGGAGTTCCCAACATAGGAGCTTAGGAGGTGGGATGCAGGAGTTATCCCTGGGTTGGCTACAATGGCACAGCAGCCAAGGACCAAAGAACCAGAGGAAAATGCTTCTAACATACTTCCCAAAGCCTGGAAACCCAAAGAGAAGTCGACTGTTTCTTGTGTGCCCTTTTTCTTCTCCTCTGTGGTGAGCTCAGCAAAAGAGGCAATGTGTCAGTCCCTGATGGAAAAATGTACTGTGGGCTGTGTGTGAGTAACCACAGGGGATGGATTTGACTGAAGACCAACTACAGTAAAGTATACTTAATCAGTATAAAATCTTATAATACCATCCTTAGATCGACAATTAAAGGAGAATTGAGGATCTATTAACTTTGGCTTTGTCCAGCTTTTTCTTTGGCAGATTGCAGGCACCAGCCATAACCATATAAGGGCTTAAAAATAAAAATAGGTCGCAAATACTTTCATGACAGAAGCCTTTCTTTTTGAAAATGGAACAAATAATCAGATCCTTGAAACATTCCTGTGATAACTATGCATATGCATAAATTAATATTTATGTGTATCCATACTTTTTTAATAATTTTATGATTGTCATTCAATGATAGTACATTCAGAGAGGTTATAGAATTTCTCTCATATCTTTCTCAAGTTATTTTCTAAGTGTTAGGTTCCTTGCCAGTGTGTATGTTTTATTGACCTTCCATTAATTGCCCTGGCATTTCCATTACAGTATTTGAAAATTGCCCTTAGTTTATTTGCTGAGTTGCCAATTCATGTATTATGTTTGCAACCTACAGAGAACCACAGTAATACTTGCTGATAATATCACACATTATTCTTGGCTGTACTTTGGCTCAGATAGTAGGGACGGGGGCAGGGGCTGTGTGCCTTTTCTCTAGCTTCAGTGTTCTGATTTTTTCTAAATAAAATCAGTTCACTGAGATACAATGTCTTTCCACCCAAGAGGCCAGTTTAAAAGCTCATCTTGTAGATAGTACATATCTATGGGGATTTTTTCTAATTGCGCGTTTTCTTCCTATTTTTAATTTGATATTATTTTCTGTCTATTCACATTTTGGTGTGCATCACTTATTTCATCAGATACTGGTGTGTTAAACCATATTTTACCATGATCCAGAGTGGATTTTTGCAAACTTTCTAATAGAATTTATTAATCAAAATCACAATAATTCAGGGGGATAAGCACCCAGGGTATTTAGCTCCAATTTATATATACACATTTTTTAAGTGGAATCATGGAAATACTGTCTGCTATGGAGCCACCCACAGTTGATGGGTTCCTATTTTCTATCACTGTCCATCAGACATATACAGCAGGTGGATATTACGAATCATCGACTAAGTACTTTCTAACACTTAACAGGGTCTTTTGGAATACCAGTTCCACCACTCTTTGTATTAACCTTATTTTTCCAACTCTGGTTGTGTTTTTTTTCTGTTTTTTCTTTTCTTTTTTTTTTTTTTTTTTTTTTTTTTTTTTAATAATCACCTTGGAGTCAGGGAGGACCTTTTTTTTCCAGTGTCCCTTTTTTATTAAATTTGAAGATGTGAAGTCTACTTTTCATTTGAAATCTGAGAGCACATATATTTAAGTCAAGAAAGTTAATATATTATGCTTTCATGGCACTAGTAATGCTCTGCACATCACCTGCTCCTTCAAAACACTCTTTCTGATGATGGTAGTTACCTTTCCCTGAATCAGGGCCCTCAAAAAGATGGATTTATGTATTTAAAATTATTTTCTTGAGGAAAACTGAAATCTAATTTCACGATTGACTATAGGAGGCAAACACAACTGAATGAAAATGATCTTGAACGCAGACCTTTTTTTCTGCTTCTGTATCATTTAGGATCCTTTGACAAGCGTCTGGACCAATTTGTTTCAGCTGCTTTACAAAACAGAGCACAAAAGAACAGTGCATGTACCAAATATGAAAATTAACATTGAAACAAATTAATAAACAAAAACAATAGAGATGTGGGTTTGCAAAGATGTAATGTGACTTGTGTGCAGATTTTTAACAGAAGAACTGGTAAATCTACACCTAAAGTTTGAATCTGAATGGTTGCTGTTCCAAGTGCTGGCAACACTTGGAACATCCAAATAAGGTGCTCAGAAAGGGTAAGAAAAGAATCAATACAACTGAGGCACCAAATAACTAATTTACAAAGATTAAAATCAAAAATGTACTTTCTAAGAGGAAGATGAGAATTGCAAGCATTTGAGGGATGTAAGCATAAAAGGAACTGATTAGAATACTCCAAATGGAGTATTGCCTAGGTGCAGTGGGTCAGATGAAAAGGATTTGAATTTGACAGCGAAAGAAAGGTTGTTAGCTATGAGATCTTTAAGCTTTTAACTGTCCACTTTTACAAATAGTGGAAGCTTTATCATAAAAGTTTAAAATAAAAGTAGAGGATGTCAGGGGATGAATTTTATATATGCAGAGGAGGAATGAGATGATTTTCTGATAATATTACATCTCTGATTAGTTGACTCCTAAGTAATCAGAATATGATTTTCCTTATGGGAGCTCACAACGTGTGTCTAAAGGTGCTGGAGCTTTAAGGAGTCAAAATGAAGGAGATTTAGAATTAAATCATGTAAACATGAGAAGGATTCAGAACCCAGTTCTCCCTGTCCTTGAATCAGCACCAGGACATTGTGCAAAAGCAAACTGCGTAGCTGTTACTTTGATTCACCCAATAAAGTCTGGGTCATCGTGTTGTGCAGCGAGAGCTGCAGGCACTCATTTATCCATAGAAATATACTACTCATATATCCATATAAATATATTAAATAGATAAATATAAAATCCAAGACAACACTTAGAGAGGGCAGTTTTAGTTACTTTCAAGGCTGGGCAGAAATTGAGCTTGAGAGAGCTGACTCACTGGCTAATAATCTCTTGTTCATTGTCAAGGTTTACAGTATTTTAATTTTCTCGAGATTGTTACATTCCTTCACTTATTCTGATACAAGTTTTTGGAGCGCTAGACAGTTTTCTGAGGGAAAAAAAAAGGTAAATAATAATTACAGGTTACATTGTTCCTTAGAAGTAGGTAGTTATTCCTAATATATTTAATATTGCATCTGAGGAAATACTCTTGTGCTGACTCTCGGTACTTGTTCATATTGGCAAAGCACGCCTTCCTGCATCATATTGAGCTACTGAGACAGCTATTCCACTGTGGCAGATTTTTGAGTTTTTTCAGGTCTTTGTATGAGAATTTATTCTGACAACTCCATGTTCGGTCCATCACATTTGCTATCTGTTCTCAAGTTGCTAAGCAGTTTATTGCATTTACTCTCTCATTTTAAAAATGAAGAGTTTTGATTCTTCAAGTCTTTAGGTTTTTAATGCTTTTTGATAGCTTTTCACACTATCTCTGCACAATGGAATATTAAACATGCAAAACAAAGTTTTATATTTGACTCTTGTCTTCCTTCAAGTTCTGTTTGTACCTCAGCATAGCACCATAACATAGCAAACTGAAATGAGCCCTGCTATCATATGTGGGTCTGATTTTAAATTTCTGGAGAATTGGGAACATATACTACATGGTAAATATATGCTTTATTTGTAGTTGTACGCTATCCAAGTGTGAGTATGGTATACAGTATTAGCAGGAAAAAAAGAAAAAATATATAAGAAAAAAAATGAATTAAGCTTTTATCCAGTTGATATGTGTGTTCAGATGAGATTCTCAGGCTTTATTAAGAGATACACTCTGATGTTTCTTCCTGTGGTTGATATATTTTTAACACCTCTTTGCTATCAGAGTTTAGGGTCTTATTTCTTCAGAATACCATGTAGACAGTGTTTTTTCTCTTTTTAATAGACACTAATTATTCATTAAATCTGTAGGCATTTCATACCTCTGAAGTCTTTTCTTCCATATCAAATGTAAACTAAATTGGCATCTTGCAAGAGAAAGACAGAAAAAGCACATACAAGTACACATAGAGTTTTATACTTAAGAATCAATGCTAGAAACTGCACTAAAAAAAAAACAAACAAAAAGCAAAACACCAAAAACCAAAGAGTTCTTAAGTGCCTTTAATTCTTGCAAATCCAACTCTGTCCTTAATATATTTATTCTTTCTGTGTGCTAGAGAAAGGCATTAAAGATACTAAGAAGAACAGGAAGAATGCTTAACCACAAATGATTGTTATATTTGATCATTACTGAGGCCAGAGTAAGTACCCTGAGAAACTAGAGACAGCATCTAAATGATGCAGGCATTATTGCACCATCACTGCAGAGTTGCATGTATTTTATACTTGTTTTATATTTAGCTCAGGCATAACTAGAAAACAAGTACAGGGAGCTCAATTTTTATAAAATTATTTTCAATCAAAAAGCCACTGGTTGTGTCCAATAAGTGTGAAGTCCAGGAATTAGAAGAATTATGGAAATGATGTGATGGAATTGATTTGTCTAATCAATGAAAGCATTGCGTCACTCAGGCTTTGGTCTCAGACCTCCATCCATTACACAGTGCAGTGTAGCTGCAATGCAGAGCAGAGGTGCAATTAAGCCAGCTCCTTTAGCCAGAAATTCAAGGGTCCTTACATCTACTGATCTCTGTTATTAGTTCTGCTCCACTGTATCAAATAGCCTTTATTGTCACCTATGTTCCTTACAGGTCTTCTGTGCACACATCTCTGCCACAGTGCAGAGGACTGGTAGTGATGACTTCTTTGATGTCAGATCTTTCACTGGCTTTCTCCAATCACTCCTAAGATGAAAAGAATTGAGGATTTAGGCAAATTTGCATGTTGATTTTAGTCAAAGTTTTGGGGTTTTTTTTGTAGATTTGCCCCCTCAATATAATGTCAGCTCTTTTTATTTCAGAAATTCTGAGCTTGTGTAATTAAGACAATAATTTCAGGTACTGAGATGTGCTTGTTCTGGGTAAAGCAAAGCAAAAATGGAAAGTCAACTTCAGTATTTGAAATTGAAATAAATTTGAAAGACAACTGATGATTCACATAAGATTTGTCAACCATATGCAGAAGGGATTTTGGTATCTACCAACATGAAGTCATGTTGGTAGATGCCAACACTATTCCCAACAGTCATTGAGAAGTCCTGTGTTAACTTAATCTACAATCATCCAGAGACACAAATACCAGTACCTCCGAACATCTATTTTTGTCCAGGAGAGAGTTCACCTGGAATGGTTTATTTTGAATTGCTTTTCTGGGGTTTGAGAAGAGGCATCATGAAGTCCCACCTTAGGAAGTGTTTCTGCCTCACTGGTGCCCCACTTGAATGTTGGTGCAGTTTCTTACAGTCCAGCGTTATAGGATTCACGCTGTCCAAGAGTTACTGAGGGCTGACAGGGTGTGAGGTTCAGCTATAAAGCCTTAGAGACTTCAGATCTCAAACTGACAGTCACAGAATCATAGAATGGCCTGGGTTGGAAGGGACGTTAAAGATCTGAATCCAATCCCCCTGCTGTGGACAGACACCTTTCACTAGATCAGGTTTCTCAGAGCTCCATCCAGCCTGGCTTTAAACATTTCCAAGGGTAGGGCATCCACGCCTTCTTTGGGCAACCTGTTTCAGTGCACCACCAACCTCACAGTAAAGAATTTCTTCCTAGTATCTAATCTTAACCTACTCTCTCTCATTTTGAAGCCATTCTCCCTTGTTCTATATGTCACTATATGTTCTTGCAGAAAATCCCTCTGTGTCTTTCTTGTGGGCTCCCTTCAGGTACTGAAAGGCCACAATTATATCACCCTGCAGCCTGCTCTTTGCCATGCTGAACAATCCCAATTCTCTCAGACTTTCATCATGAGTGGTACTCCATATGTCATCTCACCTCCTTTTTCCCCCCTCCTCTCCTTTGGTAGATGCCAGCTCTCAGACAGGGGGACATCAAAGGTCCTACCAGTCCTGTCTTGTTTCCTCAGAGGAACTGGTGGACAGATGTTGTTTCTGTGAAACTGGTATTTTGATATTTGGTTTCCAGACACAACAATCAAAACTTGCATTTAATTAGTTTTTGCTTGAAATTAATGTGGCTGTACTATAACCTAGAATTTTAATGAGCAATAAAATACATTGAATGTATACAAATAGAGCATAGGTATAGCATATCATAGACACTTTATCACATATATTACTTCATCTGAATGCAAGTTTGATAAAAATGAAATACTGTACATTGGAAGCAAATAGTTTTGAAATGTTCACAGTGTTGTAATCAAAGAGTTATGTTCCAACAGAAGATTTCAAGTCTCACATAACATTTTCTAATGAAAACATCTTCCATCAATTGTTTTTTCTCTAACATTCTCTGGTTATTAAGCATTATTTCTTGTAGGAAGAACATGACATTTGTTTCACATAATTCATACTGATTTCCAGGCAATAAAATATCGAGAGGTATCTTCAATTAATGTATGACACCTCCACTGTGATCTGGATAGCATAATGTTGCCTCTGTCACTGTGATGCCTCGCAGTAATTGTACCGGAAAAAAAAAAAAAAAAAACCAAAAAAGGCAAGGTGGGAGCTCTTTAGCTATTACAGAAGGAATGTGATGGTAGAAAATTCTCTGAAAAGTCGTGGTCATTTTTCTCTTTTTCACCAAACCCAAACTTCAGGCCACCAACCATATTTCTCATTTGGGAGTTTTTCTTGTGTTGAGAATTGAATGAAAACAGGGCATACAGGGCTTGTCTGTGATAAAATTTCAGCTTTGAATATCAGTTTTTCAGACTCATGCATGTTATTTTGTATACACCAAGAGTATTTATTGTCTGTATTTTAAGGAGATATAAGTTGATACGCTGAAGGGGAATGGGAAAGGTGAAAGGTAGGGTTTCACAATAGACTTTTAGCTTTTTTTGTTGCCAATTTCTAGCAAAGTCTAGTGGGCATTCTCACCAAGAGCTCTTCTGCATGAAGCAGGGTGCTAGCCCTGACTCTGTGGAGCAAATCAGGCACAGCAAACCACTTTTATAGCTGGCAAGTGTGATGGCAAGTCACAGCTACTTTTAGACAGACTGTGAAAATGGCAGCGTCTCCTGTGGAAATGCAGGAGCGTTACGTACACATGACCTTGGCCACATCAAAGAGATTGTTTTTTCTTCACTGTTTCTTTTCACTATCTTATATTTTAGTGTCAATATTTGCAACATTTTTGGCATTTCTGTGATCACTGTCATCTAAAGGTCCTGAAAAGCATCCCAGTCCATCAGCTGCGTTTCCCTCTTTTTCCTCTGAATTCCTTTACAGATAAGCTACACACAGAAAATTGCTGTGTGACTGGTGTCCTGTCCTAATGTTGTGTGGTGGATGCTGCATTGAGACAGGATGATAGAGCTCATGGCTTATGCCTCCAGAGTGCAGCCAACGACATGTTTCATTTTTTTGGTATTTCTGTCATTTTAGTTTGGTTGGGTTTTTTGTTGGTTGGTTGGTTTGTTTGTTCATTCAGTTTGGTTTGTGGGTTTTGTTTTGTTTCTTTTTTTTTTTAGTTTACTGTCATTGTCAACCCTGAGTAGAAATTGTCCAATACCTCAAAAGGATTTACAGCTTTAAAAGAAGTGTAACCTCTTTCCTTGTGACTGTGAATTGAGTTCCAAGCTACTGAGGTTTCAAAACATTTTTAAAGTATGAGATGATAAGATCTGAAGCATCATAAGACATTTCTCATTTCCCTAGATGATGGCATTTTACAAATTTTCAGATTCATCTTAGCAGAGACTAAAGTCCAATCTGCTCTAGTTTAACTCTTCAGTTTTATAGCTCTTTTAAGTGGTTGAAATTCTGGAGATTAAAGCAAAGGGTTGGAGAAAGGAAAGGTTAAGGACATTCTTTTCAGTAGCTGTTTAATCAATTGTCTCACAGGGAAAATAGTCAGCCAGTCAAGTGACATAAGTAGAAGAAATGTCCAGGTATCTTTGTGCTACTATCCTACCCCTGTATGTTTTCATGTGAATTAATACACATTCAGTCATGTTTTGTTTTTAAAGCTGCAGTATTGTAGATGCAAAATGGGATGAAAGGTGCAGCTTATGGTCCTCCTTGTACTTAGCAAGAGAGACAGCTACAGGGAAACCCCTGTTAGGACATGTTAGATACAATATTGTATTCATTCCTGCACTTTATCCTCGGCTGTTGCAGAGCACCATTGTGTGCCATTAAATGTTGATGTGTTCTGCCTCAGAAACACACTTCATTTCACTGAAGGAAAATTTATCAAGATAGCAGAGACCATGTCAGGATGAGAGCACATGACTGCACTGGCATCTGCACTGTGCATGGAGAATATTCCCCCATATGCTCACATGGTATGGAGGTGGCTGCATGTACAAGCATTGTCATAGAAAATTTTGAATATCAACTCTTTTTCCCATTGTAATTACAGGACTTTGTGACTCTGTTACTTTCTGGGAACTAAAATCCTATTTTTATTCTCTGACATTGCTATATTATAGAACAGTAACTTTAATGGATGGCATAGCTGTTTTTTTGGTGGTGGTGGTTTGGTGTTTTTTTTTTGTTTGTTTTTTTTTTTTCTTTCAACTTCAGAGCATTTCTTGCATTTTTTAAACTTAAAAGAGCACATCATTGCACCAGTTCATGGTAGGCAGTTGATGCTTCTTCACTCTGAAGAAGTTATGACTCTTTTAACTAAGAATATAAATATAATGAAATGCATATTGAGGGACTCAAGTGAAATGTACTGTGCAAAACCGGCAGCAACATTAAATCAAGTCACATTTTCCATCTGTCTTGGGATATATAATGGAGAGCAGATTTAAACATGTTTTGATCTTGTAATGGTTATATTCAAATACTACTGTAACTCCCTTTACATGTTTTTTGTAACACTGTACTATGCATTTGCCGTTTTAGGGGAGGGGTGTGGTAGTTTAGTTTTCTTGGTTTTGGTTTAGGCCTTCCTTGGTTACCAGGTGATAACTAAGGAAGTATTCCAC
>JAWWTY010000106.1:46802392-46837510 GCA_035222235.1 Margarornis squamiger
TTTGGGATTTATTCTGTAGATTCATAGTGTTTGGTTGTATATAGTTGTAATATATGTGAATATATATATATCTTTAATACAATTGTCTTTTTTGTACCTTTTTTTTCCCTTTTCTCTTGGAGGCGGGGGGAATCCGTGTGGCTGGCCGTTGGGTTTGGCACGGAGCCAACTCAACCCTCCACAAGGGGGAACAAGTTGTCTCTTGCTATTTTCATGGAGAAGTCCTTGGCTAATAGTCCTTGGTGGCAGTTCAGGGTTGACAGTTGGACTTGACGATCTTCAAGGTCTCTTCCAACCTTGGTGGTTCTGTGACTCTAAGTCATGCTCCTTAGTCTTCAGGATGACTCCACTCCCAGGATGAGTCCACCTTGTTTTCCTCACAGGTTGTCTCTGGTGCTGCTCGGTTCTGTGGTTCCTCCTCCTTGAACACGAAGGGCCAGAACTACACAAGATATTATGGACCATTTCTGCTACATTTTAGAATCATGGAGTATTTTGGGTTAGAAAACACCTCTAAGATTAAGTCTAACTATAAGCCTAATACTGCCAAGTCCACCACTAAACCATGTTCCTGAGTGCCGCATTCTACATATCTTTTAAATACTTCAAGGGATGATGACACAACTATGGGTAGCCTGTTCCAATGTTTAATAGCCATTTCAATGAAGAAATTTTTCCTGATATCGGATCTAAACCTCTCCTGGTGCAACTTGATGCCATTTCTCTTTGTCCCGTTGCTTGTTACGTGGGAGAAAAGGCCAACCCCCAGACGAGTACAACCTCCTTTCAGGTGGCTGTAGAGCACAATAAGGTCCGCTCTGAGCTTCTTTTTCTTCAGGCTGAACACCCCCAGGTCCCTCAGCTGCTCCTCATAAGACATGTGCTCCAGACTATTCACCAGTTTTAATGTCTTTCTCTGGACACACTCTGGCACCTCAATGTCCTTCTTGTAGTGGGGACTGGAACTAGTGTCCAGAACTGGACACAGGAATCAAGGTGCAGCCTCACCAGAGATGTTCTGCACGCTTTTGTTTCCCCTTCTTCCTGACTGTACTGTACTTCTGCAACTGTGCCAATACTGATGTCTTTGGACAAAGCATCACCCTTTATGACATGAAACTGTCTATTCTGTCTAGTCTTTCATGAAGGGAAAGTTTTGCAGCTGTAAAGGCCTTGTATTCAAGGCATCTTATAGAATAAAGTGAATGGACAAACAATGATTAATTAAATTTAGTGTAGACTACGTAATATCTATGCTCTTTGTAAATGAAGAAACTTAATCTGTTGTATTAAAAGAAGAGAGAATAAAAGGCCCATTATAGTCAACTGCCTGTCATACCCCATCTCTAGGGAAAGGACAACCAAACTCTCTGGGAAATAAGATTGTGTGAGTCAGAGTTTTGGGAAGGGAAGATTGGGTTATATTCAGATTACCTCAGCTGCAGGTACTTGGACTTACTTTCTGCAGAAAACTGTCTTGGAGTGGTGAACTATGCTGATAGTACTTTTCTTCAACAATTGCAAATGAATTCTTCCATCCCAGTTTGTAGGGGAATTACGTGTTGGTTTACAACAGCCAAAATGTTTTTTTCTTTACACCTCTGCTCAGAGTCACACATTAACATTTCCTAATAGGCACACAAGTAAGCAGTACTGTTTTGTCCATTTTATAACATAAGATACTATCTATCTAAGTTAGGGCTTCTCCAAACATCCCTCTTTTTTTTTTTTTTTGGTCTTTATGGTGGTTTCACTTTGGTTTTATTTAATTTGTTTTGGTTTTCTCCTTTTTCAAAAGAAATTAAACATATTACACTGTATTCTTTTATGTGGATAATATTAGGTCAGAAGGATTATTTTTCCTGTCTGGATGAATCAAGTGATGTTTCTGCTCTGTTCTGTGTTCAACTCAACTTTGCTTAGTATTTATATGAAAGATGTTGTGAGACACATTCTTTGGGTTTGTTCAAAAGAAAACAATATGTATGGATAGAAAAATTCATAATGTTGCAACTTAAACTCTATCGTACCTTTATAAAGAAGCTGTACAAAAACAATTACAGAAAACTGTTAGGCTCCAAGCTCACAGCGATGTCTTTCCAAGTGGGGCCAAGTTTCTCCCAGGAGGTCTCCAAATTGAACACTGATAGCCAAATCCCAAGGATAAGTCTGTGCTGTAGTCACTCAGGCCCTAAACATGTAACTCCCATTCTGTTGTAACTTTGGCTGTATGATCATCACCAAACAGTTTAATCCACCCCTTTTGGCTAACAGATACGTCTAGACACAAGATACCCTGTCTAGATGATATTCAGAGGCTTGATCATAGTTGCCATATAAACATGTCAAAAAAGAGGGATTGCTATCTGAAAATATTTTCAATCCCGAAGCTGGACAAATGTGTTGATTTTGTCTCCTGATGGGGCATGAATTTACCAGACTTCCTAATTCTAATATTCAAATATTAAATTCCTTTAGAAAGGAATTGCTATGAAATTTTCTGCATGGTGGTATAGTGTCTTGGAGATCTAGCATCTCATTCTTGGATTTTTCCACTGTTGTGTTTTTGTTTTTTTTTTTTTTTAAATGATGAAAGATCTCTCTACATCAGAATAAGAATGAGAATATTCACTCTTACTGCTCAGGAATTATTGATATGAATTACAGATTAGTCCACTTTTTTGTCTCCTAATTTAGTTCCCAATGAGCTTCAATTCTAAAAAATATGGTTGTCTAGTTAAACTTATCATCAACATGGAGTGAGGGAACATGTTATCAAAAGTCTATAGCTCCTAGACAAGTCAGCTGTGTTTCAAGATTTTTTTTTAAATAGGCTGTGGCTTCAGATGACTTCTTGTTCAGTTTTATCCAGCTCAGCTGCTGTTAAGTAAAACAAATTGATTCTTTTTATCAGTAGATGGGTGTGTGAATCAGAAATATATCCCTACAGAGGAATAAGGATACATAATTTATATTTATTGTCTGAATTGCATATTGCAGGTCTAGAAGATCAACCTTCCTCATCAAAACCAGAATTGACAGAGAGGATTTCTTCCAGGGCTGTCTTGGGCCTTTGATCCACTTCCACTCTGGAGGAAATACTTTGTGCTATATATTTGCTGCCCTGTATTGCCTCTTGCCTTTGCCACAGGGAGACCAAGGATGAAACTATTACTACGTGACGTTTCTCAGTCCATTCACAGGGCATGCCCTCTTTGTGCTGTGGTTTGGAGAAGGTTAAAAACTTGCAGGAGATTATAAACAAAGCCAAGATTCAATTCCGGATTATACAGTTGGTTAATAAACAAGAACATAAAAAAGGGAAGAAGCAGTCATAAACAAATATAGGGCTTGTTTCAGAGTCTGTATCTCTTGTTTCTCTTGCTAGGATCAATGTAACTCAAGGAAATTCACATTTGTTTTCTCTGTACATTAGTGGTTTTGACACTTCATCTTGCAAATGTGCATATAACAGCACCTTTATTTAGTGTTAATGTCAAAAACTAGAGTCTTGCAGCATCTGTGGAATGCCCCTAGAGTGCTTAGAAATAAGGCTTAAAGGAAAATATCATTCAAAGTTCTGTTTGTTTCAAGTGGAGCATGGAGCAATCAGACTTGTATGAATCAGATTTATATAGTTCCAGGCAGAAGGAATAGCCTGCCTTCAACAAATACTCCACTAACGTAAGGTGTAAGAAACAACATATTTATCAAACCTCTGTAGAAACTTTACTTTTAAAAAAGAGCACAAAGACTTCTTGTTTGGATGTTTTAAGACATATTAGTATTGTCAGCCCCTGTAGAGCCCATTTATAACATCTGCCAAAATCAGAAGAGGCATTTTTCAGTGCATGTAGCTTCTTAAACAGGTACAGAACACAGCCAGCCTTCAGCTCATGGATAGAGGCAGCTGAGGGACTTCTAAAAATGTTATACTAAACTAATCTTTTCATGGAGAATTTCCTTCTCTGTTCACTTTTCAAATGTAAAATATAAATAGGGAAATTTGAATTTATTAATTAAGAATTTTTGAACTTCGTCAGGTATCCAAATGTTAGAACAATTTAGAACAATCCTTAAGTGTTGTCTATCTCACTTTTTTTTTTTTTAACCTTAGTTCTGAAAACATTATTTTCAGCACTTAACTGCAGAAGCCAGACGCATTTGAGAAATACAGTTTTTGAATGCCTTCCAACACTTTCTGGCTAGAAACACACTGTTAAAATGAACAAGAACTGCAAAAATTACTTTATTCGTATGAAAAACCTGAACTAGAATTATAGCAAGAAGTTCAGCTTTTAAGAAAATGCTTACTGACATCTGTGGACTCTGATTCACATTGTTTCTTTTAAACTATTGTTTCTAGAGTTGTAAACAATTTCCTTTAGACATCTGCCCAAACTGCAGTTAGGATTAGGTAATTGCTTAATGCAATGGAATTTATGTAAGGGGTTGCCATTACTGCAGTGAAAACCATGAGAGAAGTTCTGACTGAATTCCCTTTGGGGTCTGGAGCGAGTGCTGACAGGAGGGGCAGCTGTACTGTCCTTTGGAAAGATGATCCTTTCTTCTCCATCTGTTCCACTTCCAGCCAAGTCCACTGGGCAGGGAGCACAGGTGGCACAGGGAGCACCTGTGGATTTTCTCCAAATTAGCTGAAACTAGGTGCGCAGATTTCCTGGGACAGGACATATTTACCCACGTATTTTTGAGTCCTTCATATTTTTTTTCCCTAGTTTTTCTTTTAACTGGAGATTGTGGAAGCTTCAAGTGAAGCAGTGAATGTTTTAGCAGACTCAGAATTTTATGCTTCCCTTTTTGGATCAATAAATGTTCCTCTACTTTAATATTAGAAATTATCTTTTACTGGAGATACCCAAGAGAGACACTGATATACACTAAACAATGAATGCCTATTGTGAGACTTATCAGCTGACATCCAAAAAATCCATGAATTTGTACAATTCTCTCCTTATGCGTCATAGCACTTTATTTATTAATATAAATCTTTCTGGGTAAAGTGCAGCCTCAGCAATAACCAGTTGTGAACTGAGCTGACTGGAGCAGCTGGAAACCATTTGGTTCCCTCTCCAACAGCTGGAGCTGCTGCGGGTGAAAATTCTGCTCACATTCATGCCTGTTATAGGGTCACATCCCATCAGTTCTGAGGGCCAGTATGGAAGGAGCTTCAGGGCCATTTAGAGATAAAAGAATCTGTGTGCCTTCGGGAAAATTTCTCTAGGCATGTAAAGGGGAATGGAGGAAGGAGAAACAAAACCAATTTGTAAAACTCCATTAAGAATTTTATCATATGGACATTGACAGTTTTATAGCCTGTTGAACAACCAGAAAATAGATTGCTCTCAAAATCAATAAGCCTCACAGATGGTTCCAAAAGGACAAAGTAGTAATCAAAAAGCTGAAAGAGAGGACTATTTAAGCTCTCAGATACAAGGGAACAAGCTGTTAAAAATCAAATGGTCTCAGCTGAGTTTTCTATGTTACACTACTTTATGAATCTATCCTATTTAATTTTCATAAGATGAAACATTGACCGTTTTTGAAAGGGAAATGTGAGACTAAAATAAAATTTTCTGTAATGCAATATTTCAGGAAAGTGTTTTAATTAGGTAGGTGAATAAGCAATTAATAAATCCCTGAGTAACCTGAGTACCAATCAAAGTGCTTTCTTGGAGGATTTCTGTAGCTTTTCCTGAAGTTAATTTGCCACATTCTTCTTGTATTATCAGATTTTAAGTCCAATTCATTAATAAGGAAGACTTGGGAATATATTTAGTTTCAGAAAGAGGTTTTTCAAGCAGTGAAAGTAACCCTTTCCGAGGATCACAAAGGGTTTAAGATTGACTGAAAAGGCTTAGGAAGAGCTTAAGAAATACATCCTTCTAAGACAGCTCATGCCTTCTGTAGAAGCAATACAGGCAACCAAAAAGGGATGAGTCAGGTTATCAAAAAGTTAGTGAAACACTTCTATAGATTATGCCATATTTTAAGATTATAGGCTGAAAATTGTTTAGAAATGGAAACAAGCAAAAAAAAAAAATCAAAGTAAATCGATTGTGATGCATGGGCTGCGTGGTTAAACTGAACGAGTAAGTTACGAAGGAAGACATATCGCAGCACCCTTCTCATCCAGAAGTCTCATAGCCAAGGGCTGCACGCACTGTTCCAGCAGCCCCTATTTCTACCCTCAGTTGGACGGGATAGCTGAGGAAAAAGACAACCAAGGATTTATTCTGATATATAGGTGTGCTGGTTTTGGCTGGAGTGGAGTTAATTTTCTTCCCAGGGGCTAGTATGGGACTATGTTTTGGATTTGTGCTGAGCACAGGGTTGATAATATAGAGGGGTTTTTGTTATTGCTGAGCAGGGCTTACACAGAGCCAAGGCCTTTTCTGCTTTTCGTACTGCTATGCTGGTGTGGAAGTTGGGGGTGCATGGGAAGTTGGGAAGAGACACAGCCAGGACGGGTGATGCCAACTGACCAAGGGGATGTTTCATACAATATGACATCATGCTCAGCATATAAAGCTGGGGGAAAGAAGGAGGAAGCGGATCACATTTGGAGTCATGGTATTTGCCTTCCCAAGTAATCATTCTGTGTGATGGGGCTGTGCTGAACACCTGCCTGCCTGTGGGAAGCAGTGAATTAATTCCTTACTTTGCTTTGCTTATATGTGCAGCTTTTGCTTTCCTTATTAAACTGTCTTTATCTCAACCCACGAGTTTTCCAGCTTTTACCGTTCTGATTTTCTCCCAGATGATGCCAGTGGGTGAGTGAGCAAGCAGCTGCACAGGGTTTGGTTGCTGGGGTTAAACCATGACAATTAAGTCCTTTCAAAAGGTTGATGATTACTTGAGCAGTGAACCCTTTGTTTAGTGTCATTCGTATAAGGAAAAACTGAAGTAGTGACATGTTTAGGTGGAAATGCCTATAGGAAAACTTAAAGAGTAAGGAGGTAGAGGCACTCTAAAGAACTGGATAAAGCCCTTAAAGCAGCTGACAAGGAGAATTAGATTGGGGGGGTGGGGGAGAACCCACCAAACTCAACAAGTTTTTGTTTGCTTTTTCCATATATAAAGTTCTTTGCTATATCTTCAGAGTCAGAGAAACATAAACCAAAACAGGTTAAAAATAGTCATTAATTTCGTACAGCATGGAATGCCTGCTTAAAGGGAGACAGGGTATGTCCCAAACTTGCACACCAGGTTGACAAAGGGGATAAGATTCCATTGTCCTCTAGTGGCCTGCAGTCATGCACAGTGTAGTTTCCCATACTTCCAGTCTTCCAATAAAAAGAATTGGAAAGCTGTTGTGCTTGCATTAATGTAGGGGGAAAGCAAATTCAAAAAAATGAGAATTTTCCAGGGAGCAGTCATTGTCTTGTCTGTGCAATTAGTAAGTACTGTACCATTGTGTTTCTTATATAACCTTATCTTACAGTATATTTTTTTTGTCTTGCTGTTGTCATTGCTGTTGATATGACTTTGCTTCAGAAGACTCTTGTGATTCTCACAGTGGACATCCCTCGCTGCAGTCCCTGTGTGGTTGTATTCAGGGCAGTGTGGTAGGGAGCAGTCACACCCCAGGGAAGAGGCTAATATTATTTTTCTCCTTAATATTATTTTTCAGAATTGCATTACCATTTTAGCTGACACTATAAACTTGTAAGCATTTCTTTTTAGCCTGGTGACTGAATGTCCCAGGACCTAACCTTTAAAATTCTCTGATTAGGAAGTCCTGAAGGACTCGCACAGAGGGAGTGTTACATTAGAATGCACCTGGTTTAGATGTTTCTAGCTGGAATTTCAGGTACTATCTCATTTACTTGTATAATTGTCATGTTACCAGTCTTCATCTGTCAGGAGCCTGGAAGTCAGCTAATCCAGCTGCATTTTGAAAAACTGCAGTAGCATATCTAAGATCTTTAACACTTGAAAAAAAATATTCTCCACTCTTGTTTTACAGAATATATTTGGTTTTATTATTCAGCTTGAAAAAAGATGGATGATTTCAGGTTACTTATCAAGTTTCTGATCTGGATATTTCGTGAGGGCAGTTTATTTTAAAGCGAATGCCATGCACGTAAGGCTTTAGGTAGATCACATTAATGAGTGATCCATTGAAAGCCTTGGAAGCTTCCCCTGTTCACGTGCAGTATTTCCTGTTGTGTTCCACAGTTTTCTCTCAAGCACTGGTCTCCACTGTTATTAATCCCTGATGGTGGTTGCACTCTTACATGTGACACAATGCCGTTTGCTACTATGATCCCTGGGACAGAAAAATCTGATCAACAGCACTGAGCAGCCTGTGGGTCTCCACTCTTTCTGAACATTGGTGCATTCAAGGTTCACAGTGTCAGGTGTAGCTGCAAGGGTCAATACTGCTCTGCTAGCCCTGGCTGTCCCTCCCTGTCCCTCCCTGTGGCCAAACACCAGTGGCTTCATAACCCAATCCAACCACAATTCCACCTCACAGGTAGATACATGGAGTTTATCTACAACTCAAATCCTAATACTGACACAAGGTGGAAGCTGGAAGGAAGTTTGTCAGCAGCTTATTCTTTAACTAAAGCAACCAAGAAATCTCAGCTGCAGACTGAAGTGCACCCAGGTGGAGGAGCTTGTTCTGGAGCTTCACAACTGAGGGCAGGCTGGCTGCAACAAGCTGCTGAGAGCCAGCTTTGTCACCTCTGCAGGACATTTCCTCATGCAAGTTCCTGGAGCCTTAGCATGCAGCCTGTTCTCCAGAGTCACATGCCAGACCCCTGTTTATATGGTGCATATCAATCACAACAGCAGTATACCTTGGCTTTCCAGACTAGTGTAGCCCAGTACAGCTAGTTACTGCCTAAGATAAATGGACAAGTTTGTCAAATTCCACCCATACAATAGTTCTGGAAGGGAAAGGAGAGAGATTGGAGGAGGGAAAGAGGGGAAAAAGGAAAAAAAAATAAGACGCTGCAATTCTTAGATTTTCCCATAAATCTCATTGATCAAGCTGAAGAAAAAGCACGATTTCCTTCTCTTACAGCTCTGGAAATTGCAGTGAGACTTAACCAATTTCTTTTTAAGCATCACAGGATGCCAATCAACATTTGTCATGATCTCAGAACCACTTCTATGCTGCTCTGCTATAGAATTGTTTTAGCTCTGACTGTGAAGGCTTGCTCTTTCAAGTGCCTCATGTTCCACATTCCCTCTTCAGGGTCCAGAAAATCAATGCTATGAAGCCACATCTGAAGGCTGCCACAACAGGGCATGGCCGTATATGATAATGAACGAGACCGTAACTCTTGCCTTGGTGAGTTGAAGTTTGTCTCAGTGTTGTTTACATAGGTTGCAGTGTTCTAATTCAAGAGAGAGGTTGTAAAGTTTTGAGTGTGCCACTGAAGCTTGAAAGCACTAAATTTCCAGACACACGCTCACACGCAGAATTGAGGTGAAATTGCAACTTAAAATGTAAACTAGCAACTTAAACCCCAGGGTAACAAGTGAAAAAAAGGTTTCAAGCCCTTGATAAATGTGAAAAAATCAAATATGTTAAGATACAGGCAATAGCAGTTTGATCGTACAGGAACTTCTACTGTCTTAATAAATGATGAAGTGCTGGAAGAACTAAAATGAAAATGGTAATAGATTTTAACAAGCAACATACTGAGTCTATAAATACTGCATTAGTTTAATCCTTAATAGTATATATAATAGCATGATCTCAAGCAAAGTTTGGATTTTATATTTTTAAGTTGTTGTTTTTTGGGGCTTTTTTAAATTTATTCTGATGTTTGCAATGCTTGCAGTATTGAACAAAGAAGTGTTGTCTGCCTCGATTAAAAACACTACGTGGTAAAGTGCAAGTGGATAAGGCCAGCAATACTTTCTGGGTAGCATTTGGCAAAACAGTTAAATTTTAGAATGAACTTTTTCATAAAGTTTCGATACCTGTGAATACAAAATCACAAAACATGCACAACAGAGACCGAAATGAGACCTGCTGAATAAAGAGAGCCCCTTGCTGTCTTACTTAGCATCTTAGGCCACCCATCCATTATGAAAAACTAATCATCCAGGTTTATATTTTGTGGTGATTATATGAGGGAATCAATGGTGTAGAGATGAATGTGTTATCCAGAGCCTCCTTTTTATTTCAGTGTGTTTTGGGGTTCTGAGGGCTAATCAGCAGGTCACCCCTCTGGAACCCCTGGGCAGTCCCAAGACTAGTTTATTGTTGGAGGCAGAGGCTGAAAGAGACTTGGCCCGGGAGCAAGTGATGTTGAAACACAAAGCTACACTGTGAGTTTAAATATGTCATGGAATGTTGTCTCAAGTTTGATGTCAAAAGCAGTCAAATGTGATATAAAGTAAACAGATATAAGGCAAATCTAACTGAACATAATTAAGAAATGGTAAAGGAATGTACAGGATCATTCAAAACTAAAGTATATCAGTTTGACTGTTTCCCCTTTTCCTTGAATGACCCTTTTTTTCCCATGCAAATGGTTTTCAGATGCACATCGTTCTGAACCCTTTTCCTGCCTCCAGCCTTTCAGTTCTCATCTTCTGTAGGACAACTTGGACATAACCTTCCAGATGACGTCCTGTCATTTTATTGTACTGACACTTGTCCTTCTTTTCTGTTTGTTCAATCCCCTTTCCACTATTTGAGTTTGCATCTAATGTCACACTAAATCATGACCATCCACCCTTCTGAGCAGCAGCTGTTTCTCTTTGTTAGTGTGTGGCCACTTGTTGAGGTTTAACTGGTACAGAACTCACTCTAAAGGCAGAAAGGATGATGTTTGAGTAAAATCAGATCAACATTAGTTCATAGAGTCAGTGAAGTCTTCAAGGAAAGGTCTGAATATAAAGCAATTCACCTGGGTTTTGTCTCCATTTTTAACTAGCCTGCAACACAAGTTACATTAAGTGTCAAGTTCTGTGATATCATTTATTTATTTCTTTATTTCTAAGCAAATACATTGAGAGACATTTTCCTCCTGCAGATGGATGCTTTGCTTTACCACTTCCTGTTTATTTTCCAGTATTTCATTTCCTGATAAATCTGAAGTTTACTGTTCATGCCATGAGATCAGAACTGTTTGTAATACTTAAACAACCTAGTGAGGATAGCTGAAAGCCAAAATGCCCTGACAGTAGATCCCCTTAGCAAATCATTGATACACTCTGAAGGCCCATTTCAAAGCAGGTCTTTTTATATAAAATAATTTGGGGGTTTTACTCACCTTTTCTGCTTTATTTACTGGGATACCTCGAAGAATAAGGCCTTTATTTTTCAGAGCAACCCTCTGTGCGCTATTTCAAAAAAATTGCTAAATTAGTTTCTGAGAAGACGATAATATCGATAATGCAATATGTTATGTTCACATTATGTTAACACATAAATCTTTTATTTTTAATGTATCTCAGAGATTTTTGAAGTATGAAGGACTTTAGCTGAGCATAGGTCTATGCTTTTTCAAAAAAAAGTCAGAGGCTACTCAGAGCCTTTCAGAGATGGTGGCAGAATTTATCAATTTTTTGGGGTTGTGCCTGTTGTGCACCATTATTCTTCTGACACTTGATTGAAAAAAGCTGAGTAAGGTCTTATTACTTTGAAGACAGGAGAGTTAGTGAAGCTGAATAACTGCCTGAGGCAGAAAGAAATACTGCCAGGAAGTTAATGATTTTGTGGAAATTGGTTGAAATGTTTGCCCAAAATTCATGTCATAGGTGTATTTATCATTTATTTAAGTTATCAACAGCAAAAAAAAAAAACAAACCACAGAAAGGTGTGAAATATGGTAATATGATTTGTAGTTTAAGGGGAAAGAAATCACAATTTTACAGGAAAATAAGTAAAACCCATTCTAATAGGCAAATTAGATTATCAGAAGTGCCTGTTACGGGCAGCTTATAAGTCTAGCAGACATATTTTTGCACTATTTTTGCATAGATTTTTAAGGTAGATTTTTTTGGTTCAGGGAAGTATTTTAAAACTCTTATAATTTTCAGGTTGTCGTGTGTTCTAAATTATAACCCCTTATTTCGTTCCCTCTGTAGTAGATTCAGTGATGAAAAAGTAGCACTCACTGCAGCTTTTGCTATGATGTGCCCTACTCACAATGAAGCACATACTGGTTATTATTTCCAAATCCATGTGGGCACAGTGAGAAGAATTGCAAGTGTCTTCAGTACTGCACCATTCTTAATGCAGTTTCTTAGCTTGCTATAACATGATACTACCTTTAATAAAGACAATTTTCAAACTGCAATTCATATGACAAGTACTCAGCTGGCAGGGTCTCTGCGCCCCAGGATTTCTGGCAGGAAAGCTGGTAACATTATGTATGGTGCCAAGCAATCCAGAGCATATCCACAGCAACATATAAGAAGAATACTGAAGGAGTTCTTGGAAACTTGCTACTATTTACTCTTCCCGTTGTCTTTCTCTGCTGGCAGGCTTTTTTTTTTTTTCTTTAATGTATGGAATGATAGGGCTAGCTTGTCTTTTCCAAATAACCAGTTGGTTATTTTGCTTTATGAAATTCCCAGCCTATGGATAACTGCAAACTAGAAAACAATGTTTAGCCAATAGTTTGTGAATTTGAAAAAGGCTGCATTTAAATGGAAAGGGAGTTCATGTTAAATCTAGGCAAGTGGTATGGAGATTATTTTTTAGTTCATGCTACATCTGGGTTTAACAAATTTCAGTATTTGCTTGTACCAGGTATATGACATCTTCCAAGCTGTGGAGTTCTGCCCCAGCTTCTCTTTTTGTTTTACACAGTGTCAGGCAAGCAGAAGGAGACCATAGGCTGTTCAGCACACAGTGTTGCTGTGAACAGTGACTGCTTTTGTAAAAGTTGCCTTTTGTTAGAGGTAGATAGAAACAAAGCCAGCTGCAAGGTAATTATAACCTGAAAGGAAATCATGCTGGCTTGGGATCCTACGGTGTTAAATAACTGTCACAAAGCTGGAAGTAGGTGTACTTCGGTTGTGTGGCAGAAATGCTGCAAAAGGAGCCCCCGGAATTGCCTGGACGTTTCCTGGGAATTCATGGGGAGCTACGTTGCCATCATGATGCATTCTCCTGCTACATGACATACCAGTACCATCAGCCCTCTGTTTGCCTGCAGGCAGAGTATGAGTCCAGAGTACTCTGAGGACCCAGAGTTGGCAAATGAGGCAGCACTGTTTTTTCATTGGGCTGGGTGAAAAATTTGGGTCCACATGCTTTCTGTGTGCTCTAGGAGGTCCAGCAATTGCAGGGTGACTCAGCGTTTCTGAATCAGCACTTTGGGTTTATGCTCATACACTTAAGTGCATAGGTTTATGATCCAGTTTTGGAAATGATGGCACAGGGCTTTATTTCCTCAGGAAGCAGGAGCACACCAGCAGCTCTGCTGGTTCGTGTATGGTATTTACGTAAGTGGAGCTTCACATTTCTGTTTTCCTGAAATGACTGCCATGAATTCATAAGACTGGTTTACATTAAATAGTAGGTAATGATCAAGGGTAAGGAAAAAAAAGGAGTAAACTTGATTAAATAGGAATAAGATAAATGAATTAAATTAGAAAAGCAGCAAGAAATAATGTGCCTTGGGAAAATGACTGCAATGATCTATGGAGAGTGACATTGTTGAAGACCTACTGTAATTATGTAAAATAGTCAGCAAATCCAGGGCGCTGTCACATGTTTTATCAAACTGGTTAATTTGCTCTGTCATTTTTAACTACATGTTCTTCATCCTGCACGGTCCATATAGGCTTGCAATAATGCATGTTTCTTCATTTGGCAAAGGTCTCTTCTGTTTAGACCAACCATTATAATCCACCTCCTTTGTTGTCAAAAGACTGCTCATAATTTAGAAATAATTAAAAGTTTGTACAAGAAACAATCATTCCGCATTTTCTGAAAAGATGAAATTCCTGTTAAAGATTTTCATTCTCTTTTTGATTAGCACTGCCTCTCTAAGCAAGGGTTTGTGAAATTGTTTCAGTACGATCAATACGCAACTTTCAGCCAAATGTCAGACTGAGAGATATTTTAATGCTATTACTGTTTATCAGAAATCAGTATTCTGAGCATTGGTTTCTCTCAGGCTTTTTGATTTGTAGAATCCTTGACCCCCACTATTTATTTTTTTTTCTTTGTTTCATTTTTTGCTGTCAATTAAGTTTGTTACGAAGTTTGCAGTAAATGAAAATCACACTGTATGACTTTCTTCTGTCTAGCAAAGATGGAATATATACTCAAACTAGCAGCATATGGAAAATACAGCATATAAATGTAAATACACTTCTGTGTGTATAAATCAGGAAAGAATCCTTAATGAAAGGATTCCTCAAAACAACTCAGACTTCTGATCTTTAAAGAGCTGGAAATCAGAATTACATGCTGACCTCCACATTAAAAGGTCTGTTATTAGTGTTTCAATATCAAAAGCTCTGCAAAAATAGGAAGTGTCAAAACTGAGGTGACTTGTGCGTGTTGATATACAGCCTTGATCCTTGACAACCTCACTGCAGTGGAAAGGTGAAAAGAAAAATTCCTTTGAACTGTTAAACCTTTCTTACCTCTTCTGCTCTCATTCCCTTTTTTGTCCTCAAGCCCCGTCATCCAGTGTGCCCTCTCCACATTGCTTCTTTTTCTGCTTTAATTTTTCAATTTGTTTTGAAAGACAACAGAAATTTCCTGTCAAGGTAATGTTTCAAGAGCTGGAGAGGAGCAGTCAGCTCAGACTGGCATTAATATAGATCAGTGAAACTTTTAAATATGTTGCAATGTCTGTTTTTGTGACCGGAAGTACTATTGCCTAGGGTTTGAGAAATGAGATTAGTATTCTCTTTGTGGTAGACTCTTTGTGTGAAGCTTTAGCATTTAATAAAAGGCAATTACATGAAAGTCTGGGCTGTCATTCTCAATTTTATACATGACCCTTACGGAAATAAGGAAAAAAACTACCAAATTTTCTATTGTGTTTCTAAGGAGAATTCATAACTGAAAGGGAAAAAATAATTATCCTTGGAGTAAGCTAGTGCCAATAACCATAGGACCTTTCTTTATTTGAACAACACTCCGCAAAGTTTCTTTACAAACCTCAATCACAGTTGCTGTATTCAATCTTCCTTGCTTTACCAACCTGTAGAAATAGCTGTCATGGTTTATTGAATCCTCCACTCTGACAAAAGTTTTGTGTATCCATAAAAATATCCAGCACACTCTGCCTAGTTCTCTTTGCAAACAGAACAGGAAAATGTTAATGCAAATCACTTCTTCTGTATCACCAGAGCTGAGAGTGGACAGTTTATGAAATGAAAGGAAGTCCATATTCCTGGTTGCTGTCTATAGCCAGAGTAGTTAAAAGCATTCACAAACTTGTAGTGTATTACTCCATGGTGAGTGGATGACTTACTGAAATTAGAAAAAAAGTGCTATATATGTTTGGGAAGATGTTTATATAAATATATGATAAAAAAATCTTCACCTCCAAATGGAGCTTTGGAATTTTGTCTTCCCAGGGCATTTGATATAACTGTGTGTGAGGGAAGGAGAAAGGAAGAAAAGAGTGTATGCAGAAGGCAGCAGGGGTTGTATGGGTGTCCTTCATTCCAAAGCAGTTAAATGAAAACTGCACAATCAAATGCACAGGAGTTAGGAGTGTGCCTCCAGGTCTGGAGAACAAATTTTATCATAATGTCTGGCAGGAGACTGTTTAGGAAGTGGTTAGAGGGGAGGAGCTGTAGGCAGCAGTTATACATTAATAAATTAGTGATGAATAATTCTGATAATGAAACAAAACTAATTATTGCTTTGTCATGGCAACTGTAAAATTCAGTTTTTGCTTAATGATGCAAAAAAGGCTTGACATTGATTAAAATTAATTTAGACTGAAGGGAGCAAAGTTTTGAATGATTCAAAATAAATCAGAGCTGGTTGAAGTTGCAGTATTTGTTAGGGAGATACAAACAGGTGTCTTATCAACATGAACATCAAACCAGGTGATGCTAAGGTGGATTACAGTCTTTAGCTCCATCTTCCAAAGTCCCATATATTGGAATATATCCACATCTATATGTATACTCATGTGTGATTATATACGCCGTTGTGATTATTCGTGGTCATCTTGAATGCTCAAGGGCTGATAGTCCTATAAAAACAATTATTCTTCAGCTTCCAGCACTCATATTCTGAATGACCTCTAAACAGAGTACAAAATTAATGGCAGCTCCTTTTTCTTTTTAAAATGACATGTTTTCAGAGTCTTATGGAAATATAATCCACTGCATAATTTTTTTTAATTTCCTCCAGTCTTTGCTGCTCTTTAAGGGACAAATCAAGGAAAGGAAAGGTTAATGGGACTACATTTTACTCTAGTTCACATCAACTAGCTTGGAGTGACTCCTGACTTCTAAGTGATGTTTCTCTAAATTTACAGTGATACAAATGAGAAAATAAATTGACTTACAAGATTGCATGTCCTAAAAGTTGTTTTAATATCTCAAAACTGTTCTCCATGCTAACCTGAAATTTAAAATGCAATTCAAAGGAATTAATGTGAATGTTAAAATAGCTGCTTCTAGGCTTTCCTTGAAGGTGATTTAATCTCAGTTCAGAAATTAATTATTTTTCATTTGGTTTTGTGTTGCTACTTTGTTTTTTGAGTCACAATGTTAGTTCACCCATGTTAATTCAATTTTAGCAGTCCGGTACTGAGAAATACTGCCTATCAGGCTTCAGTGACCACTTTACAGCAAACTAACAAGAGGTTCTTTGAGTCCGATTCCTAAATTCCTCTGAAAGCAAGAAGTCAGTTCAACTGATAGTAGTGAAGAACAGAAAAATATTTAAAGCATTTTGTTGGGCTTTGATGATCAGGCACCTGGACCCTCTGTGTTCATTGCATGGGTTTTGGAGGTATATTAGGGGGTCTAGTGTATTACAGGATCTATTTGTGTTTGCAAAGTAAAATTTGGCATTTAATGATAATAAAAGAACTTTTGGATTATTTACCTCTTGCCAATAATCAGATGAAATGTAATGACAGGACAGCTGTTAGAATAAAGTGTGAGCTTCCTATTTCTGATTTGGAGCACGAGCTAAATGTAGTGGCAATTAATAATTATTATCATGGGAAATGGAGCCAGCACATAAACATGTTAAAAGTTTGTTAGAAAATTGATTGCTTTTTTTTGATGTTCTGTTGCTTCTGTAGAGGCATGGGAATCTCCTAGGGAGAAGGGAGAGGGAGGATGTGGCATCAATAGGTGACATATTTTTTTCTCGGGAGGTTAACCTGATTAATCAGTTTTAATCACAGCTCAGGGGACTTGTCTTTCCACATCTGAAAACTGAACTCAGAAATGTGTAACTATGCCTTCTCTGCACTTCAGACAAAAGCACAGATGACAGGTTTGACTACCTTCCACATCTTGGAGAAGCACGAGGAGGATTTAGGAAGCTTTTTTTCTCTGGCTAGAAGTGTTAGGTCAGTTGTATGATGAAGGCATAACTGTGCCTGGAGTTATTGCAGACATTAGTCATAGGGTGACCCATCACTACAGGGGGCTCCTGTAGAAACATGGAAGGAAGGAATGGTCTCTCACTAGAACTAGATTACTGTCAAAAAGTCTAATATAGCAGCACTTTCAGTTACAACTGTTTCTAAGGTCTTCATTGCACAGTTTTGCTTATATTTTTGTAAATATAAAGAAGTAAATAAAGAAAATCCTATGGGAAAAATCAGACCAGTCACATGAAGCTGCAACTTTCTAAACAAGCCTGGATGGATATGAAGTAAACCATCTCGCTTAAAAGGAAACTATAAGTACGTTTTCATTAAATAAAATTCAGAACTTGTGAACACATTCCTGTAGTAATTTAAATTAATTAAAAATTATCATTCATTTAAATTACTACAGAAATTTATGCTCCTAACAAAACTGAAAGAGTACTCTCATTTTTAGTTATCACAGTTCTGTTTATTCCTTTTTATTTTTACATTCCCAATCACTTTACTGTAAGATAAAATATTTGAAAGGTGAGCATGGTTTGGTGATTTTTGTTGGTGTCTGTTTTGTTTGTTTGTTTTTTATTTTATCTTTTACAAGATGATAATTAGATGTAGTTTGAATATCTTTGGAAAATATATGAGAAACAGCATTTGTATCAGCTCATTTATGTAACAGCCTTAATACAAATATTCTGCTCTTAATCTAGACGCTTTTATCTTAGAAACTTAATATGCTTTGCAGATATAAGCTGCTTAAAATAGTTTCTAAGACGAAGATACTTTATAGAAGTAAAATTTATTATGGTAAGAACTATACTGTTTTGGTACTTTTTTGGTCCTCTTTTAAATTAGCTGCATTTTCATTAACATATTTGGGTAGTGATTTAACATAAGTATTCATTTAGAATGAAATAAAGCTCTGTTGAGAAAGCCAATACAACTTTAGGAAGAAATTTAAGTCAAAGTCTTATTGGTACCTAACTTTATGCTACCTTTCTTCATAGGCACATTTTCTACTTTGAAAACGTACCATAAAGAGATTAAGTTTTCTAAATCAATTTTAAAATTGAACAGAGTTTAAAATTAAAATTGTGTGTCTCTATTTCTATTTTTCTTTTGTGGTTTAAATTCAAGAAGCAGAGAAATCCCTGGAGTTTAGAAAATCACTATAAAAAATTCTCTAATGCATTTTTTGCAAGGACAATTTTAGGTGTATCAAGTACAGCGTTTTTAATACCTGACCTGTTGTTAAAATGTCCTTACTATTTTGCAATTGGCTTTACTGTAGTGGGACCTGCATTAAGACTTAAGGAGTAGAATTTAGCTGCTATCCATTTCCTCTTTCCTCAAAAAAGATGTTCTGGGTTTGCTGGAGCCCTGTTGTTCCTTGTTGCTTTAGGGTCTACAGCCTCTTAAAGCCCATGGAAATAGGCACTGTGCTGAAACACCACCACAGATGTTGGGTTACCTTAAACTAAGACACTCACTTCCCCAACTCTGCTCTCCACGGGTCTTGAATTAATCTCTCACTTGCTGCCTGAAGTGTTTTAGACATATCCACAAGTCTTCTTGGCCGTGCTTTCCTCCCTGACTTCTCTTCAATACACAGATCTAGATTTAAAGGTGGATCAATGCAGAGGTGTCTTTCCTTCTTGTCTTCTGAAACACCCTCCACTTCATAATACACCTCTTCACAGGTGGGATACCCACCTCCATGCTGCCTGTGGAAGCAGTTCCTGATAAGTCCCAGTATGGTGCTTGAGATTTATGTTACTTATTTGCAAAGTAGGGGAAAATTTAAGCTAGCCCATACTTGGAGTCAAGTCTCAACCCCACTGTACCATCACTATAGGTTTAAGTCCATAGCAAAAATACCTGGGTCCCTGCTTAGGTGAAATTAGCTTGAAGGGATAAAGGCTCCGCCTCAAAGTTTTGCACAACACATCAAAATTTCACTGTTTCTGGCTCTCATCCCCAGTATCTTTGGACTAATAACTCCATTTTGCTTACACAAATAAAAAGCCTTTAGCGCAGTTTTAAGTACAGATCTGAGTACATTGTACAGAACTGAGTACATTGTGGGTATTCACAGAATATATTTAGTAATCAAACTAAACCTATTTTTTTAGGACTAGAAAAAAATTTCACTTGGTTTGATTTCACTCAGAAACCTCTCTCTTGATGCTTCTTATATTTCTTCTCTTGCTGAAAAACCTGTCAAAGTGATAAAATTTACATCTATTGATATTTTTGATTTTTCATTTAATTCTGTCACGGAACCCAATAATTCCTCACTTCTTGTTCTTCTGACAACTCTTCTATATAAGCTGCCAGTGACATCCAAAAGTGGCACTTGTGTTATGCTGTCTTGTGTTCTGGCATTGGAGACATATATATATATATGTGTGTATATGCCCTGAGCCAATATGGATCACAGGACATGGATGTGTAAGACTGGCTGCTGAGTTTGTAAATGGCCAGAATTTCTGGAGTTGATTAAGGTGGCATCTGTTTTCTTTTAGTATCCATTGCTGTTGGCTAAGCAGAATGTAGGGCTGGATCTGGATGCAAGGCTGATCGCTGCTTTATCAACCCCATTCACAGATGGAATATTGCCACTTGCTCTGTGCAGTGTGGTGAAATATGTAAAGATGCCCCATCCACTTGAAAAGTAATTAAGTATCTGTTGGATACAGGAATTTGTGTTGTCCTGAGGTGTTGTGGACTTCTAAAACACAATATCTAGCCTTGGCTGACCAGAAGAGACTATGCATAGGGAGAGCAGCTAGACCTGAGAAAAAAGAAGACACCTTTTCCAGGTGCTTTTAGCAGATGTTCGGGCCTGGCTTTCCCACACAATACATGGGGTTTTGGGTGGAGGGGACTGCAGGACAAAATGGGAGATACTTGGTTTCGAATGTTCAAAGATAGAAAAATAATTCAGTATGTTCATGTGAGATGGCAGGATGCAGTGAAGTAGACCCTCCAACTTAGATTGTGAGTTGTTTTCATATATACTACATATCCTGAAGGCCTCTTCTTGCTTTTCTAATATCTTGCTGAGAGGATTCACCCACTTAAAATCTTCAAATGACTGTTTCATCAATAAGTAGCATTTTACAGTAACTATTTTACCCTTTGTTGTCAGTGAAACTGGTTGTTTTGTTCAACAGAGTCACAGGAAAGAGAGTTAGCCCTGATGTGAAGGATCAATAGTTTCCAATTTTTCTTTCTGAAAATCCAATGAAGATGTTGACCATACTTTGGGAAATGTTGCAGATCCAAATCAATATATATTGCACTTGAACTCACAAATAATCAGCAGCTGCCCTTAGGTACAGGTCAGTCAATGTTCACATCAAGTTCACATAACATTTCATGTCCTGGTAAATCTCTGGAAATATAGGTCATCTAGTCAGGCTGCTCATCATCTACTCCATTACAGGTTACACTACCATGTGACAGTGTCAGTTATGTTTTAAAAATAATAGACTACTGGTTTTTTTTTACTCTTGCCATCTTTGGAAAAAGTGGGCATAACCCTGTAGACTAATGTGCATACAGTTTAACACCATACACTGTTGTAGTGAGCAAATTACATTTCTGTTTCTTTGTTTTACTAAGAAATAGAAAATGTTTTTAAATAGTTGCTTCAGTAGAGAGGATTACAAATGTAATATCCTTGGACTTTTTTTGTAACTATTCTACTGCTCATAGTGATTTGCAGCAGGGTCTTTCAGTTTTTATTTTTCTTCGGTTTGGGAATAGCTTGCTCTTGTAATTGATTCCTGCAGGGATTTTGTATCTCAAACTTCCTTTTTAAAGGATATTTCCAATTAGACTGGCAGTTTGTTTATATGCTTGGATAAAAGAAGCATGTCACTTTCAGTAGAATAAATCAATTTTAACATTGCGAAGAAAATGTGTTAAGGATGTCTAAGATCAAAGTTTTTAACTATCCTGATGACAAAGATTGTCATAAATGAAAAATTTATGCAGAGAGGAAAATATTTTTAAGAATCTTTTTAAGAATTTGGTCATAAATGTAAAACCCTCAGTACGCAGCCTCCAAAGTAAAGATATGTTTGTAATTACTGGTTTAAATACACTGAGAAGAAATACAGTGCGGAAACTAGGAATGCATGTTTTTGTTAGTGATACAGATTATTTTTCTCTGAAGAACCACAAGTAAAAACACAATTACACACTGTGATGTCACATTTTTAATACTGGGGGAAAAGGCAGGTAGGAGTGAAGGGGTAACAGAAGTTACCAGATACTGAGAAATTTGTCTGTGGGTATGCTAATACAGGAAAACCATTGTTTTAGGGATGAGAATATTTTGCTTAATGTAAGCCATTACTGCAGTAATCTATTTCCATCATGTATATTTTTTACATAGAAAACACAACAAACCTGAGCACCCAACACATTTCCTTCTTAGTTTCCAAGTCTAGTTCTGTAGTATTTAGAAACAAGGGTACTGTGAGGAATTAGAGTTGATTCCTATACTCAAACTGTTTTCTTTATTACAATCAGTATGAACTTAGCAAAACTTTGTAAGTAACTGTAGTAAGTATTGACTTCCTGCAGTTAGTAATAGTTATACTCAAATGTCATTTACAACAAAAGACTGTAGTTCACAAAGTTGTCACTGGTGCAGTAGTTTTATTGATGCAAGTGCATTTTAGTAATTGTCTTCAGTGTTGCTTTGCTTTAAAGATAAGCTGTATGAAATACACCTATTGTCTTTTAGTTATTTTTATTGATTAGTCTTTACTTGACAGGAGTATTTCTTTTTTCATTGAATTTTCAAAGGCCATTTGAATAACTGCTCTCAAAAAAAAAACTCTCAAAAGCTAGTAATTAAAATTAGTCTGTGGTCTAAATCTTTATCTTGACAGACTAATGGAAGTATAACTCAGGTTAAGAGCACTTGGTCTTACTGGATTGTTCCACCAGCTTGTTTCCAGATGTTACATCACATCTCCAGTCTGGCTTCTATCCGTGTAATCTGGATTTCCCTTATTCACGGGGGACATTACAAGTGAGCTGCATTGCCCAGGATTACTGCTTGTACAAGTGTGTTCCACTAATGCATGTGGGCTGTTGTCTGACTGAGCTGATGCAAAAGCAGAGCTCTCACCCCTTCACAGCCTCCTGCTGACTGACCAGCTGATGTGTGGCTGTGACAGCAGGAGCACAGAGGCACCACCCGCAGTATTGTGACACTTCCATTCACACTCTTTTACTTCACCTAAGTGAGATGAAAAGTATCTCTGTCTTACTGAGCTGACATCTTCACCTCTCACTCTCTCCTGGTTATCAAGCTGTGGCAGAGACAGGTTTTCAATAACTCCTCACTTCCACTAGTCAAATAAAATTATATTTATTTTCTAATTACATCCCTGAGGTTTGCACAGCAATCTCAGTTCATTTGAGAGAAAAGAACATACTCAAAAAATTTGGGGAAGTGTGGGATTAAGAGATCGTTAAGCACTGATCTTCATCAGTAGATATAGTCTAAAATAATAGTCCCTAAATGTCCCTACTCCCGGTACAGAAGTGCTTTAGCTCTCATTATCATCATTGTTGAGCTCTTATTTCACTAGAGCTGTATGTCTCAGTGTAGGGCATCCTGTGGCACAGGCTGCATCTGTGGCTTTTGAAGCAACAGGGGGTTTTATGCTGGATGTAGTCCATGAGCAGTAAGTGATCACTGGTGGGAACAGTTACTCAAATTACTGTTATTAGTACTTTGTGCATGAATGCAAGCAAACCATAATTGACTGGGAAAAAATATAAAGGAAGAAAAGTATTTTTCATGGGAATTGAAGACTCACAAGCTCCTATAAGCACAAAAGGGCAAAAAATGTGAATCATGTGTCAAAAGATGTAAAGTTTTATTGTAGATAAGAGACCTTCAGAAGATGAAAACTGTAAAACCTGTAATCACGTTTTTATTGAGTTTCAGGTGTGAGCGTTGTGAAGTAAGTCTTTTCCATTACAGTTGTTCCTGATACACATAACGTTTGATCTGGCAAGGTAAATGTGTTTTCAGTCATAATAGCAGAGAACAAAAGTCTTTAATTTCTCTGGTATGGGATTCTTCCACTGAGAAACATTTATGTGCCAAATAAATCTTTCTCTCAGATTAAATTTTGAAACTATACATTTTTATAGATTTGAAAAAACTGTACATTTTTATAGACTTGAAAAAACTGTAGATAGCTAAAACTCATTGGACCCTCTAGTCTATCTCGTTGATAATATGAGTTTCCTCCTTATAGTACTTCATACTTGCCAGTTCAGTCTGTTTAGGTTGTTCGCCAGTTTAGCATTTTAAGAACTTTTTCAGCAATTCAAATATATCCTAAAAGATCCAAATACATTCTAAAAGCTGATAGTTCATGGTGCCAGGTGTCATGGTATAACCCACAGCTGAAACCAGGATGCAAGGAAATCCTCACTTTGCTTGTACATAGTTGAGTACCCTTCCTATAACATTGAATAAAATCCACCCTTTCTTGGAGCTGCACTGTGGGGGTTTTTGCCCCTGCTTTTAGCCTCTGGATTATTCCTAAGGCATTTGTGCTTCATTGCTGGGAATAATTTCCTTGAAGATGTAGGACAACCTGTGAGAATCATGTTTCACTGATTCTGTTACAATTTCCAAAATTACTTGGTGCCCTTCAACTTTTCAAGTATTTCTCCTGCACTTGCCCGTTTTGTTTTAACAGTGAGTTTCCTTACTCTCTTCCCATAGCTCAAGGACTCCTATTCCTCAAACTTTTCTATGTTTCTTCTTTCATCTTCACTTTGTATCTTGTACAGATAAACTTGGCTTCACTGTCTGTTACACTCTGGTACAACAGACATGTCTTTCAGCCTTTCAGTCTTCTCAATATAAAGTATCATAGAAATGTACATAAGGCTGTGGTTTGTAAAGATGTCTAAGATGAACTAAAATTAATTTATAGCTAAAGGATAAAATCATACTCGTGTGGGGGGAAGAAATCATATTTTTTTCTTTTGTTCATATGGTGAAACTGCAGAACCTTGAAAGAACTTTGTTCCTTGTCTGCAACATATAATATCACTATGTTGAAGTAGTGTGAGGCATGTAGCTCCCATGTAGGCTTAAAGTGTTAAGGATATTAACTGCTGCAGAATCAATTTGAAACCTTAAGCCTGAAATCTGTTCCTGTTTGGGCCTTTTTCTGTTCATCTGTTAAACAGTTGCTAAAATGAGAATAATTCAAAATTCAAAGAAAGGTGAAGATGTCTCTCCAAAGCGATTTATTTTTGTGATTTTTCCAAAATTTGCGATTAATATATAACTACCATGTTAATTTGTATAGTTAATATTTCAAATAAATGTGACTGTGAAGTGTAACAATATTGTAAAAAACTCTTTCTCAGAAGGATGACGTTTATAATTCGTTCCTGTTTTCCACTGCTTTTTTGTATATAGTCTGGTTCTGTAGTCTGAGATTTGTAAATGATATCCATTAGGGAAGTCAAAATCAATTGCACAATTTTTTTTTCTCAATTGGCAATTGCACAGATATTTCCATAGTACTTTTTTCAGATCAGCACCAGTGGATTTTCCAGAAGACGCCATTGGAAGTGCACAGGGACTATGTGTTGCCTCTGCACAAATATACAGAAGGAAAGAAGGGAAGTTAATGCAGTAACCATTAGCAATGACTGAGTATGCATTTTCTTTCCATTATTTTAGCCCTTGCCCACAATTCACTTGTTGTCTGGTCTTGAGGATTCTGATTCATTAATAACAGGGACAAAAGAACCTTAATCTAGTGAACCATGTTTTCCTGTGAAATTCATTTCCAAGCACCTGTCAAAACTAGATTTGATACATATATTATAATACACAGTGTGTGTGTTTTATATATAAGATATGCAAAAATACTTGTCTGGTATCAAGAGTTTTCTAATCCAAATAATTAATACCTGAGGTTGTATTCTCAGTCGCTGGAAACTTAGATGTTTTTTTTTGTTTTTTTTTTTTTTCTGAAAAGCTATGATTTCCAAGTCATAGAAATATTTACATTAAAACTTTCTGTAGGAGTATTGTCTTTGCAAAAGTCAATATGAATTTTTCAGGTAGATTTTACTCTATAGATGGTGAGTTGATTTCATTTTTACCTGGACTCAGTATGTCTTAAAAGTTTCTTCCCTCTGAATGTTGGCTATATTGAATATATAGCCAGAAATTAAAAATGGAGCTTGCAGAAACAGTGTATGACTTAATAATCTGTTATATAGATGCAAAGTGCTGTAAGCCATTGCAGTCAATTTCTAAAGGTGGTCCAGAATTAAATACCAGCATGTCAGAAGTTTCTGCTCGAAGAGAGAGTTCATATTGCACTTACCTGTGGTTTCTAGTTGCTTAATTGACATTGTTTGCTCCAAGTAATTTTCAGACAAAGATAAATCGTATATGCTACTGTGATAGAAGTAGAATATTTCTATCACATATAATTATTTCTATTTCTGTAATATTTGAATAACATATCAATATATGTTGATTGAATTTTTCCCTAGAATTTTGTAGTATCAGTGACCATTTTTACTCCCAACCAACCATTGCACATACCTGTAGATCATAGTCTGACAATTATGGTGGGGGGGGGAAACAGCCAAACTTGCTACATATGGCTGGTTCCATTTTGTCCCAGGGAATCCTGTGTGCAAGCCCACATGTCTGGAGAAGACCTAGGAAGCTCCAGGGATTCCTCTGAAATGCCCTTGGGGATCTCAGATGGAGATACAGAGGAAAAAGTAAATGAGGAATTGGCAGCAAACGAAGAGGACAGTTCAAACGAAGGGGACCGACCATTCTCAGCACTTGCTGGAGCTTGGTTTGTTTATTTCCATTGAACATCTTCAGCATTTTGCACTCTATAAAAGGAACAGGAAGTTCCTACCCTTTGTATAGAGGATCTCCATTACTGCCTAGAAAATCCTTATCAGCTAAATTAGTATCCATGAAAGAAGATAGTGGGAAATCTACTTCAGCCTAATTCCTATGTTTGTTCAAAATAATAGATATTTGGAAATTGCAGGTTCTGCTTAGTATGCTTCATCCTCAGAGTTGCCAAAATCCTACTCAAGATTAGATTATTACTGATCTTGCACAGACGCTCAAGGCAGAAAGGACAGAAACTGCAAAAAGCTGCTGCCTCCCTTTTTGTGCAGAGATGCAGTTCCAGCAGCTTCCCTCCCTGAGTCAGATGATACCAGTGCAGAGAGAGGTACCGATCTATTAAAAAGTAATGAGCTGAGCAAAGCCAGTTGTTTCTCAACAGTCAATGTACCTCTTGTGCCAGGAGGGAAGTAAGGAATCTCAGTCCAGCTTGCCCTCCTCAGGTGGAGAGAGTTGTGTGCTACAGGAAAGCACTCACATTACAGAGAATTTATTCCTATCATTTAAACAAGAAAATTAATTAATGTTGTAACAGAAAGTCACACACATAGTGTTGCTCACTGCATGGTTGTAGTTGGATGACTACATGTTGTAAATCTTTGGACTCCTTGATTTGTCTTCCTAGCTATTTCCCATTTCTCCCGTGTCTTATTAAAAAAACACTTTGAAAAAAACAAGATCTGGTCTGTATAAATAGTACAGTGTGTATAAATATTGGGTGAGCCATAAAAAAGTTGATAACCATTTGTTCTGGTTTCATGAATATTCCACAATCACTGAGAAGACATTCTAAAAGATTGGTATATGTATGTGTACACATAAATACACATACTGTCACATGCATGTCTTCACTTGTAACTGATATGCTCAGCTTTGATTAACCTGTCCCTCATAATAAACTGCTGTTAGCAGGAGTTAAAGATGTGGTATGAGAGAAAAGAGGCAATCTTGCCAGCTGTCTCTGTAAATACACATACATATTATATTGACATTGGTTGTAATAGCTCCCATAATCAATATATCAAACTGCCCTCTCTTTGCTCCTGTTATGATGTCATTTTAACTTTCCCAAACCTATTCATTTAAGTAACCTAGAGTGTATTTGTTTGTATAAATGCATAAATGCGTGGTATATTGATCCCTGGCAAGAATCAAACTAGTGATCTGTTTTGTACGTGTACTCTGCCAAATTGGAAAAGTTAGTTTGGGAAAGGAATAGGTTTTACTAAGGAATGATGTCTTCTTTCTTTCAAACAACCCAGTTTAGAGTTAACCAAGGGGGTATTTTTAAAATTATGGATTGATAGTGTGCCAAGGGTTATTTCATTAAGTCTGTGCACTAAGGCAGTGGTTGCAATGATGGGCTGTAATTCTAAATCTGCAGTTTATTAAGATGCACTGGCACTTTTTAATGTGTAAGATCAGGCTTTGAAATAGATTGATAGGTGAGCAGTATGTGTTCAAATTTTCAAAGATGTTGAGTACATTTATTCACATTAATTTAAACATAGAAACTAAACCTAAACCCAAATAATTAATGAAAAGGGTATGTGTGTATATAACCAACTACAGGCAGTTGTAACTGACTCTCTGCTCTGAGAAACTTCCAGTGCCATTTGAACTGGACTCAAATACTACCTGAGTATGACTGCCCAGATCTGATTCTTTCCTGTCATATTTGTCCTGGTGACAGAAGTAGGGCCAGGCATTGCTGGAATGAGTGTGGCTGTGGTTATCCACCTTGTGACCCTTCCTGCCTGTGACAAGGCTCATGTCACTTTGGCACTGGCATCTGCAGAGATGTGCTTAGAGGTCCATGGTACGTTGCAGAGCATGCTGGAGTTACATCTTCATCCCTTAGGTAAAGATTATACCTGTTTCCCTTCAAGGCCCTATTTCTGCTACTTAGGAGCCACAAGGGAACAGCTCTGGGCTTTCTGCCCGCCACCAACAGAGTTGGTCAGACACTGGCACAGGGTTCCTTTTTCCAGTTTCTGTGGGGTAATAGAAATGTGTCAGACTGAGGAAAAGGTTTCCTCCTGGGTATAAAGCAGAGCTCTAACACCTGAGCTGTAGAGCTGGCAAGGTTGCCAAGTACAGATGAGCTGGGAATTCAAGGTCCTGGGCAATTGTCCTTGATAGGAAATACATTCTGGAAAAAAAAAAAACAAACACCCCTGCTGCAATATTTGCAGCATTAATTTACTTTTAAAGGTTAGCCATCTAACCCCTTGCTTTAGTGCAAAAGATGATCCATGACTTCTATAAATGCTTGTTATAAATGCTGGATTCTATATTAAGATTTTCAATCCATATGAAACTATTTTTAATGTTTGCTTGGAGAGAGTATTTTGAAGTGTTTAGAGATACTGAAAAATTACAGATGAATTAGCAATTCTTTGAGAGTTTAGGAAATGAAAAATTGATTACATAGATTCAGTGCTCTTGTAAAAAATTCGATACAGTCTTGACAATTAAGTGAATTGCTTTCTTTTTACCTACTTAAATAGGTCAACTGAGGCACAAAGCAGTTATAAGCCAAGATCTTAAAGTTTATATGAGTCTGTATTTTGATGTTCACCTTGAGCCATCTCTGGTATTCTGGACTTTTCATATACACAAGTCAATAGCTGAGAGTGAAAAACTTCACTAGCACCATTGAAAATGATATCGTGAGGAACTTAGTTTCAGAGCCATATAATCACTGTAAGAACTAGAAGAAAAAAAAAAAAGTTGACTTCTAAACTAAATGGTTGACCTGACTCTCCGCAGTGTTAGCCTTCACAAAAGGCCACATGGCAGAATCCCCTCTTTGGAAGTATTGGATGTTTAGCCCTAAAATTATCACTCTGGGTTCTCTTTCCTTTATAGTTAATAAAGTCATCCTTCAAAACCCTGAGACTTTGGAAAAACATTGGCTCCAAGTAGTTATCTGAGGCTTGAAAACTTTGGTTTTAACTGTAACCCAAATGAGAATGATATGAGCAAGTAGGGTGGTACTTGAATGCCATAAACCATGTGTTAATGGTTTCTAAAAACATCCCTGTATAATTAGTATATCCTTATATCTGATTCTGCCACTGCACAGCATCCCCATAATTGTCTCTAGTGGCTTATTCCTGTAAGCCTTCGCATCTTTGGAGTGTTGATGCTTTAATTCCTTTGTTGACAGATCTTCTAATTCTTCAGATGGATCAAAACTGACTGCTGTTGGATAAATGCTTTAGTTTGGGCATGTATACCATTTAGAGGACCAAGGGAAACACACTCTCTCCTTGTAATTCAGTTTGTTCTCCTGAACCTCTTGTATAGCCTTTTAGGTCAGTACTGCAATACTGCTTGATGGAAAAAAACCTGATGCTTGATATAAAGCCTTTTAAAAAAGAGACTCAGAAAAACTCTACTTTGAACAATTTCTAGTGAGATTGTGCCTGCACCTCAGTAGAGTAACTGATAACTTCACATCCATGAGCTGGCCAGAAAGCTTCAGGTACCGCAATTTTCATTGCTAAATGCAGTTTTCAGGAAATGGAAGTCTTTCTCTGGAATCTAGCAATTCTACTGAAATTTTAGATGTAAAAGGGTATAAATGCATTATGTAGACTAATGATTAATTATCTACTGATACATAAAAAATTCAAATATTTAAAACACTTTACACATTTGACATTAGCAAAGGAAAATATTTTGACATTGAAATAATTTTTTTACATTGTCAATATAAAAACCTGCTTGGATTTCAAATAAAATAGAAAAAAACATAAACCCTTCTGAATGTGAAATATTGGCTTTTCATTTCAAGGAGGGAAAAAGAAAGGGAAAAAAAAAAAAAAAAGGAACATAGGGTTTCTTATATACTCAGTTTTACTCATAGCCTGTCCTGAGCTGCTCCAAACCTTCTACCAGTGAGTCTTTTTCAAAGCTTTCCCTGCTCAGAGTCATGGGGGTTTTATAATTTTTACACTGATAAGTCCATATACTTTTTTTTTTTTCTGGAAAAACTCTAGAACTGGAAAGTTGTTTTTTCAAACTAGTTTTAGAAGTCCCAGTGGATTTTTCCCTCCTTTTGCCTGAAGACATGCATTAATTATGGCCTCAGGGTTCCTGGAAACCAAATTTACTTTCACTGAGCTAAGAAAATTACAACTATCTTCAGATGAAGCCAGTATTTTTTCCATAGTTCATAGAGCACTATTTTGAAGCTCTGCCATCAATCACAGAATTATATGCAAACTAGACTGCAGATTTAAAAAGCTTCAGTAGAAATAGGTAATACTGAAAGTCACAGAGAAAACATTTTCCGCACTGAGATCTTGAAGCAGCTCTACTTCCTATAAGATGGAGACATTTATTTCATGGGAGGCATTAATTACATTAGAGATGTGGGACCAATACCTTTCAGATGAACTACTGAAATGATGAGGGGTAGGGTTTTTTTGTGGAATTTGAGAAAGCAATCACTGATATTACATGATTGGTTAAAGTCTCTGTCCGGTATATCTTGTCAACCATGCAATGGCTAAGGAGATTTAAGGGACTTTCACCAGAATTTGTGCAGTGGTTGTGTAAGAAGCAGCGGTATTTGGCTCAGTTTGCTGTTTCAAGCAATCTTCCATCAAATAATCAGGAGAGGATGTGTCACAGAGTGGCTCCTTAACATGCACATGTTGGCTGAACATTCACAGAGGCCAGTGTTGAAAGGGCAAGGTGATCCACAAGCCATATTTGTTGTCAGGGCTAGTAGATGGTCACAATATGGTCCTCAGCAAAAAGAACGTGTTCAATGAGATTAGAATCAGTTGTACCACAGGCTGGTGGAAATATATTAGGTTATGAATGGCAAGTGTTATTATTTCACTTGGGTTTTCTACCATTTCGGTGTGTGGAGTAAAGTATTCCTTTAGTTAGTTAATCAGTATGTTACACCTTGCTGTTAGGAGCTTTGTATAATAAATTTCCAATATTTCATAAAACACTGTTTTAAACACACTCAGATGGATGTCAGACAGAAAGCGTAGTTCCAGCAGTATTTATTTGGAATCTTTAAAGCACCTGTGTCAATCAAACTAACTTTTGTTTAGTTTTAAAATTGTATAGCATTACATTCAGAGTTTTTTATTTATCAGTCATGACTATGTGTGTGGTCTCTACAGGCAACATACTCTCTACAGACACAGTAAACTTAGGCACATTAAATCTATAGCAGATTTAAACAGATTTAAGAAAATGCATGGATGAAGAACTTACATAAATGCTTTTCTGACTGAACACTGTTTTTTAATTAGAATCACAAGTCTGAGGGTCAGCATGGATTATCTAATTCACAATCCTGTTTCTCTCATTCTCTTCAGATATGTGTTGTGCTTCCCCTTAAAATTTTAAAGGCTTTATGATTTCATCACCACAGCTGTGATTTGGATAATGATTTGGTTTGCTTTGCTTTGATGTATTTTTATTTGACCGTATTTTTGCCCAACCTACAGCAATATATGACATTGCCTGATAATTTGAATAACAATTCAGCTGATCAGTTGGCAATAATAGTTTTCTAAAACTGTTGTTGAAGGAAGATGTATCTAAATCTTCTGCACTCAGAATGTCATCCATCTAATACCTGACTCCTACACGTAGTTCAGAATGAAACCATCTCTATTTGTCCAGTGGTGAATTGCTACATAACTAATTGTCCTCATCATTCTCTGGTTTCAAAAAAAGCTAGTGGAGATATGCTACCAGTTCTTTTAAGATAAAAGAAAAAAAAATGCTGTGTATATCCCATATTCACTCAGATCTTGGCTTGCTTAGAAGGTCAAATACCACCCAATCATACAGAAAACAACAAGCTTGCAGATCATTGTTTTCTTTCTGGATAGTAAAAATGTAGAAAATAGAGCAACCTAATTCAGTTCATTATATGGTTTATGCAGTTTATCAGTTTTTCAGAATCCATTCTGTAAGCTACAGTTCTAAACTTCTGTATAGGCAAGCGTATTTGGAAATTGCTGTTTCCTGTTGAGTGTATTTTGAGTGAAGACATAAATGCTGTCCTTCATTTACTATGGTCCAGACTCAATATAATTTTTCCAGAAAATAAACATTTGAAAAATAATCCTTCATTGCTGTTTTACACTTTATGAACTTATTTGCCTCTGTGAGTTATTAGAATCATGAATAAGAACAGTAGGTCTTTATTCCTGTTTTGCATGAATGGAAATGAACTGAAAGAAAAATGACAGGTCAATACAAATTTTCAGAACAGTCATATTCACACAGATATAAAGAGCCTCTGATGCTTTTGTATATTTAGAAGAGGTTAGGATGAAGTTCTTATGGCAAACAAAAATAAAATTATTTAAAAGAAATCATGACTGGTATTTAAAAGGCTACATCGAAATATATTAAGAGCATGATAGTGCATAGCAGTCTAGAAGTGAACAATGTGAGTTGTCTAGCAGAAGCCTCAAAAGGACAGAAAAGTCACTAAAAGAAGCTTTTGAGCACATGGGGCAGTCAGCACCCAGAGCCAGTCTCCCATGCAATTCCCCTGCAGGTTAAATGTCAGGCTTTATTGGTTAGAAGTAGGAACATATGGAGAGAGATGTCTTGCAAAGTCCCATTAAAAAGTACGAATTTATTAATCCCATTAATGGCAAGCTTGTGCAATGCTGAATGATCTGAATTTCCTAAGTTTGCTTGCACTATTCATGTCCACTGCTGAAGATGAGTAAAGGGAGCAGAGTCAGCGTCCTGTTGAGTGACTCTTGTAATCAGGTGCAATAGCACTGCTCAAGACCTCTGAAAGTATTGCTATTCCACTTGGATTTCTCAAATCAAATTTCATCTAGACATGCAAACTAAGCTTTGATATTTACCTGTCTTTAAGGAAAAGGTCAAATCAAATAGCTATTAGCTATTTCCTATTAGATTTAAGGAGTTTTCTTCCAAAGGCATGAATATGTCTTGCAGAATAGTGCAGTTGGGACTCGGACATTGCAATTAGGTTAATGGATTTTATGCCCATTTATAAAAATGAGGGATTAAAGTGTCTTACAGAATGACACACTAGTGACTCCATTTAAGAACAATATAGCCTATTGACTTCTCTAACCAGGTGACACTGAGCACACAAGGACTCTGTGCTTAAGTATATACAGGAGAAGATGTCTGAATAGGTCTTTTATCTAGAAAGTGCTGACTTATGAGCTGGTTTTTACAAGATCAAGGAAACCAAAATGGTTGGTTTATTTGGAAATGTCTTTACATGTGAGAAGAAAAATAAAAATATCTTCCTAAATTTTACAGAAAGAACACCCTCATTGCCATCCACATTTAATATACATCTCCTAGACAATTAAGTTGTCTGAATTTGCTTGCATTTCACTGCTATCAATTAAAGTTAAGTATACATTGCAGTGAAAATTGCTTAATGGAAAAATCTGCCTTGAAGAAACCCTCTAATGGAGAAATTATTTCTGTAACTTCCAAGGTTTGCAAGAAGACATTCCTATTTAATATTGATGTAGATTTTTTGAAAAACAGTTATGAGTTATGTTACATCACAGAATCACAGAGTATTCTGAGTTGGAAGGGACCTCACAAGGATCATTGAGTGAATCAGACTGGGAGATGAACAAGTACTTGATGCAGCCAGCACAATGAATGATACATATATAGTAAAGTGAAAGCCCCATGAATTCTTTCTTCAATTACTGCTAAATGAGGCATCCCAGGCTCCTGCCCAGTGTCCCTGTGTATCAGTTATCCCCATACATTTTGTTAGCAATGCTGTTTTTTAATCCACCTATGTGTTTAGATTATGACTAGTGCTCCCTGCCTTTGACTGGAGTAAGGCACTCCAAGTGTAATTGTCTTAGATTTGGTTACTGAGGTTCACAGCTTCCAGATTTCATCTCCTGTTCTTCTGCTTCGCTTGATTTCTGCCCTGAGGTTTCAATGAATAAATGAAAAAACCTAGCAAATACTGGTGGTCAGGTGAACTCTGACCTGTTGTATTGTGAGGGCTGTTACTGAAAAGTTACACTGTGATACTTACTACAAAGCATCCCAACCCAGCAGTGCATCTGGAAGAACTGCAACCAGTGGGAAGCACAGTGAAGTTCACACTCAGAAGCTTGGAGCTCAGGTCACACAACTGAGACCCTGCCTTATTGCCTTCTCATACATGGGTTTTATTTTTTCACACACAAAGAGTAAAATCCCAGCCTTTCATCTCCTTAAGGTACCAAGTGTTTGCAAATGTGTTAATAGCTCTAGATATTTTGTGTGCTGTCTATGACCATGAGCTCTCTATAAGCCACATCCCCATCATCCCCTAAAACTCTCCTGTACTAGAGACTGTAATGTGGCTGGAGCTGTAAATGTCCTCTCCCTTCTGATACAAGTATTTCTCTTCCTTCTTCTTAGGGGTTAAGTGTGCCCCCCATTTCCAGCTGACCATCTGTTTGCCCATGCCAGCAAACCTGCAGGTGTATTCATGGATCCTGTTTGCCTTCTAATGGCTAAATTTTCTAGTCTTAAATAATAGTAAAGCTCAGTTTAGTCTCTCTTTCTTTCTTTCTTTCTTTCTTTCTTTCTTTCTTTCTTTCTTTCTTTCTTTCTTTCTTTCTTTCTTTCTTT
>JAWWTY010000106.1:46837608-46889736 GCA_035222235.1 Margarornis squamiger
TTTCTCTTTCTCTTTCTCTTTCTCTTTCTCTTTCTCTTTCTCTTTCTCTTTCTCTTTCTCTTTCTCTTTCTCTCTCTTTCTTTCCATCTTTCTTTCTTTCATCACAAACTAAGAGAGATGTGAAGCTTTGCAAATGTGCTAAATTACTCAAATAGAAAAGAAGTTGTTGAAATGGTAGAGTGTGTTGAAATAAACGCAGTGTGAAATCTTGCAACATTGGAATTGAGGACAATATTTCTGTTACTTTGGCATTTATTATTTCCCAACTCTAACATTTTTGCAAGTAAAGCACACATTTTTGTTTCAACTTCTCAGAAAAGCTTTTCCTCATTTTTATGAAAGAAAAAAACAAGTATTGATGAGTATAGAGACTCTAGTGAAACATTGATTCATCTAGGTCCTATCATTTGGAAATTATTTCTAGCAGCAAAAAATAGGCGGTATATTACACCTTTTTGAATAAGGTCACAGGAGTGAAACAGTAGAAACTCATTTCTGCTGACAGTTTGCATCTCAGAAATTGTTTCCTCTGGTTCACTAATGAATCTTTTCTTTTTTTTTAATTTGTCCTTGTCTGACACAATTTACCTCTATCTTGGCAGGAAAAGTCATTTCCTCCTGTGAGTAAATGAGTGATAAAGGACAGATGAAAGGGCAGAAATGTGCAAGTGCCATCAAAACGCTCATTTTTGAGTTTTAATATGCTGCAGCTGTAGACATGGAGCATTTCTCTTGCAGTTGAAAGCCCAGCCAGCATGGGAATATTGATAGGTTTGCATGAATCCTAAAGAGTTGCAGCTTATTTGTATTCATTAATAGTGTGGAGCTTGGAGGATACTGACTGTACAGATACAGTTTCAGCTGGAAAAATTGTGAAACAGCAATAAGGATTAGTGAGAGGGATTGATATGGACACCAAGACACTTGGAAAAGCAAGCTCAGATCAAAACAATCTACAGTGAGATTTAAGTACTATTCTCTATTTCAAAAGGTAAGGTAAACATTAATGCACAGCACACTGGCTATGATTCAGAACTGCCCCTCACAGATAAATTTTAGCTTTTGAAAGTCTTGCCAGTTCTCTGTCAGCAATTAATAGTCTGAAGTGGCAATAGTTAAATTAGTGCCTTAATTCACTAAATTCACTGCCTTCAAAATCTTTGAATTCCTGTATGAAGTCATAATTAATCACTAATTTCAGTAGAAATGCAGATAGTCTGAATCTCTGAAACCGGGCCATGTTTGCTGAGGTAGGATTTTTGGATTTTGGAAAAGCTGGAGACACTGGATGCTAAATGCCTGTTAAAAGTCAATAGGTACTTTTCAGTGATGGATAAGTACAGCAATGCTTTAATTTTCTTTAAGTATTTAGTTAGAAAATGTACATTTGGCACACAGGATTGAGAATGACAGGGAAATCCCACATCATTTTGATGATAAATCCACAATACACCAAAAAATCTAGAAAATCATGCAGTGTGCTATATTGATGACAGAGCAATGCAATTAAGTCCTTCATACCCAGTGGTGTAGACAAAAAGTTAATACTAAAACACCCTCATATACCATTTTACTTGGGCTGATGCACTTCAGTTTTGCTGCCTGATGGTGTTTCAAAATTATATGATGGAGTTTGTTACTACTGGAGGCATACCCACATATAAAAACTGATTCTGACCTAATGTAGACCAAATGCACCTTTAAATCATAAAGAAAAGAATAAATAATGCATGTTTTAATGATGTTAAGTAATGTACTTTATTGTTTAGAAAATGGTTGTATTCAGGGACCGGAGCAGCGTCCTTTCTTATCTCTCTGCTTAGAATTGCTAACATTGATAAAAAATATTCCAGTTTTATGTCTCTCTGAAACATTATTTTGGCTTCGCATTCCTGGGAAGCAGAGGTCCAACTGGTATAACTATTTAGTCTCTGAAAGATGCCAGCAGCCATTGATTATGGATGCACTTAGGAGAAGGGCAGGGATACTGAGCTGTCTCATCTTTGAAAATTCCTTTTGCTTTGCTTCCAGCAGTTACACCACCACATCACTATGTCATTGTCCCCTCTGGTCAGATCCTATTACATGGGTCCTGCATTCCTATTCACAGCTGTTCAGCTTACTTCAGCTTAATTCAAATTAGTCTTCTTGTGCTACAAGGGAAAACAGTACATTCATCTGATATGAGTGAGCTTATCCTAGTACATATTTGAAAGCTCATACTATTGAAACAATTTGGACCAAGTTAAGCTGGCAATATAACCAATAATGAAGTCAAAATAAGCCATAAGGGCAAAGAGAGAGTGGACACCCAGTTTACACTGGCTTTTTTTTGTTTTGTTTTGGGTTTTTTTGGTGGAACTTAGGCATCTTATTTTATGTTATTTCCTGAAAAGTCTCTAACGTTTTTAGAAAGAAGTATCAAGAACTCTCTTGGACCAAAACCTAAAGCACTAGAAACTGTGTCCTTCCCAAGGACTAGGGTTACATGCTATTTTCACTGCCCGCTCATGTGCTATTTATCATCATCTGTGGAGTTGTGAGGTATTTATGGCATAGAAGTTTTTGTGTGTAAGCAACTTTGAGCTCTGCTGCACCATGAAGAGAATCAAAGCAGGGAACAGTGGTTATATTTTTTTTGGTTTTTCGTACATCTGAGATCAACACATTGAGGTGCACAGGAGAACTCAGGGTGCAGGATCCTTGTAGCTCTAAGGGCTACCAAAAAAAATCCACTTTGCTAGAAACATTCTGCATAAATATGGCAGCTCAGGCACATTCCTACGCTGTTCAGTGTTGCCTGGCTATTGCTACCAGTACAACGTTGCAGAAGTGACCTCCTGAAGACCAAGGTTTTTCAAATGTTGACACAATATTCACATGCTCACTTTCATAATAATGTTTTTATATGACTTGTGCATCACTTCTGGACTGACCCATGAAAATTATTAGTTCTCACTAAAATATGAACATCCCTTTAAAAAGAAGAGATAAAGAAGCTAGGGTATTTCAGCACAGAGACACTTGAGGAGCCAGCTCCAGTTTCCTTCCACATGCCCTCTGTCCCTGTATTTCAGGTGCACACAGATAAATCCAGACAGTATATTTTCCTGGAGCCATATTGAGATACTATACACTTGTTCTCTTTCTTCGACAGCTGCCTCCACAGTGTCCAGAAGTTGCTGGGGCTCCCAGCTACAGCCATTCAGTGGTGTATCCAACAGGCTGGGAAATGGGTTTCTTTCTTCTTTTACTCATTTATCATTTTTAAGGTCTTATTGCTTCATTGAGATTGAGTTTTCCCTGCCTCCATTCTTTCATAAAACTGAATCAGAGAGGTCCCATGCGATGACTACTTCAGAAGCAAGCATGGTGGATTTGTTCAGATGCTTTGCCTGCAGCTGCTGGAGTGCCAGGAAGAAAGACTTGACTCAGAAGCCCACTTGTTTATCTGCCACCACTTGGCTTGAGCTCGCAGCTTCACTGGCTTTGCCATAACACCTGGTCTCTTTGGAAACCTTATTCTCTTTTTAGCTCTGTTCTTCATGCTTCTGTGCCAAGTATCTTGATAAGATCTCAGTCTCAGCTGAAATGGTATAAAACTAATATAACTGGATGAGCAATTTTATATATTTCTTTAACAAAAAGTGTGGGTTTCCTGAAAGACTGGGTGGCAGTTTGACTTTTTCCTTCTCTTCTCTAAGGTCCTCACTGGAACTTTTGTTATCACACATAAGAGAAATAAGAAAATGATTTGTTTATAATATATACCAAAACAACTCTGTGCACTTGTTTTGTTCTGTAAAATTCTAATATCATTAGCAGAACTCTTGTTTTTCTCTTCCTCCTCTCTGAATTTGAATTTCTGCCATGACAAACAAAAATTTAGTTTTTTGGGATAGAAGCATTTTTTCCAGCCATTCTCAGGGCAATTCTTTCTCTTGATTAATTTGGAGTAATTGGTTGCTGAAGATCTTGTATCTGTAGAAAGGGTGTACAAGCCCCAGCTGTTGACCTGTTCACTCCATTATATCTGGACTCCTCTCCTCACTTCAGCTGCAGTTGTAACTGCCTTTCTCTCAGAATAAGCCATGAGAGATACCATAAAAAGAGAGGGGACTGATGACAGGGAGTTGCTGCTCCCAACTAATAGAAATGTCTTTTTACTTCAAGTGATTTTTTTGCTACTTCAAGTTAAAAGAATCCTTATCCTAAAAGGAATGATTGCCTGCATGCCCACCTTGCTTTCCCTGCTGACTTCAGGTTTCTATAAGGAGTTGGAATATTGCATTTTCATACATCTTTTTACTGTGTTTTATAATTCGAGTGCATTTTTATTTTTATCTAGATTGGTTTTGTTTGTAAAGTGAAATTTCATGCACGGCTTCAGGAGCTTTTAACACACAATCATTCACAGGCATGTGCGGTTTATGCTGACCATTCCTCTTTTCCCCTAGTACCCCAGCCCTGGGTGCAAGCCCTAGCTTGCACATTTTTCTCTCCAAAGTACATCCCCTGGCCCACAGGGCAGCTTTTTAGAAGAACAAAGTGACACTGCAGTACAAACTTCTTGCTGAATACTAACCAGGTCACAAGTCCTACAAACTGGTAATACAGAACTTAAAACACCTCTCAGAGCTGTTGCTCAGGCCATCCAGGAGAACAACAGAAAGAGCCTGCACTGGCCTTTCTACAGTAAACCTTTAATCCTGCAATGGGACAGGAGAGTACCAATAGCAGCAACTGAGGTTTCAATTTGTCATTTGCTTTGATGTCCACCAGCAGAAATCCAAAATCCTTTTATCTTCTCTGGAGTGTGTCCATGGATTGCTGCAGATACTCACCTAATTAAGACTTCTCAGTCCTAGGGGCCTTTATCCACATGTATCCCTGTAGGACTGCCAAGGTTAAAAGAACAACAAATGAAATACCCTCCTGGAATGTCAGCGAAATAGAGAATCCTTTCCTGATCCTAAAAATAATTGGTCAGATAGACCACAGCAGCCTAGAAGTACAGCTCACTGGCAAACCAAAGCATAAAAGTGGGGCAGCTGGAAGATAGAGATGAATGGAAGGAAATACTTAATGAAGCATTATTGCTTCTATTTTGGGGCAATAGGACTCCATGAAACGACGTGCAGCACTCATCCCTATTCTTAGTTGAAGCATTAAAATTCCTCTGATGTTTCGGAGCAGGAGATTTTTTTTTTTGTAGATACCGATTCTCATTCTTCTAGCTTTCCACTTCTTTTCTGGAGATAGCATATTATATTTGACATTTGAGCAACCCTATCAGAGCTAGGAGAAATATTTTGGTTCTAATTTAGCTAGGACTCCTGATTTTAAGTCTTTTGTTGGTTATCCTAGACTGTAATGGGTTTTCAAAATGCAGGTGTTATAGGCTTGAAAGAGCAAATGCAGACAATCATGAGTCCACTTTACCTTCTTATTTTAGAAGCAAAATCCTGTTACTTAGTTAGGAACCTTTACAGCTAATGTAATTATATCTCCATGTCTTTCTATTTGCCATGTACAGAATGCATGAATCCTCAGAAACAGCAACAAGGAGGGAGCTCAAAGTACCATGACTGCATTTGCTAGAGATTGAGTAGAAAGCTTAGAGACTAATAGGTGAATATATAGTTGCTGAATTTAAAAATGGTCTTTTTTGCTGATAGAATGATTTTAACATTTTAGAATCATGCAGACAAAAACATACAAAGATATAGTTCAAGATATTTCATTTTACAAAACTGCGTATAGAAAAGTTGAGGAATGCCTGTGAATTACTGAATTCAGCTTTGCACTTTCCCAAGCAAGGTAAGGTGATATTATTTTAAAGATCTGCATACATCACTTCTCCTGTAGTGTGTGGAAATCCTGTGACATAATTAGGAATACACTTGAATTCCACATTTAACTTTCTTAACCTTGAGTCTTTCCTTTTCCCTCGTCAGCCTCCTCAACTAAAAACCTCCTGTAACAATCAGGCAAGAGGGTCTTAAAGAAATCAATGTTCTGCTGTGCAACTGCATTGAATTGCTGGAGCAGGTCCACTTCGCACACTGAATAAAATCATTGCTTTGTGCATGTGTATTCTCTATATGAGCACTGATTTTTTAAAACTGTACTTCAAAAACTTCAAATTCTTGGTATATATTGGGATACTTTTCGAGTAGAAAAGGAGATATTCAAGCAAACCTAGTGAAATCTTAGTAGGAAGAGGACCCTGTCATGACAACTACCAACAGGCATTTATGTAAATAACTAAAAATAATTTTTTCATTAGCACCTCCTCCTTCTCTATCAGGTCTGTTTTCATTGGAGATGTCTCTATTTAGTGACATGCCCACTCGGGCATATCTTTGCTCTGCAACTCAAAAAAGCAAGCAACAAAAAGAAACCCACAAACCCTGCAAACAAAACCTAAAAAACATAGCATTGGAGCATTATTTGATTTCTTGTCTGTATCTCACTAAAGAACAATTGCTTGCATGCATTAAAATCCACAGTGCCTGCTACCATCGATTTCCTGGAGACTTCACAAATTTCTGGCAGCATGCGTACAGGGGATTGGAGTTTGGAATAGACCATTTTGATTAATCTACAGAATTCCACTAGGACTTGCAGATGTGACTATTACAGGGAAAAAAGAATTTAAGTTATACTACATCAGAGAACACAATTTTTGGTAATTTGCCTGCTAGCTTGATTCAGACCCATACTCGGATGATATGCATTTCTTTTAGCTGCTGTCCCTATCAAGGAATAAATGTAACTTGGTTTGTAATTTTCATGTGTAAGACAAAGGTTTAATGAGGGGCTGGTGAAGATGTTCTTGCGAAGTCCAGACTTTTCCTTCTGCATGACTATTTTGCCACCTAGTGGGTGTAAAATGCACTTTTAAACAGATGGAAAGATTGACTTAAAATGCACTGGTGAATAATGAGACATACTATTTATACAAATATTTCGAGTGACATGTTGAAACAAAAAGTATTTTCCCTGATTATTTACCAAGGTGCTGCATTGAGGCAAAAAGTGCTCTGTTTCAATTATAGCATGATATTTTGCTTGCAACTGTATTAAAGAAATACAATTCATAAAAAAGGCACATGCAGAGCTCTTTACCTCCCTGGCAATAAATCTATTTCAGTAAGTTACTAGCATATTTCATAGCTTATCAGTGTGAAATGATATCCCCAAATCTCAGATGTTAGGAATTTCCATTCTGTAACACAATTAAATAAATGAATACACTGAAAATGCCATTTTGTGACCAACTATGACAATTTTCACTTGGCATCAAGCAAAAATGCTTTAAAACATTATTATGATTGCATGCTCCAAGGCAATATTTACAAAAATAATAACCCGTATGATATGTTAAAATCATAACATTTTGATGCAGTTTCTCCCACAAAATTTGTTTCCATATAAATAGTTTGTGTCCAAATAGCTATCTAGATTTTCTTAGTAATTTTCCTCCTCTAGCTGAAACCTCTCAATAGGGTTTTTTTCTTTCTTCCAGCTTTTCAAGGAAACCATCTGTCCAGTGTGGGGGTGTTGGGTTTGCTGCAATAGATAGCAATAATATTTCAATCACCAGAGCCAATAACAATAAATGTCCCTTAATAGAGCATTTCCTAACATTGTTCAAGTCACTTTATTGCATCTTATGTAAAATTGTCACACTAGCCATTATCAACAAAAGCTATAGTAGGTAGTCTGCTCTTTTAGTACCTGCATGCAGTGCCATTGTTACAGTAGAAAATTCAGTGGTCAGCAGTAGTGCAATTTATGTTTTTAGATTTATAATTTTAGATTCTCTGAGACTCTAGGGAATTTTAAATTCATGTTTAACACATTTGAATGATGCATGTTGGAGCTTTTTCGTATAACAGCACCTGACACCGGGTGAGCCTGTAGACACCGGACACTTGGATATCTCTAAACCAGACCTTGATGTAAACACGAATATTTTTTATTTTTACCCCAAATAAACAAGGAAATGGAGCTCATCTTCTTTCAGTATTGTTTGTCAAAAAAAAATAAGTTTCAGCTTGAAGCTCACATAAAATGAAATAATAGTTTGAAAAGGCACAAAAGCTGTGGTTTGAATTTTGTTTGTTTCTTGGGGTTTTTTTGTTGTTTTTTTTTGTTGGTTTTTTTTTTTTTTTTTTTTTAGTTTGAGTTATTTATTTTCCCTCCAGGGAACCGAGAAGGGTTTCCAGAAAAAAGTGTTTTCAATTTTCTGGTTTCAAGGCTTGACAGACATTTTGTCATTTCATTTTCTTTTTACAGACAAATAAAATTGAAAAAAGGGTGTCAGGTGAGCTTCTTTGAAGCTCAGTGTCCAGGCTTTCTGACTTTTTTGATACTTTAAAAATGTTTATGCTGTTTTCCAGTTTTCCCTGGTGATATATTCTGTAGTGAGCAAACAGAAGAACCAAAAATGTATTTATTTTGAAAGCATAATCAATTGATTACTTTGTTTTAAAGCAGTTCCACTAAAGACAGTAAAGAGTTCTGCTTATGAGGTTTGTTGTTCCCTGTAAAGGTTCTTGAAGGCTAATTAAATATGGGAGTTAAATGTATTTCTAAAAGTATTACTAAAATTAGGACAGTATTAGAGACATAATAAAATTTATTTGTTTTATCTAGCATTGATGATGTGCTCTTCTTGATAATAATATGCTCAAACATGTTTATTTTTATAGAGGAAGATGCCATTTCAGTAAAAGAGGAAAAAATCACTTAGAAGGCTTGAATTTTTTTTTCTCTCTATCTAGACACATATTTCTCCATGTCAGTTCAAGGTATTCTAGCATTTATGAACATCTGGGAAAAGAATGTAGTTAATTCTAAGAGTTCCCATTACTTTTTTTTCCATGATTATTTTAATGTGATTTTAAGTATCTTATTGGGAATATTATCTGTGGAGTCAATGAACGGTATTTCATGTAGAGATAGCTGAAAATTTAGATCATTACTTTGATTCAGCATCATAATAAATAAAAAATACTGATAAATACTCTTTAAAAGTGCATATATAATAAAATATTGAAATAATTGAAGAGCATATATTTTTTCTTTCATCGCAATCTAATACCATATTTAAATTCAGTGTAGTGACCAAGTTCACTTTGGCCAGACCTTCCTGTCCCCAGATACCTGCAGAGACAGTGGGTTGCCCAAAGTGAGTAAAACTCTCATTATTTGTTTGTAATTCTTACTAATTTCAGGCCACATGTCTGTTTTCTGCAATATCAATTAGACAGGTGGGCTATAATTCTAATAAAGCTCTCTGAAAGAGAAACTGCCTGAAATTTAGATAATTTCCTCTCTTTATAGAAATTCACCTTGTAGATTTAACTGTTTGAGCTGATAGTCAATATTTACTATAATCTTAATTAAGCAAGACGTGATTTGCTCTGGTTTTCAAGCATTTGAAAACTGTAGGCACGTCCAAGCTCAGACTTTTGAAGATTTCACTTTGTTATATATGAGTTGTTTGGACAATAACCACTAAGTGCACTTGCCCAAGGAGGAAAAGTACCCTTGCTTCAGCAAGTCTGCTGCTGCCATACGAGAACCCTGCACTGCCCTTAGGCCACATCACAACTGAGATTAGTAGCTCATTTCTGCAACTTCTCCCTGGAATAACTTTAATGGATTTCAAGATAGGATTATTTTGAAACTAAAAGTCATGGTGTGAACAATTATTGGGTCCCTGAGGCTAAAGACTATATAAATAATAAATGGCACAGTAAATATTAATATCTATGAAAAATCACTGTCCTTTTAACTATGCAGACTAGGATGTATATTTGTTGTATATAATATATTTGGAAAAAATTATGCAAGAGAATTATGTAGTTTGTAGAAAAAGTAATCCTTAATGGAATTCTTAAGTGCAAGAGATCAGAAATACACGTCTGGGTTTTTGGACAGATGCAACATGTCTGAAATTTGTTTTTCTTCTTTGGTCCAGTGGTAACACAGTATTTATTCTTACTTTTGTGTCCGTGTAAATAAGCAGATGTTTCCACTGAAATCACTGGCCATTAAAACACATTAGTATTAAAAGTTAGATTTCTATCCTTATATAAAAACCTGCAGTGAAGAGTTCATACTACATGAAGTAAAGGTGTTTGGAAGAGCACATAATTCAAAAGCAAACACAGCATATGCAAGCAAGCCCTCAGAGGATGTTGCAGGTACAGCTGGGCGGTATGAACATAAGTCTTTAAGTCCAGGTGAAGGAGATGGTAGATCTTTGGCAAAAGCTAATTGGCAAATTAAGGCGTGAAAGAGACTATTCCTGTGGCCCAGCTTTAGACAGCAAATTTCCTGGCTGTGTCAGGTAAGCAGTCTCAGGTACTCCCGGCATGGCATCCTTGGGTGTCCCAACAGGAACAGTTTAGGTACCACCCCGCTTCCTCTCCTTGCCAGGAGGGAAGCTCCTTTCTTCTGACTGCAGGGCTGCAAAGGAGATGGATCAGGTAGCCTGGTTCTGTGCATTCTGTGCACTCTTCAAAATAATGGAAATTAGTTCTTAGTTTGCTTATGCTAGACCTCACACTAACAGCAGCAACAGAGTAAGCAAATAATAAGCAAATTTAATTCATTAATCACAAAAACATTGGCATTTAATCTAGGTAATTTTAGTAGGCATAAACAAAACATATTTATGGATGCAAAATGGAAGAGCTTGCATTGAAGTGTTACTGAGATATGTTTGACTGAACTTTATCTGTATCAAGCTGATAGCTATTTATTGAAAGGTATAGTCTTCCCTTATAGCAGTATTTGGAATAATGTGACAAAAGTATGTGTATATATAGCTGCAAATGCGTGTGTGTGTGTGTGTGTGTGTGTATACATGTATGTGTACATACATATGCTTTCATCTGCAGTTATGTATACACATACTTGTCACATTATATGTGACATTTGTATGTATATATGCTTATATGCGTATGTAAATATATATAAAAGTATATGCTTATATGCATATGTAAATATATATAAAAGTATATGACTATCAGTCATTTGTATCTACTGTGAACGTACAAGACAGTGGTCAGGGTATTTCATAATGGGATTGATTTCTATGGATCTGTATTCTCATTCTGCAAAGATGCAAAGCTGTATTTAGTGTAGTATATTTCATTGTCAGTGTAAGTCATGGTAAATCTGAGGTCCTGTTCACTGATAATTACTGTGCTTCATGTTATCATATAAACATTCATATGGAATCCTGCACATTCTGCCATGCTAACTTCAAGTGATATGAGCTACTCTATAATAAACAAAACTGTGAATGCTTTCATTTTCACCTTTTTTTCATGACAAGTTTTTAAAATTCTTTATCGTATTTTGAAAAAAAAAAAAGTCCTCTGTGTGATTTAAAATTGGTATGTGTAATCTTGCAAAAAACTTTAAGGAGACTTTAAAATTCAAATATATAGTTTTATTTCACTAAACGATGTTTTGGAACAAAGCATATGTATTAGTTTAGGCAACTGCATTAAGCATTCTGAAGGCTTGATTTCTCTATGTTAGGAAAGACTTTTATAAATCACCGCATGGAGTTCTCTGCTGTTTAGGCTAATGTGTATATAATAGCAATGCAGAAGAAAATGGGAAAATAAAGTAAGCAATTTTCTTGTCTGTGTAAACACATGAGATGTGAAATTCTTCAACCATAAAGGCTTGCTGGTCTTGAGCTCACATATAACCAAGCCAATAGAGTGCTCTCTGACTTCACAGAAAACACATCTTAGAGACCCTTAAAGACAGCAAGAAAAATAGACTTCCCTCTTCACGAATAGGGGCATTTAAGGACAAGAAAAAGTTTGGCAAAATATGGAGTATTCACAAAAGCAGTGAAATATAAAAAAACCAGAGAGAAATTAAATACACTGAAAATGTATGACAAGTGTTACTGTAGTCTATTCTATTTTACTTTCTATTTACAGCAATGTGCAATAAAATAGACTATTAAAAAAACTCGTTCTTTTAAGTCTCAGTTACACCCACATTGAAATTAGTGACCATCTCTGTAGCTGCTTTCTCTTTCCTTCTAGTTGGACTTAGTGGGATATCTAATATTTCAGTGCCTCTGGTGGGGCAGGGAGTAGAGGTACACTGGGATGGATGTGTGTGAAAATCTGTATAGCCATTGCCTGTACTGGACCTACACTTTTCATGAATCATCCTAGGAAGTGTACATTGCATCTCGTGTTCTCTGGCCTGTACCTTTCATAAGATCCTATTAAAAAAAACCCCAGAAACAAGAATAAAAAACCTAAAAAACATAGGGAATACCATTGCAGTAATCTTAGGTAAGTAATTGTATATTCTTGGGCTAAAATAAGTTTCCTTTGTTACTCCCTGGCTTGAAATTGTAATGTAGTGTATCATACCGATGAGCTGTAAACTCTTGTCCTGGTATGTAAACCTATAATCATTTCACAGTTTGGTTTGTTTGCCTCACTCAGGCAGTGCTGCACTGTTTGTTTTACCAAGCAAGGTATGTGTGGCTGCTTTCCCACTTGGTCACACATCATTCTGTCTTTGAGCTTGGCTTGCTGGGTAGGTGCTGGCAGGCTGCACTGCAGATCCCACTGTTGTCTTGTCAAACCCAGAACACTCTCTCTTTCCCTTTAGCACTTCTTATGGTATAGAAAACAGAAACTGCATGGCAGCTTTGGAAAATGATGGATCACATGGCTTGCATTGGCTTCTTAAAGGGAAGAAAGTATGGTTATGCTGATCTGCTGTGTTATAGTGGTGGTGGTAGTGACTTTTTTTCTCTGCACATGAACATATGGTTAATATGTTTTTAATTTAATTAAATGGTTCAATTACAGGAGCTTGTAGAAGAGACAGGATTACAAAAGACTACACTCACTATCCTTCTAGCACTTCCATTTCATCAATGGTCCAGTCAATGGGAGTTTAGGGGTCCCTTTATTCCCTGAAGAGTTAAAAAAGTTCCAGATGCAGGATTGTACTTGGCAGCAGGGAACAGTTGATGGGTTGCTCTCAGTTTCTCCTCTTCCTCAGTTACTGGACTGCTAAGGACTGTTCAGATTTTCATTGAACCAGTGACTTACAGAGGCTGCTGTGAAGTCCAGGGATGAGAGAACTGACCTAAGGTTTGGTTCCCGCACTTGTTCAGCACCTGAAAGACTGCAGCTGAATAATGATGTTGGCAGGCCTCCTCATCACGGGTCTTTTGAAACATGGCATTTCTGAAAGGATTTATTGGTTAATTTACATTGAAACTGTCTTTTAAAGTCTACAATTAAATAGAATTCACAACTGGTTTATGGACTTAGTGATAGTGTCGCATTTACATATTAATTTTGCAAGATTATCTGTATCTTTTATGTGGTATTTATTTTAGACTTCCAAGGCTAACACTCAGATTAGTTCATGGTTGTGTTATGCAGTGAAAATGGGAAGTACTACCAAACTGTTAACTATTTTTATTTCTTAGTAATGCTGTTATTTCTACCATCACTTCAAAGTTTTCTTCCTATTTCCTGCAGTGGAAGTTGTATCTCCTTTGTATGTATGTATGTATCTATATATCTAGACACAGATATAGATATAAATTATATATATACAGATAGATACAAATCTATCTCTTCTTCATGATCCTATGTTGTGGTTTAGAACATACCAGCTTGTCTTTTTTCTTTTTTTTTTAATGAAAAAGCAGCATAATGATATCACCATCATCTAAATTTACCTGTCAGACTTCTCAACCAATACATGACTACATGGCTGTTATCTTACAGAGGCTTTAGAAATTTATGGCTGCAGAACGGATGCTTTCTGCCTTCCATCCTCTGATCTCTGTCTGCAGTGTGAGTGAAGAAAGGTCTGCACCCTATAACATTAATCATTTCTGGCATATATTTAGCAAATATTATTTGAGATCTCTCTCATACTATTCTGGTTTTGACCTCATCCTGTCTGACAGCTCTGGAAAGAAAAGCCTGCTTCCTAAATAAAACACTGCAAGAAGGATGGTTTCCAGCAATCCTGTTTGAGTCAAACATTTTTTCATGGGTGTGAGTAACCACCCTGGCCCATAAACAACTGGCAAGGCCATTGTCAACACTTGCTTAAGTGAGTGTTCACAAGTGAACTGTGTGTTTTGTTCACCCACACATTGGAAGGGGCAAGCCAAACTTGAATACTGCATCAGTATCTTTGTCAAAGGAGAACATGATTGTACACTGGGTTTCCAGAGACCTTCATCTGTAGTTTTTGAATATGTGGGATCTCTACATACATGTGTAGATGAATGTAATCTTTGGTCAAGGCAAGGAATTGAGCTTGAGGGGATACAAATGCAAAATAAGAGAGCATCCTTCTCATCCAGACCTCTGCTTGCCTTTTTGCAAATGACTTTCTGCAGATTTTCTTTTCATTATTGTAATTTAGATGAGTCCCTCTCTCTCACACAGTGCAGATTTGACTTCAGATTTTGTGAAAGTGTGATAGTTGCTGTGTGCTTGGTGACTTGCGCTGCAGCGACTCTGTAGTCAGAAGTAGTATATCTTGAGGAAGAAAAAAAAGAAACATGGTCTGTCCCACAGATCCTTTAATAGATGGCAAGGACATGGTGACATTGTGTCAGAAAATATTTTCTTGGGAAAGGAACAATTAAAAGGGTATCAAATACTGAACAATTTAGAGAAGCAGCTTGACAAATTTTTGAATGTTTTTTTGCCTGAAATTTCATGCAAAACTGCACATTCCTATTTCCTTTGCAATGAAAAGAAAACTTGGAATGTCAAAGTTTTTTGATAAAAGAAAATTATAGTTCCAATCTACTTAGATTTCAAGAAAATCACAGTTATTAATGTTGATTTAAAAAATCTTACCATTTTTCTTTTTAGAAGTTGAGCTGCTCCGAGTTCTCAATCTTTCTATCAGGAAAAGACTTAAAATTTAACCGTGTGGTTTACCAGAGCAATATTTGTGCATTATTATTATTTTCATATTCTGTGTGATACAATAATGAATGCATTAAAAGTAGATTGAATTAGATTACAATAAGGCATCATCATTGCAACCTTGTCTTCCTGTTAATAAGGAGAAACATTAGTATGTCATTTATGCTAGATTTCAAAATAGGTGTGGGATTTGTGTTAGTTACTGGGCATGAGTGAAGGGAAGGAACTGCTGGTCTATTTACTAGATATGTCAAAGAAACTGCTCCATTTAAAATCACATAGTGTCTTATGACTTGGTAACAAAACCAAGTACAGTTCAAGGTAAAACAGAATTTAGAAATTAATTTTCAAAAACCAAACCCACTCTTGGCCAAATATTTTTGTATAACACCAAAAACATACAACCAGTGTATTGTGACACTCATTATTGTCTCATGCCATAATATAGTGACTCTGGAAGGACTCACGTTTAGAAAACAAACAAATATTGACAGCAGATTCTGTTCAACATAAAAAGTCGATGATGGACTTTTTCATCAGAATTCTTGCTTCTTCATGATATAATTGATTTATTACTATGAATCTAGTCAGCTGACCACAGAAGTAATGAAATAAGGCAAATGCAAATTCCTATTCTGAGCATGTCTTCATTTTATGATAGTACTCTGGGAAAAGGATTAAGGCTTGATTATGAATCCCTTTGATGCTTTTTTCCTCTTTTCCTAAAGTGTTTAATGATTGCTTTGACATACATCTGCCAAAAATTTTTTTCCTGACTCTAGAGACCATAGTTTCAAAGGAATTATTACCATGTGTTGCTCCAAAGACATTTTGAAGTCATTAGATGTACAAAATCCTTAGTTCAAGTATGAAGATATACATGAAAAAGTAGCAGTGTCATGTGTGAGAAGTGCTAATGAAAAGTTTTAGTACCTTTATCAGGTAGGTGAAATGTAAATGAAAATGAAAATATCTTTGCAGCCTCACAGATTAAAATAGCTTGACCTAGTGAGGTGACGCTGGCTTGTATCTATAGTTTAAGGCAAGGCAGAACAATGATTTTGTTTGTCATCAGCTGTAGCTGAAGGCAGCAGAGTCTAGGACTGTGTTTTGCTAGTGCCAGGATAGCACTGGGAACCATCATTGATTGGAACTTGGGTGATTTGTGGCTGCATGTGTTTGGAATTTAGCTCCAGGACAGTTGAATTGTTGAGATGTTGAGTTCAGGGCAGATCCATCAGGGAGTGTTTTAATTAAGAGTTAGAGTTAGGGGGCATTTTAATACAACTGTGGGTTCAAATTCTCCTGGGATTTTGATTCTTCTGTGACTGAATATATGTGAGAAAACACAATGTGATTAATACAAAGAGCGCAGATTAATCACTGTCTGGAAGCTGAGTACTACCACATACACATTTGGCTTGGAATGCTTGTCTTTTAAAGCCAAGCATTTTTTTAAGCCAGGAGCCTGGCTTTTAAAGATGTCTTTCAGAATGCTAAAGTATAACTATGAGGATGTTTATCTATTTACAATCTTCACCTGTTCACTTGATTTTTGTTTGGTTTTTCTCCGCTGCAGACTATGTCAGAGAGTCACAATGATCATGCAAAATAACAGCTCAGCCTCGCCTCTGTTTTCAAATGTGAGCTCCTTCTGGAAGAGAGATTCGCACGGACCAGGGCTCCTTGAGGAAGCAGCATCACTCATTGGCAGCTATGATTTCCCTCAAACGACGGAGAGTTTTCCCTTCTCCACTGTGGAATCAACAAACATGACCCTAAACTCCACAAGCAAAGACCCTCTGGGTGGACACACTGTCTGGCAAGTAGTTTTGATTGCTTTCCTCACCGGGATCCTCGCACTGGTGACCATCATAGGAAACATCTTAGTGATTGTTGCATTTAAGGTTAACAAACAACTGAAAACAGTCAACAACTACTTCTTGTTGAGCCTTGCTTGTGCAGATTTGATCATCGGTGTTCTTTCCATGAATCTTTATACCACGTACATCATCATGGACCACTGGGCTTTGGGAAGCTTAGCCTGTGATCTTTGGCTCTCCATTGACTATGTTGCCAGTAATGCCTCTGTCATGAATCTCCTTGTTATAAGTTTTGACAGGTATTTTTCCATCACTAGGCCACTTACATACAGAGCCAAACGAACAACCAAAAGGGCTGGGGTGATGATTGGTTTAGCATGGATCGTCTCTTTTGTTCTTTGGGCCCCTGCCATCTTGTTTTGGCAGTATTTTGTTGGGGAGAGGACTGTGCCTCCTGATGAATGTTTCATCCAGTTTCTAAGTGAACCTATCATCACTTTTGGCACTGCCATAGCTGCCTTTTATTTGCCAGTCACCATTATGAGTATTTTGTATTGGAGGATCTACAAAGAGACAGAGAAACGCACCAAAGAGTTAGCAGGGCTACAGGCTTCGGGCAGTGAAGCAGAGGCAGAACGTTTTGTACACCAGACAGGCAGCTCCCGGAGCTGCAGCAGCTACGAGCTGCAACGACAAAGCATGAAACGCTCCACCCGAAAGAAATACGGACGCTGCCATTTCTGGCTCACAATGAAGAGCTGGGAACCCAATACAGACCAGGGGGATCAAGAGCATAGCAGCAGTGACAGCTGGAACAACAACGATGCTGCTGCCTCCCTTGAAAATTCAGCCTCCTCCGATGAAGAAGACATTGCTGCAGAGACCAGAGCCATCTATTCAATCGTGCTGAAGCTTCCTGGTCACAGTGCTATCCTCAATTCCACAAAACTACCTTCCTCGGAAGATTTGCATGAATCGGGGGATGAACTGCAGAAATCCCACACAGAATTGAAGGAAAAGAAACCAAAAAAACTGCACCCTCCCAAAAGTGTTCAGGACGGTGGAAATTTCCAAAAGAGTTTTTCTAAGCTTCCAACTGAGTCAGAGTCAGAAGAGACAACCACAGCTTCTGATGGCATCTCATCAGTGACCAAGACGTCTGCAGCCCTGCCCTTGTCCTTCAAGGAAGCAACCCTGGCAAAAAAGTTTGCCTTGAAGACCAGAAGTCAGATCACAAAGCGAAAACGAATGTCACTTATCAAAGAAAAGAAAGCGGCACAGACACTCAGTGCCATTTTGTTTGCCTTCATCATTACCTGGACCCCATATAACATCATGGTTCTGGCGAACACCTTTTGCAGCTGTATCCCCAAAACTTTCTGGCACCTGGGGTATTGGCTTTGCTACATCAACAGCACAGTGAACCCCGTGTGCTATGCACTGTGTAACAAAACATTCAGAAACACTTTCAAGATGCTGCTGCTGTGCCAGTGTGACAAACGAAAACAACGCAAGCAGCAGTATCAGCAAAGGCAGTCCGTCATTTTTCATAAGCGGATCCCTAGAGAGGCTTCATAGAGTAGTATTTTTTAAACAATAAAAAAACAATGAAGCAGGGATAAGATGGGATGGGGTAGGACGGGACAGGATGGCATGAGACAGGGCAGGATGGGACAGGATAGTAAGAGGTGGGACGGGATGAGTTGGGGTGGGAGAGTGGTTCCAGGGTGCTGATTCTATGATTTAAATATCAACACATGAAAGCAGCTGCCAGGCTTATTTACCCTTTCAATGAATCCAGTTTAATATAAAAATTAAGTCCGCATTCAGCAAAAACTGACAAACTTCAATGTTTTTACTAAGGAATGAAAAATTTAGTACAATTTTCCTACAAATTTGCAAGAACCTGTGTAGCAATTATAAACCCATTACTTATCTGCCCAGCTCTTTGATTATAATCAACTCTGAGATCTCAGGTAAGCACATCTAGGTAGCCCAGCATTTCTGTTTCCAGTTAATCCAACATCTTTCTACTCAAGTTACATAGAAATGTAGCACGCTAGTGAAACAGGATTATGAAATTATTTGAGAGACTGTATAGGTTGAAAATTTGCTTCTTGTTGTCCAGGTGGAGCTTCTTGTCTACTTCTCTTCTGGTGTATTGTTAATTGTACCCTTGATGCTTGATTTCAAGTATCTGTGTGTGCAGCTCATGTTATATATATATGTGTGTGTGGGAAAGAGGTGACCTATTGTTCCAGGTTTTACAGGACCCCTCCTCATGATTACATGTGATTTGAATTTAAAAAATGAGTCATAAAATCATATTGAGAGTATATAGCTCATTATTTGCCACCTGAAACTCAAGTTTATCTCTGGAACCAAGACATGGTGTCCACATTTTGAATGGAGAGAACCAAAGCATAGCCTATGAGCCATGCAGTCTACAGAGTTTTATAATTGGGTAGATACCCGGTAAAACCTTAATCTTGAGCACAGTGTCTCTCCATGAAGTGATCACACCTCTTTAAAAGACAAAAAGGTGAAAGGAATTGAGGGCTACATTCAGGGAAGAGTATGAAGCTATCTTTGTAAGGTGTAGGACGATGAGAGCCCAAATCTGGGCTGCACACTACTAATGCTCAAAGGGAGTCGGGCAGGCGCAATCATCAGCAGAAGCCCCATGTCATTTTGGGGAGGCTGCGCTGCTGTCGAGGCACACACAGATGCTGCAACACCTTGTACTGAGTTGCACCGGTTGGATCTGCCACCATTCTCAGAGCCAGCTCTGGTCCAATGTGCGGTATCAGTATGGCTTCCAATGAAAGTTCAAGTTATAATTTTCTGACAAAACTTGGTGGACCCCCTCTGCTTGCACTGTCTGCCCAGGTGATGTTCAGATGCAAAAGATCTGTTTAAAAGAAATGCTTCGTATTTGCACATGAAGGATGGTTGCTAAAAAGTGTTTCTTTTCCAGAACCTGTTTTAAAAACCATGAGAAGTGCACCTAAACCCGTTTGACGCCAGGTTATTCGGTGTTGCGAAAAATGTGATATTGCCAATTTGTAACCTGGCAACTTTTGATAAAGACAATTTTAAAAGGGCTTTAATATTTATAGCTTAGACATAACTAGTATTTCCTGGTATTTGTGATGTGGTCTGCACCACATAAAAAGTCACATATAAAAGTCAGAGGTCCCCCGGGGAAAGGATTGTACTTTAAACTGTTGCTCTAAATCTGATTCAGTTACGTGTTGAAATATTATTTTGTATTCTCCTTTGAACTGACCAAAACTTTTTTTTATTGCTTAGACTCTTATTTTGCTGAAAATAAAACAAAACAAGTATCTTATTTTACAAAGGGGCATCAGTGTTGTGAACACAGAACTGATGTTAAAGCTGCTTTTGTATTCAGTGTGAGATGGTGTTTACAGATGATTTTGACAACAGTGGAAATATATTAAATGGTGTCTGTGTATCTGAACTATTTAATTTTGTGTTATGTTCATATGAAGAAATATTTATACATATTTCACCAAATGTTTTATTTAATGTTGATAAATATTGCTCTTCAGTCTTCAGCTGTAGTGTCCTTTTAAAGTGATTCATAAAGGTCTGCTTGAGAAATGAATAGATTATACCTTGCTTTCTTGTCACTAAAACAAATACTCTTGAAATACAAATCTTTGTTTTGCATGAGTTGTTTAAAACGTCTACCCTAAGGTAATCTCATAAAAAATATTGCAACTTGACTACAAGTACAATTTTAGCATATAAAACACAGGAAAAAAAAGTTAAAGCTTCTTCTCTAAGTCACAAGTGCATTTTGAACTAAAGATACCAGAATTGTTTTACCAGTTTTGGTAGAACCAAAATCTTACAAGGCACCCATGTTGCAAAGAAAATTAATGACCTTTATTTATAGAAAGAAGCATATATTTGAAATCTATTCATTACTCAAGTTGACCTAACAAATGTTTTAACATTTAAATATATATCTATATCTATATATATTGCCATATTATTATATTCTGATATCTAGAGTAGTGCTATGCCCCTAATACACAAAATGTGAGAGCATGTAAGGAAGCCAGAGTTCATCAGGGGGATTTATGGTATATTAGTATTGATTTTACAATGGGAAACTCTTATTTTTAATGAAGTTAAGCTTCCTTGAAAGCGTCTGTCACCACTGTTTACATAATAGGAAGAGTTAAATCCTTGGATTGTTTTAACAGAAATAAACAACCTGTCTTTTGATGTGTGAACAGGCTTTAAAATGTTATTTACAGGCATCATAAAATGTGTATGTATACACATACTGTAGCATAGATCAATTTAGTTATTTATTTAATGGAATATGCACTATGAAATATTAAGAATTTCCCTATGTTACAACTACAGCGGGGATGAAGTTAATTTGTATTTTATGTCTTTGCATTTGCTTTAAACCCGTGCACACTGAAAAATTCTAGCTGTATGCACAAGTGGGTATATTATTTATGAATACAGGCATACACAGTAGGCTGCAAAAGAAGAACGATGCAAGACCAGAAGGTACAATCTAACACAGCATTACTTTTAAGAAGTACAAATGATACAATATTCCATCTGTTTTGAGGAAAATTAAGTCAGAAACAGAACAGCAAGCATCACTCTAACGGCAGACAAAACAGCTCAGTCCCATTAACACTCCTCACATGGAAAGCTGGATTTTCAGAGACTAGCCCCATTAATTGCAGTAATAATACAAGATTAGACTCCACATGAAGAGGAACAAAAAATCAGAAGCAATAGCCAGTCAGGAGCCGTTGGGTAGTCTGGAGAAAGCTCTGTGGAATAGACCCAAATCACTGTCAGCCTCTGAAGAGACAACAAAATACATAGATTACATATATATATAAAATATGTATAAATATATGTAATGTAAACTTAGCTTTCTTAATGTAAAATTGTGATAGAAGTTACTTGCTTCTGTATTGGTATAGGCAGTGAGAAATGTCTAATCCAAAGATTCAGGGACAGGGGTCATGGTGCATGAAGCACTTTTTCCTACCCCAGCATAACACACTTTTTATAAAGGTAAACTGCAAGTCAGTGTGGCACTGTTTAAAAGCTAAACAAATACAGGAAAGGCCTGAATAGTTCCCAGGATCAAAACCTACGGATCTGGGTTTTGAAGACACAGTTATCATCATGCTACCATATGTATGGTAGAGATAGTCATGCAGTGTCATGCTAACCTATTTATAAACTGCTTTTCACTTGCCCCTTGCCCATCTGACTATGCATTCCTATTCAAATTTATATTTGAGATTCTGGACCCTCATTCTCCTCCAAATAGCTCCTAGATTCTTTTCCTAAATTACCCTCTACAAGCTTCTCTTGGTATCAGGCTTTTTCTTTCCTTTCACAGTCTCCCTATGCAAATTTTTCTGCTCTCATACTGTCAGAAGGCAGTTCTAGTGTTGAGGTCTGATGCTTTCTTTTCTGAAGACGTATAAGATAACATCAAAAAGAACTGGAACAGGATTCACACATTCCAGGTCCTTATTGGGGGAAATGGTCTTTGCCACAAGTTGTCTGTTCAGCAAGCCTGACCTTCTCTGCGACTCCTGGGGATAGTCTCTCCCTAAGAATGTTCTATCAAGCCCCCATCAGCCTAAACTTCACCCAGTTCATGAATTATCATGTATTTTAATGCATTTGGAAGTTTAAAAAAAGTGCATGTTCATTGTGGTAACTGAATATTGTTTGACCTGTGCAGATCTACTGTCTCTTTTCACAACTTGCTTCCAGCTTCTGTGATTTTTTATATTTTATATATTCTTTTTATCTTTTATGTATTTACCCAGGCAAATACCACTGCGCCAGCTTCTGCGATCAAGTCAAAGTGGTAAATATTTGTAGATTGCTTCTTATTAGTCCAAAGGGTATGTAGAGGTGTCTGGTGGAGCTGAGGTGTTCATAATGATGGCTGCCTTTTCTGTCTCATACACTGCACTCCCGTGATACCCAAACACTTCTATTTGAAAGCTTAGCTAAAGCATGTGTGACATTCAGGTTTTCATGGAATTAAAAACTTTATTTAATTAGGACGTTCTTCCTTGTATCAGGCATAGATCATTTGTAGGTTCTGCATTTTTCTACTTTTAGAACTTGCCAGACAGGGAAAATGCTAATTTGTAATTTGTGTGATACTTGGGCATTTTTTCCTACTTCAGCTTTTAATGTAAGGGCTTAGACAATGCAGTCGCGCTATGTGTTGGAAGCAAGTTGAGTATGAATAGGAGTTTGGTATTATACACTCTGTTTATTTGATTTCATGTGCTGTGGCATTGCAACCAGCTGAGACTGACCATCACACTATTTGATATCACTGACAGTTCTTCGCAGTCTTAAATGGCAAACTCATTAGCTGTGCCATACTTTTATTCAGGATTTGACTGCTCTTCACAACCCACATTGTTCATGCAAAATATAACATAGACTGTAATCTTTTTTCTCAAGAAATATCATTGTAGTTATTTCCAGATACCTTCCTAGCTATGCTTGAGGATTTTTTGCTTAATTTTAGATACTTAAATGGCTCAGGGGAGTTTCAGTCAGTCCTGTCAGGGATTGAAAAATGGAAAGAGTAACATGGGAAAACATTAAGAAAAGTGCTACTTATTTTATGGCCTATTCTAACATGATCATGTGGTATGCATATTGTACCTATACATCTCTATGCACTACACATATCTGAGAAGGATAGCATATTTATGACTGTACTGTGCATGTACATACAGAGAGATGCACTCGCATCTAGAGCAATGTATACGGAAGCATATATAAACTTGTGCTGAAATTGTCAGCAGTGGTAAACCTTGCCTTTTATGCCTCACCAGTTGTAACTGGGCAGTGAAACTGTGTTTAAGTCTGCTCTGCTTATCTACAAGAAAAGTTTCCACATCCTTTGTGCAGATTTTTACAATTGCATTTTCCTTATTTCTGGATGTGATCTTTCCAGTGTATTGTACTGGCTCCTCAGACATTAGCCAAATTTAGAAATGCATGAGCAGATTTCACTTAGTGGGCTATTGCATCAATGCTGCACTAGGTTTAACTCCATTAGTTTAACCAAAATCACCCTGCCTTTGCCAAATAGGAAAATAAAGGCCTCTTAAAGTAGTTCACACAAGAGAAACTCCTATGTTCATGTGAATGTCACTGTCAGTCTCTCAACTTAGGAAGAGAAATCCAGTCTCTATGAAAACAGTTTGAGGCAAATGTCACAAACGTATAAAGTGAGTCACCACTGCAGATTCCCCCACAGCACTCCTCCCATTAGAAATGAGAGAAAAAAAAATTACCATCTTTCCTCACCCCATTCTTTTGCTCTGTTTGTTCTGTTGCATGAAATAAAACTTCTCATTTGCTAGTCCCACAGGTGGAATTGGGCAAGCTTTAAAAACCTTGTTTACCTGGTAGGCCTAAGAAATACACAGTGTATCTAGATCATTCACCCCTTTCTGTTTTTGTAAACAATAAAACCTTGACTGAATTCAGCTGGGATGCGTGATGCTGGCTTAAGGGAAGGTCTTCCGAAAATGGTGATAGAACCATTTAGCCCTACTGTGGTGAGGATAGCTAACTTTTTTTTTTTTCCCCAAGCTAGTGAAGCTATACAATTTATGTAACTTGGCAAAAAGTATGGAAAAAAAAACAGAAGACATTTAAAGGTTTTATAGATGTGAACATCCTCCTTGCATAAGGGTGAATAAACTCATGTAAACAGTGCCTAAAAAAGCTCAGAGCATGAATGACTGTGTAAGCCAAAAGCACACATCACCATCAGCTACGCTGTTGGCAGAACAGCCTGACACCTCACTTGGGCCTCTGTGAAAAGATCCTTATTACAGCAGTCTAGGACTAAATAACTAGGCATTAATATGTAAGCACAGCCTGTTTGTTTGGGTATATATGCATTTGCTAGGAATTTGAAGGAGGATACTCTCTCCAGGAAAAAAAGTTATTTAGTGCAGTGTCTGGAATGAAAGGACTCTTGACATGCTCTGGTAAACATCACTCAGCCATGGCTAACAATCAGAAAAGCACAGGACATTATTGTATGGAGAGAACTTATATTTATTTTTTTGAATCATCCATAGAAGAGTATTTAATTTACTTAAAATAGTCAAAAGATCTGAAAAATTTCACGCAATCATGGAAATAAAATCTCTGGACAAGATTCTGATTCCTTATGTGGCTTCAAAACACTCAGTCTTCTTGAGCCTATTTTTCTTCTGTATTGAAATCTTTGGGTAAAAAAGAAAGTGTAGTCACTTCTTATATACTACCTAGTCTAAAGATGCCAAGGGGATAAGGAAATGGCCAAATGGTCTTCATTAATTTGTGCTTAATGTGTCCACATTAAGAATTATTATTGTGTCACAGACTAATTAACACTATGAGGACAAAAGATAGAAGCCAATTTACTTTGAACCCTGCACAGTGCTGCACTCTGCCTTGTGCAGGTGCATCACAAGAAATCTACCTGTGCAGTATTTCCTGATGCTCAGTACTTTTCTTCACTCATTACTTTTCTCTCATATAGATTCAGTCCCCTCCTGTGAATATACTGATTGAATAACCTCTGCCATCAGTATAGAAGTATGTGATTTCTTAGCACCTGCAAAATTATGTGAAGTCAGATACCGCTGGAGTTAAGCGGCTTCTGTGCTCCAGTGGTATGAATTTTTTTCATTCATAAATACAATTAATTTTCTTGCCTCTTATCGCCATTAAGAAAGTTTATTTTACAAGTGATATTAGGGCAAAAACTTTCTACTTCTTAGGCTGTATAAGTATACCTGAGTAAGTATTTGGTTCCTGTATTGCAAATGAGTGTGATGTCTTGACCATAGGCTAATCTGAACAAAATTGTCTGAGTTAAAGATAGAACAGAATTTATCTCCTGCTCTGCCCATGCACTTCACTGAATATGATGGAAAGTCCTTTCAGACTTGTTTTTAAAATAGTACAGCTACATTACATAGCTGCATATTTCCCCTGCTGTGAGACAGAAACTATCAGTATGAAAAATGCAAGAGAAACTTCAAGTAATATGCACGAATGCCATTTTTGGGCTGTTTCGTTTTATTTGTTTAGTCTGTGCAATCCATATTGACTGACACAGAATCATTAGAGGTAAAATATAAAGACTAGAGATTGACAGCTGCTCTGAGAAGCAAGTTGCATAGGGAAGGATCATTGAAGTCTGTGTACTAAGTGCACAAAAGCTTAAAAAAGCTGACATTACCCTTCATTGCTTTCTGAAAGAAGAAAATGCTAAATATAATGTGAAGTTTCATAGTTGTAAGTTGTAGATGTTAGAAGATGTCAGCGAAGGAGATGTAATTTTATTTTTTTTTTCATATGTATTATCCCTGTTTTTCTAGAGGTGCCTCTTACCATAATTCTTCCTGCCTCAAAGCTGACGAGCAGTCATGGGACTTCTGCCTAGTGGGAAGCTGGAACTGAGCTCCTGCCCCTGCCACCCTGCAGCGGGAAGGGTGTGGGCCACACCAGTCAAGTTGTTACAAAAAGGAATCATAAGTTTCCTGCTTCTATTTGGAGATAGCGGGTATTTTTGTGATAGAAATAGAGATAACATTGCAGGAATCTGATGAACATATTTTATGTGTTTCCTGATATGTTTTTCTATTCCTATTACTTGAAAGCTTTCTGTTCTTCTGATTATGGAGCGAAACAAATCCCAGAGACAATATCTGAATATATTTTAAATAAATTGACATTTGCCTGTTCCTTTCTGATTTTGATGTAAAGAGGGAAATTACATGCAGTAATTTAGCAGCTCAGAAATTGCTTTTATAAAGAAGAATTTGTAATTTTACTTCTTATCAAATACTGATTTTCTTCAGCAAAACCAGTGGAGCTGAATATATTGTGGACTTATAACAGGAAACAGCAGAAAGAAGACCCTCACCTTCTGCTGTGTAAAAAGACAGTAATTGAGCATTCACTCAAAGTCTGCTATCTATTGATCTAGTCGTAGCCACTCATTCAGATACTATACAAAATATTAGTATTTTTTTTAATTATTGGCCAAGTGATCTTTTTTAGCTAACAGCTGCCTTACTGTGCAGTACTCCTTCCACTGACTAATTAATTCTGTCTTGGTAAACAGTCAGAAAGAATAATTGGCCCTAGCTCATATTGATGGTGGTTTGCAAAACACTAGCACAGTAATTGGAAGAGTAAAAGTGGATAATGATGGAGAGCAATCGTTTTCCTGGGCTGCAATGTTTTAGAGGAACCTTCCTTTTTGCAGCTAATAAAAGCAAGAGAAAGGGAAGATATACTGAGAGAGACTCAAATGCTTTTGTAGTGTTCTCCCTTCTGGAATGACTGTCAGCATTGCAGTCTTGAGGACAGAAGGTGGATGGTCATTTGTTGGTACAAAAACGAATGTGTTGGCCCAGGTCTGGTGTTTTAAGGGAGCTCACATTTCCCCTTTCACTGCACGGGTTTCAGCCCAAAATGGGCTGTCAAAACTTGGCTCCCACTGAACTATCACAGTGGAACATTGTGCTCCTAAGAGATTTTCTCCTGCCAAGATGCTTTAACATCTTTTTTTTTTTTTAGCTCTCCACATTAAAGTAATCAGGTGGCACCTTCCCGTGTGGAAATTTCCTTGCAAATATATTACTGTAATCTAGAAATGACTTTTACCCTGTATGCCCCTGATAACAATTGCATTAATATAAGCTGATAAACTCATTTCTTCAGTTGCTGCTCATAGAGTGGCTTGCTAGTTAAGATAAAAAGTAAATTATGGGATATAAAAGAGATATCTGATTGTACAGTAATACACTGTGTGCCAAGCAGTTGGTGAGGTAAGGTTTACATAACCACCAGAGGTTGCTTGAACTTTTGAGATATATTTCCATGTTCTTTTTTCCTCTCTGAGCACAAAACAGGGGCAGAACACAGGACAAGCTATTAAGGAAAGTGTATTTGTTTTGATTGAAGTGATTTGAGATTAGAAGTTACAAGAGTGGTAAACAACCTAGAGAAAGTGTTTTGAGGTCTTCATCATGTAGATGCCTTCTTTTGGGGAAACTGTCATTCCCTCCAGTCTGAGAGGATTGTCTTTAGATGCAGATTTGTAGAAGGAAATTTTGACTCCATCCATATGCTACAGTATTCTTTGGCTGCTGTTAATTCACTTAGTGACACAGTTGGTTGCTCAGTGAAATTGCTCTGCACTGTCCTAGCAGCGGTGAGCAACAGCCTTTTTTGGGGTCTGATCCAAGCCCAGCTCCAGCTGATGGAAAGACTCCCACTGTGCTTCTGAAGTGCACATTTTTCCCCCAGACAGGGAGGAGGCAGCCAGGCCGCTGCCCCACACTGTGGAGCTGGGTTTTGTGGCCTCCTGTCAGCATCACCTATGTGCCCCATGCCTTGTGCTCACTGGCCACAAGCCTGCAAAGATATTCTTTTGGAAAATATAGAGCAAGTAGAGTGAGCCGTTTGCAAAATATATATCCTTCTAATTCTCTTCCTCCTTCCTGATGCCCAATGACAGCATATTCACACAACAGAAATAGTGGCTTTTAAAATAATTTCCATCTGAATTGTAAACTGCAGTGGTCCTTATTCCAATAGCATTAGAGAAAAATGGAAATGAGGAATTGCTCAGCTCTGCCCTATTTATGACTTCTTTTCTTTCTCATTTAAATGATGTACGCAGAAAATTAATTTATTTGGAGGAGAGATTGACGATTACTGATGTCAAATTCTGATAGATATTTTAGCATATTCAGAGAAGGGAAAATTCAGTTGCACAAATAGGCATCTTGGATTTCGTTTTTTCTTTCTTACCAAATTCATTGCAGACAGTTTAAGACCCACCTCTGCACAAGCGTCTTCCTGTATTTTTGGCAATTGAGCAATTCTCTCACAGATGCCAGTTGGTTCAAATTTCTTTCTTTATCTGTTTTCTTACTAGTGGTTTCTGAAGTCTTTTCCCTTTTGATGGTGCCCAGAGTCTGTTTGCACCAGCTTGAGTTTAACTAAACAGTCTAAGCTATCAGGACGAATCCAGCTGTGGTATTAATTTCCTCTACCTTACCTTATTTTATAGCTTGAACTAGACCCTTGGCATTCTCAAGTATCACACACTCACAGCCAAGGAGTTTTGCCCAATGCTTTTAATCCTTATCATATTTAATAAAATAATGAAGTGCATATAATTGAGGTGTTAAAAATACCAATCCATAATCTATCCCATTACTTCGAAGTCCCATATCAAATATATTTTCCTATTATTTGTGGAAGTAAATATCTCAGTGTGTAGCCATGATTAGCTATGTAGTCTTTAATGACATCTAATGCAAAACAGATATTCTTCAAATATTTCATTAAATAATGTGACCTAATTCATCCTGGCTGAACAGACTTAGTTTAGCTCAATCCTGCTGTTAAGCTTTCTTCAAAATTCACATTAGCACCAATGGAAATTCCAACAAGAGCAGATAAATCAGTCTCTCATTATAGGACAAATAACACCTCAGTTTTATATTTCTAGCTAATAAATGTAATCAAATTACTTAAAATATAAATACTCAAAGCCTGTTCTGTGCCCTCAGGGAACCCCCTTTCTCTATCCCAGTGCAGTAAAGCTGCATATAGCAGGACATATTCCACTAATACAGTAAGAAATATATGGGTGTATAAGACTAAACAGCTTAAAAAAGATCATACTGTAAGTTACGTGATTGAGTGAAACTGTGTGTATATTTTTAAGTCTTCAGAATAGTTGAAGTTTTAACTTATTTCAGATTTTTAAGTTGAAATCTATTCATATTTGGAAATTTTGTACAACCTTGTAAAGTTAAATACTATGTCACTGTAATTTATTTTTGTTGTCATATATTGACACATGCTCATTTATATATGAAGTGTACTGTTTATCAATTGCTTCTAAGGCAGCAATAAAAACATGAAAGTTGTTCTCATTTTCCTGTCACAGCTGTCATTTATATCCAGTATATTATTTTAATACTTGAATTCTATTCCTAGCTAAAACAGACAGTGTACTGTGTTTTTAACTATATGTCTTCAAGTGCTCAGTCAGTACATGGGCTATTCTCACCTGTACAGCTGTGAGAATTTTGGATACATTGTGCAGAAGCCCCAGGAAGAGATTGCCACTTCAGAGCATCACCCCAAGAGGACATCAGAAAGTGAAGGGGAACAAAAATTCACAACTCCTCCTTTTTTCCTACCAAGTTTGGTTTTACTTTTTAACTGAAAGGTTTTGATGTCATACCATATGTCCTTTCAGGCTCTGAAAAGTGAGGGGCATTCAGACTCTTGCAACAATGAGTGAGGGTAGAAGTTACAGAGCACCGTAAAAAATCAGTCCTGCTGTTGAGATTTGATTCAGTAAAATCCCTCTTCTTCAGTTTCCCTTCATCTTGAAGGAAAGGCTTTAAAACTTTCCTCCACGAGCACAAACTGTGTGGGTCTGAAATACTTTCCTTAACCTTGTGCACCATGGAATTTACCTGCAAATTCACAGCCTTATGGAATGGTTGCATATGCCCAGATTTTACCCTGGTCCAAGCCAAAGACTAGGCATGTAACAGAGGGCGTATACATTTTCCATGCATCAAGGAGCAGTTGCTGCTATGAAGTGCAATCCTCTAACAACTTTTAAGTGTCATATCTATAGCCACTGGAAAACAGGGCATGGGAGCAATGAGCACAACTAGAGGAGTCTCCTACATTGCTTCAACTTTTTTTCCTTCTTGCTCATGTGAGGAACATAAATGTAAAGAGAGCTTAGAAACAATATATTTCACCTTATATGATGGTCTCTGCAGTAAACATAGAATACAAAAAGACAAAAATAAGGTCCTGGACTTCGACTGCACTTAATATAAAAGGAAAAAAAGATAAAGCGTAAAGTGGGTTTGTTTGGTTTTATAGTTACTACAAAGGTGGACTATGTTCTTGTTATATGACCTTTGGTATCTGCTGGTGTCATGAGCCTTTCTTCTTCATCACTATCAAATTTCACCTGTCCATCTTCCGTCCTTTCGTTACAGGATGAAATAGATTTATTGTCACCCTTTCAGGAGTGAATGTGAACTGTGGATCACAGAATAACTCAAGCAGCTGGAGCACAGCTGGATGCAGTGAGCAGCTGAGGGTCCCATTTATTCAGCCCCGACCAGCTGGTCTACACTGAGCAGTTTGTGCCACGGGAGGGAGATGGGCAGCAACCCACACTGCCAATTACAACTGGTCACCTGAAAGCAGTAACTCTCCACCCAGATTAGGAATGCCTTCTCAGCTGACATAAACTATTTATGGTATAAAAGAGTAAAGAAAGAGGAGCTTCATGCAGAAAATAGAAGTTGCAGTTTGGAAGTAGGGGCTTATGCTGGTTTCTGGTGAGTTTGGGATCCTCTTACAGCACTTTTAAAAGTCTTAGTGCTGTGGTCAAATTGCTTCAAATAAGGCTAAACCAGTGTAAACCAGAGTCAAAAGACTGGATTCAAGTTTTAATCGTGTATTAAGCAATTCTAAAGTAACTCTGGGTTGGGACTAAAGTAAACTCCTGAGGCAAGTACCTTGAAGTTATATAGTCCAGGTCTGGTTCAGAAGCCTGAAGAAAATTTGTTTTGAAGCTATTTGTTCCTAATTTTCTGAATATCCTCAACCTTTTCTTTAATACAAAGGAATCAGTGCAGATTCATTATAAATATCATTCAGGCTGCTTTATCAAATAAAAAAATAAGCTATATTCATGTCTTGTAATCAGAGTAGCATCTGCCACTGTGGCACCTAAATACGTCTGCTTGATGCAAGAAGAAAATGTAAAAGCACAAATCCGTTCCTCCAGACAGCAAGCTGTTTCCTGATGATGCTTTCAAAATGGAAATTTACTGCTGCTTCATTGTACAAATATCCATATGCTGTGTTTTTCAGCACTTATGTCAGACAGCTGATACAACCCTTCACAGCTACTTGAGTGTGCTACTTAATGCAACGAGATGTGGATTCCAGTGAGTTGTTTGTATCTTCTCTGAAGCTGTTTTTTCTGCCATGAAGTAGTAAGTCAGCAGGAAAGCACGGGAAATTGTTGCCATACTGAAAATGTTTAACAGCATTTTTTGTGGTTCTTCTGTTTAACTGGGGTCAAAGAAAAATAATGCAGCTCCTAATGCTGCTCAAACAGAACCTGAGAGTATGTTGCTTAGTCTGTTTCTCAAGGTTTCCACAAGAAATTGCAGTTACTTCAGCAAGGGTTTGTGCTATCATTAATTACACAGACCTTTGGCTCTGAAATATGGTGGATAAGTATCTTTTTGTAGCTATGAAGTATGGCTATTTGGCAGATTTTTACGTGGCTTAAATTAAAACATGCTTATCTCAGAGAAAGAAAAGATGGGAATTTTTTTTGTCTCAAAATGTCCATTGAGGGTACAGAGAAAGAGCAGCAAAATCTGGATTGCCATTAAAACTACTCAGTTTTACTTTGGGTGCTTTTTGCAGTTTTAAGGATTTATCATCTTGGTTGCAGACAGTCTGAAAGATAATCACTTTAAAGCTGGCAGTTCCACACAAAACAATCCAGGAGGGATCTTGCATAGAATGAATGTGCCTGGCTTTTGGGTTGTTTTAAGAGAGTATGAGAGCAATTGCTAGAGTCCCTTGGATTTATTAATTATGTGATCAAAAGCTTTTAGAAATGAGGAAATAATTGCCTCCTGCCTCTCCTCTCTATAACAATAAAAGGCTGCAGATACTGTGGGAAAAGCACCTGCCCACCCCCCTGCCCACCCCTCTCCCCCCTCACTGTATGTGCCAGGCTGTAAAGATTGTGAAGTTTTTTGCCAAATGTGTTTTTCTCTTGGCATACACAAGGGCTGAGGGCAGGACAGGAGCCCTTGAACACAAATCTAATCCATGCAGGCAAAAAGCCTTTACACTGAACAGTATTCCCTGTGGAAATTTTGCAGTCGAAATACAGGGGAAAATGATAAACAGATTACAGCTGTTAACAAGAGAGATCTACTTAGTGCAGAGAGGGATGATATGGAGCATCTACAGGTGTATGCATGCTTATGATTTTATTATGTTTTTTTTATTATTCAGCATTATTGTAGCTATATAGTACATAAATGAGTCTGAGTCCACTGCCTTCCTTTCAAAGCTGTGAACTCTTTGCCAGCATCTTTCATTTTGAGAATAAACACCAGTATTTTGTTCAAGTGGTGGGAAGGGGTTGGGGGTGGGAGAAAGAATTGTGCATGGAAGAAAGTAGTCTGGGATTTTCTTAAGAGTTAGTATCAGGTTCAGCAGTTGTTCTTTGACTTAATGTGTAATGAAGTTAATTTGTCCTAATTCTCAAGCCTAAATCTGATCCCTCCTGAATAGGGATATATTTTGCTTGAGTGGTTTGCAACAGTAATAGAACATATAGAATGCCCAGCCTTTCCTGTCTATGTTAATTTCAGGAAAATGAGGAGAATGAGTAGATAATTATAATGGGTGGTAAGAACTCTGTAATAAAAATTAACTGCAAAGATGGCTGTAAAGATATAGGAGGCATACATGGAGAGTGGTTACAGAAAATGAAAGAATAATATCATCAGTCTTCTGAACATTCTCATAAGTTTTTTTTTTGTGTGTGGCTTGAATTCTCTATCTGTCATTACAGGGTGTTATTAACCTTGTTCTTGCTTTTTCCAGAGCAGACCAAAAACCAAAGGAAGTACTAAAGCATCAGACTGTTACCCCTTCTCCACTGTGGACAGCAGCTCTTCATTGATAGGCCAGTTTCTCAGCTGATGCAGAGCAGTGCATGGAAAACCAGAGACTCAGTGACCAGTTAACTAGTAATAGTTAACTACCGTTTGCTGGTAGTTACTTATCAGAAGCCTTACTTAGAGCCACCTGACTGCCAGATCATCTAACCTACATATGATTGCTGTCTTCAAGCATTTCTTCATATTGCAGATAATCACCATTTTAATGGAATAATAATTTTTTTAAAAAGCTAAACCAGACTTCCAGCTATTGTAAATATTAATGTTATCTGATTATGTATGTTTATAGACTGTAGAGACTACTATTCTATCATAAGGAACAACACTTAGAGAGATAACATCCTGACTGATAAATCTGTGTGCAATGCCTGACGATAGAGTGTCCTATATCAGCATCCCCTTATTCACATAGCACAGAAGTTGCCATTCTGCTTACATGTTTTAGAATGATTATCACTGGTAAACAGCTTGTTGCCTGTGGTTTATCTTCTGTGGTACATGTAATGCCAGAGTCAAGAATTATCCAAAGAAAGGTAAGTGATAAATCATTCAAGATGATCTTAAGTATTGGAGCAAAGGTTGTGGAGCTTTAGCCGATGTTGGAGAGTGTCAGTAGCAACGGATATTAGTAGCATTGATTTCTTCTGTTACCAATGAGTAAAGTAACTAAATCAAACAGCTTAGCTAGCAGTACCTAAGATGCTGTTTGGGATCATGATGTAGCTTTTGATTCCAGTAAGTGCACACCAGCAAATTTCAGCTAAAATCTACAAGAATGTTCAAAGAACTGAGGTGATATAATATTCATTGGTGCATTATGTATTGCTGATGAGAGTAGGTTTTTCACACTTTAGGTGAGCTTCATCTGGATTGTTCCAGAATGACTCATCTAATGTGGACATCTAATAGAGGCCCTTATGAAAGAAAGAAGCTGTTTGTCTTGATCACCTATAACAGGCATCTCAACTATGAGGTCAGATTAATCTCTGTTGCAGATATTTTCAATTAAAAGTTAGAATTCATCTTGCCATTAGTAGTAGACAGGAAAAATAGCTGCATACATGAAGCAGAAGTATTTTCCCATGAGTTTGTTTTCTTATACTGCTGTTGCCAAAGCTCAATAGACACAATTAAACCTGGTATTCTATGGTAGGCAGGTCAGTGGTTGCTTGCTCCAGGCAAGCTCTAGATTGAGAGCTGGAGGGCTTCCATAAGGTGTCAGTCAGTGTGCTTAAGCACATCCATAAGCCCTGTGATGGCATATTTGCTTGCAAATCAGACCATGCTCATATCTAGCCAGCTTGGTTAGATGAAGTGAAGGTGAGTCATTCAGCAGTGGGCTGCATGCTCCCCTGTTGTAATGCTTCGCATAGATTTCTCTGGAAACTCCTATGTCACTTTCATTATCCTTGTGTTAAGCAAAACTCTTACACTCAAGCATAAATTACCATTTTAAAGCATTTTGTATACATACAAGTAGAACCAACAGGGTTACACAAGATTACAAACTGTTTTCAAGTACACCAGTGGGGTATGAATTTGATCGTTCTCAATGTTTGGGCTGTGTTAAGCTCTGAGGCTTTGGTGTGACACTTAATTGTAAGAAGAGGATAAGGCTAATTACAGCAGAGTAAACTGACCTAGTAAGAGAAACCGGATCCTTTAATCCTGTAAACATACAGATCAGTTAATTGCTAACATGGTTCTTCTTGTGAAGAGAGTAGCAGAGGGCTATGTAGTCTCAAAGACTATTCAAGTTTCACATAAAATGTCTCACAGAAGTGAAGCAGCTTGCCCAGGATCCTAAATCAAACTGGTGGCTACAGACAGCCCTGCATGCCGGGTCAGGAAGAACCCAATGAGGCAAATGCTGCAGCATTTTGGATTTTGTACAATGGGCATTTTGTGAAGGAGGAAATGAGAGGCCCTGGTCCTACCTGGAGCAAAATGTATGGGGATGAGGAGGTTTTTTCCAGTGAGAAACATACTGACCAAAATTATCCTGGGGTTCTAGCTATTAAAATCACTAAGCAGGGGTGTAGTTGTCTGTACCAAGCAGCCTGTAGAGAATAGCTATAGGAAAACCCCAGAAAGAAATAAGAAATCGGAGGATGCAGTGCTGGAGAAATACAGAGCTGCATAGCTGTGCAACTGGAGAAGTCAGTGCTCAGTATAAAGGGCTTCTGGACTTGAGGGAGCAATATGGTCCCAAAAACAGCTTTAGCCTGCAGAAATGTTGCACAGCAAAGGTGAAGAAGTCAGTGCTTTGGCCATCTAAGAAAAAAGATAGCAAGAAAAAATATCGACTATCAGATGAAAGGTGAAAGACTCCCATTAAGAAAAGCTCTAGGTCTTGGACTCTTGCTTATACCAGAAGGCAGGAACTTGTAATTTTTTCCAGAACACATAAAAATCATAAGTCGATCAGAATTACTCTCTGCAGTATTGAGCTCAGAAAGGCTACTGGACAGTGTGGTCTTCCCCCTGAACTTATACATTGTGTTTAACAATTCCTTCCTCTCTGTAACTGTCTATTTTCAGCTTTATAATGTTTAGTTATAATGCATTCTTTGGGTTTAGGCATTGTCAGCTTCTTGGTGTTAATGTTACAACACTGTTACAACAGTGAGTAAGTGCATTTTTTTGTTTTGTTTTTCCTGTGATTAACAGGGTACATCAAAGTAAAAATTAAAAGAAAAATATTGTATTCATTTTTAATCATATTTGGAAACTTCTTTTTGTATGCAAATATATGTGTATTTTTTTTCAGGATGACTCAAAAGCCCTTTGTATTATTTAGTGCATGCCAGTGTCTGTAAAGGCTGGGCACTCATACTTACAAAACTTTAGCCACCTCATTACACATACATTAAGAGAACTGGTTTTGGTAACCGACAACATCTCATGCCTTCCTTGATAAATGGCATGTGCCTTGGGAAAAGTCTTGTCAGATATGGGAAATGTATGGCACATGTCTGGGAGCTGCTGATTAAAATGCCACTAAATTGTATTAGCAAATAGGTTTGCTATTGCCAACAAGAAATGAAATCTTTCAGAATCAGACACCTATGATAATATCCAGAGCAGCAGTGTTTATATGTGTCAGTGAAGAGGAGCTATTCCATTTCAGTAAGGAAGAAATCTATGCAAGTATTGTGGCAGCCAAGGTTTGACCTTGCAGAAGCACACTGACACACAGTAATGTAAGACGGCTTCCTCTGAACATTTTGGGAAGAATGGTAGCAAGTGAAAGCAAGCTGTGCAATTTGCACACCCTACTTGCAGTTATGCCTATGCACCACAGTGAAGGCATTTACTTGTTAATAACACAACTGAAATAAGAATTTGGCTGTGGGACTCAAATGGAGACCTCTCTAAGCAGCCACAGGGGAAGGATGACGTGACAAAGAGAGCATGCTGAGTTTTATAAAAGCTTCCCAACAGCCATGAGCGAGACGGTGGGGATTGTCTGCCTTGTCTGTTAAGGCACAATGCCTTATGTAAACTTAAATCAAAATAATGCTCTTGTCAATCTATAGTTATACTAGCTTTACAGAACTCAATAGTGAGACAAAAATTTGTGCTATTTCTTTTCAGTCCCCAAGGCTAGATGAGTTGGCTCAACACACTTATATACTTGTTACCACAATTATTCTGCAGTTACACTTCAAAACGCATCATTTTAATTGTATTCCTGAAGCTGACACTCTCTATGTTTAATGGAGTTACACCATAGACTCTGTCCACATTTCCCATGTCACTTGAGTTGAACAGATCTTTTGCTACATGCATCTTGAAACATTTGATCTTTATGGATTAAGGAATCTTAGCCCCTTCTGTGTAAAATAAACTTGCCAAATTTCTGGGGGAGACTTCCCTTCTCAGGGTAATGCAGAGAGATGCTGATTCATGATCTATTTCAAGGTTCAGTGCTGCTTATTATTCCAGCAGTGCCCAGCTATGAGCTCAATTGTTAACTAGATTGGCTCAATATATTCCTGCTTCAAAGTTGTGGGAATAAAACTGGACTTGCAAATGCAATTCTGGTAATTCAAAATTGTAATCATAAAATAAGTCCAGTGCAGAAAACTACTTTTTACATACTCAGAAAATATATTCTTTTCTTTTCCTCAGATCAAGTGTGTTTCATTCATTTATTTATTTATTCTTTTTCAGGGTATGGATACTGTAGCCATGACAACACTGGGTGCATAGATAGAAAGTGTGGAGATGCAACAGACATGCCAGAAATACATTATCTGTCAGGATGAAAGATTCCTTCAGGATCTTTGAGTCACAAAACCAAAGTCCCTTAAGGGGGGGTATTTTAACTCATATTACTTTTAATGCAAGAGAGGCAGAATAAGCTCCACAGCAGGCCAAGTGAATGGAAAAAAATCCCCAAACCTTTACTCAGTCCCACTCTCCATTCCACTATCTAGGACCTTGACTAGTATATTAGAGTTTAAAAAATAAAAGTGTGGTTTTTTCTTCTATCTTAAAATGGTAAAAGTTTTAAAATTTCAGTTTCAATAAAATGTAACATGGATAACTTTGCAAAAATTATAGGAAGGGAGGGAGGAAAGGAAGGAAGATTAGTATATTGGGGTAGGATGCCTGCAGTTAAGTGCCACACTGTCAGAACAATGAGGTAAGTTTTGGTTTCCTTACAAACTTTAGACACCATTATCACATCACATGGGGGTTCACCCAGGAGGGGATCCCTTGGCTGATTTGATTGCAAATCATGCTGTAAAGCCCACAGTGTAGGCACAACATACCTCATGTGCCAGGTCCATCCATCAGAGAGGAGAGTTTTCATCTTTCCCCTTTGAGCAGGATCACAAACAGAGTGTACAAGACTGTGTCCACAGTGTAGGTTCAAATTAAATTTGACATTGAGACTGTGGTTCAGTTTGTGTTCAAAACCTAGGTATGGCGTTCGAGTGTACTTATTTTCAATGGAATCAATTCCACTGTGAGGGATCAAAGCCTCAGCCTGCGCACCCACAGCAAAGGTGCCTGGCATTCCTTATCCCTCTGCCTAGCCATATGATCCACAGAATAAAGAATTACAGGTTTGCCCCTCCCTACTGCATGCAGTGCTCAAGCTGCAGCACAGAATAAACACTGCCAAGTGTTAAACGATCTCGGTGTGGTGTGCTGCAGTGAAGATGATTGCCTTGTAATCGGGTTTGCGTTACTTCTCTGCACACCTACAACATGATGCTTTTCCAGCAACGTCATTTTCTCTCTTACCTTATTTCAAAGAAGCTCAGAGTGCTGAAGGATTCTAAGGGAATTTGTGATCGACTGAGACAAAGTCATCAGAGCCTGAATGAGGGAATAAGTCCCTAAGGTACCCTATAGATGAGAAAATGTGTCGTTTGCCCAAGATTTCAATAAACCAAACAGTCATGCTTTGTGCTTATGGAATAAAGAGTTAAAATCAGTCATTTGTCAGTGTTTCAAGACCTGGTATATTCCTTGCAGTGATTGTAGGGATGATCTATTCAGCCCATTATTTGCCCTAAACACTGTCTATTGCAGTGAGCTTCAAAATGTCAGAATTAAATAACTATTAGTTTTAGTTGTTTCAGTATGAAAATAAACTTTAAGAATGATGGGTTTGCTCAAATCCAGCAAAATCTGTAAAGTACTAAGCAAACATATACCCATATACAGCTAACCCTAAAATCCGTATATATTTTATAACTCAGGAGGTGATTCACTACGTGCAAGGCAACAGTGCCATCCACTGATTTTTTGTGTTTTCACACACATACTACTCAAGATGTTCTAAAACAACAGGTGATCCTAAAAGCGTTTTTAAGGATGCTTGCTTAAGAGAATATAATGCTTTTGAACAGATCAACAAATAATAAAGAAAAAAGTCTATTTCATAGTCTGGTGGGATTTTTGATGAATTTGATCCTTATATCTGCATGGAACTTCTCAACTTTTGCAGGAAACTGACCTGTGTTAGTTAGACACTTTCTCATACTCACCCTCCAAAAATTCCAAAATCAAGAAAAACTCTAAAGATCAGATGGAGCTAACAATGCTGGTTACAAAATATTAGCCTTTATTCATTTATCAAAGGACCTGAATTTCAGCTAGTATCATGCAACACTCAACCTATTACATGCTCTAGAGTGCACTCAAAGACCTGTACAAAATCACTCCTCTGCAAAAGTCTGTAAATTCAGTCTCTCTCTGAGGAGAATGTGTTTTGATCCAGGATATACAATCAGTTTCCCCACTACAAATGGAAAGGTCATGCGTTAGTACTCCCAGAATTAGGCACTTTTAAGAACATTTGTTTATATTTAAAGAAAACCAGGAAGTAGAAAAAATTATTTAATTAATGCTTTGGTTTTCAAATTGTATTCTGTAGCTGTAAGTACTTAAATCATATTTATTTTTGTATGGTTTGGCTTTTGTTTGCTTACATAATGGTGCAGATTACCATACAAGTATTCAAGATACAGACCTCCAGAAAGACAGAAAACTTTCCATACAATTGGGAGAAACTACACCATAATTTTAAGACTCTAAAGCAACAATTCAAGCTCCTTTTATGGTTACATTTTAGCTCCATACTTACATTGAGGCTGAGTATACTCCTCTTATCACTCAGACTGAAGGGTATCCTATTAACTGCAGGAGCATACCCAAAGAATAGCACAGTGTTGCCACAGGCCCTCATGTGCTTGCTTACACTGATATTTTCCTGCAGCTGCAATGTAAACTACCTCTTGTAACCTACCTCTTGCTCCTACATCCATAAGATTTTGTCACATGTAGATGGGAAGTCTTTTCCTGTGGTCAGTTACAGTGGTAGTAACTGGTCTTCTCAAGCATCACTTCTTAGTTGTGTTAGAGGTTTGGTAACTTTGTATGTTGTTCAGATAAACATGTTTTGTATGCCACAGTGATAAATGTGAGCCTTCTAAAACTGAAATAAATGTTACATTTTGAAATATTCTGTAAACAAATGATGGAATAACATACAGAGGGCAGGGAGGGAGCACATGACCACCTTTCCTCCCAAGAGTCAAAGCAAATCACTTCTCCAATAACCCATTAGAGAAGTAGTTGTTTTCAATAAAGTGGTTTTTGGTTTTTCTGCAAACCTTAGCAGCAACGACTAGGTGGCACTGCGTGATCATTTGAGAGACAGCAGAATGCCACGGAAAGCTGTGCTCACTCCCCAGGACATCCTCAAACCCCATGAGAAACAAGTTCAGTCCTCCAGCTGATGGCAGAAACAGCCTATCTTCCCCCCCAAAAAAAACTAACCAAACAAAATATTATAAGAAAGCAAAGAAAAACATAATAAATATAAAATGAAAATATAACAAGATTGTTATCTCAATTTTTTAAAAATATTATATTGTTCAAAATTGATTAAATGTTTGCCTGTTAAATTTACTTTTAGCTTTTAACATTAAATATATAACTATATGAGTACCTGCATATATATGTCTATATATACCTACACCATGTACACCACTCACATAAAAGAGTCCCTGATGTTAAATGGTATTTGTTTATAAATTCTTCTTTCTGGCTAAGTAAAAACCAAGAAAGGACCTCTTTGGTAAAACAGCTCTTGATCGTTGTTCTCAATATGTAACTGAACATTGCATGTCACAAGAAAAAGGAAAGCTAGTAGCAGAACTGCTTAATGTTGTTTCTCTGGTGCTTTCTTCAAAGGCAGAACTACCAGGAGATAATCAGGTGGGTTCAGTATCATCTGAGGGTTTTTCACTCTAAGCAAATACATTCATCTCTACTACACTGTCCTACACCATCTTGCCAGCTCTCCGGGTGGCGAATAGTCAAGCCATGGACCTGAGGAGGGTGATGTCTGAACACCTGTACCACTGAATGCCTTTCTAAAGACCATGTAAACCAATGCACATGGAAGCAAAGACTGGAAGCTGAGGTTCACCATTGCAGTCATGCTACAGAGCAAATCAGAGTCCCCTGTGCTGGATTTCGTTCCCTCCCAGTGCAGACCGGCTCTGCTGCAAGTTCAGCAAGGGTGTAGGATCTGCCTCCTAACCCCTCTGGGTCCTGCCCTTCTCTAGCTGGTAGCCAGTGACTTCCCAAGGCCCTAATGACTGGGAGTTTGACCATCACCATGTTTCCTACATCTTTAACCAATTCCTGCTCTGCAGAAGCACTGTATCACTGCTAACTCTTGTCTTTACACAGGGACATGCCCTCCCTGGAGCTGCTCTCCCGGCCAAGGAAATGATATTGTGCATCCCATGTACATGCATACACCCATCTCAGAAACTGGAAAATGGGGTTTCTGCTTGTTGGCTTTAGGCTGGTTTTGTTTAACACTAAAGGACAGTGAGTTACCATTTTCATGAACCTTCACCTCACATCAGGTTCTAATGCTTTGAATCATTAATGTGGGTCACTGACATCAAGAAAGATGATTTTTTTTTTTTCCTGGTACAAATATTTTAATTTCAAACATATTTATCTTAATATATTGCTGTTCTTCAAAATCCACTCATTCAAAAATTAATAGCCTCTAGCCTAAATGATCTGTTTCTTTCTGCCCTGGCAGTAAAGGATAATGACTTTTTCAGCCTGCTTTGCCCATTAAACCCAAATGATGAATGAAAACACTATAACTTCGCAACAGTCCCACCATCATACCTGTGTTTTTTCACATTCATTTCCAGGTATGAATTGTTTCATATCATTTTACTAAGAGGAAAAGCCAAGCAGTGGAAGAACAAAGCACTGGGGCCTAGGGAGATAGAGTGGCTTCAGGGTATGCATAAAGGGATCAGAGAAGGAGTCTAGGGAGGGAGCAGTAAGAAAAATGTGGTGATTTTTAAAAGCTGCAGCACTTACATCTTCTATCAGTTTGGTGTCATGCTGTCAAGTTTTCCACTGTCTGGAGTTGGATGGTTATATGAAATATCATATTTGTGTGGTTTAGAGGAGAAAAACTTGATTCCAAATCTATGAGGCATATTTGAATAATAGTAATCATTCTAAATAAATTGCTAGCTTAGCCGTGTTTGTTTATTTAGATGTAGAAGAAAAGAATGTAACAACGAACAGTAAAGCAGACCCATATAACCTTTCCCAAGTGCTGTCCTGCTGACATCACTGGCAATGCTAACAGAGACATTGATTCCCAGTTTCAGCATTAGATTTCTAATTTGGTAGCTAAGCCTAGCTACACTTAATTAGTTTGCTGTATCAATAAATGTGACTGACAACCCATGCCTGTAGACTGTTTATTTTTCCAATATGCTATTTTGCTAATTAAACTATGCAGGAAAGCTTAACAAATACATGTGAAAACAAACCAAATAAGCATGCTTATTATGATCAAAAATGCACAAACCTGCACAAAGTTTTTCACAGCTTAACTACTTCCTTATGAAAGTGTAGCTGGTAGAACCATAACCAGAGGTATCCAACTTTCAGGTTTTTTTCTGGTCAACCAGCCATCCATGTTTGCCATTATACAAATAGTTATACCTTATTTGATTAAAAGGTAACTGTAAGAGGCATTAATATATATTCTCTTATTGAGGCCATGGCCCTTATTCTCATGGCTGAGTTTGTTTGTAGTGGTTTTGGTTAACTGATACAAAAATTAACTTTGTGCGGGTGTAAAAGTCTGCTACATGTGCTCATTTATATCACATTTTGGGATAAAAAATGTGAAATTATTAAATCATTATTACTGTAAAACATTTGCAGAAATTAATTTGGGAGTAATTGAATAATCTGCAGCACTGCTTTTAATCGAAACAAACTATTTGTCAGTACCTAAATATAAACATTTCCCTGTAGATTAATCTCTGTTTATGTTCTAATTACTGAGCTTTGCCACAGTCGCCTCCTGTCTTCATTACTGTGCTTGCATCCGGCTCCCTATTTAGGCAACACCTTCTTTGTTTCACAGCTCTGAGTTTACTGAACCTCACCAAGCATAGCTCTAGCACTGCAGAACCTGCACCAGATGTTATAATGTACAAAACAAAATTTTATCAGCTCAGTGGAGCCAGACCAGCCTAAGGTAAGTTCTGCAGTGATGATTTAAAAGACGTTGTGTGCATGGGGAAAACTGGTGCTGCTCACAAAAAGACTGGGGATCACACAGCCGTCATCCAAGTTGTCTTGCCAGCCAGCAGTGGATGGCTCTGGAGTGTGAAGCCACATTACATCTGTTTTGCCTAAAACAGGTCCAGAACAATTCAGTGCCAGCCTTCACAGGTTTGCATTTCACCATGCAAGCAGAGCAGAGAAGACCTGATACCAGCAAGGAGGCAAAAAATCCTTCAGCTATGCCAGCAAGACTGCCAATCTTATGGGAAGGCATTCAACAACTTGAAAGAGTGTGGTTGGAAGTTCCCCACAGCACTTCTTTTAGCAATATGCTGAATCTCCTGCCACATAACATTGTTGGCCCGGCCAAGTCCTGATCCCTCACCAGTCACAGTGGGCACATGGCTAACCCTGGGCTGGGGAAACACTCCTGCTGCTGTGGCCTCAAGTAGCCTGCTGGGACCCTCCTCTAAGGGGAGTCAGGCTGATGGTCATGCCTACCTCTACAGAGCTTTCTTGCCATGTGTTGTGATGCAAGAAGTAAGGAGAACAAAAAAAATTGGTTTTGCCATATTCTTTCTACCTTTTGTCTCCTATTCTAGTTTCTTTCTTGCATGCTTATCTTAATTTTCACCTCATTTGATTTCTGCTGTTTTCTCCTTTGTCCTGTTTGATTCTCTGCCACAGTATTCATCCATCTTTGTCCAAATGAAAGATATGGATATGCTCAGTTTTACCTCCTAACTTAAGGGTAATAATAAACGGATAATAATAATAATAAATAGAAATTGCATTGATGTTTTTGTAACATTTAATTTTTTATGCTAATAGCCATTTAGCAGAAAAGAGTCTTTCAACTTCTGCTCTTCAGGGAGCTTTTCTTTTCCTTTTTTCCCATATTTTTCAGTCTTTAGTGTTTTCTGTTTCCTTCCTGTAGAATATTAACACAGCACACAGAGAAAGCTATGTAAAAATCCTTTGCTGACAACCATAATGCAGCACTGACACAGGAACTGGGACACCTGTGGCAAAGGCAGGAGGGATGGTAAGGAGTCACAGGTGCAGTTTCACAGCCCTGCAGAAATGGTGATTTCTACTGATGATCTAACAAAAGAGGAAGTAAGTAAGTAAGTTTGACTTTCAGTGCTTAAATGAAATCCAAAGGCAAAGCATCTGCAGAACTCAAAGGTTATCAACTGGATTCTTCATCCTGAAATCCATAGGAAAAGATATCTCACTCTACCTTCGGAATTGTGGGTTTCTTAAGGAAAAACTAAATGATGTAACTTTTTTTCCTCTGATATTCACCAGTCAGTTCTTAATTGTTATTTGCCTGACAGTGTACATGCATCTCTCTAGAAACAAAAAGAAAAATCTCCCTTCCTCCTCTTGTAAAGAAGCATTATCTAAATGCCTCTTGGCAGTTGATGATAAGAGCACAGCCTGTAATATATTTCTCCAATTAATTTCAGGCAGGAAGCCAGATGTTACTGCTCTTCAGTTTGCCAAACCTATAGGAGTGCTCAAATTCTGGCTATCTTTTTTTTTTTTGACCACTACAGAGGCAGAAGGAGCCAGCATTAAGTCTTGCCATAAGCATTGGATTGAATACAAGGTATAAGAGAAACTAGAGCCTCCGTTCTGATTCTTCCTAAGGTAAGTTTTGCTGTCGTGTCAATGAATTCCTCAGGCTTCTACTGGGTCTTAAGATACTGTCTAAAGAAATGTATTCTTATATATTCATTAAAATCAGAATTGTTTAAATTTTGGGGGGGTTATTTTAATGTTTTTATATTTTTTAGACAATATTATGTATGTACAAATTATATTTACCCCATAAAGATATCTTGCAAGAAGCCTTCTTCAAACAGAAGTAATTATGTTTGGGGGTTTTTAAACATGTTGTTTTTACAGCTGATGCTTTACATCCTAAGGGTGGCAACCTTTTAACTGGAAGCAAAATGTAGCTTGCTTTATTTCAAACTAAAGCACAGGAATGTCACCAGGTTCATGAATAGAAATATTATGGAAAAAATTCATACATCTTAAAATATTCAGAGTTTGCTGTGGAGTGAGGAAAATGTTCATAAGAAAATTTGATTTTTTTTTTTTAAAACAAGGAACTGTGCACTGAATGAAGAAAAATAACTGAATGGAGTAGAATATAAAGCATGGAGATTGTTGATCAAAACAATGTGCTTTTGCCAGTAGCAAACTTCAGGTTGTTGGGTTGGTTTGAAAAGTAATGTGAGAAAACCTGTCACAGCTCTTGTAGCTTTAGCTTTAGGCAGAACTGTTTTTCTAACAAACATTAGAGAACATAACTCTGTGTGGTCACTGGCGTATGGGGTCTCCATCTCTTACTTGAGGAACACTTAAAAGGAGATGGTTGTATCTACAACCAAATCTTCCTCTCTTTGTCCTTAAACAGTGTCTGCCTTATTTGGTGCAACTGGCACTACCAAGCGGCTACAGCTCAAGACCATTCTGAGAAGTGGAGTGTGAGGGCCAGCTGGGGATCCGAAACAGGGACACAGGTTTAATTAAGGTAATGGGCTTTTTTGTAAGGATTGTGGTCTTCAGCGATTTGCACACCGGCCTTGAGCTCAAGGCAGTTCTGTTGCTTAATTGTTGGACAGCTTTTGGCAAGATATGTTGTCTGTCCATGCTTTCATGCTTATAAGAGGGACAAAAAAATATCAGGTGTCAGTGAGAGTGCTGCCGCTGAACCCCTCCTGATTTGTGCATTTGCTGAGCATGTTAAGCATTACATGCAAGTTCAGCTGTGTCAATTACCCAGGATCTGCTCTGAAATTATGACAGACACTAGAATTAACTTTCAATGTGAACTGTGAAACACCTTTGCGATCATTGCAATTGTTAGAAAGCATACTCAATGGTTTCTTATAAACAAAGTCAACAGCTTTATTTTCTTATATATCAATCTACCTTTCATCTTCTCTTTATCTTCTTGCTGTCTTTCTCTCATCACACAGATTCTTCTCCTTTAGAAGCTGCATGATAGACCCAGTAGGCAGAGTGTTAAAACTGAGTATATTCACTGACTGTACCTAATTTCTGAGGTAATAGAGGGATGATGGGATTTGTCAGAATCCCTTGCCTGATGTTTCTCCCTGCAGTTGACATCAACAAGTAGGGCAAAGAAGTTGGTGTTTCAGGCTGAGAGCAAGAATTCCATGTTTTTCAGTAGTATAGTTATTGTAGAAACATTTTGTACTGTTTCTGTCCATTTATGATGTCTGATGGGACTTTTCTGGGAATTCTGCCTCTGCCTTCAAAACACAGAATATGATGTAAAGACCAGGTTGATACTCCAATTGCTTTATGACTCTGTCTTCATCAAATTAGTGCTATCTCTGTACAGGCTACCATAAAATTTAATAATATCCATCCAGTGTTCTGAGGATGCTTTATATCACATAAACGGCTTATACAAAATAAATGCCCTAACTTACTCTGCAGGAACTCTGACAAAACAGAATGTTCAGTAGTATTTCAGTAAATGCATTTGAAATAAGCCTAAAAAATAAAGACTTATGGCTTAATTTCCTATGGGTTTCTGTACTAGAGGAATTATTCATCTGACAAGATGTCCATCAAAAAGAAAAAAAAAAAAAGAATATTTGGAGATTTTCTCTTTATTTTCCTGTGTTTATAAAATAAGATACACTACCCAAGCAACAATGGAAGTTCAGACCTTTATGGTGCTCCAAATCTGGCTTTTTACTGTGTCTTTTGAGTGCCTCTGCTGAGGTGTGATCCTGTGCTGAACTTTCAAACAAAGAAAAGTGTGCTTACCAAACACATTTCCTTATATTAAAGCTATTTTGTTAGCTGCTTTGAATTTCTAAAACATGGGAGTGATGTGCTTGGAATTACAATTCTTAAGTTTCATGTGTGACTTTCAGTCCTAAAGCCCTGTTTTAGTAATGAGGGTAGGATTAAAACCTGGTGGGCACTAGTTACAGCTAAATATGCTGTGATCTTTCAAAGTCTAATGTAACTTTTCATTTCCAGATTATGGAGGGCCATTGGCCTTCTCTCTGGTGAGAAGATTGTGTTACATATAGAAAGGAGAGTTCTGACTTCTTAATATTGAGAACCCCTCTGCAAGATTCTGCTTCACAGAAACTATTGTACCTGGTGACTCAGCTTCCAATAAATAACATTTGTAGCTTACCTTCAACAGCCTGTGAGGGGAAAGGGCAGTGAGTCTCATTTCATCTCAGTCTAGATGCTGCTTTGGATAGTGAAAAAAAAAAATAAATATCCTTGTGTTAGTACCCTAGGAATGACTTTGGCAGGACAATGATTTTAATGCATACTACTTTGTACTTATATTTCATCAAAGTTGAGTTTCAATTGCACAAAAGCAAGCAAACAAATAACCAATGTTGCCTAGCTCTTCCATCACTGTGATTTTCTAGGCTGTGCTACTAAATATGGCAACTTCATTCTTTTTTATTTTCTTTTCCTGAGAGGTAGAAAAAAAGCAAAACCCACTTTCCCCTCTTGACTGTCTGGAACACTGAGAGACATATTGAAGTAAAACACCTCCACACATGTGCTTTCCTTGTAGGGCATTAGTTTTTATCAACCTTGTCTTAACATTAAGATAGAATGATTTGATAATTGGAGGCAAGTGGATTCAGGAGCAATTTCTCTGATTTTCACCTGCAGTTAAATTAGCTTACGTAGTCCTAAAGACACAAAATCCACCCACATGTGTGACTCAGTAAATGAACAGCACACATCCTTCCTTGGAGGATTGAAACCTGGATCATAAGTTCAGAGGATCCCACACACAGCCTGATAACTGAAGGGGGGTGGAGGGGGATGCTCTGTAGGCTGGTGAGTTGAAGCATATTCAGTATCTGTTTAAGTTGCTGTGGTGACAGCTCTACAGACAAAATGAAATCAAAAGGAAGTTTTGCCATTTGATTTCTAAAGCAATCTTGCCATGGTTTGTGTGTGGAGATTTTTTAGTTGGTCTTTTTGTGGAGTGGAAGGTGTTGGGCTTTTTTTTAAAACAAAATGTATTTTCTAATTTTTCTGACTGTTCTGTAGCTTCTTATTTTGCTTGCTCTATCTTCCTTCTTCTGCGTGTCTTAACATCATTCATTACTTTATGAGCTGTCTTTGTGAAATAGTCTCATATGATGTCTTCATGATAATCTTGCTAACCCACTCTGGCAGGATAAATCACCCTCTTTTGGACTGTGGAGTTTTCAGATGCTCGTGATGTTTTTGTTTTGTCTAAGTCAGTGTATAAATAATGATGATCTTGTCAATATGAGGGAGGAGAAAATAGTGAGCAACCTAATATCCTTTAGGCTTAGCCCTTCAAAGCATAGATTGGGGAAGAAATCTCATGAGGCAGAAATACTGTGATGTTCCTATGGCTGTATTTGAAGGTTGCTGAAATTCTTCCTCCTGGATTAAGGAAATTTCACACCTTTTGGCTAAAACTATATAATCGTTTTAGAGAAACACTTTAGCTGTACTCTAAACTGAAAATAGGAGAAGTAGTAACATCTTGTGCTTTCAACTAAATGAAAGAACTGTTCTACTCATTGCCTCATATTTAGCTTTTGGGATGTATATACAGAGTCATTCTCAAGAACTGGGAATCTTTCACAAGAATTTTCAAAACAAATTACAAGATTATATCTACTCACACTTACTTGCAGGCATCAGACTAATTTGCCAGTGTGGGTGCTACACCAAATGAATAGTAGTTCTCACTGAAACACTGCCTTCTGAACACCCCAGCCATTTCTGTGGAACATAAGCACTAGCTATGTAGCTCATTCTCATTTAGTCTAACAGGTTTATGGTATCCAAAATGCTTATAGAAGGGACAGTTTCCCAGCATTAATTCATCTTTGAGGGATGTGATCACCAATTTAGCTTACCGTTAGCTTATGAACAAAAAAAAAAAAAAACCAACAAAAAACCCCAACAGTTAAGTCACTTATGACTGGATACTCTGCTTCTGTCCTTTGATTGCTCATACAAACATACAAAATCAGCCCCTTTCTGACAAATATTGGGTGGACTTAATATTGTGGTATGATACAGTTGATCTGTGCATAGTTAGGAAGTCTGGCAGCCACAAAATATGTATAGTTTTTTCCTGCAAAATTTGCACTAGGCAGGAGGACTTTACTACCTGTGTTAGAACTACTGCTCTGCACCACTGCACACTTACTAATTTATTTGTCTCCTGTACATAGCACAGAAACTTGGTTTGCCAGTCATTTGGTCCCCTCTTTCGTGAAGGGGCAAGAACTGTGGGAACCATGCTCTGTTTCTCTGTAGAAAAATACCAATATTCTGCTCCCATAACCATTCAAAGGTTACAAAGGGACCATATGTGTGTATTGCTTTAATCTGTCTAAATTCAGCTGGCTTTGAGTAAATTTTTCCTCTCTCACTGCTCTTGAAAGGCAAAAGATTTTAACACTTCTGAAAGCCCCTTGTAGGTTTCATGAGGTCTTTGATTTTCATGGTTCACTTGAAAAGACCAGAGAGTGCAGAAAGGAAGCATCTCAGGTGGGAGGAAGACTAAAAATAATCCATGTAACTTTCTTTTACCCAGAGAGCAATAAGAGTCTGTCAGGTGCTTGGACACAGCTACATCTTATCTGGTAATACAGTAATTCAGGGACATAGCAGTGCCCCTTGAGGGTCACCTGAACATGAGACTTCCTGAGAGCCTGAAATTAATTGGAACAAAAGAGAGCTGTACTGAGTGTTTCCATTACTGCAGTCCTATGAAATGCAAACCACAAATCTACTGTCTTCCCTCTCCCCCAATGGAGATCTCGTTCAAATCTAAGACAATAAAAATAAATCACTTTACATCATTGAAAAATGTGTTCAAAATAAAAGAAGAGAGGGAAGGGAGTTTATTGGAAACTTAGGTGCCAATCACAGATTTATTCTAACCCACTACTTTTGTCAGTTTGTGAAATTCAACCCATTTAATTTCTCAAAATCCAACATCCATTTAAAATTAAAGTGTCAGATTCATCTCTGATTTGCATACATGTCCTACTTTAGTGAGCTTGTAAAGACAGGAAAGTTGGGATGAAACTTTATTCTATATGGTTTTCTCCATAACATAATACATAGTGATGTGCCATGTTACTGTGAACACCTATGTTCTTCCAAATAAAACATATATTGTACTTTCAATAACTTTTGTGCTAAGTCTTTTAAACAGTGAAGTTTCATAAGGCATTTTTGACTTTTTTTTTTTTTTTTTAAGCAACATTCCTGCAAATGTCAGTGGTTGTTAACATCTGAATCAAACTGTTCCCAGTTCATGTGACTGGAAGTGTTGCCCAGAGCAAAAAAGCCAGACATTCTGACTCCCATATAAGTATAGTCTGTGTGGAAGTGTTTCTACGGAACAGAAGTAGAAGTTGCTGAGTCCATATCAGAATACATTTTGGCAGGAAACAAGGTAAGGATGTATTATGACCATTTTATTATTATTATTACCTTTATTAAAGGTATATTTGGGAAATAAATGGTCTAAGAGCTGAAGAAAAACCTAATAAATAAGGATTCTGGCTGGACACAAGGTTAAGTGGCTCACATGTTGTTAGCAGTATCTGAAACTCTTCTGGGATTATTTTGGAATTATCTCACAGGATAGAAGGCTGAATTTGGGATTTTTAGCTTATAGCCACCCCAGGGAGCAGTTCTGAACAGCCTTAGGCCCTTAAGAGGTTTTCTACCTTCTAAGAAGGAATGCCATGAAGTAAGCAGCTGTGCATAAGGGTAAAGGGTGTTTTTAGCAGTGAATACTGAACTCTATGCACATCAGAATCAGACTTATTTGTAGTGTCTCATGGGTGGTAACAAAGACAGAAAAGTGTGTCAGTCAGAGATGACTGGACGAGAAGCAGCTGCAGACATACACTTGCATTTGCCTCCAAAGGTGTTAATGTAGCTAAATATATTTAAGACATAGCACTTGACATATGCACATACTTCCAGAGAAACTGGAAGCTCTGAAAACATAGCAGAAAATCTATAAGTGAATTCCTAACTCCCTAGGAAGCTCCCAGTCCTAAAGAGAAGAGATTTTTTTGGTTTTGTAAAAAACAAAAAATGATCATTGTTATAGGCTCAGGTGAGGTCTCTAAACTTTATCTTTCATTTAGGAATAAGGTTTTTTAGACTAAGCACTGGATAGCCTATGGCAGATAGTTAGGGTATGCACTATGTTAAGATAGTACTTTACTGAAAGAAAGAAAGAAAGAAAGAAAGAAAGAAAGAAAGAAAGAAAGAAGGGGGGGGGGGGGGCAAGAATTAGCACCTTCTTCCCAGTGTCCAGCTACCTTC
>JAWWTY010000106.1:46889836-46958938 GCA_035222235.1 Margarornis squamiger
CCCCCCCCCCCCCCCCCCCCCCCCCCCCCCCCCCCCCCCCCCCCCCCCCCCCCCCCCCCCCCCCCCCCCCAAGAAGGAGCTCCTTCTTCCCAGTGTCCAGCTACCTTCTCTTATTGCAACCCAATACTGTTTTCATGCTCCTGATTACATGGAAGAAACATCTTTCTCTTCTGTAGTGGTCCCAAGTCCTAATGCTATAGGAAAATCTCTCAAAACAAGCAGTAGCCTCAGAACATAGCAGCTTGTAGCCCTTTATTCTTTGTTTCTCTTCTCTTTCTTCTGCAGCCTGTTTGCAGCGTGTGTGCAAGTAGGACAGGCACAGGATAGGGAAGGAGCTGTGCTATACCTCCACCACAGTCATAGGAGGTTTGCTGCCTCAACAGCACGACACTGTGTTCCTGTTTAACTACAGGCCAGGGTCTTCAGGCTGTGCACATAATACTTGACACTTGACTAGTTTTTATTCATGGGATCCAGGCTGCATAACTTCATGGATGGATTGTGAGTTGTTTTTTTTTTTCCTTTTCTTTCACAGAAGTTCTTCCCTGTATGCCTTCAAGAGGGGACAAGGCAGGGATAAACTAAGGAAAATAGGTATCAATTAAGTTGACAAAGGAAATTTCTATCATGTTTCCAAAATAGTCTTAGTGTAGTGTAAAAGCATTTGTAGTTGTCCTATCTGTGCAGGATATGGATTTTGATTTAAAGGCAAATCCTCAAAGAAAAACATGATGAATGTTTTAAATAAATAGCAGATAAGGATGTGTTAGAGCAGCTCATGTTCACTCTTCCAAGATCTGTGACTGTTTTCCCTAAGCTGGATTCTTATAACTTTCTTATCATCTTTAACTGATATAAAGTTATGAGCTGTCTAGAGATGTTGGAGGTGGGGAGAGGGAAGGACTGATCCTACCAAAGACAAAAAGCTATACCCCCAGTGTTTAAAATAACCAACCAAGTAGGTGGTTTAGTACATCGGACCTGTTTTAACTGGTTTGAGATGATAAATGAGATAACAACATAAACGCAGTTTCTGTGGATATTTCTTCTAGCAGAAGAACCAGTCTGAAATGTGTGCAAAAGCCACAAACTATTGAAATAAATAGTACCACATAGTTCAAGTTACATCTGTGTGCCTGTAGAAACCAGTTGTGTTCAAGAACGCAGAAGAATTCAGAAGTATCTTGTATTTGAGGTTTTATTAAGAAATTGTTTCTAAAGAAAAAAATGAGGTTGAATGCCCTTTTATGTACTCTTTAGACAAATGTTCTATAAAACAAAAAATGAGACATGCCAGGTAAAAGGACATTTAGCTAGTGAGAGCTTATTTTATATAGCTCTGAAATAGTCTTATAATCAATTCCAGTTATTGAAATTGTTAGTGTCTTCAAAATGTCTGCAAGATATCTCAATTTAGATATCTCAATTTTAGTCAACAGATGACAACTCAACAATATCCCAAAACCCAGCGGTTTTCAAAGTTCATCATACTGAACATATACAATGATTTTTGTGTTTTACAAGTATACACACCCCTGACCTGGATAAAATTTCCTTTTTTTCTTTTTTTTTTTTTTTTTAATTAGTTTTGCAGCATAAGAAGAGAATTCTTTGTTCCATTTGAAGCCAACAAATATTTGCATGTTCAAAATTTTAATCCTTACTTGTGTTAAATTCCTTGAGATGTCTTCCAATCTGAACATAAGAAAACTCCATTTCTTTGTAATATTTTAATCATTGCATTCTGATCTGGAAGTTTCTCTTCTTCATGCAACAGCCTGGGCCTTTAGTATATTTTCCAACAGAACACTATGACTTCCTTCAGTGTTCTACGTTGTAACAGCAGTTTACATACAGGCTATATTTCAATGGAGAGTTTAAATTTATCTTCTCTAAAGCTACCTTTACATATACTCATTATAAATATTTCATAGCTTTCTTCTCCGAACTTATTTTCATGATAGAACTGCAAGAGAATGTGGAATGAAACATAATCAACAAAGAATAGGAATAGCTCACAGCAGACACTATAATTGAAGGAATTTTTAAGTAACTTGACATTCTATCTCTTTGAAATCTAAGCTATACTATGCGCTAATATTTGCATAAGGAATAGTTTTCTAGGTCATGAACAAGGAGTTTCTGTCTTTTCTCTGTATGCCATCCTCAAAAAACAGTGGGCAGGATCTATTCTTTTCAAGGTACACCAACTGCAGTATCAAGGGTTCTAGGACACAGCTGCAGAAGACCCTAACTGAGGGATCAGGGCAGCTGTGTCAAGATACATGTAAATGTGTACATAAATATGACTTTGGTGTTGGTTTTGCCTTATTGTCTCCCTGAAATCTTCCTTGCAGTTAGGGCTTTAATTGGCAACAAAAGCAGACTTACTAATAAACAACTTGGGCAAATGCCAGTTTGAGGACCTGTAACTGTGCTGAGGACTATAGGAGTTGAATTAAAAATATATCTTTAAAAACAATTTCCATATATGTGGAAATTGCATGACTTCTATTATCAGAAAAATCTTAGAACTTGCATACTGCTAACCAGATGTTTATTCACAGCTATTTTTAGTTGACTTATTCCTGCCTGTGAAGAAGACCCAGAGAACTGTGGTTTAGTGTAAAGCCATCTGACTTCTGTGGGACACAGCCTGATTTCCACATCAGAGGGAGCAACGTCAGGCTGGCGATAATGTAAAATTTCACAGAGAAACATGGGAGGATTTAGAGCTCTGTTATGGCACTTGAGATATTTTATATTAGTATTGAGTTAGAGGGAACAGAAGAAGCTTATTTATGTCTAATCAGATGATGGAAGAAAAACAATCACGTCATAAATAGTCCATAATGGATCTGAATAATAGTGAGTTCAGTGGAGTGAAACAGAAAAAAAGCATGATCTGTAACTATTCTGTCAAATTCTTTTCTCCTTTTTTTCCCAGGTTGATGTAAAATACTTATCTGACAAGATTAAAATAAGGTGTATTTCATAATACTATACATTTTTCCTTCATATGTCCCAGTAAAATAAAAATGATAATAATAGAAAAAAAGTCCAAACCCAACAAACAAAAAAAGCACCAAGCAACTGCCCCAAAACCCAAAACTTGTTGTCTGCTATGCTTACAGGGTACTTAGTGCACAGTAAGCCCTTGATCTGGATTAGTGCCTAATGTCTATATTGATCCCGTCCTAAGAGTCCTCTTTCGAAGACTTACATCTGACTACTGCCTCAAAAGCAGCAATGATAACAGTAAGGGTGGAAAATAAAGTTTAGTAAATCAATATGAGTAATTATATGTTCCTGCAATTGGGCAGGAGAAGTCCAGCACTTTCGTATCTGTGAGGCAGCAAAGGGCTTCTTTATTTTTTCAGTGCTTGAGAATTCATGTATTTGGATGAAATTAAAACACGAGGCTAATGTCTACTCCCACAGCTGAGCCACCCAGAAAACAGAAAGTTCAAGGCAGCATTCCCTTATGATGTATTACAGAAAATATTGATCTTCCATCTGCCTTCATTTTTCCTTTTCCTTCACTTCCTTATAACATTGCATTGTGATTGAGCATTTCATATCATATTCATCCTATGTCAATGACGTGTGTGCTCTGTACTGTTGTGAGCCTTTCTGTAGCTTATTGTCTTTTGATTTGAAGGTGCTGACAGATTTTTTTCTTTGCCCACTTCACTCATACTTGCATGGTGGTGTGCACATGAAATGACCACTTAATTTTACTAAGCCAGGATGTCTGTCCTTTCCACATCAAGAATCCACATCTCTAGTCCGTATTTTCTGGAATCTACTGATATCAAATACTTCTTCCCTGCTCTGTGATGCAAAAGCAGAAGCAGTGAAAGGCAGTGGGAAGAGAATAAATGTAATTGAGTTAATGAGGTTATCCATGTGAGTCTACTTAGACTGTCAGCTTTCTGAAGTAGGAATGGTGCACTTGTAGCATTATGCTTAGTGTTTGGTACAAGTGGTCCCTGTTTTGGCTGACGTATCCTTGAGTGCAAGACACAGCTAACGTGATTGCAGGAACACCCTGAGCCAGAGCACAATACTGCTTGGAGTTATGAGACTCAACTAAAACAAACAAACCCCCTTATCTAAGGGCATACATTAATGTGGATGATAGACTTGGGGAATTAAATTTCTCATTGCTCATGCTTAGAGTACTTCCTGCAACATTGTCTGTACTGACCACTGTTAGAAGCTTGATGTTGAACCAGATATCACCAGTCTAAATTGCCCCCTTTTTAAAAAAAATATTTTTAAGGTAATACATCCTGAAATCTTCCAGTATCTCTGACTATTGTGAAGATTTCTGGCACAGAAGCAAATAAAGCACCAGATGATAATGTGAATATCCTATTCAAAAGCTGAGTCTTCTTGTTACCTTTTTTTACCTCTTTCTTTAGGCTATGTTAAGGTAGCTTAAACTACTTTAGTAACGCAAACTTCTGTAATAACACCCCAGGTAAGACTAAGCTGGCTCAGAAAAGACCATCAGAATTTTGTAAATTGAACATTTAATCTGTTTTTCCCCAGGTAGTGTTTTTTCCTCAGTGCTGAGTACATTATGTAAAAATTGAAAGATAAGCCCTCTTAGGGCATAATTCATTCTGCCTATTGCAAACACATACAAAAAGATGAACTGCTACATGGACAGTTCACAGAAAGTCTCTTTAAACTAAATTTGGGACTGCTGATGAGTATTTCAATTTTGTTTACTTGAAGACCTTTGCAGAATGTGAATGAAATGGAAATTATGTATTTCATGTAATTTAATGTGTGAGACTGACCAGCTTGGATGTTGAGAAGAACTCTACTTTCTAAATAGTTTTATGTAAGCTCTCAATATGAGAATATTGGCAAGATTGGGAACAAATCATAATAAAACATCTGCTTTAAATTTTTCTTGACAATTGTTGCATAAATCGATACTTGTGTATTACTTCAGGTTCTATAACTAATTTTCTAAAGCACTCTAGGTTGTGGTATTTTCATAGAATCATACAGAATCATAGAATATGCTGAGTTGGGAAGAAGCCATCAGGATCATCGAGTCAGAAAAAGAAATTAATGAAGATAAACAAGTATAGGAGAAGAGGTGTCATTTTGTAGTTAGAAGCAGGTCACCCATGATACTGAGAACATTCTTAGTCTGTGACTGACCTTGGATAAATGATAAAACAAGATGAGACATCACAGAAAAAATTCTTGTATAGCAGTGGTGGAGACAGTCAAAAGAGAGTTGGTCAGGACAAAAATTTCAGTAGGACAGTTGATAATAGATACGTGGTCAGGTGAAGATGTTGAAATTGGGGAAGAAGGCATAAGAATGTAAAAGACTGGGAATGAGTATAGTGAGCAAAAGACCAATCTGGTAAAATTTTAATTTCTCATAGCTTGTGTGATGAACATTTCATTCCCTATCTGGATCACACTAATTGCCTTAGGTATTCAGCCTTACAAATGCTGTAATTCAGTGGTGGCCTCTATGCATGGCATAATACTTTTGATATAAAAACATCATCATCATAATTTAGTTTCCTGACCTTTATCTAGGCATCTGGGTTACTCATCTGGACGCTGTTTCTTTTGTAGTACTGTAGTTTATCAGTTTGCCAGCTGTTCATGTGCAACACATTTATGTTATTGACAGTCAGCACCAGAACTCAGCTTATTATGATGGCCATTCAGCTGACAAAAGGAAAGCCATTTTAACTAAAAAGCCAGTAGGAATACATTGTGCTAATTAGGCTTTGGGTCCATCATCCTGAGGCCTAGTCAAGGACATAAAACAGAAGTTACGGACTGAGCCCACTTTACATAGTTGCACCTCTCTTAGCACAGCTAAGTCCTACCACAGCCAGTTCAGCCTAGTCAGGCAGCCAGGACTGCTTGGACATTAACAAGTACTGTGTGTCAGTGGATGTTTAGCCCAGCAGATGTACTGTGCCAGAGTGGCTGAAAACTACTGCTGACCCCTAGGCTAGTAGCTTTACTACACTGCAGATTTTACAGAACAGACAAATCACAAAATAGTTGAATACAGATCAAGTTAATTGTGCCAATAGCAATATTCAGTTCTGCAGTACTTTGAGAGGTATTCATAATGCTACTCTGTTCATGTCCTTTATATGGGAACTCAGTGGAAAGAACTAGTATTCTGCAGAAATTATTCTGTTCAGGAAATTAAACTTAGTTATTCTAAATATTTCTATATGTAGTCTACTTTTCTATATAAGAAGCCCAGAAAGAATAGATCTCAAGCCCTTGAATCAGGTTTCATAAATTATTCTCATTTTTCTGGTCTCTCTGCCCCTGTTATGAATCACAGAATATGCCAAGTTGGAAGGGACTGACAAGGATCATTGAGTCCAGCTCTTAACCCTCAACAGAACCATCCCCAACAGTCACACCATGGGTCTGAGAGTATTATCCAAATGCTTCTCAAACTCTGTCAGGCTTGGTGCTGTGACCACTGCCCTGAGGAGCCTTTTCCAGCCCAACCACCCTCTGGGTGAAGAACATTTTCTAATATCCAACCTAAACCTCCCCTGACACAACCTCAGGCTATTCCCTCAGGTCCTGTCACTGGTCACCACAGAGATGAGATCAGTGCCTGCCCCTAACCCTTCTCTTCCCCTCATGAGGAAGTTGTAGACTGCAATGAGGTCTACCCTCAGTCTCCTCCAGGCTGAACAGACCAAGTGACCTCAGCTGCTGCTCTTACAGTCACTCAAGGCCCCTCATGGCCCTTCACTATCTTTGTTGCCCTCCTTTGGACACTCTCTAATAGTTTAATATCTTTCTTACATTGTGGTGCCCAAAACTGCACACAATATTCAAGGTGAGGCTGCCCCAGAGCAGAGCGGGACAATCCCCTCCCTTGACCAGCTGGCGATGCTGTGCCTGATGGCCCCCAGAACAGGGTTGGCCCTCCTGGCTGCCAGGGCACTGCTGACTCAGATTCAACTTGCCATCAACCAGGACCCCCAGGCCCCCTTCACACAGCAGTGCTTTCCAGCATCTCATTCCCCAGTTTGTATAAATATCTGAGATTGCCCCATCCCAGGTGCAGAACCCCCTTGTTGAAATTCATATGGCTGGATAGCCCAGCCCTCTAATTTGTCGACATCTCTTTGCAGGGCACTCCTGCTTTTGAGGGAGTCAACAATTCCTCCCGGTTTTGTGTGACCTGCAAACTTGCTTAGTATCCCTTCCAGTCCTGCATCCAAGTCATTTATGAAGATGTTGAAGAGCACAGGGCCTGAGATGGAGCCCTCTGGAACCCCACTGGTGACAGGTCACCAGTCTGATGTCACCTCATTCACTATTACCCTCTGTGCTTGACCCATGAGCCAATTGCTCACCCACCACATGGTGTGTTTCTCCAGCTGTGCTGGACATTTTGTCCAGAAGGATCCTGTGAGAGACAATATCAAAAGCTTTGCAGAAATCCAAAAAGATTCCAACAATTGTCTTCCCTTGATAAACTAAATGGGTTGCCTTGTCATAGAAGAAAATCAGTTTTGATATGCAGGACTTTCCTCTCATGAAGCCTTGCTGGCTGTGACCAGTGATGGCATTGTGTTTCAGCTGTTTGTAAATACTTCCCAGAATAATTTTCTTCATAACTTTACCAGGCACTGAAGTGAGACTGACAGGCCTGTAGTTTCCAGGGTAATCCTTCTTGCCCTCCTTGACAACTGGGACAATGTTTGCCATCTTCCTTGGTCCATCATTCGTGTTGAAGGCAGAAGCAAAGGAAGCATTAAAAGACCTCTGCCTTCTCTCTGTCTCTGTTTCTGAGGTAACCATACTCATCCTGTAATGGGCTGATGATATTTCTGTACTGCTTATTGCCAATAATATATTTGAAAGTATGTAAAACCTTAAAAAGTACTGAGCCAGCTGAGGCTGCACATGTATAGACAAGACAATGGTTTTATCGGAGAGGGCTCACAACTCAACCAACAACCTCTTAAACTGGAGAAAACTATTTCTTGTGCATCAGCAGCTCTTAGCAGCAGCATATATAGTGGAAACTTCCTCTATGGATAATATTTACTGCAGTTACTTCCCCTGAACACTACTTAAGGCTTGAACTTGAATTATTATAATTGCTATAGCAATTTCAGTATGAGCTGTACTGTGGAGATAAAGGCAGAAATGTGAAAACAGCACTCATAAACACCTATATAGATGACCCTTGCTGATCATCATGTGACAACAACAAAGGAACACAGTAAGAGGGAGTAAAAGCCCGGGACACTAATATTATGTGTGATAGATACTACTTCAGCTTTTCTTTCATTTCCTCAGACCTCCTTTCCTTTCTGGATTCTTGTCTTTCTCTTCATGGATTCTGGTTTATAATTTTAGTTAACTTCAATTCACTTTTTTTATTCTAGTTACAAAGCCTTTCATCCTATGAACTCCTAAACAGACAGGGGCATTTGCTTTTTTTCACAAAGTAGTATTCATTTTGTTAATTTTCTATATTGAAGTAAACCAAAGGCTAGGCAAGATATTTTTTTCCATCTCTTGCTGGCTTGGATTCATTTAATTCCAAATCTGATTATGGAAATACTATTAAAAGTGCTTTCTAGTTGCTAAAAGTATTTGAAACTGTAACAAATTTGTACAAAATCAAGATTATCACATTTTATAAACTTGCCTAGGTGTTTTACAGACAGAGAGCTTGCCCCAGGGTTGTTCTCTCTATGGTAACATACTGTGACAATTGATAGGAGGATGCTTGGTGTTTCAAAAAGAACTGAAAGCTGATCAACAGCACTCTTTTTTTATTTGACCCAAATTCTACACATTCACGTGTGTGTATGCAACAGGACAATAACTATTGCCTAAAATAAGAAGGTAAAAAGTTATTATTTCTTTTCACAATTTTTTTAAAATAATCAATGTCATTGGTTGAGATATTTAAAAAATTTAAAAATAATCTCAGGAAGAACTTGATCTTTGTAAATTTTTTCTTCAGACCCATAGACCCATACTTTTTGCAGTAGAAAAGATAAAATTAGAGCTCTAAGTACTTAATCCCTTGTCTCCTACAGAAAAGGACTAGGCTCAAAAATCTGCCATTGTTTTGTGACGTTTTGGGTTCTCTGAAGGCAAAAAGGCTCACTGATACGATCAAAGTCTACATTTTTCAAACCTGTCATTAAGTACTCTGGGAGTTGTCCAAAAAAACCATCAAAGACAATATGTAATTTTCCACTTGATTTAACAGAATATGTTCCTTTCTAAGGAATGAAAATGAGGAGGCCCAGTTTCTTACAGTTTTGTATTCTTTCTTCCTTTCTCTATTCTCTAGTACAATAAATCTTGTCTGCTCTCACTTTTTTCTATGAAATGCTTACTTGTGGTGGGTAGTCCTAAACTATGTTAATCCTGTTTGATCAACTGTCACAGTTAGGTCTTTCCTCCCTCTACCCAAATACTGAATTTTGCAGAGGTTTAATGATTTCCATCTTAAACCTTTGGTTGATATTTCCTTCTGTGTGTAAAAACAATTGTGAGATCTGAAGAAATAACCTTATTGCTTAAGTTTCATCTCCTTAGAAAATAAAATCTATAACTTGCACTCTTACTCCAATTTTTTGACTGTACTTTACAGTGGTTTAAATTGTAGAAACTTATCTGTGCTTTGATACTCTGGTCAGCAGATATTTTACTAATTATTATTTTTATGATGCAGCCTATGCTGTGTTGCATCAAATTTGCTTAGCATTTATTAGCAAATAACTGCTAGTGACTCCCATTCAAAATATTATTTTTCTGAAATGAACTTTGTGCAAGGAAAAGTGGGAGCTATGCCACAAGATATCACTTTGCAGTCTGTGATAGGGAGTAAACCAGACTTTCACACTTCCTTACTGCTTGCATTTGGATACAGCAGTAGTGTACCATCTTGTGCTCCTAATACAGGAGTTTTTGGCTGTAGTGTGTGTGAAGGCCTGGATTTTTGGAGTCTGTTTCTGTGATCTAATCCTGACCTGAAATGCATACATCTCTGGAATGCTGGCAGGGTTTTGAGTGCAGCTGTTCAGCCAACTCCTCCCATATAAGTAACTGTGAAAGGTTCTGTATAGCTTTTATGATGAAAAGTATGTTTTATAATAAAGAAGCAGTAAGAATATGGAAATGCTAGGGGGAAACAATCAAATGACTGAATGGAATGTGTATGTTTTTTGCTATGTTGAGCTAATAATATTTTTAAATAAAAAAGGCTCTGTTTCACAATACATAAACATAGTGTTACATTTAGGTGAAAAATTCAAGTGGTTGAATGTTTCACTGAGATTTTGGCCCCCAACCAGTGGGCATTCTGCAACATGTAGCTGGCAAATGTTGCACTGCTGGAGACCCTGCTTCTTCAGATACAGCAATTTTGAAAGTTAGTTCTCGGTAGCTAGAAATGATGAGAAGGAAACTTCAGTGCTATATAGCAGGCATTTGAAAATGCTAGTCATTATTTTCCTCATGCACTTAATAAAAGATTCTAAGCAAGTCATATCTCACCTAGGATCATTGCTTGCTGGGTTGAAGCTCCTTATAAAAGAAATCTTTCAATAGGCAAGCTAGCTTTCTCAGTAGCTGGATCACCTTCACTTAATATAAAAACAATGTATGAGACATGATTTCATACTGCTTAAACAAATAATAAAAGAAAAAGCAGAATCTCATATCCACTAGAATCTAAATAAAGCAAGGGCAGGACCAGATTTAACCCTGGCCACTATGGCATCTTAATTCACTTTTTATTTTCTTATCTTCTGGCTTGACCCTTACCAGTCATACCTAGAGTTGTCAAGTCATAAAAGGCAATTCTCCCTATAGCTGGAAGAGTTGGGACTGTGGGGACAGGAAACAATTTTCAACTACTTGGCGATGATTTTGGCAATGTGAGGGAATATTTAATGGTAGCTGATGCCTTTTGGGAAGATAAATTTTTCATCATTCTCAGAGTGGCAACCAGAGGAGGCTTCCTGCTGCCACAGGACAACAGAAATAGGGACCTGGTTCCAGCACTGGACCAAATGAGAATGAGTATGAAAATTCAAGCTTTAGTAACATAGATGGCTTGGAACATCTTAGTCTGCTTAAACAAGCCTTTCTTCCTACCATCTGCATTACCATATCTCAATCAGTAAAGTGACACCAGAGTATTTTTAAAACCATCCTGTGTGCCTATGTGCCTTTGTCTCCAAATCAAACCAATGTACATTGAGCCACTGGTTAAAATCAATCTCTGTAGGGTGTGTATGGCAGAGGTGAGGATCCCCTGGGCTGTCCCTACTTTCCCTCTCCAAGCAGCAGCCCTGTCTCCTCAGAGAATGGTGTGAGGGGAGGATGGAGAAGCCACAGTACTGGGGAAGCACAGCCCAGCTCCCAAGGCACTGCCATGGCATTCAGGCCCTGTAGTACAGTGCTGGGGCTCTCATACTGCTGCCACCATGCCACCTCAGCCTCAGCCCACCTCTTGGAGCCCCTACAGCCAGCTTCTACCCTGGGCTGCCATGTTGTGGCTTAACCCCAGGAGAGCAGCTGCCCTGGGCAGCAGCAGCCTCATCACCCCCCAGTACTGAGCCGCCTCAGCAGGGAAGTGGGGGGCCACAGAGTCCATATATACACATGTGTGAAGCCTAACCAGCCACTTTGGGCTCCTGGCAGAGCTGGCCATGAGTGCACATACAGAGCCTGTCCCTCAGTCACTGTGCAGAACAGAACAAGGGTACATGCAGGGCAGATGGCACAGCTCATTCTGGGACTGTATCTGCCTTGCCCTCCGTATCTTTGCTGCACAGTGGTAATGGTGCTTCTGTGCTGGCAGCCAAAGCATTATTGCTGCGGTGCTGTTTTAGGCCATTTGCATCATGCCAGTAATCCTGTGTTTAAACCCTCCCCTGAGATCACACAGGTGAAACCTAACCCTGTCCCAAAGGCTTGGCCTCCAGCAAACACAGCCTGAGGCAGTAATGGAGTGTAATCTTCTCTCTGCAGGGACTTATTCAACAACTACTATTGAGAGCAGAGTGAAATATCACATTAAGTAAATCATGATGAAAACTTGTCCTCCCCAAGAAAACTGTGTCTCCTCAGGGCAGGATATCCTAGGTGCCCCTCTTTTCCACCAGGCACTCTGTTTGCCATGGGTCTGAACTACCAGAACACCAACTGGTCACCCAGGCTTTTTGTAAGAAAACCTAGGGGGGAACACTCTCATGGTCCCAGCCCTGGTGGAGGGGCAGTTCTCTGCCTTGGCTGTGCTCCAGGAGGCTGTCCTGCACCCAGGTGTGGGCAATCAGTGCTGCCAGCAGCTCTTCCCTTCCCAGCAGAGCAGATGGGCAGGCAGGGCTGGGAGATCTGGTCACTTTTCCAGAGAGGCTGCAGGAAATGGTAATTGTCTTGAAAATAATTGCAATCCCATAACAGGGTTTTGTGTTTCTGACAGAATTAATGTGGAAGTCTCTGGGAGTAAAAGGACAATGTATCTCGAGCTGTAAGTTTTGACTCTCTGCTGTGTGGTGTCATTTGTGCCTCCTGAGCTTTGGAGGAGAATGAGAGGTGAGGGGGTTCTCAGTTCCATGCCTGCAATCTCATCCCTCAGCGTTTTTGGCTGACCACTGGCAAATATTGAATGAGGTAGGCATGCTCACTGACTAGCCTCAAAAGTTTATGGACAACTTACAGCAAGCTGAGTTATAGTTGCTTTTAAAAATGAATTATTCTTCTTGAATGGTTAAATTCCTCTGTTTTCCTCACTTATTGTCTGTTGAAAGTCTCTTTTTCTGGTGTGGAATTTTGAATACATTGTTAGCTTTTAAAATGTAGCTTACTCTGGTGCCAAAATGTTCTGGTTTCTTGCTGATTTTTAATAATATGTTTTTCTTCAGAAGCTAAAAAATTGCTTGAGTATAAACAACCCCCAAAGTATTAACATTAATTTTTATATTTAGATAATGTTACCCTTTTGTGGTTTCCCATAAGAGCTGGTTGAGTTGTATCTATCACTGCCATTGTGGGGTAATTTTTGTTCTGCCCCCATGCTCCTTTAAAAAAAAAATAAAAAAATTATTTGAACTTCTTTTCTGGGCTGTATGGCTGTATGTGAAATAACCAGAGCAAAATTGTTGATGTTTACATCCATACCTCTGTTCCCATAAGTATGCCCATTTTGGTGATGCTACTTTCCCATATAGAAAATAGTTTGACTTTTTTCCTTATAGTCCTTTTGCTATTACGATTACAGTTGCAGATTGGGAAAAAAAAAAAAAAGTATTATTTTTAGTGTAATATATTCAAACTTGGATAACATCTATGTCTATACATTATGCGAGTTTTTTTTGAAGAACTTACTCATCAGGATGAGCTATATGAGAACTAGATGGAAATAGTGCAGCTACATGATTAAAACTATTGTAGGTTTCTAATTAAAGACCAAAAGACTGGTCTTTAACTTGACTCTTTTTTTAAAGCCAGTTTTGTCAATGGCTTGGTTTTGCAAAATAATTTGCAGTGTAATTAGTGCTGGTGAATTATCATCAATTGTAGTGTAAGTGTAGGAAGACTGCAAGGCAAGTTTACAGAGAGGAAAGGAAAGGGGTTGTTTCAGCAGAATATCACACTAATTCTCCATTTCCCTTACACGTTTAGTCCACAGTATCTTTATATTACTTCTGCACTACGTTAATTTCTGGCAGATTTTAGTGGGACGAGAGCTTTCAAATGGGGTTGGAAACTACAAGTAGTCCAGTTGTAATCAAGGTTTAGGTCCTTGTCAGTTCTAGTCAGTGAAAATACCCATCAAGGTATTATTCTACTACTATGGTTCTCTCAAATTGTTCCTTCAGTAATTCTTACTGTGTCCCTTAATTTGGGCTGAAATTACATGAGCTTTCAAAAGCCTTTTGCAAATAGGTAATAATGCTGTAAAAGGTAAAATACTGCAACAAATTAGGAACTAAGTAGGATTAGAGAATGCAGAAGTAGGAAGGGAGTAAAAAAGCAAAGCACTTAACATGCTCTTGCAGGTTTTGCAATACTAGATTTTGATGGGATATTTATGAATGTTGAGTGTTAAAAGTGGGGGGAAAAGGTAGATGTTTGACTTTGCTAGATAAGGGAAAACTAAAAAAAAAAAAAGACCAAACCATCACACTGAGTATACAAAGTCATCTGACCCACATAAAACACTCAAGTTATTGTACACAAAAGGTTTCTGATGCCTGAGCCACAGGCCCCTCAGGATAGGGCTTACATCAGAGCAGTAAGTGACCAAGAAGCACAAGGAAAAAATTGCAATAGTTCAAAATAATAATTTTGCATGTATTAGTGACAATGCTATTCTTTCCAAACTGAATAAATAGCAATTTTTTAACAATGACCACAGCCCAGATTTGTAAAGGTATTTATAAGACTTTGAAAAAAAAATAATATGTGTCAGGGGTGGGGATGTGCCTGCATAGTTTTTATCATGTGAATGATACCCCTCTTCTTCTTCTTTAATGTGTATTAAGGCAGAGAAAAGAAATGAAATTTTTGTTAGGAATGAAACCAAAAGCAAGAATTAAATAAACCAATAGAATGTATTTCCCCAGAATGATGTATTGTTTTAAGCAATCCGTGATGAAAGGGAAATTACAAGTAAGGAAGTTTGAAAGTGTGAACAACATGTAAAGTCTTACATAGACACTGAACCTGATAGGTCAGGCAGTTTAGAGAGGATAAATTATAAATAGAAAATCTATTTAATTGCTTCTTGGTTGGTGTTGAACCAAGGTTTTGAACTGCTGAACTGATCCAACTTGGCAATTTGGCATTCTTATGCCCTTTTGTTTCTATTCCATTTATTTTAATTCTGAATTTTACAAGTGGAAGGGAATGTCTGTCTGAAAGTTCATGAAATATATTTATGAACTATTGATGCTTATATATCTAAACCAAAAATGAAGGAGAAGCAGCAACTGATTAAAACTGTTGTACAAGCCTCCAAAGTAGTTAGCAAGTGACAGTCTAAATCAATTATTAAATATGTAGGGTGAAATAGAGGAATACTTTACTGTATCTTTTTCCTTACTAGCTTTTGAATACTACTATTTTTCATGTTTGTTTTATCTTGTTTCATGCCAGATGTTCTTATCAGGGAAAACAATGGTGATGTGTTTTAATATTGATGAGTTGATTCTCCTGGGAATAATAGTATATCTACCTTCTCAGAATACAAATTGTGGGAGGCTTTTTATAGCATAATTACCATAATGCAATTCTTTGAAACTATGGAAAGAACTTTCTGTTTATTATTTTTTCTTTTATATACTTTGAAAGGAGAATGATTCTCCTTTTAAAACTATGTATCATGTTTTGGTGGCCCTTAAAAAGTAAGCATATACATCACCAGGGGTACTGTGTAATCTGTCAAAGCAGCATACGCTTAAGCACCTTCTAAACTATTAATTAATCATAATATTTCTTTTTCCAGTTTTGTTAGTTTATTTATTTAAACAATTGCAGAGCAGTTGCAGAGTAACTAAAGTGCCTTGCTTTAACTTTTTTTCCCCTTTTCCCTTCAGAAACTTGAGCACTGAAGTCCTGATATTATAAATGATTTGGTGACGAGCTGAGCTTGCAATGCAGGCAATAAAGACCGTGGAAAAAGAAGTAACTTTTATAAAGGAAATACTTTTCACAGAATCCTTCCTAAAGAAACCAGAGTGCAGCAGGAACGCGGAGAGCAGGCGGCTGCGAGAGCAGCAGCCATTGGAAGGAGCTGTCTGCAGCTCTCAGTGCTGTACTGAGCATGTCCCAGCGGAGCCCAGTGCAAGCAGCACATTATGCAAAAAGGCAGCTCTAGCAGATGGGAGAGAGGCACAGCAAGCATTTGCTTCACTTGCATCACCACCGCTTGAAAACAAACCTGGATCGCTAGAGGGGATCTCGCCGGCAGGCCAAAGGAATGAACTCCGGGAGGATGGCTTGATTGCCGAGGGTGTTGCACTGCGAAAAATCATGGGGAATCAAGATGGGAAGCTAAAGAAAAATACAGGTGATGTGCAGGAAGGAGGAGAAGATGCCTCTGGGCCCAAGGATACGGACGGCACAAAGAAGGCATTGGGAGGCAGAAGGGGACTGGGGAAGCATGCAAAAGGAAGTGAATCTGGAAAGAAGAAGGGTAAGTCGGACTCTAGGCCCTCTGTGTTTTCAAATCTGAGGATCAGAAAAAATCTGTCCAAGGCTAAAGATGGGAATAGCAGTTCACGAGAGGATGTTTTGGAAAGCCAGGCCTTGCAGCCTGGAGAGCTGGACAGTACTCATTCAATTGTAACCAAAACTCCAGATATAAGCATCTCTGCAGATGAAGGGGGTCTCTCAGACACAGATGTTGAACATTTTGAAATCAGAAATGAAACTGTTCCAGCTGCTGCGGAGACACAGGATGGACAAAGGACCAGCTCTGGCTCTGATACTGATATATACAGTTTCCATTCAGCCGCAGAACAGGAGGATTTGCTTTCTGATATCCAGCAAGCTATTAGACTGCAGCAGCAGCAGCAGCAGGGGGCAATTAACATTGGAACCGAGGACCTTGTCACAAAAACAATGGGCCGACACATGGCTAATTCACAAGCAGCTCCCTTAGATTTTGAACGCTTTTTTTCACTAACTGCCCTTGACAAAGAGAGGAGCCCAGACACCGACGGGGCTTTTCCAGCAGTGTCTGAAATTGCAGAAAACATTCCCGTCTCCTGTGCAACTGAACGTGAACCGAAGGAAGCGGTAAATGGCACAGGCTCTCCTGGTAACGGCTTATTTGAAACACAGGAACGTAAGCTATTGATTGAGGAGCAGCTCTTTGCTGGAGTGGATGCTGTCGCTAGTGAACTAGAAGATGGTTTGAATAGAACTGCGGTAGAAAACGGGTCTGAGACACAAAGCTCTACACAACCTTTTCCACCCTCGGTAGCAGATACTGAGGCTAAAACTGCTAAAGTTCAGGCTGTTGATTTTCAGGGCTCAGTAACAGAGGATGGTATTTCAGATGCAGGCCACGATCATGATGCTGAGACTCAGGAAGAAAAACACACTCTGTCAGCCAGTCAAGAGGAGATGCATAATGGTTTATCCACGGAAATGAAAAATGGTGTTTTGTCCTCCGAAGAAACAGCAGACAGTCCGACGCTTGGTTCCCGATGTTTTAAGCCCTATCTAATTAATCCCTGTTACATCAAAACCACAACTAGGCAACTCAGTTCTCCCAATCATTCACCTTCTCCCTCTCCATCCCAGAGCCCACTTTCTACAAGGAGGCAGGAGTCCTTCCACAAAAAAGAAAAAACCTCAATCAAGAAGAAGAGGTCTGCTAGTTTGGCAGGTCTTTTTAGTCGTTCAGCAGACTGGACAGAAGAGGTGTCTAGTCACAAATATGAGATAACAGAGAAGGTGGGCTCTGCAGACTACTTGGAACACAAGGGGTTTAGAGAGAAATTTCAAACAGAAAGAGTGCCTTTGACTCATTCAAGAAAGTCCTCAGGGGTGCAGGCTTCTACAGAGGCATTTCCCAATGTCTTTTCAGGTGAGTAACATGTCTTTAAGGGCTTTTTTCTTTTTTTCTTTTTTCCAGAGAGCCTTTGAAAATACTTTTAAAATACTTTAATTCAGTATTTTGCATGTATTATTATCTTTACTCGTGCTGACAGCTTTAAAATCCAAGGCCTGATTTTACAAACACAGTCACATTTCATCAGTCTGGCAGTACTGCCAGTAAAGGAAGTGTATAACTCTTTGAAGTTTTTCTTTCTGCTTTTCTCCTTTGTCTACATCCTGTAGGAAAAGGCTGGATGCCTTAAATTATTCTTGTTGAAAAATGCTAAGGGCAGCACTGTTGTAGGCAGACCAGCTCTCTGCATAAATAGATCTTTCAAATGTGAAGCTTTTTGTAACCAGGAACCTGTTTGGGGTTTTCTTGTGCTAGGCACTGTTCTGATGTACTGTAAATATTTGAGACCTGCACCTGGTGTTAGACTTAGGCAATGATGAGGATTTGCTTAGTGCAAAAAGGAGAAAGCCATGCAAGCACAGATGGACAGCACTCCAGAAAGGAACCGATTTCCCCTTCAGAAGGAGGGAAGAGGAAAAGAAAAAAATGTTTATGTATTGAAAAACAGAATAAAAGGGAGAAAAGAAAGGAAACTGGGGGTAGTACAGTTTGGTAGTTGTGACAGGCTGCTGCCTAGGCTACATAAGGTGACTCATTCAGTATTCTCTACCTTGCCTGTTAGGCAGCTTGCATCCTGTCACAGAGCCATGGGACTAGTGAGTTTACAAATGGAATAGTGAGAGTAGATTATTATATTTTCCTGCGCTTTGAGGTTTTTTTCCCCTTTCTCTTCCCCCCATTTGAAGTTTCTTGATAAAAATAATGTATTCATGAATAGAAAGGCCTCTGCCACATAAGAGTTATGTATACAGAGGAAACTCAGCAACATATTCCATCTATTTTTCACTTAAGAAAACTGCAGAAATAAAAGAATCCAGACAACATGCCCTAAGAGCAACTGTTGTAAAGATTAAATCAGGTTTGTTTGGAGTGAAGTCAGTTCTAGATGCATGAACACAGTAGTTACACATGAACTCAAGCCCTTTGCAAAAAAATGGAATGAGCATTATTTGTGGTTTTATGAAAACCAAACAACATAATATGATTTATAAAGTAAAGCATTAACATTATTTTCCAGATTCAAACAAAAGGAAATCAAATCACATCTTTCATTCCTCAGTAGTCTTGAACAGAAATTCCCAATTTCAGTCTAAAAAATTAGATTTCAAACTTTTTAACACAGAAAAAACCAGTCCCCTCTGAAGGAGACCAGCCTTCTGTGAAGTGAGCTGAATCTTTTTGTATGTGTTTTAAGTCCCTTTTACCTGTTTTCTTAGATTTAATGTCAGGTGTCCTACCTAAACTTTCTCAGTTAAGGTGTTCACTGCTTTCAAGTTTACAGCATATAAAAATCACACTATATTTTTTTAGCAATTGACATTTGACAGCTTATGAACAACTCAGAGAACAAAGTTTTAATTGCATAATCAGTAATCAGACTTCTTTATGGTGGCGTTATAACGGAAATAGATATTTCTTTTTAGATACTTGTTTTCTGGGAAACAGACTTTCACATTTCCTCACAAGGTTTTGATTTACTGAAAAATAATTTTTGGGTTTGTTTTGGGTTTTTTTTCCCACCAATGCTTTAGACTGTTATTGTGAAGGCACCAATGTCCAATGTAACAGTAGTTCTGTCTCTTATGGAAATTACAGTGACCCTCATTTACATGTACATACCAGCTGTCTTTACAGGCAGAGGACAATTGTACCTTTCAGTTCATGCAGAAAAGCTTAAAATGAGGGAACTCAAAATGATATGATACAACTTCATCTCTTTTTAACCATTCTTAGTTTTAAAAATAAATTTACAAGATAAAAATTATCTAGAATATAAAATAACAACTAATGTGTATAAAAAAAGGTAAATTAAACTTGACATCAGTATTCCCATAAAGTGTCTGTCATGGCTGTCAGAGCAGAAAAGTCTCTTTCACCAAACCATTCTGCACAACAACCATCACAGAAATAATTTGTTTGTAATTTGATACTACTTGTGAAAAATGTCATATTTTAATTGTATACATAAGATGCATTGATTTGGGGATCAACATCAGGGTTTTAGAAATAGCATTCTTTATAGTGAGATATTTCTAGCTTAAAAAAAAAAAAAAGCCAAAACCAAGTAGCTTCTTTCCTACAGCATTACATCCCATTTTGCTGTGCAGTGACTGAAGTTTTGTTCTGCATTTCCAGCTAGAATAAAGTAAAATATTCCACAACACTTTAATCATTGATTTCAATGACGGCAGGTTCTATGCAGATGACTGGCCTACTTTTGCACTGTGTTGTGGTTTGGCTATGTGCCATTTGGTTTTCACAGTGATCCATATGAACTCTTTAAGACTGCTTTAATGTAAAATGTAGAGGGAAGCCAAGAACTGGAATAGTAGAGACTTTGCATACTTTTATTTGTCTTTACATATGAAGACAAGTACGGTATTTCAAATTTGATGCATGGCTTAGCAATGTGGTGTGGGCAAAGTAATGGGCATTTTGTACTTCAGGCATTGGATCTATTTCTTTTTTGATGAGGACAGCTGTATTTGAATTTGCTGTGACAGTAATTACAGGTTCTAGATTACCCAATGCACAGTGAAGCCATGGCTTTTATATTGTGGTCCCAGGAGGACAAGAGCTGAACCTGAGTGAATAGGGCTGGTTCTGCCACTTTGGTGTGTGGCAGTGAATGGCTTGCACTAAAATGAGGAGAATATCTTGGTGAAAAAATGAAATTGATATTTCCAAACATTGACATGGAAGAGCTAATTAGTCAATTTCATAAAAAAGAGTTTGTCCTTACATTAGTTTGAGGTGCAGTGATTGCAGAGGAGCTAGTAAGGGTCTCTGTTATATGAATTGAATGAACAAGTGCCATCAGCTGCCCCAGATGGTAATTAAACTTAACCCAGGCAAACTCATGCCCTTTCTAATCTCTGTTGGCTGTCTGTAACACGCTGCATGAAGCTCTTCCAAACATCCAAATTTATCTTTAAATTTCTCTTCAGAGATTTGTTTGTTCTTCTCTAGCTGTAAAAAGGAGGCAAACAAAAAGTCTGCGTTACCATGAAACAAAACTTGAAGTCAGTCCTGTGCTTGTGTGCTCAGGTCTGCTTTCTGATTTCCATGGAGTGCCAGCCTGCTTCTTACAAAGGACACTTTATTTCACTTCTGCACTGTGCTAATGTCATCTGCACCCACTTGCAGTTCCAGTGCAGTGTCTACAGACGTAAAGGTCTTAGTATAGATTAGTATGTGAAAACTTGAAAAACTCTGATGAAAGTTTGTTTCTAAGAAATAAAGGAGATCTTTTTAGGTACTTGTTCAAAGTTTTTTTCCTTCTGATTCATGTGATCTTGCACACAATATGGATTTGTGTCAGTTGGCATCCTGAGTAGACTGTTTATCATGCAACTGTTATTTAAGACTACTTGTGGTTTGCTGTTTCACTGATGATGCTCGTTAGCAGTAATACAAATGATTTTTTATCAGATAGGGCAGTGCAGCCTCATCTAACTAAGGGAGTTACCCAACAGCAACCCTACATGCAAAACCACTACACTGAGTGTTGCTAATAAGCATCCAAAGGGAAAGATCCTCCTCTTTTTGCCTAGTACACACAAAACTGGGAGTGGGGGGAAGGAATGCAATACTGCATTTCAGCTGTAGTAAAATGTGTTTGAAAATGAGCTGCAATATGTCATTAAAAGACTAGTAAGTGCTGATAAGTTGTTTTAATGTTGCTGTGCCAGCACTACAACATGGGATTTGGAGCAACATGAATAATTTCACTGGAATTCAGTGCTGCCACAGGCTTCTTTTGATGGGGTCTCATGATTAATGCTTTGATCTTTATCTAGAACTTTATTGGGATTAGCAGTTCTTGGTCATGGGTCATGGGATTGAGTGTCTCTACCTCTTGGGCAACCAGTTTCTGAGCAGCAACCCCATTCTGAGGTCTGACTGGCAGCGTGACTTGTGTCTGAAGTAGAAATGTGTCATCTTGGTTGCCTGCTGGTCCCTTTTAGGGTGCAAAGAGGAAAAGGAAAAGGGACAATTTGTAGCTGGAGGTCTATGCAGCTCTGCTTGGATCTGACACACAGTACCAGTATAATATCCATCACACAAGGGGATCTGGCTAGAACTGGTCATTCAGTGATCTAATTTCTGTGAAATGAGCAGTGGATTATTCCAGTGGAAATAGTCATGTGGAATTTGTTTGCTTTTGTTTCATGGGTCTAATTGTGCTTTTTTATTTTTTTAAATGTGTATAATTTTTTTAATAGCTTCGGGCAGGGTTGGTCCATTTAAAAAAAAAAAAAAACAACCAAACCCTTATGTGTAAGACTCTCACTTGCAGAAAAAACCCCATCTGTTTCTTGAAACAGGCCCTTTTTCCTTCGTGCTGTGGTGCATAAATAAAAACAAACTTGGAATTGAAAAGCATCTCTAGGACTATTTTAGACTTATTGTATATGGGGGATCAAGTTCTAATGTGAATAATGGTGATAGAAAATGCAAAAAATACTAGTTACCCAAGATGTTTTGTTTGTTCTGTATTTTAATGAGGATATGGCCAAGTGTATTCCTTATTAACTAGTCCTGCCAAAATTTGAGCTTACATAAGGAATAGTGGTGATGAACCATGAATGTGTAGGTGTTTCTGTGACTGCAGCTTTGGTTATTTTTAGGTATGTTTAAAAGCATCATTCTGTAGCAGCCAGGTGGATTGCAAGCTTTCAGAAACTTAGTTTTATGCATGCAGTTGATCTTTTTGGGAATGAGGTGAGTTAATACAAGGAGAACAAGGTGGAAGCAGTAAGAAGCTGTGAAAAAAAGGGGATGGAAGGATGTGAGGACATTGTGTTAACCTCATTGCTGCCTCTTCATATGATAATAGAAGGTCAGCTGCATTTCATTAAATGATTTAGAAAAGGCAGCAAAGTGAGTTCAAGAGCTGTGCCACTCTATTATTTCCTCTAAGCAACAGTAGCTTCCTGTGTTCGTACATTGCAGTTCACGTAGAGAAAGTTAGGGACGAGATGGTCTGTGTTACCTTGAGTTTGCTCTGAACATGATGTGACTTTGAATCAGGAGAAACCACAGATAACTTTACTGTGGAACTAATTACAGGAGGCACCTTTCATTCTAGAGTTTATTTGATGCCAAGATCTGGCTCAGGTGTCCCTTGAAGATGCATAATAGATAGTGCTTACCAAAGACTTTCCACTTCCTTGCACTGGTAAGGGAAAAAATCACTGTATGGAAGAAGTCTATGCTGCAGTAGCACTTCAGTTAACTACCTTAACATCTCTTAAAAGTCATGGGAAAAACAAAATAGCTATCATAAGAAAAAAAAAGAAACAAAACTTTTCCTTCATAAGAGAGGTTGTGTATCCAAGCACTATTTTGTCATGCAAAGAGTCAAGACAATGAAGTATGCTGAGAAATAGTTGAGAAATATTTGATTTCATCAGTGAAAGAACATGAAGGTCCAGTTACAGCAAGGGAGCTGTGTTTAGATTTTCTTCAGATGAAGCCTAGAAGAACATGCCTGAAATACATATGTGCATGTCTGTTTTTCTTTTTCACGGAATGTAGTTCTAACTTTCCCCCTTTCTTCATCGCACTAGCTTTTGTTCACGGATATAAAGAAAAGCGTTTGTACATCAAGAAAAATATTAAAAAGTCAACAGTTATTAAAGTTGGAGGAGATTACCGGACCTTGGGTCCACAGGTCCTGGAGGGGAAAGAAAGTTAAGACATGTCTAGCGGCTAATGAGTAAGTTGAAAGAAATGTGTTATTTGCGCCCCACTTTAGAGACTTCCTGGTTCAGTTCAGTTGTGTCTTGTGACTTGTGGCTGCTTGAGCACATACTTGGATTTACTTCTAAGGTACAGATAGGCATGACTGCAATAAATGTGGAATGAAATGTCGAAGTTTTACAAAATTGGGTTGTAAAAAACAGTGTCTATTACTTTGGACTGACAAAAGATGCTGCTGGTAATAGATGCCCAAAAATACATCAGAGGAGCTTCCTGTTCTAAAAAGCTAGACAGAGAGAATTGTGGCTTTCCAGCAGTCTGTGAGAACCTGGCACAGAATGTTGCCTTCACATCACAAATCACCACAGAAACTAAAAAGGTAAAGATGGGCAGAATTAAATACTTGCTGAGAGGAGCCTAAGTACCTGGGAAACACAATATAAAATTTGCCAAAAATGCATATGGTGCCTAAAAGATTCAGTAGACAAACACATATAGATTCTCTTTCATCATAAACCACTATAATTAGGGATGCTTTAGAAAAAACCCACTATAATTAGGGATGCTTTAGAAATGCACTTCTCTAATCTGCAATGATGTTGCATTAGAACCTGAAGAGAAATCAAGGTGAAAGCAGACATGCCAGGGAGTGTTGTGGGAGGGTGCCTCATATTTATATTTTCAGAAAGATATTTTGTACTGTTATATCATAGTTGAGGAATTGTTTGGAATTTAAAAATATTTTTTTGAAATCTTCAGCTTCTGAAAGCCAGTATATGAAAGCTGAAAGATATATTCTTATCTTTCAGTATGCATCTCAAATATATGTCATTAAATGACATATAGAAATGATATATAGCAAGAGGTGGGGAGAATAGTTTAATATCCTGTCTCAGCTTATCCTGTTATACATATGCCATATATCAAAAAATTCAGTGTGGGGGAAAGGTGTAAAATCTTAGTCACCATGAAAGCAAAATTTCAAGGAGCTTATGTTCAAGTTAGGGAGACAGTGCTTTACAGACTTGCTAATCTGTAAGAATTCTGAAAGCACTGTCACAGGCCATCAAAAATATTTTAATGTATTTTGAAGCTCTGGTGATGGCAAAACTGTAATACTTGCATTTTAGAAACTCTAAAACATTGCTATTGCAAATGATCAAGCCAATTTTCATTATGTTTTTGACTGCAGCAGTAATCAAGGCTTTCAAACAAATCTTGAAGGAGGAAATTATAAGATACAATTAACTATTGGGTATATGACAAAAAGGTAGACTAAAATAGAAGAAAATGCAACATGGTTTTAGCAAAGATCAATAAGATTACATTGATAAAATTTTACGTACTGCTGCTTTCTGGACAGCTCAAGAGTGGCAGGGAGGCATTCATCTGCATTTCCATACAAAATGCTAACACTGCAAATCACTTACCCAAAGAAAATTCCTGGCGATTTTGATAAGCGACTCTGTCATATTACTTCACTGCAACCAGAGGAACAGCTTCATTTTGTCCTGCTTCCACATAGTGTTGTGGTAGATGGACTTGGCCAGGCTGTTGAAATTTATTACAAAATTAAGACAAGAGTAGACTTGTGTCTTGACCTTTGTCCCAGCCATAGCACTTGCAGGACTTGAGATTTTCATTACCAAGTAAAACTTTTGTTAAGTCTTTCTGTATTGTGGCACAAATTTCAAAATTAGGAGCTGAGCTGACTTCAGGATTTCATTCATCAGGATGAAAGTTTGTATTAATTAGATTTTGACCTGACTGCTTCCACTCTTTCCAGCATGATTTGTGCAAATGTAGCGTATATTTAAGTAATCTTATAAGAAGCCACTGGGGTATATGCTGAAATTGGTGGTGTTTTCATGTCTCATAGCCAGCACAAGTGAAACAAGCTGTTTTAAAATATAGCCACTTGCTTTGATCAAGGAACACTATACATAAAGAATGACATGAGGTTTTTTGGAAAAAATGTAGCATCCTTTCTGGGTTGGCTTTTTACTTCATTAAATCTGTGATCTCTCTTTGTCATCTTTATTTTTGGAGAATCCGATTTTCAAATTTTGCCAGATTTCCAGTTTTTCCATCAGGGCATTTGTGGAAAAATTTCAAGGTCGTTTGTATGAGGTGTTACTTTCACCCTGCATACACTGTGGTGGCCCTGGGGGCAGTGGCAGGATTCTCTTGCAGTGCAGCTTATGCCTTTGCTTCCGAAAAGGAGCACACACACAAGTTCCCTGTCTCTCTTTGTGATGTCTCAAACACTTGAAGCTATTAGCATTATGTGATGTTCTTTCTTTAGCTGCGAAATGGGTTGCTTGTTCCGGCTGAGCGAGTTGAAGTCTCGTTGATACACTTATTAAAGCTGTCTAACATAACCCAGAACATTTTTAAATTATTAATTATTATTGTGGGGCTAAAATAAGGGGGGAAATTACTTGCTTGAGTTGAACAGGGCTTGATATATTGTGGTTCTTACTTAATGCTAGTGAAGATTTTAACGGAAAATTTTAACACAAAACAAGGGTACTACAAGAGATGGGACAGTGTAAAAGGAGGGAGATTGAGATGCCAAGAAATTCAGAGAGCTTGGCAAAAGTAAAGCATAGTGTTTACTGTGATAATCAAGTACAGTACTGACAGATGTGGAATTAATAATTGTTTTTTTTTTTATTCTAGTTGTTTGAAGAGTCTGTTAATGTGTTGAATCAATAGATTATTCACTGGAATTTAATAAATACATGTTTCTGACTTTGAAATTACATGGAACTGTGAGTAGGCAAGCATAGAAAACTGTGGGGATAAGGGACATAGAGTTGATATATGTCTTTTTCTTAATTCTCTTCTTTAGGCAGGTTCAGTGCTTTGACATCTGAATTTAAGACGATGTATGGGTTTAGTTCATACCACCCATGTGAAGAGAACTAGGAAATCAGAGAAGAAAGGGCCGTCTTCTTGGGCATTCCCACCCATCCCTAATTTTACTAATGTCCTAAGTACTAAAATAGAAGAGATAAATATGAAAAAAGAATACATTAATATATTATGCATGATAATGGAGAATATAACTATATAAATAAATGAATATATAACCTCTAGGGTTTTTTCCCTTAGAAATATATGTTTGCATATAACCAATGAAGGCAGAGATCAGCTCTTACGCTGATAATAGGAATCAAAGGAAATATCTTTGACAGTGCTATACCAATTTGTACCATAACCCTAGATCTTGACAAGCTTTATTTTTAAGCTTTATGTTGCCTAGAAATTAGACTTAAGACATGCTTTACTTTGTGTTTATTCAAAACGGAAGAATTTTTTTTTTTTCTTTTTATTATGAAACCATATTGTGTGTGCAGGCCTGTTGCTTAGTGGGTTTTCCATGTTTTATGTAACCAGGCTGCTAGAAAACTGTCACATGGCTTTAGGAAAGTATCTGTCAATAAAAATTCAATCCCTTTAAAAAAAAACAAAAAACAAAACAAAAAAAAATACAAACAGGAACAACAAACCCAAAACAAAACAAAGCAGCTAAAAACCTTCACGGGATGAGAGATCTAGAACAGTTTCCCAATCTAAATCAGAAGAGGATTAGAAACTCTTCAGTGAAAAAGGACAATAAATGAAGTTTCTAATCTTGGCATGTTGAGCATAATCTTCCAGGTCAGTCTTCAGGCAAAGAAGAAACTAAATGAAATTGCTACTTTTTTACTGCAAATGTATATTTAATGTGCATTTATGCAGAACTAGGGCTTGTTGTTTGAAGTGAAGAGGTGGCTAGAATACCACTTCCCAGTTCTGTTTGATTCCCCAGGTTCCATGTGCATCTTTGAAAACATCTTCCTTTCTCAGCACTCATGTGTTGCACACCATGTCTAGGCTGAGTGGTACAGGTTAGCAGAAAAACTGGAAATTTGAAAAGATTGTGAAACCAAAGGAAAATGTTAAAGAACTTTAATACTTTTGATCATTGAGGTTTTAATTTTATATGTAAAATATGAGTGCTTGGTATATTTGAGACCTAGTTAAGGACATTGAACAGAAAAAAGGTGAAAATGGAGTATGTTTGATTTGCCCCTAGGAAATTATTCAGTAAGCTTCTTTTCCTGTGTAGTTTGAGCGAATATGATGAACGAGTAAAATTTGTGCTGAAAAGTATTTAAGAAATTACATGTAGTTGGAATTACTAACTCAGCTAAAAATATGTAAATCCTTGCAGTATTTCTGTATCTTGGACATATTTGTCCTCTTCTGGCATTCTGGGGGATGTTTGGTGCTGCACAGTTTAGGTGCTTTGCCAGATGATTGAGGCCTGACTTAGCTACCACCTTGCTGGCAGTACATGTAGAAAAGGAGGCAGAAAAAAATTGGAAGGAATGATTTGGACTAATGTGCAGCAGCAGATATGTGAAGTACAGTATTTCCTAGCTTTTGAATGCAGCTTTTTTTCCCCTATTTTCTCTCTTTTTCTTTTTTTGTTTATAAACTATGTTTGTAATTGGAATCCCTTCTAAATTAAAAACTGTAAGAAGACTGTAATTGTCTTTTACATTTTGTAAGACTATAGAAAACTTTATAAATGGAAATTCACCATTTTGTTATCTCTTCTTCCTTTTCCTTTTTTTCTTTACTCTCTCCCAAAAATAGAGCAAGGCCTATGGTACATTTGGCTTCAAAGCTTATGAAATCTCTTTGCTGGGTGAGCATTTCTGATCTCCCTAAATTGGGGTAAAATAAAACAAAAAAAAAAAAAAAAAAAAAAAAAAAAAAAAAAAAAAAAAAAAGGTGAACTGGGGAAAAGGAAGGGAAGCAAGCAGATTTCAGCTTTTGAAGACGTAAGCAGTATGTTCATAAGTCAAATTAAGCCTTGAGGTGAATAAATAGAATATCCTGTGAAGCTGTTCACTCTGCATTAGGAAGAATTAAAAGGGAAGGTGTATCTCCAGTGTATGTAGGATAAGATGTGCTGATGCAGCTTCTGTGCTAATGGTGAAAGTGTGGTGGAGTGCTCTGGTTGGTAGGAGAGAAAATCACAGAGACCGGCAGAAGGGGGAGCTTTTGGAGGATGGCTCATTGTGTTCATTAGTCTCAACTGGTGCTCACTGACAGCTGTGCTCCCAGGCTTTTGCAAATCCAACGTAAAGAGGATAGAAGACACATTTTAAAGATAAATGTGAGGTTATAACAGCGGATCCTCAGGGAAATATTATTGCAGGCTCTGCTGTAGTGCAGTGCCCCAGTGTGTGTGTGTGTGTGTTTTCAGTGTGACTATGACTACTGTAGTTTTCTTCTGATTCTCTCTTCCATTGATGTCTCTCCCATCCCTCAATAATTAAGCAAATTCAAAGCTAACAACATTTTAATGATACTGCTACTTAAGGATTTTCTTGCTCACCTTGTAACACTTTGAAAGGCAGATCATAGAGGAAAGGATCTATAAGGTGAATTCATTGAGTCAGAATTTATTTTTATTTCTCTGTGAACAGTATTGAACATGCTTTCAACATTATATAATTCCATCAAAAAAGCATAGATCCATATTTTTAGTGTCTGCTTGAGGAGGAAAAATGTTGCCCTGGAATACAAGATGATTATAATAGACCAAATGTGTTTCCATCTGTAATAGACAACTTCTGCTGCCAGGTCATAACATACAAGCTTGTTCACACTGTCAATACCAAGAGCCAAACAGCTTTCCAGGCTAAGGGAGAACCTGTGGCTGTGTCAGGTCAGTAATGAGTGGGATTATTATACGAAATTATATGCATATTATATAATATAGTTAATATTTTACCATATGTCATCATTGTATTAAATAGTATTTGTAGAAAGACTTTTGGTGGGGGTAGGTTCCTTTCTCCCTCCACCCTTCATTTGAGTTAATATGGTTGCAGTAAATCTAAAGCAAAAAGGTCATGCAGGAATACAACTACCTGCATTTTTCATAAAGGGAGACAGTATGAACAGAAACCATACTGGAACTTGTGCATTTTCATTCGGTGGTGAATAGCTTCTATGTCCTACAGAGGTGGCTTTGATGAACAGTGGTGCTCAAATCTTGATTATAGGGATGGGATAAAGGACCTGTATGTCATGCAGGAGTTGACAAGATCGGTAGTGCTTCATCTGCATGGAAATGGGAGGAAAAGACAGATGACATAGAGATGGAGAACATGGAATTTGGAAGCTGAGCAAGAAGACCCAGGCTGAGTCATGACAGCAAAAGTATCACAAAATATCCACAGAAGGCCAGAGTATCTGATACTTCTAAACTGAATTTCATGTTCTCATTCTTTTGGTTGATTAATTGTGTAATCCTTTGCAAGTGAAGAAAAAACAGAAGTTTTTTTGATCCCTTACTTTGATTTAATAAGTAATTCTAAGCTCCTAAAAATAACTTCTGATTTTATAGTCATCTTACTTGCTAAAGGTTTTTGGCAAGATCCTCAAAATAATGATTTGATTTAAGGCTGAAGTCTAGCTGCAGTTTTTGTCTAGTTCAAAACTTAATATGCCTCCCATCCTTCACCAAACTAATTAGGGGAAAGGTAAGAAGATTCAGGAACATCATGACCTGGGATTTCTGGGAAGAAAGGCTCTTTAAAACATAAACACTAGAAATTTAACCTTTTAGGGAAAACAGAGATCTGAGACACTTTTGATTTTAGTCTATACTGTTTTCATGGCAAGTAAAGGCACCAAGAGAAATTCCTTACCATTCGATTTAACCCTGTAGCAGAAATCAGCTGATCATTTAATAATTATGAAATTATTAATAATTTAATTGTTCCAGGTTATTTGCAAATGTCTTCACCTACTGAAGTTATGAATTTGAGGTGGTTAATGGTTTCTGAGGCCAAAAGCAGTTGCTGCTTCATTTTATTTATAAACCAAAGACATAAACCCTAAGTTACAGCTCAGAATCTTCCAGTTGACTGGAATCTAGCCAATGCATTAAATATAGCTATGATTTTGTTTTTGCTGTTTAGCATATGGATGCAGAGATTAACATTGTGCAGTTAATTTCACGCATATAGACACAAAGTAATTTTAGTTTGAATTAATTTCAAGGGTGTGTAGTGCCAATAGATAGGGTACTGGCAAACCATTTCTGGTTCACAACAGAAGTAGATAAAGGCCTGTGGAGCCCACTGCTAAAGATGTATTTTGCTAAACCTAAAAAAACCCAGATAACCTCCATTGTGCCCTGAATCAAAATCATAAACCTTATTCCTGCTGCTTCTCATCAGTGCAGGTATAGGTGGGGTCCAAGGGCAGATTAAGCACCCGTATCCCTGGCCCACAGAGGATTTAGGAGCTGAAATGTTCCTGCTATACTGACAACTATCTTCTCACCTGAAATTAGGTGAAAGAGTAATAGCAGATATCCTTAACAAGGAAGGAACTAATTCTTGGTAAGTGCTGGCTTTCAAATATTGTTTTCCCACGTGCAAAAGCTTCAGCCGTGTTTGGAACCACAGTGGCACAGCGACCCCATCTGCCGGGCACTGCAGCACAGAGGGCTGTTACCTTGAGGAAATGAAGGCCATCCTAAAGTATCAACACACTTCCTTTAGGTAGGGTTTACCTCCTCATTCCCCTGTAAGGAAAACATGTACTGTCATCTTTATAACTTTGGCTGTTTTTTGTCTTTGCTGTGGGATGGGTGGTTCTTGCCACTTGTATTAACCATTCAATTTGATTATAAGCCATAGGTTATAATCAAATCTTCAATGGTTTAACTGTATATATTGCCTGTTAAGTGCTTTGAACTTATAATCCATTTATTATTGATACAGAGTTGGGGGGGGGGTGTTTTTCTTTTTTTGTTTGTTTTGGTTTGGGTTTTGGTTTTTTGCCTTTTTTTTTTTTTTTTTCACGCTTCTCGCAGTGAAACTATTTCTCTGTGCTTTAAAGTTGAACTTTCTCAGCTTGAATTTGGTAAAATGCGTTTACTGAACTGACAAAATGTATTTCTGTAATTTAAATTTCTGTGTCTGTCCTCAGATCTCCACAGCAATTCTAAGGAACATGCAAGCTGCATTAGAGCACAGCTTTATATGAACATTGCTACCTTTGTGTTGAGAACCTTGAATTTTTTACTCAACATATAGTTGTTGGAAAGAACAGCTTAATAGCACTAAAGTCAGTTTAAAACAAATGATCAATTATTTTATTCCAAGACTACTTCAGGTTCAGATGGACAAAATGACATAATTTCTCTTACTCTGCATTGCTTAAGTACATTAATGATTTTTTTTTACATATATACTTATTTTATATTGTGTGAATTCTAAAGTATTTTTAGACAATAGTTAATGATTGCTATACAAATTTAACTGCAACTGAATAGGGTTCTGAATAAGTTATTTGAACTTGAGCAAGACTGTTAAGGGCTATAAAATTAGCAAATGAATGGGAGGATTAAGTCAAAAAAAGTGCCTCATTTCCTGTTTTGTAAATTACGGATATTGTTCCTGCTAATTAGGTTAAAGCAAAAGGGAGAGGCTATTCTGGTTCTGAATGTGCAGAAGCTTCTCGAAACATGACAAGATTATTTAAATGTTGAAACATCCAGACAAAAAAAATCTTTAAAAAAAATTTTATCAAGTCTTACATTCAGACGTCATGTATAATATCTGAATATTTAATATATCAGGAAGAAATGTGTAGTTTTCTTACATAACCCTATTTTTGTGTGTGTGTGTGTGTGTGCTAAGTGATCTTCTTTTGGTGTACTTTTTTATTATTAGTTTTTCTTCTGTGCATTTTAGATAAGTGTAAAGCATTGACTTCCATCTTTACACTTATGGCCTCTCTTTTATCTAGATCATTTTCTATGTCATTGAACTTTATTCAGGTATACAAGGTTATACTTAGGTAATATGATATCCTTGCCCCAGAAATGCTAGCAGAAAAGTGTTAGTGTGATGTCAGTGTTGTACCCTAATTTTTTTCTAAAATTGCTTACATAGCCTAACCTCAGTAGTTACAGCTAGGAGAATCCACTTACTGCAGTAAGAGGGCAGTAGCTATGTTTTTTTTATTTATCTTTTACAGCACTGCTAAGCTTTGACAACTGCAACCCCAAACAAAAAAATTACTAAAATCGCTAAAACATCTATTGGTAGATAACTCCCTATTTGTGCTTTGCTTCCATGGTTTCCTACTGTTGCCTTTCTGTATGCTACAACTGTGGGTAAATTGCTGTTAAAAATTACAGTGCTTATCTCTCAGTAAGAAAGACCATCTTCAATTAACTAATTACTTTGAAGATTTAACAACTGAACTGTGATAGAGAGATATGTTGAATAACCAGTTTTGTTAGCATCACTTTATAGGAGGTGTACCTAAGGAAGAGAGGCAAACTAACTGACAAATATTACCAAATTTATGTCTCTTACAAGTTTGTCTCCAAGCTTGTCCCCTTGGATGTGCTGTGCTGTGTCTAATAAAAGGCTAGGAAGCTTGGACTAATAATCAGATAAATATCAGATCTTTAGATGTGGAGAGAAAAATCTTAGAAATAACTTCCAACCAATGTATTGTTTATTTTTAGGCTGTATTTCCAGATGAAGTTAAAACAATACAGAAACCTTGGGCTAAATGTCTCTTACAATATCCTTTTAAAATTGCATCCAGATGTTTAAAAGAAAAAACTTTTTAGTATGTTCAGAAAGCCTGCAAAATTTTACAGGTTTGAATAAAATCAATATTCAATCAGAAATCGCTCACTGCTGTGTGGAAACCAGTAAAATTGTCATTAACAGCAGTATTTTTATTATTATTCCTACTCTAAGTTATACTGCATTAAGAAAGCATTTTAGTATATTTTTTTCTGGAAAATACCTTTGGCTTGGAGTGCGTGGCTGGAAAAAGCAGACCACAGAAACTTGTTTAGATACGTATTTTATTCACAGCTAGTTCAAACTCAAACATAAAGTTAACTTTATTACCCCATCTGTCTTTTCTCTTCCAGTAGATCTATGTCATATATCCATATCATGTAAATCTGAACTTTGTTATCTTTTGATATTTTACAGCTTAATCAAGCAATTTAATATTCCTACAATGTAGATTTTAATAACATTTTCTCCTGTAATATTCTTTATAATATACACTCTCCTCTCATGTTCTGGTTGAATAACAAAGAAAACCCTTTGATCATGAAATCTGGCTCTATAAGAGGAATAAGTAGAATAAGTATCTTCTCACAGTCTAAAGTTTTACTCCTCTGAATTGCTGCTTGTGACACTGCATTTTAGTTTGGAGAACTCTGTTATTCTGGAGCTGTATTAGATACAATTTTATACAGCATGGTTATCAGGCAGGTTTTCTATTATTTTATTGAGACTTTATTCAAAGAAACAGAACACAGTTTCTTAGAGACCAAGATCATTTTATGACTCCAGCGGAGGAGTCCAGAAAGGACTCATTTCAGGAGCTGGGAGACCTAATTCTGTAATAACTTTGTGTGATGCCTTCAGAAGAAGTTGCTTCATTTCTTGTTAATATCGAAGCTTTCCCTTCAGGACAGTTGTATAATATAAATAAATAGGAAATTGATGCTACGATAACATCTCATGGTTTTTGTTCCTACTCCACCATGCAGCCAACACAATGTATATTTTCTTGAATATCCTAATTAATCAGGCCCCAGGTCAACTACAGTTATTATGTAGAAGTATTTGATATTAAAGACTCTACTATCAGATACTTTCCTCAAGAATTATTTTTTTACTTTAATATTTTTACTTCTAATAGTTGAATTTTTTCAGTATACATTGTAATGCCAAAATATTTGTGTGCTGTAGATAGCTACAAATTCTTATTGATCTGTGTCATCACCTTGACAGGACGAACTCTGCTGGAAAAGCTCTTCAGCCAGCAGGAAAATGCGCCACAAGAAGAAGCAGAAAAACTCTGTTCTCGCATTATTGCACTGGGTCTTTTGCTTCCATTCACTGACTGCTTCAGAGAGCCATGTAATCAGAGTGCCCAGCAAAGCACGCCCACATTTGATGTAAGTACTGGAAAAGTTATCTTTTGTCTGTTTTGCCAAGTAGGACAGGATTTACTAATGGTTTATCACTTCTGAGAGAATTCTGTTAGTCTTTTTAATGAAAATTTCTTGTAGGAGAGTGGCCAGCTATTTTTCTGAGCTCAGATATGTACGCTTTTGTATCCAAGTAAGCATAAGAATGTTCTTCCGTAACTTGATTTCTTAACTTTTTAACTCATATCTTAGCCTGTTATACTGTTCTTCATCTGCAGTTTTTGTTGTCTTCTTTGTATGAAAGCACTCTGTAAGACTACCAAGATTTCAATCCAACAGCTGCTTCACCAAAAATCTAAATTAAACGAAAAAAGAAAACAGCACGTCACAAAATTTTACAGAATCCAAACAGGATGTCTATGCTAGATAAGTTTTTTCCTGCCCTGAAAATGCTTTTGATAGAAAGTAGTGCCGACATTAGTGCAAATTTGCTGGCATTTCCAGCTACAGTGTTATCTGTAATTTTGGGCTATCTGGCCAGGGTGCTGTTATTGGTGGTGTTTGCATACTGCTACAAACCTGTGGTGCAGACATAACCTGACATAGTTTTCCTCCCTCTTGGATAATTAATTCAATATAAGCGTGTCTTTCTCTTGCTTGATAGTGTACAACACATGACACTTTGTACTGGTTTATGTGACTGAAGATAATCAGGGATTTTTCTCTTCATTAATTGTCTTCAAAATAGCTTGTAAATATTAACTTATGAGTTACAGGTACAGTTAATTCTGTTCTACACATTAAGCTGAAGCTTGGTTAGGAATAGTCAGAAAATGATTGGCATAGATGTGAGAGAACAGGAGTCTTCTTAAATCTTTAAATCTTTCTTATCTTTCCTGAAGAATAGTTTAACACATTTGGTGAAGGGAAAATAGGTAGAATAATTTTTTTCCAATGAATTTTTATACAAGCTTTCCTAGATAACCTAGCTTATGTACAAAATTAATCTATGGTCCTTCTAACAATATTATATGTGGTTTGTTCCAGGGGTTTTTTTCCTCTTTTTAGGAAGCAAAATTTAAAATGTTTTTAACTGGTTTTTGAAACTAATTGAAAAATGCAGTATAACTATATAACTGAGGTTACTCAGGCAACTTAAAATCCTACAGCATTTGAAAATGTTTATGGTTAAATATGCTCAATATGGTTACTGGTAAAGGCAAATTTCTTATTTTTCAGGTTAAGAGAGTCTGATAATGCTTTCAGTTCTTCTGCTTTTACCATATATTCAGTTAATCTCCTTCAGAGTATTGAATATGGCATTCTTAAAAAAGTTTTTCCTCACTAATAAACAGATTTTTTATCAAATTTGAAGTTTGCAAAGAAGAGGAAAAAGCTCTTTTGTTAACTGGCATACCATGCTTTGCCTGAGTAACAAGCATTTTAGTTATCTCTCAATTAATGTATTTAGCAGGATGGCCATAGTAGTAGCTTAGTGCCATGTGAACTGCGTGTCAAAGTCAGCAATATAAGCTGTTGCTGTCCGAGCAGTGATCTTAATTTGACTTTGTCTATGAGTAAGCCACAAATGTTACAGCCTCTGTGACTATTTTTCTGCCTAAACCCCCTAAATAGATCACACTCCTGTAACACAGTCTCAGAAGAGGAGTAAAGCCCAGGGTTTGTAACTAGTAGTGCATCCTACTTCAGAGAAGCATACATCTATCTTGAACACTAACATCTCAGTAGCTGAATTCCACAAGGTTCAAAGGTGAGAGCTGCTGCTGAGGAGGTTTGGAATATGTTTCTGCTTCAGCCTGGGTGATCGCAGTGCACCTATCTGTTTAGTCATTGTATGTTCTACTAAGTGAAAATGTTTAGAACTTGCAGTATAAACTCCAATGGCTGAAAGCTTCAAAATTATACTTCTCCTAGCTGATTTTGTTTCTTATATTAATTAAAATATTTTACAGAAAATGAATGCTGATTGTTATGTAAGGAAATGAAACAATTAGTAATTAGTGGGAGAAAAATATGGTGATGCTTTATATTACTTAAAAAAGGACATGTAAAATCTGAGTCATGTCCCCTCTTGCATCTCTCTCCATGTCTGTACTTTGGGATTTTTGTTTTTCATATTTAGGTTTTAGGTTTTCGGTTTCTGTTTCTTTTTTTGTTTAACTCCTTAGAGTAAGATTTTAATTTTGATCTAACCATTTCTTTCAAAGACAGAGGAATCAGACTATACTAAAATAATACCTAAATTTCACCAGTCTAGGATTAAGAAAAATGTCTTTTTTTGACCTTACTCCAGAATTGGGAGCACAGCCAGTCCCATATTCTTCTTTCATCTCTGAGTTCTTCAGATGTGTCCCCAGTTCAATCTTGGATTGCCTCCAGTTTGACTGATATTTCATTTAGCTGAAACTGCCAACAACAAAGCTCCTGTAACCCTGTCCTGGTTCCTGCCTGGTTTGTCTGCTGCCTTGTTGTCCTTCCTCCCTTCTCCATCCAGCTATGGTGCTTAACTGTTCCTTCATGTAACTTATTTTGCTGTTTTGATTTTCATCTTAATCTGGTGCTTGTAAAGTCTCTTAGGACATTCCTCTAAAATATTTTTACTTTGAATTGCCAACCCTTTTTCCCTGAAATCCTTCTTTGAATCCTTTCTTTTCCACTTTTGTGACTGATCCCATGTATTTCTAAGCTGTAACTTATTATTTTTTCATGTGGAATAAAATCCATGATTCCCCTCTTACATCAGTGTGGTTCCATAGATTTTGTTTTTTGAAGATATTAAGTTACAGTTTATGAAAGTAATTCAGTAAGTTTTGTTCATTCTGTCATCTCTTGCTCACAGCTTGAGATGAATAGAAACAGATTATTTAGTAGTCTTATTCTCTCACTCTGATCTCCTTTTTCTGGATGTCCTTCAGTGAATTTAATTTAACATGGCTAGTGCTGTAGTCTGCTGTCTTGAAATGTTTGCAATTGCACATTCTGATTATATCTTTGTCTTCTTTATTACTCATGCCTGGTGGTCACGTCTACTTCTCCCTGTCTTAGAAATGTGTATCCAAATCTTGTGTCTGTTTTCTCTGTAACGTGTGAGAGATCTGTTTGGTTTTTTTTTTTAATTTCTCCCAAGATATTCTAGGCTTCAGTGTGGGTCATTAAATAATGGTAGATGCCCTCTTTTAAATTTCTTATTAGATCCCCACTCTCTGACTGCAATTAAGCAGTGCGTTAAAAGTAAAGACAGCTATTACACTTCTTAGTTTCTCAGGGCAGTATTATAATGGCTCCTGGAAGCCAGTTTCCATTTAATCATTAGCACTTTTGTTTCTGGTGTAGCTTTGCTTTGTGGATGTGATGCTTTTTAGTATATGAAGGATCAACAAATGCCAAATGAAAGCAGAAATCTTCAGAGAACTAGCAGCTGTCATCACATTTATGCAAAGGACAGTGTCCAGTTTCCACAGGTTATAAATTACTCAGGTTTTTGGATAGCTCTTATGATGAATGGAGATTACATTTTCATGAAATATCCCTGGCCTTTTTGTCAAATTTCAGGTTAGAGCCCGAAGGACAGAAACTTTAGAACTGTTTTAAGAACTTATGAGAAAACTTGCATGTTCGATCTTGACCTGTTTTATCAACTATTTCTTTTGAAAGAGATGATGACAGATGCTCAGATTAAAAGATTAGTCTGAAAAATAAAAGTTAAACAAACCTTTAAAAGTAACAGAAATAGAGAGAATTGGGGTCAAGATTGCTGATGTGAAGCAGTTGAAGCTTTGGCTATAACTTCTCCTGCCCATTCTTACAATGTAAAGAATATCTTAGAGAGTATGTAAGTGTTCAGTGGCAGGTTCCCTGTCTAGAAATACATTGCCTTTATTGCTAGTTTTCTGTTTCATGGAGATGCTGCACATTATTGCCTCATGTGTCATGACTTCTTACTCATAAGGCTATCTTTAGTCTCTCATTCTTCTGCTAGTATTTTATGAAAGAAAGTTTTTAAATAAATTTTAAAAGTCAAGCAAGTAAATGGGTGATTTATAGAAAGATAGATTAACAAAAGCCTACACAGATGATGTTCTCTGAAAAAATTGTTTGCCTTTGCTATTTTAAATAGCTAGTCCCTGCTTGACTGTTATCTTTTCCCTGTTTTAGCAGTTGTGAGTTATCCTCTGACTGAATATGTAAGAAATGAATGCTTTGTGAAAAACTTTTTTAGTCCCAAATCATAGTCATAGAATCTTTAAGGTTGGTGAAGACCTCTAAGATAACGGAGTCCCACCATTAACCCAACACCACTGTGTTCACCAACAAACCACATCCCCAAGTGCCACAGCCACACTCCTTTTGAATGCTTCCAGGGATGATGATTCCACCACTTCCCTGGGCAGCCTGTTCCAAGGCTTGACTACCCTTTCAGTGAAGAAATTTTTCTAATACCCAGTCTAAACCTCCCCTGGCTCAGCTTGAGGCCATTTGCTCTTGTCTTGTCACTTGTTAGCTGTGAGAACTACCTACCTTGCAACCTGTAGTGCAGCTGCAGTCCTAAGCTTTTTAGTATTTTGCCATATTATGTTTACTGTTAGGGTGAAAGACTGAGTTGGTGCATCTCTGGCAAGAATGTAACCACAGGAATGTTTTCGCAGCCACCTGTTGGAGGATAACATGTTTTAACAAGTTAAGGGGTCATCTTCTGCTTAGCCCTTCTGTTAATAATGTATCACAGAATCTGAAAGATGGCTATCTTCAGAGATACACAGTTGCATTAGAATTCAAACTGTTTTGCCAATGCAATAAACTGGTACTTTCCTGTCAATTCAAGGCAACTTTCTTTAGCACATCTGTGTTACTAAGAAGTATTGACAGCACCTGGTGGCATTTTGTCCAGTAGCTGCAATTACTACCTATGGTGAATGTGTAGTTCCTAATTAGGACTTCCCATTTCAGATTTTCCGGTTCACACTGTACAGTCTTAACTTATAGGCAGGTTTTTCTTTCATAGTAAGTTTCTACTCTTTTTCTGACAACTTTGTGTCCTGCTTCTGAGCACTAGATACTTAAATTCTCAGTGAAAACTTAAGTTATTTTGTGATAGGGACTCTGTTATTGTTTTGTAAGTGCTTTTGAGAGAAAAACTGAGGATACCTGTGTCTCCATACTGTACTCCTTGTTTGAGGAACTTAATTTCTTGCACATTGGAGGGTCCAATAACTACTTTTTTTTCAAGTGATGTTATGCAGCACTATCTTCGTCCATATGTGTCTGAAATGCACACTAAACTTTCATCTTTTCTTTCGTTTCTAGTTTAATTTTGACTGGGCTAGCTCTCCACATATTTTATTTTTTTTTTCAGTGCTTTTATTTAATGCTCTTTCTGTGTTGAGTATGGCTGTCAATTCCTTCTCAATTTATAAACTGTTTCAGCCTATTTAACGAAAGAGCTAAATGGACATTTTCTGGATGGCGTTGTTCTTTACTGTGTTATGATGTGATTTTATGTATAGTCATGTTTGACAGTTTGGGATAGGCACTTCCCCTTCTGAGGTTTGTAGTTATGATGTCTGACTAGGCTGTCATCTGTTTCTGAAATAACACTTACCCGAGGAAGCAGGGAGACAGACAGCATGAATGAGAAATGCTACCAAAAAATGGCTGTTTTCCTATTATCTCCTGGCTACCTGTGGTGATGCAAATGCTTTTTAAGGAAACAAAAACACTGTTTACTTTCTGCTGAGTAGTAGCAGATGGTGGGACTTTGCAGGTCAGAAGGAAGAAAAATTAGTGGCATGAAGACACTACTTAATTTTCATTTATTTGCACTGGTTATGCCAGTCTGAAAATTAGTAGGTAAACAGATTGTAGACTGGCTTCTTTCTCAGAAAAGAGCCAAAATAACGGTGATCAGTATCCAAAGAAGTTTCCCGAGAACTGGTATCAGCTAGGAGAACTTCAATTCCGAACTGCAGCCCAGAGCTTGCAACAATGCAGCATTTCTTCAAACGGACTTTTAATGCTTGGGCATAAAATGAGTACAACTGAATGTAGCCCCATTTTATGAAATTTGTCAAAGCAATTTGAGGTCAATAGCAAATAAAACTTTAAAAGTTAGCAAGTTAAAATTGTGGCCTAGAACAGAAAAAACAGATAATTAATCTACTGTTCTATTCTGTTTGTAATGTAGGATACCATGGCACTTCATTTTTGGCTACATCAAAGCACCCATGTTTGCTCTTTCATTGCCCAGTGACAAGTTGTGACACTTTGATTTTTGTGGTGAGCAACTCTGAATATTCCTGAGTGTAGTAAAATGGAGACAATTGGTTATTACTTGGCTGAAGTATTGATCTTCTGCTGTTTCCTTGCCTCTTTTTCCTTTTTTTTTTTTCCCCCAATTGTAATTGCGTATTTATTTTATAACTGTTAGCTTAAGCCTTGCAGTCTTCTACTCCTTTTTTTCTTTCTCTTTTTTTCTGTCCACTTACTTGTAGTGATGCTACTGTATAAACTTTCAACTGAGATGCTTTATACGTAGGATGTTACTAGGTTTTGATGCTTCTTTTTGCTGATGGCATTGCTTACCTGCTTCTTATTCTGAAGAACTGCTGCAAGAAGCATATACTGTATGTTACATTTATACCATCTGTTTAAAATTTTGAGAATCATTGTCCATAAGGTCATGGTAGACAGCCTGTTGCCTCAAAAGATCTTTATGTTTTATGACTTTGTGTACATTAATTCACTTTCTTAGGAATTTCAATTGTAGAACAATGTCTTTTTTCCTAGCTTGGAATTGATATTACAGTGAGAGTTGAATTTGTGTATATTGCATATCTCTCTTTTCAAGAGAAAGTTTTTACAGTAGTAATAATCACATTGTGAAATTGAATGAAGGTGAAAGGAATTTTCTAAGTTTTATTTGGGCAATTCAAATTTGTCAGAATTCAAGCTTATTGTGGAACTGTGTCAGTGTAAGTGTAAACAACTCCTGATGGACAAACTTCTTGTCTCTGCTTACATTTTCTGGAGAGTTAATGAGAAAGGACAAACTATCAGGTCATCCAAGTAACAGTTGATAACGTAGTGGTCTTGGGATGTGGCCTTCCAAGTGCGAGTTAAAATTGGATGCCTAAAGAGGCTAGATCTTGATGTTCTTCTATTTTATAGAAAGCTAGCCACCACTCTGCCTTCCAAGAAAAAGTTTGTTTTAAGCTCATCAGTTCAACCTATTTAGCTATATAAAATGCAGAAAATATTGGGGAATAGGAGGACCAAAACAATAACTATGGAACAGAATGAGAATGGATGTGGAAATCTGAAATTTAGTTTCCCTATTTCCTTCCCCATGAGAACCCTAACTGTAGGGCTATTGGTTCTATTCACCTCTCATATTCCTGAGATGTGGTGTTGAATCCTTAGCAAAGTCTGATGGGATCAAAGAAGATTTTTCTTTTTGGTTGAGGAGATTTCATGAGAAATAAGTGTTTCATGATTTTTGACACTTGATGTGCTTTAAAATTAATTGTTGAGACACATTGGTTGCCTGAAAAGTAAAAACCAATGACTCAAATAAAATGCTTATGTATCAAAATTAGTTCATGAGGAGAAAGTGCTACTTCAGCAATACATTACAGTATTATGAAGGACTTGCTGTTTTTCAACCTTGCAAGGCATCTGTGCTCACTAATACAGTCAAAAGTAATACAAGTTGAGAGTCGTGTTTAATCACTGCTCTGGTTCTTTCTGTAGCAAGACAGAGCTTCGTTACTGAACTGCTCTTCAAAAAGTAAACCACATTCCCCATTCTTGATAGTATTGATTACTTTATTTTAAAAGCTGCTTAAAATAAAGCAGTCTTCTGCTGATAAGAGCATTTTGAGGTAGTCTGGCTCTAGTTTCTCAAACTAAAATCTTGCTTCTCCAATTAACTATTTGTGTGCAGTGAGGAACATGCAATTGGCTTTCTTTCACTTTAGAGACTTTATACTTGGTATACTAGAATGATCAAACTTCCCAAACAGAAAAAAATAAACTCCATTGATGCACTTGAAACAGACTAAGTGACAAACAGTTATGCACAATTTCGGTACAAGCTCTCTGGAGCTCTTAGCCTAGAAAACACCACTGAGACATGGAGCCTGGCCCCTTCTTATCCCAATTACCATAAAATATAATTCCTCTATGAGTTCATCTAGCTCCATCTTAAATGCAGTTTAATTCCTCTACCTATTTCTCCACCTCTGCCTATTGAAAGAATGTCATCCAGACTGATTTCATGAATAGGAACCTTCTTGTAACTCCCACTGTGTGTTTACTTCTGGCCCATTTATACCTGTCTATGAACATACCAACCCTTCTGTCCTCCCTTTTTCAGGATAACTGATTGTTTGGGGTTCTAGTGAAAAATCTTTCAAGTTTACTCTCAGAAAATAAATTTCCTACAAGGTAGAGCCCAATTGCATCAAGGCTTAATACAGGAGCCATCAGAAAGTTAGTACCAATGCACACTTATGTAAGAAATTTCAGAAGTACTGCTAATGTACCCAGTCTGCTGTTGTGCTGAGCTGAAGAGCAAAGGTGACTCCTGATAGCAGTGTGGTCCTGTAGTGCCTCACCTTTCCTGTCTGCCTGAGCTTTTGGTTGATTTTTTTGTGTTGTTGACAAGTATTGTCAAAACACTTCTAGTCAGGTTTCCCCCCCCTCCCCAGATTCTCACATTACCAATTCATGCTTTTGCAGTCATTTTGGACAAATGTGTATACACCTATTGCTATTTCATCTCCACCTCTTTTATCTCTTTTAAGTATTTCTCACAATGGCTATCTTTGTTTTTTGAACTGGAGCAGGTAAACAGCTGATAAGTGAAACAACACCAAACAGAAGATTGTGTTACCTGTATATCTCCATGAACAATGAAGCATCCATGCAAGGTTATGTGTTATATTCCTACAGTGAGGGATATACTAATCTGTAACTCAGTCTGTTGCCCAGGGAACAAACTTGTTCTGTCTGTGTGAAGAATGTGTGACTCCTTTTCTGAAAGCTCCAAGCCCTCCAGAATGACTTCTGATGCTCACTGGACATCTAGCTCGTGGCCCTGGTTCTGGGTTCAATAGCATGTTTCTATTTGCTAAAAGGCCCTTTCTTTGAGTAGCTTACAGCATTGGTTTTCATCTTTAAAGATTAGCTGGAAAACACCCTCAGCTCAAGCAGTAAAGGAACATACTTAATATTTAATCTGTTATGTACTTGAAGTGTAACACTGTGGTACCAGAGAATGAAAAGTTGTTAGAAAAAGCCATTCTTTGTGCATACTGAGAACTGTCTGGGAAGAGAGTGAGTTAAACTACAGACCTGGCTCTCTGTGATTCTAAATGCTAGCATCTATAAGTGGTAAAATGTATATTGATTAGGTACCATCAGATCCTGTAGGCAGTTTGCCTCACCCATGTGCAGATGCTCTGCACTTTTAAGAACCAGTGGAAAGTGCTGTGTAAGGATGTGTGGAAACAAGAACTCTTCTTGACATCGTGTTTACTGCACTGGACTCAGACAGCTTTAAGCTTTCAGTGTCTGCCCAGAAATGAGTCTGAATAAATAAGACTGGGATCATTCATTACAAGAATACATATGTATTTTTTTCCCTCAAAAGAGATGCTTTAAACACTAAATAGTGAAGTCTGTTCAAGATGAAGTGGAAATTCCAGATGTATACAAATCACGGTAAGGCTATTCACTAACTGTATGTACAATCGTAATTAGTAAAAATTGCCTCTGAAATGAAAAGATTAAAGGAGAAAAAGTTGAATGTGGAAATCTAGCATAATGGATGATTGTTTTACAATTATTAATGGTAAAAGCAAAGCTGTGTTTTTAAATTTGGATTATTTTGTTTCTTTTGCTTAAATAGTACTTTAACATCATAGAATTGGCTGCATATAAATTTCTTCAAACTGTTCTAATAATCATGCCTTTATGGCACTATCAGATTTGGAAAAGGAGAAATGAAATGGGTTAGTACATAGCTAAAGACAAAACAAAGAGGATTATATTTTGGACCATAGCTTCAGTACATAGGAATTAGAACACTCAAATAAATGATTCATCTCTTTTGAAGGACATGAAAGTAGGGATAGGGTTAATTTTCACCCTTTTAAAGTGTAAATTACAGACTATCAACTTGAAGTCCAGAGCTTCAGACTACCTTTCTGTCCTGTGGGTTTTTCATATTTTAAATTATGCTTATACCTTGCAAGTAATCTGAAAGTAGGTGTTGTTAAATGCCTTGTTTATATCTTGAAAATGTACACATTTTCATTGCAGTGCAAATCCCTCTGAGGAATTTTTGCAAGTCCACATTTACATCTGTAAATTTGTTACATAATAAGACTATTCCATTGTCTTTCTCTATGTTGAATAGTGAATGAAAAAAAGAACCCTTCCAAATGCAATACAAACAGAAAATACTGTCTTTTATATTCACAAACAAAGCTCCCATATGGGATTGAGTTGGTTATGGAGTTCTATGATATCTTAATCTGTAACTGTTCATAGTTTAAATGCTGTAAATTATATCAACATAGATACTCCCTATTTTATTATCTTCATAATGTATTCCATCTGTAGAATAACTGCAAGCAATTTTTAAATACTTTGTAATTCCTGTAGACTACTCATACTTCAGAATTCTGTTTCAAACCTGACATGTTGAAATGTCATGTCCAAGAAGTGTTTAACTGTTTGCCTTCCTCATTCCTGCTATGTCCCTATTATCTACAGTCTGTTTTCTTTTGTTTTATTGCCCTATAACCCTATATGTAATCATACTGAAAATTGACTGTGTTTAACCAGTTAACCCTCTGTAGCATGTGTTCTTCCCTGTGTTCCTTGAACTGCGTAAGGTAGTAGAGTCAGCATGAAAATACTTGTTCTGGTTTGCCTCAACAGCTTTTTTGAATCTTATTTGCCTCTGTGTTTTTGAGATTTAGATGGTGCAGAAATACAACAAATAGCAAAATCCAGCACTTTTTCCTTTTCTTTGTGCAGTATATACAAGTATGGCTCTCCCTCCCCTTTTCACTCAAACAGTATTCAAATTGAGCAGAAACTCAGAAGTACATATCCTCTAAAAAACTGGAATTAGATAAAGGGAAAGAACTGAGTTGCTCAAAGGAATGTATGAATCAAGCTTTTTTAGGTGTTCAAATGCAGTAGAATCCTAATGGAAAGGACAGGCTTTTCAAGGAACATAGAGTTCAGGGCTATGTAAGGAAACTGATCTTATTTTCATTAACATTTTTATCCATTTATTTTTACCTTTATTGAAGGTATATGTACATGTCTGGATTTTTATAATGTTTTTCATATGGAGAAAGTCCAATGAGCTTCCCTTGACCCTGACTGGGGCACCCTCTGTAAACCAAAACTTTTCACTTTATAATCAGTATCTGTCTGTTCCAAGTAAGTTGCTCTCAATAGAACAGTAACACACTTATCACAACTTATTTTTAGGTAAGTGAAAGCTTAGTCACATAGAACAGTGATTATGCCAAGAAAAAGTGTCATTTTCTTCTTTGCCCTGAATATCTCTTCAAAATTTAGTGTGTCTCAAATTAAAAAAAAAAAGAAAAAAAAACACACAAACAAAAAAAAACCAAAAAAAAAACAACAAAACAAAACAAAAAAGAAAACCCTATAAATGAAATGTATAGCATGGAAAATGCATATTAACAATGTTTTACTCAGGCAATGGCATGAATGAAGTCTAACAAACATTATCTCTGTAAGAAGGTATTACTGTTACATGACTGTATTTTCATCCTGTGACTGGATTTTATTTTTCCATTTTTATACTACAATGTTTGCATCTTTCCAGATCACTTACTAGGATACATGCAGTTGCTGTGAATGATCTTTATAGAATTTACTGTATTCTAAAGATTTAATCACAAGGTGTGTAGGTTGATGCATACTGGGAGTCATAAGAATAACTACTTGAATCATGGTCATCTAAAATCTTTCTGTTAGCTTAAAGCATAAGTTTGCCCTAGTTTTCATCAGACAGTCTCTACAAGTCCTACTTTTAATCACAGAATCAAACTCAAAGCTATTGAGTAAAAAGGATATAATCTGATTTGAGCCCAGAGGACTAAGAGTACTTTTAACTATTGTTTTGTTGGGTTTGTTGGGGTTTTTTTCACTTTAGTCTGAAAGAAAACCTGCCTTTTTACCCGCCTTTCTAAAAATATGAAAATGCAAATGACAAAAATAAGACTTGGAAGAGAATGTATTCCAGTTTAATTTATGCTGAACTAATCCTGCTTGTTTTCCTTGCTCGTCCATTTGGTGTAAAAAGTTTATGTAGAGTACGGACTGAAATATTTTTCTTTAACCTATAAAGCTGACCATACACAACCAAGTGCAGTCATGATGGACATTATGTGTTATCTCTGTAAGAAAAGAAGTTGAAAAGAGTTCCTTATGCTTAAAAGAGTGCTGAGCTGTATCCTAGCATGTTTTTGTGCTGTAGATAACTAAAAGCTTAATTTTCATTTGTTAATAGAAATAATTCTTTTAATATAGATCTAATTTAAGTCTTTATCAAGAGGTGAAGAGCATAAAACCAAGTCTGCCTTGATATAGGGGTGAATATTGAGTTATTTGTACGGGAAACAAGAGCTTAGATATTTTGAGCTTGTCTTTCTATATGAACTTCTCAACTTGTTCTTTTTTTTTGGTTTTTTTTTTTTTCCTTTCCTTTTTTTTTTTTTTTTTTTTTTTAATAATCATAGCAAGACCAGCTTTATACTTGGGCTGCAGTTCGCCAACCCACACATTCAACAGATTACATTGAAGGAAGCTTTCCAAGGAGAATTCCATCTGCGTGGCCCCCACCCAAACCTCCAGATGAAGAACAAAGACTCAAAATTTCAGAAGAAGGTATAGTTCAGACAAGATAAATGTGTTGCATAGATGTTGTTTTTTAGAATCCAAGATATAAACTTAGTATCTTACCTACTAACAAATACCTTGCTTTGAAGATCTTGGATTAGCATCAGAAATAGTGTTAGCTAGTATGAAACTAATAAAAAATATTCAGCAAAAATGCATTCTTTTTGTTAACAACCAAGATGTGTATCTGGCATCTGTTCACTTAGTGGAGTTTACCCGGTGTTGTGACCTTTGTTCTTTTGCAGTTTACATACCTTCAGATTCATGAAATAGGGGTTGTTTTCTCGTCTTAAAAATATGGATAACTTCAGAAGCCCACTGGTGGTATACTGAAAGTTTTTAGAGAGGTGTAAGCTATTCCTTCATAGATTCAGCAGTCCCATGCTGACAGAGGGGTAAAGAAAGTGTAGCTGAAAAAATAATTGAGGTCTTGTTTACAAAGTCAGTTTGTCTTAAAATTTGTGAGGTTATGCTACCAGTCAAATTTCTGCAATGTTCTTCATGCTCATTGAGAGCTTCATTTAAGTTGGGAATTAAAACTGACCAAAAAAAAACAAAAACAAAAACAAACAAAACAAAAAAAAACCCACACCAAAAAAACACCCAAAAAACACACAAAAAAACCCAAAACAAACAAAAAAAAACACAACAAAAGGAAAACCCACAAACAACAACAACAAAAAAACCAAACCCACAAAAAACAAGAAAACCCCCTCTTGTAGCTGACAAAGAAATTTAGAAGAGAATTTCAAACCTCTTTTCTGTTAGTAGTATTGATGCACGAATACCAGAGGTTCTTGGAGGGTTTGCTTTCCATTAGTTAGTATTTAGCAGCTCTCAACACTCCTAGATTGCATTCATCCCCATGTCCTCCATGGAGAGCCACTGGGTATTCTCAGATTTTCCATTTCCTACTCCTCCTTTTTTCATTACTTAGATTTCATGAATTAACTGGTTATTTCAGCAGATCTCTTTGTATTGCTTGTAGGCTTTGGGTGGAGTTAATTTCAGATTTGTTTCTCTTTGGGACTTCTCTGCCACTTCCTGCAGAACATTAACAAAGTAATTCTTGCTTTTATCATTTATCATTTATCATTTATCACCATTTATCATGGCAACACTTTACTTTTACTGGTATCACTCATTTCAGTGTTCACAAGCAAAACAAGTGATGCCAAAAAAAAAAAATGGAATATTCTATTTATGCCATGGCTTTTACCTAGGCAGTTCTATTGGAGATGGAGGAAACATTTCTGCATCCATCTTGCTGATGCAGTTCAGAGTGTGGAACACTGCTGTACTGCTCAACTGGATTGTTGAGCTGGTCCAGTTTTTAACATTATGATATACTGTTTTATGCTGTATTCAATGAAAGTGCTCCCATTTGTGGTAGTAGAATTCCCTGCCACATACTCCGAGAGTTGCGTTTCTCAACTTGGAGACTTAGCTAGTGGATGCGTGAACATACTCTGCTCTGGAACAACAAAAGTATGAATTGCTTATTATTTTATTTTGAAGTGTTTGCCTGGCAGAGGCTGGTGCAAGTTCAAAACACTTTTGTGCTCTAAAATCTAGAAGAAAATTGATTACATAAAGTGGTTTGAAATGTAAAGCTACACTTGGAAGTGTATTTCTACCAGAAGGATAATATTAATAATTTTTAGATGTATTCACTTTATGTATGGTTTATGTTGCTCTATTTAATACTACTCCCTTCTATTTAATACCTACTACATGGATGTAATGTGTACAGGACTTGTCTCTTCCTTATCTCAGCCTGTGCCCCCTAAAAAATAGCAAAAACATTAAGAAAATAGAGTTAGCAGCAAAGTGGCAAATTGTGTATTGTGGCTGTTTCTAAATATAATATAAATAGTTCTTAAAATGTGTTCATTGAAATTTTCAAGTGATTTTTCAGTGTGGGGCTTGGAGGGAAAAAGAAAGACTATAATTTTGAATACAACTCGGGTAGATAAACAATATGACTTTTTTTTTTTCTTTGACTGCTTGCATACTTGCCATTTGGAAGAACCTGGAGGTGAGTGATGTGAAACATGAGGATAAACACATTCCTCAAGATTTGTTGCTAAATTATTTTGTTTATGCACCATTCAAAGGTGTAGGGGACAAATATTTTTTAAAAAGGTTTAAATTATTGTGTGCAGGGTAGCTGTTTTTAGTATTATATGTAATTATTGCTGTCTGAATTAAACAGATTTAATACTAATATTAGAAACAGTGGTTCATGCATTTTAGACAAAAATATTGTTAGGGAAAGGAATGCAGCAGGATATTTTTAGAGAGAGAGTATTTGTTTTTACTATGCATGTTAGCATAAGGACAATAGTAGGCCTTCAAGTTTTAAGTAAGGCAAGACAAAATTCTGCAGGGTCTTAGGTAGTCTTTCCTAAATTATCAAAGTGGTTAATCATCTCTTTAGTACAGTATGTATTAAATAGTTTTGTTGTATGCTCTGTATCATATGGAACATTGTTGGGTGTGAGGAAAGGGTTATTAGAGTGATCAAGAGATTTTGCTGGTTGTTTGGGGTTTTTTTGTCAGGTTGATTGTTGTTGTTTGGTTGGGGATTTTTTAGTTTGTTTCGGTTTTCTTTCTTTTAGAGGAGTTTTTAGATTGGTGATTTATTAAAAAACTGAAATTTGGAAATACCTAATGTGAATTTGGGTCCAAGTCAGCAGATGCTTATGCCAAAAACATTTTTCAATTCTGGGTTCAGAGAAAGTTTTGCACAAATATGAGCCAACATCACCATTAAGATCAGTTTGTAAGCCACTGATTTTCTAACAGAATACCCAAAATCTGTTCCTAACACTTCTTATGGCATTTTAGTCTACCATTCTCACATCTCAGCACATTGCCTGAATCCAAACCAACAGGCTATTTGAAATTCAATTATTTTAATGCTTTGCTGTTGACACTGTTCTACCTAAATGTATAGGAAAAGGAAAGTAAGCAGGCACTAGAGCCTATTGTCCTTTCTCCCATGTGACTGTTTTTAACCACATGTGAAGAGACACAGACTATGCAACTTCTGCAAAATTAAACAGTCTCAGGACACTAAATCTCTCTGTGGGTTTAAAACCTGAAATCTAAGTGAGTCTCTGCAAAAAACCAACCAACCAAACAAAAAAACAAAACCCCAAAAAACAACAACAAAAAAACCCAACCAAACCAAAAAAAACTAAAGCCAAAAAAAGTTATCAAAAAATAATGAACAAAGATAGTCCCTGTTAGTTTGCTGGGAATAGATTGTATTTGCTAAATTTTGTCAAGCTAACCTTAAAGCTAACTGACTTCAGCTTATATTCAGAACCATTTTTAGAACTAAATCTGTCTGAGGTAAAAATAAGCTAGACAAATCTGTCAAATTGTTAAATACTGGCTAATAGATAGGAGCAGACTTACTTTTTTTTTTTAAGTACTTTTGAGTAAGGGAGGTAGTTGTGCTAATTTGTATGATAGAAAACATTGTCATGTGTGTAAATGTCTAGTACTAGAAAATCACTGAAGAATAAAGCTGTTGTGAGCAAAGATCAAATTTATACTAAAATTTCTCTCAACTATAATAATATAAAAGATTATTTATTTCCTGTTAATGGCAGCCTCTCCACATCCAGGATAAAAAACATGTTGTGGATTTTTAATTTTCAAGCGGTAGCCTTGAAGCATAATTGATGCTGGCAGTTACAGTTCCCCCTTGTAGGTCTCATCTCCCAACAGCTGGGATTGTCAGAAAGCTGTGAGGGGGTCAAATGTCTAGGAATTATGAATCACAGAATGACAGATCATGCTGAGTTGGAAGGGAACCACAAGGATTATCAAGTCCAACTCCTGGCCCTGCGCAGAACAACTGCAGGAGTGACACCCTGTGCCTGAGAGTATTGTCCAAGGACTTCTTGAACTCTGTCAGGCTCGGTGCTGTGACAGCTTCCCTGGGGAGCCCGTTCCAGGGCCCAACCACCTTCTGGGTGAAGAACATTTTTCTAATCTCCATCCTAAACCTCCTCTGACACAAATTCAGGCCATTCCCTTGGATCCTGTCCCTGGTCCCCACAGAGATCAGTGCCTGCCCCTCCTCTTCCCCTCACAAGGAACTTGTAACTGCAATGAGGTCTCCCCTCAGTCTCTCTTCTATCCAGAGGTTCTGGATCACAGCTGCTTCACTCTTTGAGTCAGAAATTTCAATTAATCAAAATTGACTTCTTTCAGGTTTAAGATGGCAACAGTTAAGATTTTGTCATAATACATACATTGCAAATTGAGTTTAGGTTGGGTTTATTTATACATATAACCTGTTTGGTTGATTTTAGAGGTAATTTGGAAAGTGGGACAATTAACACTCTTTTCTTTGTAACTCTGTCTTCCTTTAATTTTTTTTAAAGTGTATTTCAAAAGATCAATTAAGTTTTTTATATATAGAAACTTAAAATCTGTATCTTTTCAAATTCAGAGGTGAAATCTACAGTCCTAGAAACAGAGAAGCAAAGAACAGATGAAGTTCAGCGGGTACAGGTAAGATTCTAACAGAAATGTTTTATCTACCATTTTGTAAAAAGGGTGCAAAAGCAGTACTTCTCTCAGACATTTTTGAAATACTTTTGTGTACTGAATGTTCTGAAAGAAAACATTCAGAAGTGAATTTTTTGTATGTTATTGTTCACTCAGAAGAAAGTTAGCGCTATGTCTGATGGCATTACTCAGGAATAGTAATAGAAGATCTGGTTATACTCGCTAAGGTACAAAAGTTTATGTAAATAATAGTGGCAGAGATTTTTTTTTTCCTGACTCTCCTCTGGAGCTTGTAGCAGTGGTAGTAAGTGAACAAGTTAAGGGTGCTATGCTGGGCTTAAAAAGGAGATGATGTAATAGTGAGACGGTGGAGACAGTCTTGGTTGTACTTGTGCAACATAAGCACAATTTATTTTATTTTGTTAGCATGTCACCATGCATGTTCTTTTCTTCATTAAAGGTGGTGCAGTTTGGTGGGGTTGAAGAACTTCAATTTTTTTTTCCTCAAAAGACTAGCTACCAGACTTATCTTGCTAGTGAATAAGACAATTCACTTGTTCTGGGAGTCATTAGCAAGGAGGCAAAGTTCCGGTTTTCTGAAATATTGGTTTGAAACAAGAAGTGACCAAAAGCCATTGAAATCTCTTGTTTGCCCCTCCTTATTTCCCCTTCTGGGTTTGGGTTTTGTGGAGTGCTTTGGGCTTTTATTTGTTTGTTTGTTTCTTTTGGGTTTGGGTTTTTGTTTTGTTAGTGATGAGATGGTTCAAGCATCACTGCATCGAGCAGCATTTGTGAAAATGATCAGTAATTTGCTTTTCAGAGACAAAATAGGGAAGGCCAGTTAAATGTGCACTACTGATCATTAGACTTGCGAATTTAATTTGGGCTTGATCACATAGTTTATGAGCCATGGGTGGGGAGTAGGTGTATTAACTTTATGGCTTCTCTCTTGCCAAACAACATTAAAGGAATTCTTCAAATTGGTTATCTAAGTTCTTCTACCTCCATAATAAGAAGTGTTTTAAAACTAGAGCCCATAATTAAAATAGTGTTACAAAGTTATTCTACATTGCAGTATTTTAAGTTCAAACTAAAATATATTTTTCCCATGCTGTTTTTATATTTGTCACCCAAGTTTCACTAGCAATGGCTTCTAGTATTTATTATGAAAAAGTACTTTTTCCTATACTTCTAGAAAGTTGTTGTACATAAGGAGCATATTTAAACTGTCTCTATGGTTTTAATTCATGGCAAGAAACAACGTATATAAAAGGTTTTATTATTGGAAATGTAATTAATTGAAGTGTGTTTTTGAATGCTTAGCTAGTTTACCCCCTCCTCCCCACACCTGCCAAAAAAAAAAAAAAAGGGGTTATGAGAATTACTATGAGAATGAAACTTAACCAGCAGCAGTAGAGCACTGTGTGATTACTTGAACAAATAACACTTACTTCAGGTTAGAACCTTGTTGTTGTTTTTAAAACTAGCCTATTATGTTCTCCAATTACTGAATTACATTTGGTTGTGTTGTGAGATTCCCATCTCTCTTTCTCCGTATTGATCTCTTATGACAGCAATGTGAACTTCTTCCATTCTATATTATTATTCATCCACAAAGTGCAGAACTAACAAGATCATCTCACTTGCAGAAAGTCATCTCAATTGTTTTGCTATATTATGTCATCATCTTTCTGGCTTAGTTTGAAAATCAGAGCGGAAGTTTTTAATTTGAGGAACTGTATATGCATAAAATGTTGTCATGTGTTCAAATTGTTTCTGTGCAGTCCCAAGCAGTTGAGTGTATTCTATCTCTCCATTAATGTCTAATTATATCAATCTATAAAAATATCTAGATACTAGAATGGCCATCATGTTTGTAGGTAAATCCTTTACTGCAATCAGATTGTTCTTGATGTTATTTTTATATTTTTTTAAGTGATAAAATACTATGACATGTTTCCATTAGAGTTCTATCATCTTTTATTAGTTGTCTAGCTTGTTCACAGTTTTTCTTTCTGAAAAAAAAAAAGCAAAAAAAAGCTGAAGTTAGCCAAGTAGGAAGTACGTGATTTTTCTCTTTTTCTTTTGATACATAAGAGGGAAGAGAGCTCTAGTGTGAAATTAGAAATTGATCAGCTCCTTTCCCTGGGAAAAGACATTTTCCACATGCTATTAAAATAACTAAAGATGATTGACATAGAAATGAACATAACTGTAGCATGATGCTGATAAATTATCTTACTTATCATAAGCAGTTAACTAAAAGATTCAGAATAATTCTAAATTAAAAGCACAAGTAACACAGAAAGCCTGGATTCTATACTTTCTTGCCACTGGAAGGTGCTTTTATATCCTCTCCATTTCCTTATCTTTACAATTATAGATATATTCTTCATGTTTGCAGCATAATGTCCTAAAGTTTAAGACTGTTTTTTTGAGTCTAAAATACCTGATTGTAAAAACTGCAACTAAGGACCTAGGGGTGTGCTTGCTTTTAGTACAGGAATTGTTAAGCAGAGAAAAAATAAGAAAAATTGGCAGCCATTTCAAGTCCTAGTTTTGAAATGCCAAAGAACAACAATGTCTGCTTAGTCTTCTCAGTGTGAACAGAGTTTTCTTAGGCTTAACTATTTTAGTGAAGAAAGAAGAGAAAAATTGAATGTCCTAGTTTAGGAACTCCAGCTTCAAACTTGATCTTTAGACCTGACAGCTGTACTCTCTACAAGAGCGAATTTCCATTCTGTTTTGTACCCCTTTTGTGCTACCTTAGCAATTTCCCTTACATTTTAACTCATTTTGCAGAGTAGCTTGATTTTGTTTACAAGGTAGGTAAAAATAGCAAAAAGAAGAAGGGGAAAAAAGAAAAAAAAGCCTTCTTTAATTATAAAATAAGTACATGAAAACTAGGCTTTATTTAGTAGTGATACATCAGAGAACCAGAAACCTGAAGTTGTTTGAAAGGCACCTAAATTCCTTGTTGTATTATAGATCTTATTATAAAATTATTTTAAATGTGTATTTCGCATAATTTGTGGTGATTGTCTGTTTTGAGTTCCACATAGATTTAAGAAGAAAGCCCTCATTACATTTATTTAATAGTCAGCATGCAGATGTAATGAATTTTTCTTCATGCCATTGATGATGCCTTGTCCCTGTAATCCCATCTCAGGAGGTGAGGTTTTGCCAGACTGTTCCAGTTTCTAGCACTTTGGTTATAAGATATTTTATGCTGAGTGTTTAAGCTATATTTATATCAGAAAAGTCTGCCATCAAAAAAATTCTTATGCTCATAGTGTTTCCATCTGAGTTGTTTGCTTTGGTTTGGTTCACCACGTTTAAGCCAAAGAATAAATCTCAACCAAAATTGTATGTTGTTTTGGGACACCATGTACTTCCACTGGTACTAACACAACCAGACAAAATTTTGGCAGTTGTCAGGTGCTGAAAGCGGATCTCTTCTGCATGATCTATTGGTTTGCTTTCAACAATATCATAGGGAAACAATGCTAGTCTTAAAAAACTTTAATTACAGGCCAGGTTTTGCCATGTGGAAGATACATCCTGCTTTATAAAAACTTTATATAAGTCTGACTCCTGGAGTATCTCATTAGAGTATTCCTAACTACCATGCTTTCCTGGGAACTCCTCTCTCAACCTTTCAGCAGGGACATTTTTCCTTACCTTGGTCTTGAACTATGAATTATTATAACTCCTTAAGTTAATAGCTTAGTGACATTTGAAATATTTGAATTTTGACACTTAGTAATACAAGCAAAAAGGTTTTGAAATCCTTTAAGATAAATATATAATCAGTCTATTTAGAAAGTATAAAACATTGGTGGGACTGGGATTTACTTTTCATTATTATAAAATGTCACTGCTAGAATTTATCTCAGAAACATTCACACTGCTCAAAACTCTCTTAAAAGAAATTTCAGAAATTATCCTTTACAGGTGAAGGTAAGATGAGGAAGGCAGATGAAAGATTTGGCTGAAACGGTGAAATATAAAACAGAATAAAATGAAAAAGGGAGATTTTATAAACCAGTTTTTAGACAATTATACTTGGAATCTAACATGAAACCTGTTTTATTTTGAGATTACATGGCTTTCTTCAGGGTGGAGGCCAACTGTAGATGAGACCAGTGAACAATTACGTTCAACAGGAATTTGAGGAAAATTGGGAACTCTTCCTTTATGAGCTCCCAAACTGTTCTATGGCTGTGGCTCTTCTTACAGTGCTTGATTTTGCATGTTCTCTCTGGAGATACTTATTAGATACTTATAGAAAGAACCTGTGAACAAGTGTCATTCCTCTTCCATCCCTTCACTATTTGACAGGCGACTTTTTGTAAGGGGGACGAGAAGGCTTGTGGAAGCAGCGAACAGTTACTTTAAAAGAATTCCTTTCCTACAAAAACATGACTGCCAATGTCTTAGATTTCATCAAAAAGTTACATATCTGAGTAAAAACAGCCAAAAGCAAACCAACCAACAAAAATGTATGACGCATTCACACAATATACAAGTTTTTCATTGAGGAAAGAAAGAGTTATGAAAGAAGCAAGTGTTTTTGGAAGTTTCCATATGACTCAAATGGTAGTGAATAGAATTGGATATCTTCTTTTCAGGAGAACTGTATCAATGTAAGCTTTCTACAAAATCATGGCAGCATACCCAAATTTCTGAAAACAAAAAGCTAAAAAAAAAATTCAGAGGTATAAATCTGGGTTTTGTTTGGTTGGTTTTTCTGTTTTGTTTTGTTTTTTATCTTGGAAAAAATAAACCCAGACTTGCAGTACGTGGTGTGGAGGAATGAATGTTCTAATTGTACGTTCAATGTGTAATGTTAGAGTAGGGATATCTTAGATTTAAGCAGATGAGTATCAGGAAGCATATGTAGACAGAGAGTGTTTTCTTGTTAACCTTGAGAGTAAACCATACTTCATCAGAAATGTACAAAAAGGAAACAAAGCTTGTGTGAAACAAGAGGTGATAGAAACCTGGCAGGTGACTTTACTGCCAAGGTCACGTAGAGCATTTTGCTCAGGCAGTAAAGGGGAATATAACATTTGTGGAACTTCACTCCAGGACAAGTTAAGTGCAAATCAAGTATTTTGTGTTCATGAAATATAACTTACATACAGAAGTTTTCCAGTTTTATTGATGGAAATCTTTGACTCTTGATATTAGAAGTTACTTTTCAGTTTCAACGTGTTGTCATTTTCAGGGGTTTGGGTTTTTTGTTTTGTTTTGGGTTTTTTTGGTTGATTGGGGTTTTTGTTTCTTTTTGTTTGTTTGTTTGTTTTCAAAAAGCCCAAATGGATTTTTCCTTTCCTAAAACTGTAGCAGATTAATTAATTGAACTTTTTAAAATATGAAGCAAGATTCTCTTAGTTGAGACCTCAACATAATTTAAAGACAAATTGTCTGTTCCAGTCCGTTCTGCTTTCTACATGACTAGTAGCTGACCTATGTAATTAAAATACTGTCATCTGATAATTTCGGGGTTTCTTAGGCCAGGAAGGAAGGATGAGAACTCACAGAAAAATAATAGAAATAGGGGAAGGGATAATTAATTAGTTTGAAGGACATCATAAAGAAGCTGCCCATTCGGCCACTAGATGGCAGTTAAGTATTTTTGAATGGACTGCGAGGCACTTGAAAATCATTCCCGGGCGGTCCTGCAGACACCCTATAGCGAGGATTCCCTTGTTTTATTTTTATTTTTTTTCCCAGTCAAAGTGGTGGCTTTCTGGTAGTTAATAAGTTAGCCTGTAAAAGTGTGTACAGTTGCTCTGTTTAATCTAACCGAGAAGTAGTAATTGGAGCATTTCTCAAAGGTAATAGAACTCTGTCCTAAAAGTAAAAAAATAATAACTCTCCTGAAACATTAAATGTTTAGAAAGCTCTGTTCTGTCACAGTTAAGTTGATTTGTTTGTTTTTAAACGAGTGAAGGGAAAACACTTGGCTTGGTCTACAAGCCTTCTGGATGACTGTCTTTGTAGTGATAATTAAAAAGTTTTACTGCTGAATTAATATCATTTAAAAAAAGAGGTCAGTTTTCTGTTGGATATGAAATTCATTTCATCAATCACAATCCTGAATCCATTTTCCTTTTAGTTCTGATTGCGGAGATGTTTAATAAAAAGAAAGGATAAAAGAGCATCAGATACAATTAATTGGCATAATATACAATATAAATCACAGATCCCATATTTAAAGAAAAATAAAGGAATATAATATGTCAAGCCTGTGTGGTAGAAAAATAAAAGCAGTTAATTCTCAGAGCAAATGTTAGTGTTTTGTATTATATCCAAACTTCACAATACTTGAATTGACTTCTGCTGTTTTGCTTGAAGGCAGTGTTTGCCTTTTTAAAAGAAACAGCACAGTGGTATTATTTTCAGTAGAGTGACAATAGCACAATTTTGCTCTCTTTTTTCTCATCATTTGTTTTCTTCTAATCTGTAGTCTTCATGTTAATAACAAGATGTTTTACTTCTGTGCTTATTTCAGTTTCAAAGGCTCTCTATTCTTTTTTTCTGCTTTAATTGAGGTAGCATGCCATGTATCATATATCTGAAATACCTAAAAAATCATAGGATAGTTCAGATTTGAGCAGACAGTAGGAGGTCATGAGTAGACATTAGGGTCATGTACAGTCCCTTTCCCACCAGCACCCTCCTCCAAGACAGGTTAGCTTAGATGTGTGGGGCTTTTTCTCAGGACCTTGCTCATCTCTGAGTAGGGGTATGTGGTCACACTAATATGTACTTCCTGCTTTGCCTAATCAGTGGTAAAATGATAAGTCTTGCTATGTTTCTGATGAGTTTTTTCGAAACCATCCAAGCTGAGATGAAAGGGTGTGCTCTAAAAGCACACGTATTTCCTTGTGACTTCAAATACCACATACATTCAGACATTGAGTAAAGTTCTCAGGAAACTGCTGGTCAAGTTCCTGTGATTCACCTAGTTTCACAACTTCTTCATCACAGACTTTTATGAGAATATAGCAGATAATAATATAAATTTTGCATCCTGTAATCATAATGGGTATTTTTCTTTTATCATTTTGACTATGCTTTATACCTAGACAGAACCATACAGGCTTTTTTTGTCATTTTAAGTACAACTTCTTGGAAAAGTAGCACCACCCTTAAGGTTTGGGCAATAATAGTGTCTGAACAGTGTGCTTGCAAATTCTATCAAGTGGAAGTTAATTTAGTATTTACATACTTCTTTTTCTTCTCTCTTTGGCGGGGAAAAAAGGAGAATGAGAGTAAAACTGAGAAACTTACTTATTTTAAGTAGAATTGCATGGTGATACTTAAAATCCTTGGCTATAACATGAGAAACCTTTATGTCTTGAAAAAGAATTATGGGATAGGGCTTGTATAAAAAGAATTATCTCTTTTCTGAGTGAGTGTGAGTCTGACCACTAGTATGTTTCTTTTGCCTTTTACAGTGAGCCTCTTGTAAAATATTAGCAGAGTACTGTAACTTCTCTGAGGGAGCAGGGAATAGAAATTCATGATAGTGACACACTTAAATTGTTTAAATTGTTTTCTCCTCACTGGTTTTACTCATGAAAATAGATAAATTGAAGTAGTAATCATGCCATCTCTGCATTCCTGGTTAAAGCAAAATATATATGAGCTGTGTTCATTAATTGCTAAAATACAATTTCTTTTCTTACATTCTCTAAAATGGGAAGCCCATTTTGGATGAAAATCTATAAATTCCCCTTTTCCCAAAATATGATTTATAACAGAATTTTCATTACTTAGGCATGAAATTTTTCTCATCTTTTTGGAGAGAGGTGAAATCAAAGAGATTTTGTTTATACAATGGTACCATACTATACTTGGATTATGTAGAATATTTTTAGTACTATAATATTTACCTTTCAAATTTTTTAAAAAGAATTCTACAGAAATTGAAGAGAGCAAGTGAAATTACATTAAATACAGGAGAGCAGCATGAAAATGTTTATGTATATAAGTTTGTGTCCATATGCATATGTGTATGTGAAATGAAAATTTCTTCTTGTGACATTCCTAGCAGGATGTCTCATTTGTCAAGTGTACTTCACCTATTTGGGAGACCTCATCCAGTCAAAAGTGAGCCATGTTTCAAATTCTTTTATTTCTCTTGGCATTAAAGATCAGGTGCTACCTTTTAGTGGTGTAGGACTTGAGAATTTCCACAGGACCCTGTAGAAGAGAAACAAGAAATGCTTTTTTTAGTAAAAATATAATTTAGTTAAATATTTCTTTAACTAAAAAAATATCCTAAATAATTTAAAAGCAAAACAAACAACCATAACATGCTGCCATATCTGAATGAGAACTTAAGAGTAAAGCTGAGGATAATTTCTACTCCTTCAATATAAAACAGACTAACTGCTTTATCTTCTATTTATATTTACATTAAAAGATAGTTATCATTAGGTTTTCCATTTTAAGTTGATATAAATAAAAACAGTCAAATCACTTTTTTTCCTTTTCTGTATTTTTGAGTACATGTTTTTATTTGTGCTTATACGTTAGAGAATAAGTCCAAAACTATTGATAAAAATAAACTCACATATTCCTGAATGTTTAATTGCTTTTTGCTATCAACGTTCAACTTCTGCTAAAAAGACACATTTTTTCTAATGTCCATGTTACCAAAGAGGTTTTACTTAACCCCTCAAAACCTAAAGCTCATTTTTGACTACTTGATTCTGATTGACTTTATTCAAGATTCTTTCACCCAAAATCATACAGCTTTACTTCTAATATAACCTTCACATTTTCAAAGAGTTAGAGAAGGTGACTGACTTCCAGACTCCTGCCTTCAGCATATTCATGGATCTGTTTGTGAAGGCTCTGATTCCATTTCTCCAAACTTTTTTTTGTTCTGAGTAGTAGGCTCATGTTTCAGGGTAGAGAAGACTAATTATCCCTTTCTACAAAGATTTATTCTTACTGTGGATATTTTTTGCTGCTTATTCCCTGCTGGAAGCCTGAAACAAAAGCAACATGTGAACCTCCTATTTTGTGGTCTGGCTGAACTCTTGGATAAAAAGGGCAAGTAATGTGTAGAAATATCATGCTTTGGGCAGTTGCTTATCAGGATGTGGCAAAGTTCACCTGGAAAATCATTAGCTTTTTTGATTTCCACTACTGGAGATTAAAGCCGTTCCTAGTCCTTCAACTATAGATTATTAATGTTCCCATTTTGGGTCATCAAATCCTTACTCTTATTTTTAGCATAAAAGCTAGTATAGTTTATGTATATAAATAACACAGAACTAATAATAGAATGAGTTCATGTACTCAGTGACTGCTTTCCAGGTTGCTGGTCAGTTTCAAGTTGAATTGAAAATCGGGAAAAGGCCTGGTATGAAAAAGTTCAATACTTTTCTCTAGTATGTCAGTGCAGTAATGTTCGAGGTATGCCAGACTTTATTTTGTGTTTTAACAGAATGAGGCAGGTGGTTGTCTAAGTCTGGATACACAGAAAAACTAACCAAACACTTTAGATTCATGGTTGAAATACTTTAGAGCAAACAGGCGACAGAAAAAAATAAGCAATCCATCACGTGATCTGCATTTCAATAAACAATCTAAATATTGAGGAGAAAATAAATCCAAATGCTTTCTATCCTAAATTTTAAGGAAATCTGTGACTCTCATGGTACCTGTTCCTTATTGGACTGCTGACATAGGTGGCTAGGTTTTAGTTAGCTTTTCGTCTGCACAGCTCTAGCAGCCTCCTTGCAATCCACAGCACAATACACAAAAGACCCCAGAAACAGGTAAAATAAGGTTATATTAAAATTAATAAGGTTCAATTTTATTTTTTTGCTTTCACTGCCCATTCTCATTTATGTACTTGTTTTCCACTGGATGAGTGACAAAACAAATAAACCAGTTTCTGGCATAAATGAAGCTGTGTGGAGGGATAAACCTTTTTCCAAGCATGGTTTACTGCTGTGTTGTTTCATGTCTCTCTAATAATGAAATTCCATCTGTGCTAGGACAGAAACCTTCAAGACTTGAGAGGGGCTTTTATACTTTATTATTATTATTATTATTATTATTATTATTATTATTATTATTATTATTATTTGGGATGGTCATGGTTTTTTTTTTTAAACAAAACAGGTCCAAAACTTTCTGGACAGTCAGGCTGCAAAGTATTATTTATCCAGGCTAAAATTAATATTATGAAAGACAACAGTAATTACACTTTACTTCTCTGTCTCCCCTAGGGTGGTCAGTGGTTCTGTGAGATTTTATTTTATCTTGTCTGTAGTCTACAAAAATTCTTTTTAGGTTCCTATTGCAGAAAAATGTGGGGATAACCTAATGTTATATTTTAGCTAAGTTAAGAGTTACAATTTGCAAAGAGAAAACTTTCAATATTTGATAAAACTCAGTTTGATTTTGTGTTTTTATTATTTATTAAAATGGGTACTATATGGAACTGAGATCTTATCCTCTGAAAGGCACTCAGCCCAGAGATAAGGAATTCAAACTGTTCAGGAACAGAAACTTAAAGAGAGTAATCTGAACAAAGCTCTTTTTCCTCTGGCCTCCAGCTTTAAAAATTGGCATTTGCAGTGCATGCATCTTTCTTCAAAGATGTATGTTCCCTGCTAATCCTGTGTTTGTTTATTTGAACTATATGAATTTCAGTAATTACTGATTTCTGCATGTAATGGGCATTTCTTTTGTCATCCACGATAGCATATGACAAAACCACTTGGTTGATTAGACATGTCCCAGCTCTTTAGTTTAGGAAGAGTTTCACAGTCCCAGTGCCAGCACAGAGCAGGCTGGTGTAATCCATCTGTTGCAGTGTGTCACTGAGTGAGAGATTAACTCACATCCACCAAATGAAGTTTATGACTTCAGGCAGGGGCCATGCACTACACAGTTTTTGTTTTAGGGCTTGCTTGTTCAGTGCTGTACTGGGGAGCTGTGCATCATGTTTCCTTGTGGTTGTAGGAAGAAACACGGACTAATGTGAAAACGTGTATCATTTGCCCCCATACGTGCAACTTCAATATAGTAGAAACTTCTCACAAAAAGGTTTGATCAGGTATTCTGAGGAAGAAATTAGTATCCAAAATTCATTCTACTCCTTCAGCAGTTCTCCCTGACACTATTGACAAGTCTGCCAACTTTTGACTCAGCTTCTACTGGTGGAAAAATAAATGCTGCAATGGTCTTTGAGGATTAAGTGAAATGAGGGAATTAATTAGATGGATGCTATTTTGTTTGAATGCAAATCAAGTGTCCACCAGTACTTCACATTTGATGATCACTGTAGCACTAAAAATGCCTGTTAAATGTTGTGTCTCCTTTTCTTAAGGTTGATCTGCAGTTTCAAGAAGTAGCTTTGAAAATGAGACAGCTTTAAAGAGAGAAACCTGAATAGAGATCACATTTCTCTGACTGAATTAAATTCTTACTGTGGCTCTACTTTGTGCCATTCGGTGAGCGTGCGCGTTCAAAAATGTTTCACTTCGCGTCGAAAAGAGGCATTTATTAACAGAGCAGTTGGAAAGAGCATCCCTTCAAGTAACTGTACACTGCTAGTTCCACCAGGCGTTCTCAGATGTTCACTTACTAGAAGATCTGAGGGGTCTTATTTTGCCATCTTTATCCTGTTTAACTGTATGCTCCTATTTCCTGAGTGTTCTTGCAACTAGGTAGCAGCATAGACTCTGATTCATGAATTGCGATGCAGAGAAACTAAAAGGTTAAGGTTTTTTGGGGAAAAAAAAAATCAAATATAAGCCTATCATCTAAACATGAGTTTCATCCAGACAGGAAATTGCATGACAGTAAGTGACAAATTGCTGAAAATGATCAAACTGCTGATGCAATCTTTTGGCTTGCAATCGTATAAGAAATTAACCTCTAAAACGGAACTGTAATATGTCTTTATTTTTCATATATTTCAAAATTACTGTTAAGAACTGCCATTAGGTTTATTTTCAAAGAAAAAGATACATTATGGCTGTTCATAAAGTATATAAGTGAGATATAGATAAATATATAATACAGACAGACATATATGTGTGTCTATATATGTGTACAGACTAGGGCTCACTTTCAGAGATGTGGGGTTTTGCTGCCTGGAAACTTAGTTATAGAAGGGTCTGTAGGTTTCAGTCACTCATCTGATAAACTAGGTTGTCAGACTCTGTAGAGGAGGTAGCTGCAATCTGATCTTTTACACATATGAAGATCCTGGACATGATCTGTCTATATAGATCGGCTTTATGCTGGACATCTGATGTGCATATGTGGAAAACATGACAAGACTGGAATGAATTGAATGTAATCTATGTGCTTTTGCTACATGTGCAAATTGAAGTGTACAACATTTAGCCAGTAAACCCAATATTCCCAGGTCAGTGTACACACAAGCCTATCAGTGCAACACAAAGAGGACATCAGTCCCAGATTCATCATCCAATCATTGAACATGTACAACCTGTTTGAGAAATGCTGGGCACTGTTCTATAGGCATACACCTCTGAAAATTTTTTCCTGCTCACTCTTTCATTCTCAAGTCATCTGGATAAAGCAAGGGTTAAGCATCCACCTTTCTTTCTTTCTTTACAGAAAGAAGACTGCCCCACAGTACCTGGGTCTTGGGTAAGAACTCTAGGCAAGACAGAATTTCTCATGTGCCTTTTAAACCCTGTAGGCTTCTGCAGTGGAATTGTCCTCTGGGTTGAAAATGAAACTTCTTTTCATTATGTGTGGTTTTTTCAATCTCAGTCTTCTGGTCCTTGTCAACAGCTTTTGACCAGCTTTTACATGCATGAAAAATTAAGCATTGCCTTGCTTATTGTCCTAAAAAAAATGGTATTATTTTCATTTCTGATTGGATTTATATATAGTTTAAATTTCCTTCCTTGTTGAGGATATTTGAAGTACTCTGTGACTTACATTTGTTTGATACAGCCTTTTCTGATCTATGGGTAGATTTAAAACTAGGGGGAAGTCAGAAGTCAGAAATCTAATTAACCTGCTCTGAGGGCATCTTAATAGTCAAAACAAAAAATATCTCTAAAATAATGACTGAAACATATAAATACTGGTGCCTTGGGGTTTTGTTTTGTTTTACTTTTTTGCTTTTGGTTTCTTTGTTTTTTAAACCAAATAAATCAAAGTACCTCATTTGCTCTGGATAAATATATCTTCATTCACATCAAAGTCTTGTTTGTTCATAATATGCTGTTTCTGTGAAAACATGAATATGTTGATGATAGGTACAACACAGTAGGAAATCACCAGGTTTTTTGAAATGCCATGTCCAGAGGACAGCAGATTTCTTAGGGCATGGGATAAATAGTCCTTTTAATTCATCAGTCCATTTTCATTTCTTGTTTGAATTGCTAATTCATCTCATTTGAATGCCCACTTTTTAAAACTCTAAAAAAGCTTCTTCTCTGTAAAAAAATTAATTATTTGCAGGGTAAAGTGCCTTGTAGAACAGTGAATTCAAGGTTTTTCCTGTAGTTAAGGTAGAATTTCAGGGTTTTTTTTGTTTGTTTTTGTTGTTGTTGTTGTCGTTGGTTTTTTGGTTTTGGTTTGTTTTTTGTTTTTTTTTTTTTTAAAGTAGAATCCAATCTCCTGAGTAAATGAGTTTTTAAAACAGTGAACTGTTCTGAGATCAGCCATGATTAAGGCAAATCTCTTCAGAGCCACTGAATATTTTGCCTAATCCTGTTGGGTTCAGTTTGTTTGTCGCAGTAATGAATTTGCTGTATCTCTCATAAAACCCTTGCAGGAGTGTTCTTACAGTGTAAAATGGGAGCTTAGGAGAATTACAGTCTGGGGAAGCAGGGTTTGATCTCAACCGAGAACTGGTGTGTGGCCTTAATAATCCCAGTGACACATTTCCTTTGATAGTGCTGCCTTTTGAAGAACCGATAGGCCTTATTGTATTTGCTGGTGACTGGTAGGGGGATAAGAGCAGATGAAACATAGGGATAATAGGGTATTGTATTTCTCCTTTATTAAGAAATTCTTCAACAAAACTGTTGCTGCTACAGTGTATTGAGTTATTTAAGGAAACTGAAGCACCATGAGTAATTTGTAGTGGAAATGGATTTTTCGGCTTTTTTGCCTTCTAATTGTACTGTTTTTAATACGTCTGCTGTGTTAATTCCTTCACTGCTCATTTTTTATGTTCTTTTCTCTGTTTTACATTTCTCTTCAACCTTTGGTGGGGAGACCTAATTGTAATTCACAACTTTTGGTTCAAACTGCTGTTCCAGAAAGTTCAAACAATGTAGGAGATTGTAACTTTAGATAAAGGAGCTTCAAAATCAAACAATATTTGGTTTAAATGTAGTAGTTGCTATTTTACTTCTGGGATGGCTTTAGGACAGCTAAGAAACCCTAAGATAAATAAAAAATCAAAAGTTTGTCTGAAAACCAATTCTATGCAGAAACATTTTTTAAATATTAATGAACATGCATTTTAATAGTCTCTAGCCAGAAGTTATAACTTCATTTTCCAGAAAGAAAAATTACTTTTAAATGTTTCATGTGTCAAAGGATGAGAAAAACATATTTCTGAAGCAAATCAAGGCAATTAGTTATATCAGGTATTGTATGTTTATTTGTAGGCTTCTTTACAAGACCTCTAATCTGAATATTTGAGATTAAGTAAGCCTACAGTCTCACCCAAGTTGTATATAATTTGATAAAAGAAAATAAAAGGGACTAAATAGTTTTGCTGTAACCGCTTGGGAAACCTGTTGCATGACCAACTTAATTCAGTTAAATGCTTGAAGTGCTGACCAATACTCCAAATATAAAGAGAAAACAAAAGTACTAGAAAGTAAGTGTGCACCACTAAAAAAGATTTCGTTATTAGAAGATTTTGTGTTGTAAAATCATATCTGTTCTATCTCCTGTTCTATTTTCCTGAATAAGCACAAGTGGCTGTTTTTGGACTACATTGCTTCTATTAGTACCATTTGATAAAAGCACGTACCCATTAAATTTAGTACAGTTTATTAATGGTATTTATTTTAAAATGTAGGAATTACTGTGCCTTTTAAAGATCAGACGCTTCAGAGAAAGTGATAAAAAATGTGGAAACCATCAAACACAGAATAACCATTCCAGACAGGAAGATTTCCTAATGTTATTCATAGTCTTTCACTTCATAGAGGAGTTATAAATTTGAGGTGGTAGGAAAGCTCTGCCTTAGTTTTGTCTTACTTCTTTTCCTCCCCAATCATGCTGGCTGGAGAATAGCATAATTACTCTGTTTTGAGACTAGCTGTTTTCCAAAAGGGAAGGTTTGGTGTGTTCTGCATTCCTGATCTGTGTTGTATGCTTAAGGTGAATAGTGAAACTCAGTGCTCAATACTGTGTGGAGTCTGTCAGACACAGTGCATCTCTTTGAAGAAACACTAGACGTAGTTGCAGAGCCCTCCCACCACCCTGTCTGCGTAGCCATGTGAATGCAAATGCTTGCAGTACTTGTGCTCAGCAGTTGGTTGTTTCCTTGTTCAGGGCGTGTGCAGGAAGGGAGGGGTTGCTATTGATTTTTGGTTTTGACAAATATAATCACAGTCTAAATGATTCTCATACTGATGAAGGTAGTGTCAAACAAGTAATTTCCCTGAACTGTCGTCTTCCACTTAAAAAGTAGCCAGTCAAAATGATGCATCACTTTTTAAAGCCTTGTCATAACTAGCTTATTTTTGATCCTCTGGAATACCAGTATCCTTGATCTAAATTTAAGTATTTTTTATATAGTGATGAATGTTATCTTTGTGCTTACTATTTGTTTTCTTTGAAAGGATGATTTTGAGGTGAAATCTGAGGAGCGTGCCAGTGTCATCCAACAACTTGAGCAAACTATTGAGGATCTGAGGACAAAAATTGCAGAACTAGAGAAGCAGTTCCCTGCCACAGAAGTACAGACTGCTGGGAGGGAGCAGGAAAATGAGCACAGGCACGAAGGGGAACTCAGCAGTGTGACTCTTCAAACGAATAAAGAGGAGACCACACCCAGGACTGTGTCACAGGCGAGATCTGTACAGACGTCACCAACAGAGGATTATTTAACACATACAATGCCTTCTGCCAGTGCACTGCCACAGCCTCCCCCACCACCACACTTAGAAGGGGGCAAAAGTGAAGGGTCAACTCAGAAATTGCCAGCTCTAGAACTACAGCCCACGTTTTGTTCTGAAGTCTCCTTAATTCTGTCACCGAAACTAATCTCAGTGCCGCTGGATGCAAGCCAAGCAGTACAGAGTACACGCCAGTCACCTCTTCCAGGACCCAAAGTTGACTTGTCCCTTACATTTGAAGGAGAGTTTGAAATGCCAGTTTCCCACCAGCCTCTAAGTACTGTAGATGTGATTTGTAGTCAACATCCTTCTTCTTTGCCCCTAGGGCCCACATGTAGCATTCCCCCATCACTGCCAGCAACCGAACAGGCTGCCTCCCCCTCTGGAGCACACGGCCCTTCCTTTGTCACTCCCATGTCCATGGCAGGAGTACCACCCCCACCACCCCTGCCCGGCTCAGGACTCCCTCCTTCTGCTGACTCAGCAGTGCCACACCTGGACCACTCTTTCCCAGGTGTCATGATGGCACCTCCCCCTTCTCCCCCACATTTGCCAAGTGGGGAGGTATCAGTGCTGCCTCCAGCTCCACCTCTTCCATGTGCTGGATTCCCACCACCACCTCCACCACCACCTTTGCCTGGAGCAGGAGTCCCATCTCCTCTGCCTGGTTGGGGTATCCCACCTCCCCCTCCACCACCACCTTTACCTGCGGCTGCTGTCCCTCCCCCACCTCCTCCTCTGCCTGGCCTGGGAATGCCACCCACAGCACCACCTCTGCCTGGAGCCGGGCTGCCACCACCTCCCCCACTTCTGCCCGGAGGGGGCATCCCACCCCCTCCTCCACCTCCTCCACCACCTCTGCCTGGTGCAACTGTACCCCCTCCACCACCTCTGCCTGGTGTAGGTGTACCCCCTCCACCCCCTCCACCACCTCTGCCTGGTGTAGGTGTACCCCCTCCACCCCCTCCACCACCTCTGCCGGGTGTAGGTGTACCCCCTCCACCACCTCTGCCGGGTGTAGGTGTACCCCC
>JAWWTY010000106.1:46958984-47117777 GCA_035222235.1 Margarornis squamiger
CCACCTCTGCCGGGTGTAGGTGTACCCCCTCCACCACCTCTGCCGGGTGTAGGTGTACCCCCTCCACCACCTCTGCCTGGTGCTGGTGTCCCTCCACCGCCCCCTCCGTTGCCTGGGTTAGGGATGCCACCTCCACCCCCACCACCATTGCCTGGAGGTGCACCTCCCCTTCCAGCAACAGTCCAGGGCAGCACCTACCCAGCAGTCCCACAGGGCAGTGGGTTTCTTCCTCCTCCATTACCATCTGGTTTATTTGCAATGGGGATGAATCAGGAGAAAGGGAGCAGGAAACATGTGATAGAGCCTTCTCGGCCAATGAAGCCTCTTTACTGGACGAGAATTCAGCTCCACAGTAAAAGGTAAGTCATAGAGTTGTGTAGAGAGTGGTGTTTTCACTTTGCATCTGTCCTGATAACGTTGTTTGTTATTAGCAAAAGTCTTCACTGCTAGGCAGGTCTTTGAGAGAACCAAAGTGCAAACAGGATTTTATATGTAGTTGGATATGTAAATGGGGTATTTGTTTTCTTTAGAGTGCAAAAACTCTGAATAGCGCTATTTGCACATGGAAGCACTTTGAGGGTAGTGTGTTCAGCTGTCTTTTGGGGTTACATACCACTTGTTGATCAGAGATAAAGTGATGACTGTGTGCCACTGAGTGTTCTGTGAAATATTTTTTTAAATGTCATATTTGTGGTCCCTCTTAACTTTAAAGGTAGCATTGTTCTCTCTCTGAAGCAGCTTGAAACTTTTGGTAATGTCTTCCCTCTAGATGCATGTATGCTGAATGCATTCTATCCTCCTCTTTCCTTTCTTCAGTGATCTGAAATCTGGTTTTTTTTCACCTTGTACAGTCAGCAGACATATTCAAACTGCAATTTATTTGCATGGTAGCATAAAGCTATTTTGGTAGCCCTTATTTGGATATGACTTTGATATACTTGTTTTTGAGTTTTGATGCCTTTTTTTTTTTTTAATACCATTACTGATCATGAAAAGAAGTTTCCGTCTACATATTTTCTTTGTCTCTGAGTAGTGATTGTAAAATCCTTCTGCTGTTATTTAATGATGAATTTCTCCTTTCTTTTCAAGTTCTTGCCACTGTCACACAGGTGGTCTGCAAATAACTGTCTATTTCTACTTCTCTTTCTGTCCATGTCTGTATGCTCTACAGCCTATATACAGCCTATTTTTATCTCTGTGTATGTAGAGTGTGTGAATATAAATAAGCCTGACCATATCATGTGTGAAGAAAGAAGCAAACCCAGAAGTACAAGGGAGAATCAACAATAGTTCTTATCAAAATACTGCTAGAGGAAATTAGGCAACAACTTTTAAATTGCTGCTATTTTATTTTCTTAATTCCTCCATTTATGACCTTATTTAGTTTGACGTTGCCCTACAGAGGTCTTTTGCTTAACTTTAGAGATTCTAGTGCTTCACTTGTGTGGGAAAAAATTGAAGAGCCTTCCATAGATTATCATGAATTTGAAGAACTGTTTTCTAAAACAGCTGTTAAAGAGAGGAAGAAACCCATTTCGGACACCATTACAAAAACAAAGACTAAACAAGTGAGTACTCATTTAATTTCAGATCTTTTCTAGGCTGCTTTTTACATAAAGGAAGATTTTTGCATGCAGCTGAGATGAATTGTGCCTGGTGTGAAATTGTTACTATATATATATATATATACACACACACACTGTAGAAAAAATAAGAAAAGGAGAGAATGTAGGATGGATTTCAAAGTTATACATGTTAAAGACTGAAAATTTCTTCTTTTCATAAATTACTGTGAAGGTATGTATTATCGTTAAAATATCTTTATCCACTTCAAAAAATTTAAAACTAAAATAATTAGGTTCATATATGATGCTTTGAGATAGACTGCAGATGTGTGAGGAGTCGTATATAAATTATTCTGATTATTTTATGCATTAAATAGTGACTTGTATATGAATTACCATTACTTCAGAGAAAAATTGTTTCAGAATCTGTGTCCTAATATTTTACCAATCAGAATGGTTCTAAGTTTGTGTTGTGTTTATGTTTATAAAGAACATGAAGTTTATACATACAATAAATGACAAGCACAGTTGGGAAAAATCCAACATTAGTCAAACTGTTTTCTTGAGACAAAATGGTGTACAGTACAATAAAAATGGGAAACATTTTAAAAGCAAAAGAGAGTAAGAGAATCTGAATGTTTACATGACTAGTGAGCTGTAATCTTCTTGGTATCTGTGTAAAAATCAAATTGTGGTGGTATATTAAGTAATTTGCAATTAAACTTTAAGTCTACAGAGGAGAATGGTCTTGTGCAGAATCCTAAACAGTAATTAAAGTTCTTGTTTTATCTTGGTTTCATATTCCTCTACTAAATTTAAAACTAGGCTGTTCTTTTTATCATCTTCTGACATACAGGTTAATTTTATACGAGGCTTTTTTCCACCTTGTATATACAGTGAGGGTCTTTATAAACTCCATTCACTAGATCTTATATCTCAATATGACCTCTCCATGCTGTAGTTCTGGGGATCTTGCCCCCACAGAAGCATTTTGGTCAGCAATATAAACACTGTACTGACAACCTGCTGCAGGCAATAGAACTGGTAACGAAGTTAGGATGATTATCTCAAGGCATTGGATAAAACCTTTCTCTGGACCTCTGGGAAGGATAGAGTAGCCAAATGTACCTCTGTGCTGCCCTAGGCTGTAGTAACTGGGATGGGAGGAAAGGTAATGGTGCTGCTGCCTTGCTGTCCTGCAGTAAATCTCTGAAGTCTGAGACCCCTGCTCCTCTTTCCTCCTTCTAGAAAAAGCCCTTTTTAATGGTTATTCTTAGCTAAATTAATATCATAGCTTCTTAAATAAAAAAAGGAGTGCAAAGGTGCACCTGATGCTTTGAGTATGAACTGTTGGTCCCTTCACATTTGATAAGGTTTGGTGATGAAAATTTCTCAACAGAATGGAAATGGTGACTGTTTAGTGCTTAAAGACAGTCAGTGATTATGAATTAACATTAGATGTGGATTTTAATACTAAGTACATATTTTCCTCACAATGCCAAAAATTCAGATGTCATCAATAAATTTAAAAAAAAAAAAAGTAGCTAAATTAAAATGAATGTTGCTCTTAACTTCTTTAAAAGGAACAAGTTGTTTCTGACCGAAATTTTCACACAGAAATTAAAAGCAATCTAAGTAGTTGCTGTCATCTAGGACAAACATTCCTATGGACCACCTAAATTGACAGGAGAGAATCCTCGGTGTGTTTCTTTTCTGCTGGTGATCAAACAAATGTGCTGCTCTCCAAAACGGAGAGAAACTGCCTAATGAAGAAGTCTGACTTGTTGAACTGTGGTATCTGGGCAGAAAAGATCAACCAAGCAGATAATCACAGGCTTTCATTAGGACTACGTTTAGAGCTATCATTTATTGCAGATGTCAAAGTTAAATATTCATGTGTGAGAATCCAGTTTGGGCTTTTCATAGTATTGACATGAGACAATTGAAATAGAACAGCTCTGCAAATATTTTCCACGTATGCCCCCTCATATTTTGGAATGCAGGACTTCATTTTTAAAATTCTCTTCATTTATTCTTCAGTAAACACTTAGATAATGAAGTCCATCCATGTTTAACAGAAGAAACAGTTATTTGGAGAAAGTATGGCTGTAATTCCACAAGTATGTTTTTATAGGGAGCACCAAGTGCTGTTTAAGTGCTTACTGACTTACGTGACTTGTATGATAGTTATGGGTGTTGTAAAGATCTTACAAATAGTGTTTCTGCAGTGATTTTTACAGGGATGTGTTATACAAAGCAGATGCGTTCGGTCACCTGTTGAGCTATGAAGGAGCATTGTACCGAACAGAACCAGGACCCTCAAAGCTCACTGCTGCTTTCCAGAAACACTGTTTTCTGGCAATTGGTTTTGCTCCTTGTGCTGATCTTGCAGGGTCTGCTGAGTGAATGTATTGCTTAGGTGGATTGAATGTAAATTACTTGCTACACTGGAAGTAGTAGTCATGAAAAAAACGTCCAGATAACTTTCAAATATATAAAATATTTGGTATTCTATGTAAACATATGATTTTAATAAAGCTCTTTTTTATTGTTAGCTGAAATAAAAATGTATTTACAGAAGAGGCCACAAGGCAGGAGGGGAATTCTAGCTAATCCGAAGAAAGATTTGATAGTTTTGGATGTTTTAGTGGGTGAAAGATTAATTATTTTGGACTACACTGCTGTTGTGCACACAGAGCTTTTTATACTAAATGCCATAGAGTATGTGCATATATTTGTGTGTGTATGTATATAGAGACACATGATATAATTATTTCTAAATAGTGAGCCCTTTTTAAGTGGTAAAATTTTCTGTATTATGGTGAGTTCTTTTGGGGGTTTTGTGTAAATGAATGAGTTAATTTCACTCTACACAAGTATTGGTTCTAGTTTTTTCTTCTCAGTGTGATCATCTGCAAATAATACAATATAAATCAATAATGTTTTTGTTTTTTTTTAAAAGTCAATATTACATCTAGCACTGAATGAAGACCACATTAAAATTAATTTCAGAATTTTAAAGAAAGAAAAATAATGAAGCATTAATATTTATTTGTGAATACAGCTGATTTTATCAGCTACTGTATTTGGTGCTATGGCAAAAACTGTGATTTATTTTGCTCTGTTAATGCATATATATCAAATTCTCAGCTGCTGTAAATGTGTGCAGGCTTGCTCAATGAGAATGCCTACTAAATCTTCAAAGAAAGTCCTTTATAGGCTATATTGTAGGTAGGGCTGCCATTGCTACCTGTTAAAGTTGTCTGGCTTTCATTATAAGTCCCTGTTATAACTTTGCCAAAATTTTGCTCTTTAGGCTGCAAGTTTTGTTGGGTTGGAGTTTGGTTTTTAACCCCCAATTTGGGTGTCTCCTTCATTTTACCAATATTAAGAAAGAAAACAAAATCTGATTTTGCTCATGTCCACACAGTTTCACAGACTTGAAATTTGCAAAAATTTTACCAGATATTATGTTGCTAGTTGTATAAAGGGTTTCTTAAGTTTTGCCATTGTACAGGGAATAGCTCTATTCCTGTTGCTTAGAAGAGACTCCTGAAGATTTTTTTTTCGAACTTTTTACTGGTAAGTTGGAGAACAGGGGCCAAGAGAAGGAAGGCAAAGGAAGATCAAGATAAGTAACTGGCAAAGGAGTGAAGAACTGAGATCAGACAGCTGAAAATATACAGCATAGTAGGTGTGATCCTATGACATGTCTTATTCTGTCCAAAGTAATTTCTGTCAGAATCTTGTTGTGAGGCTGGGGTATCCTTGACCTGGAAGTCCTTTCAGCAAATAGTGGATCTCATCAAACCTATAGTCTTTGACACAAACAGAGAGTAAAATTCCCTCTTGGAGCATCTTGTTCAGCTCTGCCATGTAGTTACAATACTAGTTTTGTTTATGTGGCAAGGTAGTCTTTTTCATAGGACGCTCTCCATCTCTAGTATGGATTATCTGGAATGAGCACAATTCATAATGATTACTTATTAAATTAAGCTGTTACCTGTGTAAAAAAATGCTTTATAGCAGTTTCTGCAGCACTTAAAACCCATGTAATTACTGAAGCAAAAAGAAAAGGGGTAGTCTCATGATTAAAGCCATATACTCAAGAATTATGACAAATACAATATTAAAAATGTATTTACATGGTGAACATTGGCCAGTGTACATTGAATAGGTTCAGTGAAAAAATGGTACATAATCAGAAAATCTTGATATCACTGTCAATATAATAAGGACATAGAATGGGATGAACTGACCTGCATAGATTACTTTCATAACTTTTGAACAGTCATTTGAGAAGCTTTACTGATAATCCTCCAACTGTACTTTTGGAAAATATTACACATGTAACTGCTGAGAACTTTTCAATCTCACACCAGGTGTTTATTGTGTAAATGAAAAAAAAAAGTAAAAAGTATTCTCATGTGAATAGTCCACTATTAATCTATAGACATTAAGATTTTAATCTCCCCCTTCCATCCCAGAAAAAAAAAAAAGGTTAATAAAATGTCATTCAGTTTCAAAAGCCTTGGATGCAAAAAAAAAAAAAGATGTATCAATAAAACAGTTTAGTTAGTAATTTCAGGATTTTTGAATTTTTAAGTTGAACATAAAGAAGCTATGGTAATAGAATACCTGTAGAAATAAAATGCCACATAAAATAAGTTGGTAAATAAGGTAAATGGTATATTGAGTTAACAGATAAAAGTGTATTCATGTTATTCATCAACAAGGAATGACATAATGGGAAAAATAATTTTATTTTTAAGGGGGGGGGGGGTAATTCCTTCTGCTAAAAGTAGCAACACTGTCTTAAGTAGCTTTCTGTATCCACACTTATTTACCTATTATGTGTGTCAATGGCACAACCATTTGCTGCATTTTGTGCACTTTCCAGAGATACGGCTGGGGTTCTGCTGCTCCCAGAGACTGAAATTTTAGAGGACTTGTTTTTTATTTATACAAGCAAATAATTAATAATGTAATGAAATTATTTATGAAATTAAGTAATATCTCACTTTATTTAATGAGACGCTATATGAACATGATCTGTTTTTACCTCTCTCTTTATATGATTTACTTCATATTCTGTTATTATATTATTTGTTTTGTAACTGTATCAGCAAAGTTCTGTTTGTTGCAAACATAGTTTTACCTGACTGCATGCATATATGTGTATATGTTTAAAATCCCTCTACCCATTCAAGCTTCCTAAGTTGATGTCCCCTATTAACCACATGTATTTCTCATTCTTGTTTCCTTCCTGCTTTTTTCTCTTTTTGGACCATATGTTTGCAAGTTTAAAACCAAACACATGAGTTTGGCATTTGACAATCTTGTGAACTCATCTTGGGACCTCAGAGCTCTGTGGGTTTCTCTATTTTGTTTGTGTGTCCACACTAACTCTGAAAGGTGCTGACGATGAAACAGCCTGTTTTGGGTACTGCTGCTTATGGATTCCGTATGGGCAAGAAAGTTTACATTCATTTCTTAACCAGAGGAGCCATGTAGAGTGTCTGAAAAAAGCCTTGTGTTTCTCCGTGCTCTGAAAGACCACTGTCGGGGAAGGCCTTTTTGAAAGTTTGTTCAAATGAAGAGAAAAATGGGCTTTGGGCTGGATTGAGTGAGCTGCAACTGTTCTGTGAGGACTGAAAGCTGCATGTCTAAAAAGCATAACCCAGATCTTGAACACCGGTAGAAAGATAGCTGCCAGCCTGGCCGAGGTACAATTCTTGCTGTACCTGACACTGTTGGATAGAGGCATCTTAGTTATAGCATCTTTCCAGAGAGGCTGGAGATAGCAAATTACCAGAGCTGGCAGTCCTACATGTTTCAAATATTTTCTTCTCTGTCTCTCCATGATGCTTGTCTCTCTCAGTGCAAGGGCGCAGTGCAGTGGATATTGTAGTTCTGGATAACATCAAGAGAAAAAGAAAAAGTAAGAAGACATGGAGATAGCAATACACATTTCTTTTCCCATCTCTCTGTCCACGTTGATTGTGCTAAAGAGGAAAGAAGCAACACTTTTTAGAACAGTAGTTTTAAACTCTGACCAAGAAAACTCAAATTGTTTCAGAATTAGATGTGCATATGGATTGAATGCGTTTCACCTAGAAATCAGAATTTAGTAATGGTTGCAAGGATTTAGTAAAAAAAAACAAACCCCAAAACTGTCTAACTCAAGTGTGGATGTATTTGTTTGTATTTCTGTCAGATCCTAACTCACAAGTTAAACAGATTTTTACTGTCAGCATGAAAATCAAGGCTTTAACATTAAGTTTTTGGTTCAGTTTGATGATGCAATTGATCCTTTCCATCTCAGTATATTCTTTGAAACAACAAGTATAAAAAGTTTTTTAGATTTATTCAGAGTTGGTACACTCAGTAATATCATACTTTTCACTGTATCCATATGTCCCCCTTTAAGAGTGGGAACATTAAAGCTTTTACAGCACTGGTTTGTTTTTTTTTGTTTGTTGTTGATCTCTTCTACTAGGTACAATAGTGGGCTCTCATCTTTCTTTGGGAGTTGTTTGGGTTTAATTTTTTTTTTTTCACTCTTTACCCTTTTTTAAGCATGCTCCCCCCACTCCTTTTCCATGTCTGTGTCCATGAATTGATGTGCTAACTTTTTGTATATTGACTATTGATTTCAAATGTGTTTGGGTGTGCAATATTTTTTGCAAGAGTTTGCAAAAATGTGTGCAACTATATGCCTAATTTGAGTATACAGTGACAAGATTGTTCATAGCAGTAGAGCTGCAAAAACCACCTGCTGAGTGCATTTCAGATCATGCATAAAAATTCTGGCTTTGTTGTGTTTTTTTTTTGATAGAATTTATATTGTAGCATTTGAACATGCATTTGTATTACTAACCCACTGAGACATGTTGACAGTTATAAGCCTAAAATCTAAAAATATAGAGTCTAGGTGCCCTGGACCTTTAGCTGATACAAGAAGGAACTGCTATAATTGAGGTACACAGTGAACTAAACTATCAAAGATGAGCTTTAGGTATGAAAAAAATAAAGAACTTGTGAGCTGTTTTTAAACTAAAGGATTTAAACTTTGGGATTTTTAGCTCTATCACCTCTTCCAGTCCTTAAGTGTCCTTATTTTTCATTAAGGAGGATTTTACCATTGCTCAGCCTCCTGTTGATGAACACAATGCTTATCTAATTTACTAGTGTATATCTGAATCTAAGCAATCTAATGTCATAAATTACAAATATTAACCAGGATTACAGTCTCTTAGTAGAAGATTACTTCTACAGTAATAGTTTTGTGATATTAATTTCAAACAATGTTATTTTAGTGATGAAACAGCACCAAAGGGCTTGAACTGTTTCTCATCTGTATCAGTAAAAGCTTTATTTATGAAGTAGCACACTAGGGTAATTGAGAAAATGAGTAAAAAGTAAATATTATGTTTAATCTTTACCCTCAAGCATAAAGTTACAGACACGGCTGCTTGGCTGCACTAATTTGCATAACATGTCAACAACTTGCCTCTAGAATTATATGACTAAGAGAATTTAGAAACCTTAGGTATTGCCTTACAGATTGTGAGAGTCTTCAGTGGGGAAAGAAACCAGATAGTTTGCAGGGGGATTTGTGGAGTTTTGATAGGGTAGCAAACAGAGAGGTGCTGGAAATTATGCTTTATTGTTGACGCTTTGTGATAAAAGATGAGTTCAGTTAAATCACTATGTGCCATCAGTGTGGATATATTGTTAGACAGCCAGAATTGGATGCTGGGTTTGGAAGTTTGGGGTTTTTGTAGGTATTACGCAAGAGTGTCTGGTCTCTTATTGTTCCAAAGTGACCTCACTACTTGAAGTAGTCCCTGTTTCCACTCTCACAGTTGCTGTTAGTAGCCAGCAGTTCCTTCTGGATTTATTTTTAAAGAAAAAGTAAACAAAAGGTTAACGAAACCCCACCGCACACATTAAACCCCCCACCTATAAGAATATAATATTCTGTTATACATGTAAGAAGACAAGGATGCATATGGGAAAGCTATGATGAGTCCAGTTCTGTTTGCCCATATCACACTTGAGTCTGCAGAAAGGACTTGTCACGATGCATAGTGAGAAGGAGACTGCATTACTGCCCTGATCCTGTCTCTTAACATCTTACTTGGAACTTTGGGATTTCTGTGTCCTCTCCGCAACAGTTACTAGCAAGAGGCCTTTGCAAAGTGAAGCCTACTGCATGTGACTTCCTGTAACATACAGTAGTTTTTCTTAACCACTGAAAGCTTTGGGATAATTTTACTTAATGCTGTTGGTTAAAGCCAGAACCAGAAATCAAGAATCATTGAAAAATTCCATGCATTAGCTAAATATTATTCTGAGAAAAGGGAGTCTTTGTATTTTTGCCTCAGGGTTCTCATCAAACATGTGTCTTGCGTTACCTTTCACTAAGTATCACTTTGACTGCATTTGCTTGTGTTAAACAATCAGGAACAAATTTGGCATCTAGTTTGTTTACTGTTCAACAATGTGGACTACTCAACAATTAGAAAGTTTGTCCTAGACTTCAGGCTGCAGATAATATCTCCAGCTCCCTTTTTATTTATTTATTTTTTTATTATTTTTTTAAAGCAGAGTTCCAGAGTCCAGACTAAAAAGGAACTATGTATTGTGTCTGAGGCTTTAGATCTTGTAGAGATTGGGATTATCAAATTTTTGTTGTTCTGCCTTTAAATGGCGTCACTCGTCTGCAGCCTGTAGGCCCAGACTATGCAGCTGATTTATTTTATTGTTTTATTTTTAAATGTGGGAATTGCTTTAGGCATCCATGCTAATATTCATATTTTCTGAATTAGTGTTTTATTGTTACAACCGTTTTATTGGTGGAAACTATAGTATTTGTGCAATTGACTGAAATGGGAATTAACTGCATAATAGAGATTACTATAAAAGTTGACATAAACCATAGATTTTTAAATAAAACCAGATAAAAGTGGTAGCTGCTTTTGTAAAAATGCTTTATCTGTTGCTGTTCTGCATCTATTCACCTGACAGTCATGCTCTTTGGCACTCTCTTGATATTGTCATGGTTCAGATTTTGGTAGCAAAGCTCTTTATTCTTCATGAGGACAGTTCTCGTTTTTGGTTTCCCTTCTGATCACTGGCCAAATGTGACACTCAGTAAATAATTACTGTCTTGTCTATCAGCTCACCTGCAGATAAAGCAGCTTCCTTTTCCTACTGACTTTGAAATCAGATTCATTTTAGAGCAGAGGACTTGAACAGATTTACTAGATCACTAAATCTGGTCCTATAGCATTGGGAGGAATCATGTTCTAGCCTGCATGATGATAACATAGTTATTTTATTTGATTCTACTTTCTCTAGCGTTGGTCGTCTTGTTGTATTTGTAGACCTGATCTTGATTGCTCTCTGAGCTTTAGATTGCCGATGGGGGTTAGAAACTGTGATTTCACAGTTTAAAGTGAATATAATAGTGTATGGGTGCTGACACCATTAGAAGGGGGAGACTCCCATGAACAGACTCCAACTCATCTTTGCTCTTTGGGCCTTCAAGAGAGAACAGTGTGGTTCTGCTTCCTTTGGAAAAGAAGGTTGGTCCTAGGTAGGTTCACACCTGAATGCAGTTGCAATGTTTTGGGGAAGACCACTTAAAGCTATTTTATTCTCAGTTTTCTTCTTTTGTTTTATTTTACACCTGGACAACATAATACCCTGCATCAGTTCCATTTCTACTTCATTTTTGCAGGATATGAGTGTCAGGAAGCGTACATGCTCCAGATGAGCTCTTGCTACTTTGTGGGACTATAGTTATTTTCTGGTGGGGTTAATACACTTTATTTGTCAGCTTTGGGATAGTTTTCTTGTTTAAAATGAAGGAAACAAAGGACTCTCACTATATGTTGCCACCAGCAAGCTTAAGTTTTGCTGTTAATATGAGATGTTTCAGAGTCGAGCAGTAACGATGGGAGCGGGAATCAACAGTTTCCCCAACATCATCCTTCCTGAATTCAGTTTGTCAGTGTTGTTGGAGTACACAGATTTAAGGAGTCGTTTTTGAACTTTCCTTATGTAACACACTTCACAGTTTCTTTGTGTTGCTCTGCCTTTTCTGCCGGTATGGTTTTGTAGCAACACCAGTTAAAGAAATTCTGTTCTTTTTGAAATTTTGTGTGCATGTTTCTTTTTTTTTTTTTTTCCCCCTTGATCAAAGACAAGAGACTTGTTTGGTTGCTAATAGAGATATACATTGCAACAGAATTGTTAGGAAGATTTGATCCATAACTTGCTACCCAAGATCTACTTTATTTTGTAAATCTTTTGTAGCTGCAAAACACTAAATTGATATCAGCTTCTTTTTACGACAAGAAAATCTCATATTATTTGACCCAGCTTTATCCAAGTTCCAGGCTTAAATGAAATTTCTGTTCTATTTTAAAGACATTTAGAGTGATTATAGCCTATTAGAAGGCTAGTGCAGGATATCCTAATTATATTTTTCTGAATTGCATTAGTTTTCCCTTTGAATTCAGAAAAAAAAAATATGACTATCCTATCCTATTTCAGTCCATTTGACTTCAGTTTTAAAGTCCTAATAGTATATTACATGGGTTAGACAATTGCATAGGAATTTCTTGCTAATTTCTGACAGATGATGTCACTAGCCATGCCTTGAATTTAGCTCTTTAAGCTTGTGAACATCAGTTATGATACACTTTGTTTCTAATGTTAAAATTTCATTTAACAAGTGCTATTTTTGCTGTTGTGGCATTCAGCCCCAAAAAGGGAAGGGAACATGCAGCTGCACAGACACTAGAGGTCAAAAAGGAATGACAAAAGTCAGAAGGTCTGCAAAAATTTACGAAGTTTTATTAGTAAATTATACACTTATCATGGAAAGTGGTGTGTTAGTCCCCTATTTACTAGTATAAACACATAGTGGTGAGTTTTGAATGAAGGGATAGGGTGAGAGATTAGAGAGAGGGAGAGAGGAAGAAAAAGATCACCAGTTCTTGCTCCAGCGTTGAGCCAGCTGATGGGATGTCCAGGCTCCTGGAACCTGTGTGTCTGAGCTTTGTGGGGGTACCTGTTTATAGATAAGTTTTCCCCACTCTGGACATGTTTCTCGCTTTCTACGCAAATTAGTTATCATGCAGCTGTGTTCTTCTAGACCTTTCTGGAAATGTGTTGGAGGGCTTCGGATGTCTTTGGTGGTCTTGATCTCCCTGCTGGGTCAGGTTTAGGTCGACAGTTGGCACCCTCCTCTTGATCTCATTCCTGCATGTGCATTGTACCATGTCATGCTCATCTCCAGAAGCCAGAGCCAGGACGTTTTCCCCAGAAAACTGCTGCCCTATCCCCGTGTGGCCCCCTTCTCCAGCCGCATCTTGTTACTTCTCACAGCGTGTTATTACCACACACAGCTATCCCGCTATTGGTGTTTCAGACATGCACCCCTTATCTTCTGGGCTTCTATAGCTGTATTTTCACTTCACTAGCTAGTTTGGCATGTATGAAGGAAAGAGATGAAATATCTTCATAATCAGCGGTTATAAAGGTTTAAGAGAGGAAAAAAATAAAATAGTTGGCCAAGCAACCACATCCTCAGAAAACATATACTGTAAATACTGTGAGTTTTTCAAGTTTTCTTTCCTAAGCAGTTACAGTGTGGTAGAGTTCTGGGTCAGGCTTTTTCTTCACTTGTACTGCTCAAATGTGTGTCTGAAAATTTAAGTGAATCAAAGTTGGCAAAGAATCAGTGAATTACAGGGCAAATATCTTCTAGGCACTCTTAGATGTTTTTAAGATGTGAATTCGATCACGACATTCTTTACTCTGGCTAGGTTAATTCTACTTTTATTCTAATCCCTTGTCTACTAATTAATTACTAAATAATTTTGCCAGTAGATAATACATCCTGTTGCTGCTAAGATAGGAACTGTGTAACTTGAAAAAATATGTATATGCTTCCCGATTGCAATGTAAAAAGAACCTGAACTTACAGTTCTAATTATCTGGCTTTTCTTTTTCCCTCCAAGTGACTCACAAAGGTGAGTCTTTTCTTCAGTGTGTTTAGTATGGTGTAAAACTCATTGATCGAAGTAGATTAAATATTAGCCTCTTCTTTCTATGTAATAGTTCTGTCTATACATTGAAAAGTACTTCATCTAGAATCGCGTCATTTTACAGATAAGAGTCCTTTCCTAGCATTACTTACTTCTCCTAGCAATGATGTAAACTTTACATCAAGTTGAATTCAAACAGCTTAGAGCCCTGTGGAAGACAGGATGTGAATTAATTGTTGCTTTTATGCTTGCAAAACCAACGTGCACAAAAGTCTATTTTAATCACTGATTTTAACTCCCCAAAGCAAGATAATTTGGTGGCTTGATTTTTTATGTGTGTTTTTTTTATTATTTATTTTGAAAACAAAAATCTTTGTGACCTTTTATATTCCTTAAAGTGATCAAAGAAAACCCCAATGTGTACGTGGTTATTTTGATTTTTAAATAAAATTCATATTGGCGCCTACTACGTCAAACATTCAAATAAAATACAAATTCTCACAGTTTTAACTTACATCAAAGATGGAAATCATTGTGTGGTTTTGGAAACCAAAGCAATTCCAAGATAGGCACAGTTGGAATTTTTTTTATTTGACAGTGTGTTTCATACACTTAGTAACATCAGTGTGAAGTTGAAAGTGTGTATTCTAATGAAGGAGGAAGACAAGGTGAACCTTTAGGGTGACTCTTTAGGATTAAATTCAACCAGATGACACAGTTACTTACACTTGTAATGGATTTATACAGCAGAAGAAAGTTTTAAAAAAAAACAACAAAACCAAAACAAAATAAAACCTCATTTTTAGATGTGTATATAGACTACAAAGTACTATTTCTTGAATTTGTCATTAGTAATGCAAAATATCTTGTACCTTTTCCTGCAGATCGATGATAATAGTTGGGTTTCTTTTGGCAGGTTGTCAAGTTATTAAGTAACAAAAGATCTCAAGCTGTTGGAATATTAATGTCTAGCCTTCATTTAGACATGAGGGACATTCAGCATGGTAAGTGAAATAACTATTGATGATTCTCAGATCACATAATTAATAATCTGGAAATGCTAACTATTTTTATCCTTTGATATGTAAAATAAATTAATATGAGCCCCTTTTTACACTCTATTTTTTTCCTGAAAATAGCTTGTTCTGGCATTTATTTTCTCCTCTAAGCATCAGTTATATAAGCGGTTTATAATATAGATGCTTTGAATTTTGGCCTTTCTGAGGAAGAAAGAATGATGTGTTGTTTATTTTAATTCCAATACCCTTGGGACATATCTAGAAAACTGAATTATAATGTTGAATTTATTTGCTTTATAAAATAGTTCCTATATTTGGGCTATCACAAACTGTGGAGTTCTTTCATCTTCAACATTTTTTATAAAGCAAGATCTTTTGTAGGAGTGTAATAGTTTTCACATTTATGCTAAGAGACAGTAGTGCAAAAAGGTGAAAAGTGGAATTACATTTATATTCAGAGCATCCCTTATGTTTCCCAAAGGCTTTGGATAGATTTGAAGCAGATTGAATTATCCTGTGAAGTGCCAGCCTATCTATTAAATAAATGTGGTTTCAAGTATAACACAGACTTCATAAATCACAAAAACATCTTGTGAACTTTCTAGCCTACATATTTACGGCCGTGTGTTCAGTTTACTGTGATTTGCTTATTTTGTGAAATTATTCATAAATAGAACAAATTTCAGAGCACTCTGTCCACTAGTGAGTAACTCTTAATCACAGTTTTAAGTTTTTATTAAACTGTTTTGATGGTTACTAGACTTCCTCAAGCTGAAGCGCTTAAGATGGTAGTCATAGAGCAAGGCGCCAGTACTGGCGCCAAGAAGTACTTGGTATTTCCAAAGCTGGCAGATGTAGTTCAGTTAAGTCATAGAGCAAAATCTGAAAACAATGATATGGTCCTTTCCTTCAGTCAAATATTCAACTTGGTTTCAGTTAATAATGAAAACCTTATGAAAAAAGGAGTCCGCCTAACATCTGTGTCTGTGGTAAAGCCAACACAAGTTCATTGAAAATTTGCTTGCTTAACATGCAACACTAACAATAACATGGCATGAATGTCAGTAGTTGAAGGGGTCAAACAATATTATGCTTAACCTTTATCCTATTACAATATTAAGCACACATGATCATCTAAGAGCTGCGTGCACATTTTGTATATTCCTCTTTCAATAGCTGTTTTCTAAAACCAAAAGTCTATGCAAAGGGGAATTTAATAGTTCTTTTATTCCCTTGCTATGCAGAAGCGATTGAGCAAACATGAGAAAACTTTTGTCTGGTGGGGGAATTTGTGGAAATGGTTGAAAGATCCTGGTGCTGAATTTTTTATTTTTTTTTAAGAACATAAAATAGGCGTGGAAGAAAAGTAGTGAGAAGGAGGAAAGAAATTTACATGGTGGGGGCAAGGAAAATAGAGATATCACCAAGAAGTGTTTCTGGCATCAGTCACTCCTTGCAGAGCTCTCTAAGTGATCTAACCCTAGAGCCCATGCAGAAATCACAGAATCACAACGCCAAGTGACTCAATCTTTACCTTTATGTACGCACTATTTTTACTTCCTTGTTAAAAAGAAAGGGGGTTACATATTTTTTTAGCATTATAGCATATTGGTTTGTCTGCTGCAGTTCGAATATACTAACAAGAAGGTACTATCAAAAATTCAGATAATGGTAGAGTGCCTGCATTAGCAAAAAAAGTCAGTTGGTATATTTGCATCTTTATGCTTTAATATTTAAGTTGTATTACAATGAATAGAGCAAAAAGTGTGATCACTGTTGTTTTTCCCCTGGGTTTTAGTAGTGGCCTTGAATTTTTGCCATTTCTGATGTTCATTGACATGTACATTTCCCCTTATTATCTCAGTATAATACAAGCAATGTTTTTTCATACATCTGAAATGCAGTCAAATGGAGCTTCCCCCTTTCCCCTGCACTCCAAAATTTGTGGTGCGAAGCAACTTTCTTTATAGGCTTTCTTATAAATATTCTCCGTATTAAATATAAAACATATCTCTGGGATGCATTGTTCCTGCAAATTGCAGAATAATTGTAATTTCTTTTAATTTTACTTTTTTTTTTTCCTTTTCTATTGACCATAGAAAAATGTCCAGTCAAGGCAGTGTGATATTCCATTTCTTGCTTTGCATGCTATTGTGTTTGTTTTTGTTTTTTTTCTAATGCTTTAGAAATATTTTAAAATATTACGTGAACAGAAGAGAATTGTTCTGGGTACTAATTCACCTAATAAATTCAGGATTTCAAGTTTTTAATCATATTGTGTTTAGATGAAGATCTTAAAATAAATTGAGACTTGGTCAAATGTCTTGTAAATTTTTTCTTTGTTTGGCTGCTGGTTTTTGGTTATTTTTATTTGCTTTTTAAGATACAAAACAATGATGAAATATTTATCCTTGATGAAAGACTGTTTTGGAATCTTGAACATGTGAATCATTTACGACATTTTCTTAACTAATCTTGAACACTTAACTACTTTTTCATGTATGTGGGATCAGAGATGGCATTTAATGGAAAATTTCAGAATATTGTAATACATCCTAAATAGATTTCTTTGATAACACCCTAGTTAAGTGTCTGCTTGTAGAATTTAATTTGTCTGCTTCCAGCTTTGAAAACAGGTTTAGTAAGACAAACTCCCAGACCCTGTCTGCTCCTAAAATAGTTTTACAGCGTGGAAGGAGTAGTTGTAATAATCAGAGCACTTCTTTTCTAAACTCTAGCATGTCTTTCTAGTAGCACCTTAAAGCAGGGTAGGTTAATTTTTGTTGTTGGGGGGGATTTTTGGCAGATTCTAATTGCTAACAGAAATCCCAGCTATCTTATGCAGTCAAGGCTAGAACTGTAAGAAATGTTGGTCTCTTTAGTGGCAGTGCCATTTCTGCGTTATTAGTACAAAAATGAGTCCTTGTGGGTTCTCTGATTTCACACAAGGTTTTACTGATGCCTGTTTTTCTGTAATCATCTATCAACTATGCAAAACACTTCATCCAGGCATTTTGCTGGCTTTTGTATTTTCACTCTACCACAAATAGCTTTTATGCAGTATGATGTTCCCCCTGAAGATATTGCTGTATTTGGCTGCATGATACAGTCAAAGCTTGAGAAATGCCAAACAAGCACTTCTTACATATTTTTTCCTTTATAGTTCAGATTTTCTTCTTAGAGAAAAGACTTGGGTTTTAACATTAATCTTTTGGGGTTTTTCTTAACATTTCAGAGATGCAAAGTGTGCTTAGATTACAGATCCAGCAAGATTCCAGTTAATTGCTTAGAGTAATCTGTGATGAGCACCCTATATATTAAAAGATAATGACATGTTAAGCCCGGGTCTGCGTTTAGGCACCATGTCTTCTAACTAAGGCATCTCTTTTTGTCCTGGTTGTCTGTCAGCACTTGAAATGTAACAACTGCTTAAAATTGTAACTAACTTAAAATTGTCAGTGTCTTCTCCAATCTGCTTGCTTAGAAAGATGCAGTATATCCTCCTCTGTGTTTACAACTCTTAATAAGTGGTGCAAGAATTGCAAAAAGTTCTTGTGTGTGTGTGTGTAAAAAAGAAGGAAATAATAGAACTGAAGATGTCAGCAGGAAAAAAGTAAATTTTGTATTTCATGAAGCTAAATATGATGTTTATTACACAGTGAGATTTGTATCTAGTATTTATTTCCTATATGGTAATTAATCTTTGGTTCACCAAAATAATCTTAATTCTGAGTGCGCCTTGTAATCGTTGAAAGTAAAAGTCTGTGAAAAATAGCATATGCAACTCTCTGTCTTCAGAAGTTGTTTGTAAATTTTCCAATTCAGTAAGTTTCTTTTAACAGGGTTTGCCATTTCAGGCACTGTGTTGCTGCAATACTCTAAATATATTTCTGTAAGGTTTTCCATAGCACCTTCTGGTTGCCCTGGCTCTGTTGGGAATAGTTTGAAGATTTCTGCCTCTGAATTTTCTCATATACTCATTTAATAAGTCATTTTCCCTCCCTCTCTGAGACACTGGTAATCTGTGGAATTTGATAGAGCCACCTGTCCCACTTTGGTATCTGGGGGCGGGGGGGAGGGGGGGAGGGGGAGAAAAAGAAAATGAAAAAGGAAAGCCGAGACACTTTTTATTACAGCCCTCGACTCATTGGTCCGCGAGACCAGAAAAGGAGGTTATATAAAAGAATACAATAGGGAAAATAGTTACAGGAAGTGCAGGCAGATTCACCTAATAGCTGGTTAAGACTCACCTTGTAATTAGTAATTGAGATTATTTTACTGAAAGTTGTATCTGCCGCAGAGCTTGCTCTGCAAACAGCAGTACAACTTTGAACACCAAAGATATCTTCTGCCCTGAATTCAAGACAGATGTTCTGGAAGTGAACATACTGTAAATGCTAGCAAGAAAAATAAATGTTTATTCTTTAGTATTTAGCTATTGGTGACAAAAGAACATGAGAATCTTGGTTTTGTTTTCTTACTTGATGGCTCACACTGACACACGGAAATGATGAGCAAGGATAGACTTTGTCAGAGGTTTAACTAAACAATTTCACTGGAGAAGGATGATAAAATGTCTCTTACGCTGCATTATTTTAGTGTTCTGTGCAGGAAATATTCACCCATTGAAGTGTCATATAGTCTAGGTCCAAGAAATGCTTTACGTGGAAAGCAATCAGGAAAGAATGGCTCAACATCTGGAAAATAAGACTGAGGATTAGTTTATTTTACGAAAAGTGCAGAGGTGATCTGAGCATTATTTATCCTGACAACAATGTACATGTAGAAGAACAGTCATTTGAAACTCATAATACCCACTCTTGACAATTTCTTGATATTTCAGTATCTTCCCAAAAGACATTTTACTGTTTAAACAAGTTATGAAGACAAAACAATGCAGGATTAGATCAAGTTCTTAGGCCACTGTTATACTAGAAAGTAGTCCTGTTGCCCAAAATCATTACTTCTGTCCATTTAAGTTATGGAAAAAAATGTTGGCTGTAGGAAGATATACAGAACATTTTTTTCTGTCAGATGGCAAGTGTGTATTTATTAAATGAATGATCCGCAGAGTAATTGCAGTCAGTGCAGGTTAATTACAGTTTCAAACTTGTTACTTCTGATTTATTAGTACAGAATTGAAATTCTCTAAATGTTTCTTTTTTTATTTAATCAAATGTTGTGCATGGAGACACCCAAAATCTTAAAATACTATGGTTTAAGCTTCATCCCTCGATAGCCTTTCCAACAGCTATTTAGATTCTTCAGAGACATACCCAAGTAAAGATTAGTTCGGTTCTGCATTTTTCCATCTTGTGAACTACCACTTCCTCAAAACTTTGCTCCATAATCCTCAGTCTTATTCCTCTATTTCTTCTTAGCTTTGTGCTACCATGTTCTTTACATTATGCCTGCTGTTAGATTGTATGCTTACAAGTTTTATTTGCTTATAATTACTTTACAAGCTTCTATTGGGAAATTATTGGTAAGGAAAACAATGGAATACACAAAATTACTTTTAGAAAAGTCAGACTAGAGTTAAATGAGAGTGCCACACATATGTATTGCTGCAGATGTTTTTATTGCTTTGATGCTGTTAGTATGCCCACCGTGTTCTGTACTGAGCAGTGAGCTTCAGGTCCTGGTCTGGCCACTCCTGCCAGATGCAGTTAGGGAGGAAGGACAACAAAGGTCCTTGGAGACAAGTGTGATTTCCAATGGATGTGGCATGAACCCCTGAGCTGTGGGTGAAGGCCCTGAAAGCCAGTTCTGAATATTTAAAGCATGATTCAAGTCCTCTTTGTATCTTCTAAGATTTTCTGAAGTTTAGTTCATAGTGACCAGAGGTCAACAAAGCAATAGCAGCAGTTGTTAATGGAAAAATACAGCCTTGGTTATCATTTTCTTTGAATATATGTGCAACACATCAAGATCATGAAGGACAGGAATAATCATATCATCAGGAAAGGAACTGAATGCTTTGCAATATATCTTTTTTTAAATTCACACTTAAAAATAAATTTATGGAATTAAATAATGTTTCTATAATGCAAAATGCATTTTAAAGAAGTTAAGTTTGGGGTTTTAAATGAGGGAAATCATACTGAGTTTTTTCACAGTATTTGAATAAGCAGAGACTAATTACTGCCACATTGGATAGTTTGGATAATTAAAGATTTTTGTTGATGTTAGGAACATATGAATGTAATTTAATAGAGAAGTTTTGTAAGAAAATGTAACTGCATTGTTTGTCTGTTGTTTCAGTTGAAACAGTTTAGTTTTTTTCTTGGAAGTCTGATCTAACTTTGAAAATTCGAGAGGAAAGTTTCAGGAAAGTTCTCCCAAAAGAAAAAAAGCAGTACTGTTATTTCTCGTTTGTGTACTGTGTACTCACTCAGAAGAGGGATGATTACAAAATTCTAAGCATAAGAGCAAAAAAATATGTGCTATTATTAGTACCATGCAAAAATTTGGTGGGGGGAGGGAGAAAAACACCACCTTGTCTCTCTTCCATAGCTGAAATACTTTCTACTGGTCATACTCTTATGTGCTGAACTACAGAGAGGTTTTAGCATTATTAAAATTTAGAAATACTTATTGACTAAGACTTTCCAATAATAGTTACACTTTTTTTTTCTTTAAATCAAAAGGTTTAGAAAGGTTGCTTGCCACAAAAATCCATTTGTGATTTGTTCCTGTGTTTGTTAGAGTACACTTGTACACACAAAAAAATTGTATTCAAAAATTAATGCCACTTACATGTTGTTAATCTAATTTGAATACAAGGTAGTTAAAATGAGGATGAGGATTTAGTAAAACTTGCAAGGTGAATCCCTTTTTTCTTTTTTTCTTTTTTTTTTTTTTTTTAATGTTCATTGTAGCTATGCCTGTATTTTTCTTACCACTCTCTTTTAAAAAAAGTAATTAAAACTACATGTTATCTTTGATCAAATGGAGGTCTACTTAGCTTTGTAGGTGATCTCCTCTGTAGATAATCTGAAACTAAAAATAAAAAAACTAAGATGAGGGGCATGCCCGCTCATTATTTAATTTCTATAGGTCTCTATTTTATCTTTTTGAAGTAGCTCTCTTTCTCCAAATTGAAAAGTTTCTTTGGCACAACTTTCATACACGTTGTCTCTTCTTTTGAGTTTTCCTTGTCACCAGTCTACAATCCATGGTTCTTGCTTCTCTCTGCAATGAGGTGACTAGCTCTGCGTACTGTTTTCAAGATCTGTGTGCACCATATGTCTATGCCAAGGTATCACATCATCTTCTTTCGCGCTCTTTTTTCTGTATTAGTGCTGACAATTTGTCCTTCACTAACGCTAGTTTTTGAGCTTGTGTTTTCAGAGAACTATGAAAAGAAAATCTGAGGGTCTTTTGGGGGGCAGTAGTTGCTAATTTTTTGTGCTTCACAGTTCTTTTACAGTCTGGGTTCTTTTTCTCCCATCCACTTACATGTATTGAAACTGAATGTTTGAGAGATCCTTTTGTACATGTTTGTGGTCAACTTTAAAATGGTGTTACTATCTGCAAACATTAACACCACATGTTCATTAAACAGCACAGTAACCTGCAGAGGTCATAGTAAGGCTTCTTTACTACAGATCTGTACTTTGAAAACTAATAATTCTTTTCTGTAATTGATTTCCTATTTTTTTGAGCAAGTTTGGGATTTGGGTTTTTTTTGTTTGTTTGTTTTTTTATTTTTTTTAATCAAAGTAGACTTTTCCTGTTATACCATGACAGCATAATTTTTTCTGAAGCCTCAGTAAGTCTTTTACAAATACAGTATTAACCTGATCATTCTCACCTGGACCTTTGTGGACATTTCATTAAAGCAGCACTATTTAACTCATGAGTGTCTACTACAAAATTATGTGCTACCTTGCTCTCTCGTTATCTGTCTGTATGTTCTTTAAAACGTCGTTCTTGTCTGGAATTTCCAGCATCATCCTAAAATTTTTGCTTTTATGATTTGAAACTCGTTCAATTTGAGACAGTGCCCAAAAGACTTGAGAAGTATAGAACTTGTCTGAGAACCATTTTGACCTTTTCTGTGACTGTGAATCCTAACACAAATACTTTAACTTTTCTTGATTCTCTTTCTTTTGTGCACTTTTTACAGTCAGATTATCCGCATGCCCAGCTGTTTCCTGTCAGGCTTCATACATCTGATGTGTTTGAAAGCAGTTTTATTGCTAGCTTTATGCATTTGGCAAGTTGGGTTTAGACCTTTTTGTTCTTGCCCAATTTACATTGAACTTACAAGACTTTTCTTTTTTTATTTTCTTTGGCTGCTTTCCAGTTTTGAAGAGTATCTTTTTTTTACAGGTGTCCCCCATGCTCTTGTGCTTCATCATATATGTGATTTTGAGGAATAGGAATACTGGGGAAGTGAAAAGATGAGGAGGGGGGAAGGGTGCTTTGGAATTTATCAGTTGACTTTTTTTTTTTTTTATCTCTCTCTGTGCCTCTAAAGAAATGTCCATAAGCTTCCTTCTGATCTTTTTTTAGCCTTTCACCTATCTTCTCATTTTAAGGTAATTCTAGGGTGTTACTTCTAAAAATCTTTTTCCCCGGTCCTATAGAGAAATTTTGTTAAAGGCTGGCTTGGTGTCCCCAACTCTTTTGTACATTATTCAGAAGCAGATCAAGCGTTACTTCACCTCTTTTGGTGAATCTGCGTAGTTGCTTTGAGTAATAACTGTAGTACCCTAAAATCTAGACTGCCTGATGGCTCAAAAAAAATGCGCATAACATATTAAACCGTCTGCTATTATGTTTCCTAGGTTGCGTATTTTCTTGCAGCTTTTACCATTTAGACGTAATTTTTTAAGATGCTTCTTCAGTGATCTGTAATAGGGCACTAACTGTGGGGTTTTTCTATTTAGGCGTGAACTCCTTCCGTAGGGAACGCAGTAGATGTTTCACAACCCATTGCTTTATCTTAACCAGCTAATGCTGCCTTCTGCATTCTGCCGCAAGCCATTATGTATACAACCTTACATTGTTGGTGTCACACTGACTGTCGTCCTTCTGCTCCATTTGAAACAGCCCTTTAATCCACCAGTAAACACAAATCTTGCCCTTTGCAGATGTTAGGCGCCTGGAAACTGAGCGGAAGCACATCACACGGGCAGACACAGCACGCCCTTTATCCGCCGAGCTCCTCTTACCTGGGCTGCCGTGCGGGCTCTCCCCCCGCGGTCCATCGCCCGCAGCGCTCCCTCTCCGCACCTCCGCGCCCGCCGCCGAGCTCGGCCGAGCCCCCGCGGCCCCTCCGGCCCCGGGTGCCCCGTCCCCTCTCCCGGCACCAGGGGGCAACAGCGGCCCGCGCTGCGCCGCCTCCCGCAGCTCCGCGCCCCTTCCCGGGATGCGCCGGGATGCGCCGGGATGCGGAGCCGAGCCCAGCCGAGCCGCTGCCCCGCCGGCCGCCCTGCGGCTTCGCCACGCTCTCCCGCCGTGCCCGGGGCCATGCCCCTCGGGGCGCTCCTCACCCAGGGAATAGCCTCCTTTGGAGAATAGCTCCGAGTGTAAGGAAGAGGAAGCGTGGTGCGGAGATTAGGTAGAGTGACTTGCTCGCTGTATCCGTTCATCATCCGTGTTAGGGGAGGGTAGGAAAGAGTGCCGGGGAAATTACGGTTTTCTGCTGCAAAAATGGTGAAACCTATAGTCTGAGGGGCCACTGTTTCCCATGCTGGAACCAGTGTGTTGCTGTTCCTCTACCTGTCACTTTAAGAGGTACCTGGATTTCTCCTACTTCTTTCTCTTCTTCTGTCCTTATCCGTAGGCAATGAAAGATCAAGGTTATTTCTGTTGTTCTGCTGTTTCACAAGAAACCTCCCCAAGCAATGGGTGTTAGATTCTGTTTCAGTGTAAAGTGTTTTTTTTCTTCTTAGTGAAGCTGTGATTGCTTTAGTTACCTAGACACAAAATATAGCTCAGTGTTATTGAACTGAAGCAATACAGAGTGACTCTGGTAATCTCAAAGTCCTCAGTAGGCCGAATCTATCTAGTCATGATACTGAAATAAGTATGCACATATGGTCCCAAATCACATTTTATTTGTTTTTCTTATAATTGTATGTATTTTGGTTTTCTGCGTACATGGGCATTTGGTTTTGTTGCTATCTTATTTCCTTGAACTCTTAATATGAGTTTTTGAGAAACACTTTGGAGTGTGAAAAAAAGATGGAAATTAAACCATAAACATGCATCCTTCTGTGTTCAACTATCACAGCATTGTGATTAGAATTAGTAAAGCTGTGTAATCTGTCATCTACCTAGCCAAAAATCTTATTGCATTATTTTCATAATCCCACCACACTTAAAACATGGACTAAATATCACAAGATCATTACACCACTTTCTTAGCATCTGTAGCTCCTTAGTACTGTAACTTCAGAATATTTGGTGAAAGGCTTAACGTGCCTTAGTACAATGAAATCCCTGGTGTTTATCCAGACATCAGTTGGGGCAGACATGTAGAATAACAGGCTACATCTAAACTCTTCTCTGCTGAGGCAAAAATAAAATTTTAATTTGATTTGAAGAATAAATTGAGAGTATGTAATTTCAGAGAGATACTACCATCGGATAGAAGCAAAGAGAAATTTGCTTTTGAAAGGAAACCTCTCAAATATTTTGTGTTTGTAATTCTTGAGGAAGAAAATTTATGTTTAGTGTTGTGACTGCAACAGTTGCTTGTGCAGCAGTTATAGGAAAATGGGGACCTTCTATGCCTGATTTTTGAATCCCTGTAAGTTTCCATATAGTGTTTTTCTAAGTAATTCTACTACTGCACATACTGATATCACACACAACTGGCTAGCTTGAACCATAAGCGGGGAAAGCTTGTTGCTGAATAATTGTACATGTCTTGATGGATAAAGAAACTTGCAGTGCTTTCTGTGGTAAATCATCAAAGGATAACAACATTCCACATAGTCTATGTAGAATGATTTAGGCTTGGTGATGTTTCAGAAGACTAGCAGAGTATTTCAGGGAGACCTAGAAAAAGGCAAACATGCCAATCAACTCTAGATTTTTAGAAACAGCATTCTAAGCATATAGTCTGGCTGCTAAATAAGACAAGTCATGTAATACTGCCTGTAATTTCTGCCTCGAGCTATTAGTCGGTATAAATATGAACATTTTAGCAGTATAAATGATCTTGAGTTCCCCCTGAAATTCTGACCCTTCAACCTTTTGCTTTATTTGAAGTTGCTGATTGTTTTGCCATTGACTTTGGTGAGTCTAGAATTTCATAGAAATACTTTAAGTGATGGAGAAGTCAATGTATCCTTGAAACATTGTTCAAAAGGTCAATTTCCCTCACTTTCAGCACTTAAAATGTTCTTTCCATAGTGAATTTGTCAGATTTATTTACAGATACTCTTCATTTTTTCCTGCTTTTGGTCTGTGAAATTACAGAGCCATCTACTTTTAGATTTCTTCTCATACAGGTATGTTATAAGGTTGCTTCTTAACTTTCTTCTGTAAAAATTAAATAGATCAAGCAATTCAACAGAAAAACAAGCTCTTGAGGTTATTGTGATGTGTCCTTTGTTGGTCTTTTTGATATTGCACCAGTTCTAGCTCTAGTCCAGAGATTGTTTTAACTTCTCGTCACATCTTGAGAGACAAGGAGTATTACGTTAGTCACTGATCATAGTTGCAAAGAGTGCAGTTCTTTGCACAAGTTTGAGTCTGCTCAGGAGAGCAGCTCTCCCGTTTACATTGCCACATGGATTTCACTGAGGATTAATCACTGTTTTCAATATTTTTCTTTTCAGTGTTGATATAGTTATTTGCAGTAAGCTGAGAGCAGATTCCTATGAAGGCCTAGGATATACTCCTTTCTGGTAGTGTTTCAAGAGCAATTAAATTTTCAGATCTATGAGCTAAGCAGTTATTAGCTTATTTAGTGCTGAAAAGTAATTTAATGTAAATATTCTAAATTGCCATCTGAGCACACCTGGAGCTCCACTAATTATGTAATAACTGTGGGTAAATTGAGAGCAAAAAAAAGCTGAGATTCCAAGTTAGCTGCTTAATGCAGTGAATCTATTTTTTGCAAACAAAAAATGTGTGTTAGGTATCTGCCCTGATAACTTTATCAATACAAAAGTGCATATGATTTCAAATAAATCTCCTCCTCCTCCTCCTGCACTTTGTTTATAATTTAGAACGTGCTCCACAAAGCATGAAAGAGGGAGCTTCTCTTTGCTTATGGATTGGGCTTCTCAGAGTTAACCATGGCCTTGTTTACTGTGAGCTACTCTAATAAAAAATAGATAAGGTGGAATTAACCCAAAAGTCATCAAATTTGAATTCTGAAAAAATCCATGCAGAATTTCAAGTCTCGGTTAGTTTGAAGCCTGAAGGCTTGTTTGTATCCCAAATAAGTCTTGTTAAAATCTTGCAGTTACACCATCACTGATGCAGTGATTAGCCTGTGGAACTTCTGGTCTTAATGTCATTGAAACGAAGATTAAATAGCATTTGAAATTGTGTGGATCTAAAAGAAAAGTCAAACACTAATACACAGGAAGCCCAAATTTTGTCACTTGACTCATGAATTTAAAGCTATAGATCATATCTGTCTGCAGACAGGTTGATACACAATGTCAGATCTACTGCATATCTGCCTGTGCAGCTGACATGTTTGTACAGTTTGTTTTTATAGTGTGCGTTGTAAATACATACTGTCACATAAACATCACCAAAATATATTCCTCAGATATTATGTTCTAGAGATCTTCCCACAGAAAGGTTACATACTTGACAGGTATGACATGTTTGCTTTTGAGGACCTCTAAATGAAATGTCTATGCCATGCTGTACTACCTTAACCAGAAAAGTGAAAAAGATATTGAACTAAAAGTGAATAGCATTGATTTTTTTTATAGCAGTAATTTTGTGTTCTGTAACAGAATTTCTTACATGTAAAATATATCCATATGCCAATAGTAATTTTATATTAAAATCTTGTTCTTGAAACACTTTAAAAATATCTTTAAGGGTCAGGAAGTTTGCCTAGAAAACAAAAATCCTTTACTATAATCATAAAGCAAGATTATGTATTTTTAACTTTTTTAATGTGTCCTGTATAATTTGCATTTGTGTACTATGTTATGCTTTAAGTAGTGTTTTGGGAGCTATCATAGCAATCCTTTTCAGTTTGTTGAAAGTCTTGAATCCTGCCAGTCAGTCTTGCACTTAAAATTCACTCTCCTATGACCAGCCCCTGGCAGGTTCATTGAGACTGTTTGCTCCTCTATGCACTGTAGTTTAAAATAAGCATGATCTGGTAAAATGCCAGTCTTTTCTCAACCTTCCTATATCCCACACCCATGTTTTTTTCACCTGCCAAATTCAAACAAATCTTATCTAAACAATTAAGATAAGCATTGAAGTACTCTCTATAGTCAAATCAGCAAACCTCTCAAAACCAGAACTGAAATACAATCTCTCTAAATTAAACAGTCTACAATGGCAATCATGTTTGTATTTAAACATTTTATTCTGAAAGGATTACAGCATTACTCTCCGCTTTTTTTTTCCTGCCTAGACAAGAAGGCGACATACTGAGTCAAACAATATATATGTGTTCTCTATGAACTGAACTTGCACACTTTTTATAAACAAACTGTATAGGTGTATGAAGTTAGACTTCACTTAATCAGTAACTGCTGTCCTTAACGTAGTAGGCAATTGTTTGAAATGTATGTAATGTAACTGTTTATATTAACTATGTACAGTTATATATAAAATCTTGTGATATTTTGTTGTATGTATGAATATACGTTTATATGTATGTAAAAAACAAACACTACTGATACAATTTGTGTATCAGGGATACAAATTGGAGAACAAGAATATTAAGGACAAATGTCTAAAAATTGAATTGTGTTTGTAAGAGAATAATATTACTAAAGATTCACTCCTTTCAAGGAAGTCTACTTCTGTTACTTCACATTTTGAAATGCAGAGTGTTGCTTAACTGATTATTATTTTATTGCTTCCTAGAAATGTGAGTGCACAATCTTGAAAGTATTTAAAATTTCTAAGTCCTTTAAAAATAATCTGCAGCAACAACTCAGCTTAATCGGTGGCTTCTGCTTGGAAATTCTGTTTACTGTTCTGGTTTCTTACACAAGCTTTAGATCAAGGTGAATGACTGCCACAGTAAAACTGTGTGCAAGCATTCTAAGTGCTGTTTCTTGCCTCTGATCCATGCTGTATGTACTTGTGTTGAAGATACAATCTTCATTGTGGTTTGTGCACTTAGAGTTTTCATCCCAAGAATGTTAGGGTAATAGATAATAGATAATTCCTATTAAATTCTATTCTATTAAAGAGATAAACCTATCACAAAAGTACTGAGGGCAAGAAGGTAGGTAATAATATGAAATTTTTCACTTATGATGACTCTACCCAGTGCAGTCATACCCTACCTATCCATTATCAGTGGGGTTCTTTGTTTGTTTTCCCTGCAAGTTGTGCAAGCCCAGATACTCCTGTTTAAAAATTCTTTTATTTTAGTTATTTTTTGAGAATCTTTAAAAATTCTGCAGTCATGACTGTTATGTGTTTGCTGCAGCTTCCATTGGCACAGGGACGTTGAGTGTTAGCATTGTTAGGTAAGCACATTTATTTCAAAGAGCCCCATTTTGGATTTAACTTTCTGCATTAGAGATTCATATTTCTATTATTTAAGATAAAGGAGAATCCCAAGAGGACAGCAGTAGTTGTCAAATTGTTGGAAGTATCACCGATAAAAGCATGACCTTGTGAATGTTAGATGAGTGATGCCAATAAATTCACATGGGGGAGGAGGGAGGAAAAAACAAAAGAAAAAAACCCATCCAAAAGAGCCAGGAATATGAATCTTTGAAGTTGTGGGTTTACTATGTAACCAATAAAATGCTGTGAGTTTTACAGTTTAGCTTATTTTTAAATATAAATACTATGTTGAATGTAAATCAGTGTTTACTTCTCACGTAGCTTGACATTATATCATAACAATCTTTATAGCAGCAAAGGAAGCCATTGCACTTTAGTCATCTTGTAAGGCTCTCTTGGCTTTTTTATTGATGAGTACATTGAGGCAGATGTTTTTCTTCTGCTTCTGAATTAAGCAGTTCTTCTGTCAGTCATTCCAAGGAACCTGATGAAATTGTCTACACTGAGACCTTTTTTTTTTTTAGTTTGCTTGTGTTTGCATGTATGGTGTTCTTGCATTTTCCTCTAATGGAAGACTTCCATTCTGTAGTCAGTGAACAAACAAAAAAATTTATTTATTCTTTTTCTCTAATTTATTGTCAGAAACATAAGTTGATCAGGCTATATGCTATCTGACTTGTTCTTCTTGTATCAGAATTTCCCATTGTTTAAGGTTTTGCCTGTATGTTAGTTTTCTGACGATGTTGGATTTTGACTACCTGCAACTTACTGCCTGTACATTATTCTTGGAGAAGCTTTTGTTTTTATTTAACTCAGAAATAATAATTCAAGGAGGATCATACAATGTGACACATTGGACCTACTCATCTATTTATGTTCCTTTTCTTTCAAATATCTCTTTTAGATAAATGAAAATTAATATATCTCTTAAATTTTGGTGGAATGAATTTTAATGCTGCAGGTGTATTATGTAGTAATTTTGAGACTGTTTATCTACAGCTCGCTGTGTTTCTATATATTGATACAAATGAACAAAGTCCATTTTTGTTGTAAGATGGATTGATGCCTTTTCTGTTTTTTTTATTCTTCAGCTTGGGGTAATATTTCTGCAGTATAGATGGTTTAAGTGCTAGCATGGAGCAGAATTATATGGGGATGAAAGTCTGGAAAAAGTACTGTGGAAGCTGCAACCTCTCAGTATCCTGTAATCTTGCATGTTGGAGTCACATGATGGGCAGAACAGCTGTGAAATCCCCAAATCCGTGCCACACACAGATCTGTGTGATCAGAGTACTGGGATTAGTTGCTGTAGAAGTAGGAAGCCCTTCACTCAGTGAAGAAGAATCAATCTGGCTTTGTGTTTTGCTGTACTGACTACCTGTTGCTGCCATTTGACATAGAAGATGTGAAGTCTTGCAGAAGTTCTTGATGCACTTCTGGAGAAAGAGAGGAGATGTGAAAGTGAAGAGGCAAAGATGTGCAGGAGGAAAAAGGGGTGGCCTCTCGGAGCAGTACTGCTTGGTTTTTAGAGAGTCACGGAGAAGTCAATTGGGGTGGCAACCAGCATGAAGAACTTGGGGGGGTGGTTTGCTTGCTTGTGTCCCTAAAAGATGGATCTGAGTAGTCCAGGACAGGTTCAGAAGTGGTTTTCCTTCAACTACTTCTTTCTGAGGAGTTAAACTATAATCTTTTATCAGTCAAGTAGGATTTAGAAAATGCTTGGTCAGTCTTTTGGGAGGCAGCAGTGTTTCTAGGAGATTTCAAGAAGGAGCCACTGAAGTTTAAATGGAGTCCAGAGACAGAAAATCTTAGGAAGCATACTTGGAAAGGCCAGAAATATGGAGTGTGATTTGAAACCTGCTCTGAGAAGAGGGAGGGCATATGACGAAGGATTCAACTGGTCAGTTTTATGAAAGTCGTCCATATGCAAGATTGTGCTAATGACAGTTTTATGACATAAAAGTTCGATCCAAAAGGTTGATAATTCTTTTTTCTTCCTGAAATTCTTTTCAGTGGGAAACCTTGAATTTTGGCCTTTTTATTTTAAAAGAAATTCCAAAATTTTGGACTTTGAAGTTGAAATAGAGCTTCCAAGGACTGGGTAGCTGTAGGAAGTTGTCTTTTCTCTAACACTCTCTGTTTGTAGTACTATTGGTAGATTAAGATTCATAGCCACAGGCAAGTGTAGGTTTGCTGTGTCTATGTTGCCTACCAGTTTTGTTTTAGTGGTACCTGGTAGTTCACATGCTCCTAGATGCAGGAATAATCAACAGCAATGATTTGTCTTACAAAGAAAAAAAAAATACAGCTACTTCCTTTTATAGTTTTTCTGACACTATACTGTGCATCCTCCAGCTTCCTGATGGTGGTGTTTTCTCAGGCATTTCCTCTTCAGGATTATATTTGTAGGTAAAATTTTGATCTCATTGATGGCTTGGTTACTGTGTTCCTCTGAAGACTAATAAGTGGTGATTATTCATTGTGTTTAATTTTTTTTTGTATTTTGGTTTGGTTGTTTTGTTGTTTTTGTTGTGGTTTTTCTGTTGTTTTGTTTTTTTAAAATTGTGTCTGAGTTCTAAATTGGCTTCTATGGATATGGGAGAAATGCTGTGTGTTCTCATAGTTCAAATATGCCCCTGAATATGATTGTGTGCTTTAAGCGAACCTAACTTTTTCAGCAGCGATGCTATCCTCCTGTCAGTATCTTCTATACTTGTAAATTAATTGATATTAATAAATATAGTAAGTCCTTGTCCTCTGCATGTATTTTTTTTTCCTTCTAGTTTCAAACTAGTATCTAAACTGGTTTTGTTAATGTGAGTTTGCATATGTATTTCTTGATTCAGTTCATATTCTAGAAATACAGAATCAAAAGAAAACTTCCATTCTGCTAAAACTTGCACATTTTGCAGCCAGATAATAAGACATAATTTCTGTCCCAAAGATACCAGTTTAAATTTCCATATAGATTGTGACCAAAACAGTGACAATATCAGGAATGCTTAAGACTGAGAAGAGTTTCCTGAATCCTTTAATTTGGCTACAAATCCTTTGAAGTCTCTTCTTCATCTCTGTCCTTTACAGTATCAAGCAATCATTTCTGATTGATCCTCAACCCCTCATTTTACTGGGTGGATTTTCTGTAATCATCTGTTGATCATGGCTGGCTTAAAAAGAAAAAAAGATGTTGATTTGTAATTAGTTTTATTTTTTTCTTTGCATGTTTGTGTGTGTATGTGGACATACTTAGTTCAAATTCGATTTAATCATATGTATATATTTGTATATATAGACAATTATATGGGCATCAAATAATTTTACAGTATTAGGGCTTAAAACCGGTACTGGTTTGCTGGTTTTATTGGCAACAATGGCAATAGAAATGCAAAAAAATAGCAGAACTATGAAATCTTGGCAGTAAGAACAAATGGGTTCTCACTGCCTGGGTCTGATGTGATTAAAAGAAAATAGTTTCTATTAGAGCAAAAGCCTACAGATATTCTTCACTTTCATAGTAGCAAAGACCGGGAAATGTCAATGTCAATTTTGGGGAAAAAAAAAAAAATCACTTTCTAAAATAGTGACTTGAGTGAAAATATCCATTGACTGTAAGTTTAAGATAAACCCTTCTCCAACTGTTTGCATCAAAGTATATTGGAATTGTAGCATTGCTAAGAATATTTTCATATGAGGAAATTAATATTTCTCTGTTTTGTCATTATTTTTGCCATCACATATGGAATCCTTTGGTTCGATATTTGTGTAGTCATGCTGATTATAGGGACGAGGCATGTTTAGCTAGTAAGCTTGTCTACATAAGGAAACCTCATTGTTTTTATCAGTTCAAATTGTCTAGATAATGGAATTAAATATGCAATAGTTGTGATTTTTTTTTTTTAATTTTTTTTTTTTTTTTTTGCCGGCTGTCATGTTTTGCATGAAAGTGCTGTAGTGCAGCCAAGGAACAGAAGGTCATCACCCAATTCTCCTGAGTGGGGAGTACATTGGTGAACATTGAAAAGTCCTAGTGAGATGCTGAAGTGCTGTTTATGCACATATACATGTTTAGATGAAACACAGAAATTTGTCTTGGGAGGAGGGGACTTAAAGGATATATACGAGGATCTAACTTCTCCATGTTCTTGTCCCAGACTGATTTGTTTTAAGCAGCTCCCTGGAGTATGTACACTCTTCTGCATACCTGTTCTGTTGAAAGTACACAGACCTGGCACCATTGTGCTTGCCAGGCGTTCCCTTATCTCCTGCAAGCATTCAAACAAAAGTGTTCTATTGCTCCCTGAGTAATCCGTGGGTGATCTTAACATTGAGAAAAAGTCGAGGCAGGAACTTATGTCTCACTTCTCAGTGCAGTAGTAGGCAGTCTCTGGAAGGAAGGGAAGGAGGTGGAGCAGGGAGAAGACAGCAACTCAAAATAAATAGTTGAAGGGTTGTGAGTGTGTCCATGTATGAAAACATTGTGTAAGCCTAAGAGTGCTGAAATGTTGGGATACTACGAACTGAGTTTCTTAATATATTCTGGATTTACTCAAGTTGTTTTTATATAGGCTTTGACATATCTGTTTTCTTAAAGTAGAGCTCTCAAACCAATCTAGACCCAGTTATTATTTGCATGCTAATTTTAGTCTCCAGTTCCACGTGGCAAATTTGGCATGTTTTTAAGCATCCAGATAGTCTTACTGAGCAACAGGGATTATTAAATACATTGTATAATACAGTGCCTTTTTTAGAGGGCACCTTTACTTCTCTGTTGCAACAATTATTACACTCTGGCGGGGGAGTGAAGTTTAAAAATATCTCAAATAGTAGCAGCATTTTGCATTTGCCCCCTCCCTTAAAAGAAATCAAAAACCATGTTTCTTTAACTGTTGACTGTTACAGTGGCATTATCTGCTACATTGCTTTCTGGTAAGGGAAAAAAATTAAAAAAAAAATAGCTATAATTTTTGAAAAATTAAAGAATTTCCTCACTATTTTGTGACTTATTCCAGAAAGTTAACTTAATGCCCTGCTTAGAGGTACAGTGTGACCTGCTTGGTTTAATCAAGATCAACACTTCTTTGTTTATAATTTTCTTATACTGCAACTAAAACTATGTCTCAGGCCTGGAAGAGGGAAGCATGATGAGTCCCAGACTCAGAGTAGTGTCTCTAAATGCTTTAGGGCAATCGGAAACACATGAGCTTGAATTATACCATAGTCTGTAGTCTTTAGGTGTATACACAGAATTCATCTGTGACAGCTAAGGACACGGATTTAGAGGACAAAAAGTAACCTAGTGCTGGGTTTCTATCGCTGATCAGCGTTGCACTTTCCAGATTAATCATGCCTAGGGAATTATTCAGTTTATCATAAAAGTGCACACATAGACCACAAAGCCCATTACAAAACAGGATACAAAATAATGAAGTGCAAAATGGGAGAAGACTGGTATAGTATTGCCATCCCATGCATTCTAATGCAACATTGTAAATTTCTTTCAAGATTTAAAATCTGGATGAGAAAAGTTGGGTTTACCTGGCTGTTTGAATGGTCACTGTGCTTGCAAAAAGTATGTAAGAGGAAGACTGAAAAATGCTATTTGAAAAATAATTCTTTGTATTAGCTGAGAACAATTCCCAGTAGTTCACACAAATATTTCCTATGCCTTGTGAAATGTTCCTAATACAAGGGGAGAATCAGAGTTCTGTTCCTAGAAGTGTGTCCCTCTAAAGTTTTAGGATTTTTTAATTTCTTATTTCTTTTATTTTTTTTTTTTTGTTCAGGTTAGGTAGATAGAAATCACTCTTCCTCAGCTGTTCCACTGGGTTTGGTTTTGTTTGTTTTTTTTTTAATGCTGTAAAAAAATACAGTATGTGTGTGGCACCAGAACTGGTTGGGAACAGGAAAGGCATATTTTGTATCTGTACTAAACGTGTCAGCTTAGTGCATAGAAGACTTGACCCTTGTCAGGTGTTTTGAACTTAACTGGCTGACTTACAGATTAATGAGTTTAAGACTGAAGTCAACCAGTGACAGGAATGAGCTTTGTTGTGTGAGTGTGTGTGTGTGGCTGTGGTGCAGATTTACAGATTTTTATAATACTTTCAGCTGGACCATGAAAGTCTGATGTAAAGCTGACTATAGCCGTACTCATGGGATCCTGTTTGTGTGTTTGGGGGGAGGGAGATGAATTCTTTAAAACTTGACACCTGGCTCTACCAGGGTTCTAGCCATCGTCCTAAGAACAGCACCATTCAAGGCATTAATAAACTTAAAAACCTTTAAGTTGCATGACCAGTAGGTCATAAAAACTATTGCTGGGTATTGTAATCTGTCTTTCTTTTACAGCTGGATTCCAATCCTGACAACCAATTCTTTTTTATTTTGTCTTTTTTTTATAGCTGTTGTGAATTTGGACAACTCTGTGGTTGACCTAGAGACCCTGCAAGCCCTGTATGAGAATGTGAGTAATCAGAGGAAGTCCATATAATGTAGGAATACTGTGTATCCATGTGAAGGTATTTTCAATTTGCATCACTAATATTCAGAAATCTTGTAGAACATGTCCTATCTTGAAGTGACTTTGTTTTCCCCAAAGCAATGAAAATACTGTGCATTTAAATTTCATTACTTGGCACTGTGTGTTTTATGTAGTGCATATATTTTTACATCAGTAACATAATCGGCATCTAAATAACTAAATAGAAATTGGTTTTGTTCCTTTTCTTTTCTTTTTGAGTGGGGCAGTCTTTAATGAATAGGCATGAATAGACCTTACAGTCCACATCTTTGACTTCACTTTGTAACTTCACTAATATGGCAACGCTGTTCAATTAAAAATAAAAAGTCTTGATAACAGAAATAATTTTATTTGTGAAACTGTAACTTTTAATTATTGTTACTTCAGGGATTCCTCCAAAATAATTTTATCACTTTGAAAGGAAAATAACTTCTCTATGATAATGTAATAAGAAGTAGTATAAACTTCCAGGGGCTTCATAAATATCTGGTAGTAATAATAAGAGACCATTTGACCCCTAGGTATGTAAAATTAGGGGTTCAGAATATTCTCAGGCATGGTCTAAAACTTCACACAGCCAATCACATACCAAATTTTAAAAAGTGGATTTTGGAAGCATGCTTCTGCCCTCAGGTGAGGCCAGTGAATGTTAACCCCTTCTGTGAGTGCATTGGCTGAATACGTAGAGGTTTGGCTAAACATCTCTGGAAAGGGTGAAGAGGCTTTCTACACACCGTCCAAAGAACCTGAAAATATGAAACGTAAAGCTTTGAGCCACAGAATGGCATTGAAGGCCAATGTATGCTATTCTATTGGATCCTTTATTTCCCTCATGTTGTAGTTTTGATAACGTTAATTAATTTTATGCCTTTCAGATGTTTGGTTTTTAGACTGTAGCTTTAATGACCTACTTCAGAATGATTTGTTGATTTACAAAATTTCTCGTTAATAATCCATTTTGAGGCCAAAAGAGAGAGTAAGCTCTAGTCCACTTTATAGAAAAATCAAGAAGCTAAATAAAACCAAAAAAGTCCAAAAATCTGACAAGACCTAGGAAGTACTTTTATTTCACCCCTGAAGAACCAACATTGCTTAGAAAGACAATGGTCAAATGGGAAACCTTTTCTAAGTCCAAATCTCTATAAACACTTCTTATCCTTGTGCCACAGCATTTCTGTTTTGGCCTGTGTTATTTTATTTGACATTATTTTTGATCTGCTGTCCTACACAGCATAACTGTATCCCATTGTGTACAATCTTTAGCATGCAAAAAATGGAGGTAATTTTATATGTTACATATGCATGGTTGTCAGAGATTGTGTTGTGGGAAGCAGGGAATAGATAGCGCAGTCTGATCTGCTGTTGCATACTTCCCTCTTTTTTAGTGAGCAAGATTTTATTTTTTTTTTTTAAATTTTGATTTTAAAAAAAATCCCTCCTATGTGGCTAATGTACTAATAGGACACTTTTCAAAAGTTTAATTAATTTCATCTCTAATATAATTCAGAATTCTAGTATAATGGAGAACTTGCAAATTTGCAGCTCATTGAAATAACCAAATGCTGTTGTGTTCATTTTGTCATTACCTTCACTAAATACAGAAAATGCCTAGGATATATTGTCCTGTTGGAGGAAAATATCATATGTTGATCTCAGGCAAGCCTCAGGAAGTTGGAATGTCTAATATGTTTCTTTTCTTTGAATAGAAAACAGATCAGTCCAATTTTATTATACTTGCTTGAGTAAAAGACAGAAAAAGCCCCCAAACCACAACCAAAAAACCCTACCAAAAAACAAACAAGAACTAAAAGTCCCCTCAGTTTACTTGGAGAGAGTTTAATAAGGAAACACAATTTTTAATCCTGGATCTTCGGTTTGATAAAACTGTGTCTTGAAAGAAGCAGTTTTTTAGTTGACTTTTATTTTCTGTTTTTCATTTCAGTTTTTTGTCAAAACACATCAGACTTTGCATTTTCTTCCCTTGTTAGCTTTACTAATTATAAAAATATTGTTCAATAACAGTTGTAAGCAATGGGTGGTACCAGAGAGCCTGGCATGTTTGACTCCTCCCTTATTTCTCAATCTCATCCTGTGTTGTAAGTGGGGTTAACTTTGCCTCATTCATGTACTTTGTAGCCATTAACTCAACTTTTAGTTCTTAGGGTTTATTTATTGGATTGGAATTTTTTTGCTGGATATTTAAATACCACCATACTAATTCTCAGCCTTTCTATTTGATCTCTATGAAACATATGGGAGCATTTGTTTTACAGTCTTTCCTCAGAATGTAATCATTTTTTTCTGATTGCATGTGTCTGGCATAGTGCTTTCCTTTCTTAAATGTGAATGAAATTTGGGCAGTCTCCAAACCTAAACACACCCTAATTTCAAAAGCCACAGTCCCGAGGGCTCAATTCCTGTTTACTGAGAAATTAAAGTCTTGTTAAACCACAAAGTTATTGTATACATCTTAGTGACTTTTTATACGCAAAGAAGCCCACACCCCACCAAAGATCCAAGCCCTCAATAATTTATTTAATAGTATTAAGTTGTATTGCATTAAGTGAGAAGGATTTTGTTGCTGCAGCACTGTACGGTATAGTTAAATAGCTTTTATGTGTTGCTCTGTAGCTTGCTTTATAAAGAGTTGTTTAAATATGTGTTCATAATTAGCTATATATTAGGATCTAGGCAATTTTAATAGGAAAGTCTTAAGAGTTAAGACTGCATGTGTTACCTTAATGTGCTTTTACAGACTCTAATAACAATGCTTTCAGGTGACAGCTATAATTAGAGAGGGAGAAGGTAGATAAAATTCATTGGAGTTGTCAGTTAGCTGTATGTGGTTAGGACATGTTGGTTGTGATAAGAAATGTACTGAATTGCAAATAAGTGAATGTTTACTTTGAAAATGCATAGCCTTTTAGAAGCTGGAATTGTAGCCGAAATATCACTGAAACAAGGTATGTCTGCTCATGCTTGTGTCTTCACTATATCATGAAAATAATAGTATAAGAATGGATTACAAATTGTATCAAAGTATAATCTTTGATCTATGATCTCTGGATTTACCCTTTTCAAATCTCTTTACACCACAAATGAAACATATATACATTCTTAATTTGGCTTCTGGCAAATTGTTCACATTGCCTTTATCTTTAAAAGACTTAGGACAATGCTTTCAAAGACCTCAAAATGCTTTTGCAAGAGTGAAATGCACTCAGAAGTCTGAAGTGCATGACTCCTCTCTGCCACTAAGATTGAACCCTTCTCCTCAATTGTTTCTTGTGATTTTCTTTTTTTTTTTTTTTTGTTTTTATTTTTAGCTAGCAATTGCAATGTGTTGTCTTAACATTAGCAAAGACTGTAAATTGTACCTGAGTTCTGATATATGGACCAGGAATGTGATGACTCTTATTAACCTCGGTATCTCTGTATATTGTTTTTATTTCAGCTACTTTTGACAAGATTTCTTAGACAAATCACTTGATGTTTTTGAAATATGTAACCTAAACTTTAAAAATCAAGTTTGAAAAAAAAAATCCACACCAAAATTTAAAAATTCTACATACATTTAAACTGGTCTAAACTCATAGCTATGGTTCTGTTACAAGGCATAAAAAAACTAACCATAAAATGTATAAGATTTATATTGTGAGATGGAAAAAGGGCCTTATGAACTTTAGTAAGAACAAATACAGGGCAAGTTTATACTCTGGCAAAAATCAGAAAAGAATTAAACTGAAGCAGTATATTTTTGCAGTAATTTCTATGAGATTTATGCTGTCTGATTTTAGATATAGTTAATATCACATTCTTGTATGTGATACTGGGTGTTTTTTTCAATTTAGGATGCTATGTAATAGCTAAAATTAATGACATAAATAGCAGTGTCATTCCAAGAGGTGCTAATTCTGTCGGATTGATGACTTCCATGAGAAGTATCTATTGAATGTATTCTGCCTTGACACAAATCCGGAGGGGAATATAAAAGCTTTTTTTAATTACCCATCTGTGAATTAGAGAACACATAGGCACTAACCATAGAGCACAATGGTAAAAATTCTGAGAAATAATCTTTTTATAATACCTGTGCAGAAGGCATGAAGGTCTTATTACTTTTTTATCATAATTTAAAAAACACATAAATCAGAAGTCTGGATACTTGAACCAAAATTAGTGTCTTGAAATTCTGGTTTGATTCGGAACTTGGACCACATACTTGGACCTCTCGATTTTGGTGAAGAGTGTAAATCACCTCTCTTGAGTTTTGCTCCATCCTGCCCATGAGTGGATCATGCTTAGCCTTTGTATCTTTGACAGTTGTTACTTCTTTGCATACACAATCTGAGAATAATGGCTTAAATAAGAAATAGTGAGTCTGCCTAACCTTTGCCCATGAGATTTGGTGTGGAAACATTAACAGCTTGAACATGCATGTATATAATAGATTGCTGTGATAAGCTTTCTAATATTTCACTATGTGTAGGAGGCCAGTAGAAAGAGTACTCTCAGTATATATTTTGAAGAATTTGCAAATAGCCATTTAGCTTTTAAAATGTTTATTTCTCTTTAACCGTTATGAAAAAAATTTCAAGTGATTTCCTTTCAGTATAACAGAAGAGAACATGCTTTACAGACTGGCCAGAAATAACAGAACTTAATTTAAAAAGTGTTAGAACTTGTTTACTTCTACAAAAAGCTATTTTTTGCCTTTGCAAAAATTTACAAGTCTAAAATGAATACAAGAATTTTTTGAAGTGTAAGTTGAATAAACAAAATAGCTCTTCTTACAAGGTCACAGCTAGACTTCCATGGCTCTGATGACACAACAATGGGAACAATCCGGCCTTTCCTGGCATCCTTCCAATTTCTAAAATCTGTAGATTTCACCTATTTCTGAGAGAATTCTTAGACACCTGTGAAGTAATGGAAGCTTTCTTTTTCTTTTAATTCTCCATTGGCTAAGAATGTTCTAGATGAAGTGAGGAAATGTCCCATTTACATCTGCTCCCTTACACAAAACCAAAACCAACTCTTTCTCCTCAACAGCACATGCAATATTTAAGTCAATGCTTCTGCAGTTAGTTGCATCTTTTCTAGTCCTCACACTGTTTCTGGATGAGTCTTCTAAGATTAAAACTGGATAAAGTTTTCTGATCTTAGTATCTTGAAAAAATTCTTCTCAGGATAGCATTATTCAAGAAACATTTACTACTGTAATTATATTCACATGTCCTATGCCTGCCTTGACAGAACCTTTATGCAGAAAAGTGCCTTTGGAGAATGAATCCCCAAGTTGGTTTCCTCGTGCTGAAGTGATACTGGGGTAGGGAATTCAGGAAACTAGGTGCTATGAGTGGGCCACTGCCAATACACTAAAATTAAAAACTGGAAAATTAGCCTCAGCCTAGCCTTTGTTAACTGAGAAAAGCATGATGCAGTATACACTGATAGTTCAAGAAAGGACCAAGCAGGCCAAGGGAAGTGACCTGCTCAGGACTGGTGGGATGACATCTGGAGTGCTGTGTCCAATTCTGGCCCTGCCAGCGCAAGAGGCACTGACGTACTGGAGTGAGTCTAGTGAAGAGCCATGATGATGGTTAGACAAGAAATATTATTGAAGGAGACTGAGAGAGAACTGGGGTTGTGCAGCCTGGAAAAGAGAAAGGTCAGGGGAGTCTAATCAGTATGCACAAATATCTCACTGGGGAAAAGGAGTAAAGAAGGCAGAGCTAGACTCAGGGATGCCCAGCATAACAACAAGAGATAGTGGGTCTCTTGAATTTTTATTTATTTTTTTTAAACTGTGTATCCAAACACTGGAACAGGATGCCTAGAGAAGTTGTCAGGTCTTCATCCTTGAGGATATTCAAAACCTGGCTGGACATGGTACTGAGCAACCTGCTCTAGCTGTCTGCTTTATTGCCATAATGTTCAAGTAGACAGTCTCCAGGGTTCACCTCAAACCTCAATCATTCTGTTAATCTGGGGTACAGGTACTACCACCATTATAATTTCTTAGTGTTGAGAACAAACTTTATTGCTGTAAGAAAAATTGTTTGCAATATTTTCTTGTTGAAGGATTTAATAGATAAGATCAGACTACTTTATAGATTACTTTTGAAGAACATCCACAAAAATTCTGGCTAATTATTAGGATATGTCACATTCAAGACAGATGGCCTTGCAATCATTTCCAGACTTCTTGAAGTAATGAGAGGAACTCTGAAGTGCTTTTGCTGAATGACTCTTCAATCTCTTCATATTTCTGTTTCACATAAGTATTTTCTTTCTTTTCACATGGAAAGATGTTCAACAATGTCGTAAGAACTGCCCAAACCTTACCTTCTAGTTTCAGGTTGCTGATGGAGCTGGCAGTATGATTTGAGATAGTTCCATAACTCTTCTGCTAGCCGTGCAAAAGTGTATAAGAAAGACGTAGATACAGCCCATATTATGCTTTCTCATTATTTAGTAGTTTGAATGTAAGTTTCCACTGTTGTCTTCGAGTTCTGTGGTAGATTAAGTTAAAAAATGAGTTTAATGTTTTCTTAAATTAATAAAGATAGGCTTTTTTTTTACTCTTGCACAGTTTCATGTTTTGAATCTATTCTGAAAACCATCATAACTGTCAAAAAAGGGATCAGAGGGAGAAATTTCCATTCCGCTTTTATTCCTTTCCATACCATTCCATTTTCCAGTAGAACAGTTGGAAAAAAAAAAATCACCACAGCATGGAGTACAGGAAAAAGTGATGTTATGTTTCTATTGATTGGAATATTGAAGAAAAGGCTTCATGGTGTGCCACAGAGTTCTTCAAGAAACTAGGCAGTTTATATGTAATTGTTTTGGCTTAATAACATAAAAATGAAAATAATTTTACTTCAAAGAAGTATGCAGTAATTCTTATGGAAATGTATGTTAGTTCCACTATAAATCAACTACTGTTTTGTTCCATAGTGTTTTTCAAATCGTGAATAAAAATTAAATTGCAGTAAACAAATCAAACTTATTTTCATTTATTTTTTAAAATGTATTCTTTAAATACATATTTAAAGATCAGATCACATTCAAATGCAGCCTATCAGATTTGGAAAGAGAAATACAGCTCAAGAAGACAGTCCTTTGATTCAAAAACATTGTAAAAAAGCAAAGAAAAAGAATTGGGAATGAAGATTATTGTCTCAGTGCATCATTTAATGAGTAAATATTCTGCAGATCACTAGTAGTCAATAATATTATTTGAAAGATATTCTGTTCTCTATCAATATCTCTATTTACACTTAAAATCATTCTATGGACTAAGTAGTCTTACTATATGCAGATGCTAGCAGGGAAAGAAAAACCTATGTATTTGATTGGTTAAAAGGGCATCTTTATTTGTGTTGCTTGACTAGGTTTTGAATCAGAACACTTTTTCATTACTTTGTTTCCTTTATTCTAGAGAGCACAATCAGATGAATTAGAAAAAATAGAAAAGCATAGCAAGGCATCCAAGGAAAAAGAAAACGCCAAGTCTTTGGATAAGCCGGAACAGTAAGAACTTACTTATGAAAGAGCAGTTTTGCTCGCTTCAGAAAACTTTCTCTGCTCTTGTAAACTATGTAGAGATGTTATTAAAAAAAACCCAAAAAACCTGTATCTATTGAGAGTGACTCATATCATTTTCTTTAATCGCTCCTACAGATTCCTCTATGAGCTCTCACTAATTCCCAACTTCTCAGAACGTGTGTTTTGCATCCTGTTTCAATCAACATTTTCAGAAAGCATTTGTTCAATCCGTCGCAAACTTGAATTGTTACAGAAACTCTGTGAGGTAGGTTGTGCTCTGTGAAAAGGTAGTTCTAAGTTTCTCATATTTAATCTTGTTAAGGTGTACTCATATTTCAAAAGTTTTTATTTGATTTACTTTAAACACTCATTAAATTTTAAGGATAGCAGAAAAGAACATTTTTTGATTGTACTTCAAAAGTGAATTTTAAGAGTAGGCTTTGGTACTGAATTATATCATGTTTTTATCATCAGCGTACATCAGTCTCTGGAAAATAGTGTACCTTCTCCTTCCTCTTGTTAAAGCAAAATCTTCCCTTTTTATGGTGGCCATATCACTCCTTTCCAGAGGAATGCCAGTTCAACACCCCTTGTATTTGCTTGGATTTTAGATAAGTGCCACTCAGTATTTGTGATATCTAGAATCAGTTAGAGATAGCAGTATTGTATCTAGTCTGAAGAGATTAATGGAATTTTGTGGTCCCATGCAAAACAAATACATGGCTTTAAAATGCAGATTTCATCAGTATTTTAATAACTGAAAATTATTTCAAATATTTTATGGTTTACTATGTAATATTTTTTATTTGATTGATTAAATTTTTCAGTTGTTCCATGGGGGTGTTTTGTGAACCTCTTGATGAATTTTCCCCAAAATTAAATATACCATTCATAATATCAGCATCAGTTAACGGTTACTATTTTGATTTTTCTCAACAAGTCATCTCGGATAATACTTTATAGATTTCCTATTATGTTTTTCTAAGTAACCATTTTGGAGATAACATTGTTCATTTACAGAACGTTATGTATTGATATTATTCTACTTCTACATGTTGCAGTAGAAGGTTGTTAACTCCCCGTATTTGAGTCTTTAAATAAATATTGTTTCTAAACACAATATCAACAAATCTGCTTGTTAACTTTAAATATTATTGTAACTTGGAACAGAATTTTTTTCTCTCTCTCTCTGTTTTTAGACATTGAAAAATGAGCCAGGAGTTATGCGGGTTCTGGGTTTGGTTCTTGCCTTTGGAAATTACATGAATGGTGGAAACAGGACACGAGGACAGGCTGATGGGTTTGGACTGGATATCCTGCCAAAACTCAAAGATGTCAAGAGCAGTGTAAGTTGATTCTAGACTTCCTGAAGGCCTGAGAATGTTAAATTCTCAGAAAATTTGTCTCAATTTCCGAGTAAATAGTGTGAAGTTCCCAAAAGCATGTGGAAGAGAACTCTTTTGTTACTATATTTATTTGATCACACTTCTAAAGTTGGATGTATTTCTGTGATAATATGAAAGTGAAACATCTCTTTTCACTACTGTACAAACAAAAATACCTGAAATTATGTCTTAGTTCCTAATCTGATGTGTATTTGGCTTTCAGGACACTGCATAGTTCTAACTTTTCCTGTATTTGGAAGCAATACTGCAATCCTGCTCTTAAAATCTTATTACAGAAGTGGAAGGAGTTATCAAAGAAAAGTTAATTGTGATTCAATGCTGATTCAAAATATTAGGGAAAAAGAGTCACTGCTGAAAATGATTGAATAGGCATCCAGAGCATTTGGGGTAACCCAGAATTCATCCTGAGTAAAGGACTTGTTGATTCAATATTTGTCTAGTATAGTCGTCTAAGTAAGGAGAATGATAAGTAGTGCTTTTTCTTGCTCAGTGCTAAACTGGAACTTGTGTGTTACCAGCACTTTTTTTGGCTTTGGTTATTCAGATTGGGGTTGAATTCAAATACCTGCTTTTGTTTACATGGAAACAATAATCTTAGAGGTTCTGTGGCTATAATGAAAAGACTTATCTGTGGACAGCAGTATGAGACTTAAAATTGATACCTATATCTATCTAGTAAGTCACTGTCAAGTCACTTCAATTATGACAGTGGCAGAAAAAGAAGAGGTTTTTTACCTTCCTGGTCCCTCACTAAATATATTTGTTGTAGCTTCTGGGTTTGGTGGTGTGAACAGGCAACCCTGAGCTGAGACACCATGTCAGCCATTTGCCTTTAAAGGAGTGGGCGACCTCAGTTCTTGCATTCTTGTTTCTTTGATAAACCAAGAGAGTGATGAGGTGAATGACACCTTAGTACAACATGTTTAGGGCAACTTACTTTAGCTGAACCTTCTAATTGACTCTGGATACAATATGACACCAGTTTTAGATATCTGCTTGGTAGAAATTTAGGCATGATAAATTTAGTTTGGTAATTCAAGTCTTTAGTATGTAATTTGCTGGAAATATTATGACTATTAATGTTGCAATTGCAAGATGTGTTTTCAGTTTATTTGCTATCGATCAATCAGAAAAGTTCTTATATAATAGTTTTCTGAAAATATCTGAAAATTTAATTCTGTCAGAAATCCTCTTCAAATGGAAGATCTTCTGCTGAAGTTTCGTTAGAGAGATTACAGAGAGGAAATAAGGGCAAAGTTCCCTTCAACGCCATTCCCCTCCCCCCTTCAAGTTTAATTTAGAAAAATTACTTTCTTGTTTAATTTAACTTTGCTTTGGTTATAGTTATAGCATCACAAAAGAAGCTGAACACATGAACCCAGAATTTCTCTTTTTCTTCTTGGGAAATTTCAAGTTGTAAGGGTTTGGTTTACAATCAGGTAAATTTCAAAAATAGGGAGTGCATTACATGACCGTTGCATCTTTCTTCAATTTCTTTAATGATTAAGTGGCATTTCAGGGTGTGGGGTTTTTTTGGTTGGTTGGTCTGTTTTGTTTTTTAGTGGAGGCACCAAATCAGCATAGTCTTTTTCTTGACACTAAACATTTAATTATTTGAATTATCTTTTCTGAAGCTATTCAGTGAGTTTCAGTAACACAGCAAACTTTATTCTCTTCCGTACAGGACAACAGCAGGAGTCTTCTATCTTACATTGTCTCATATTATTTACGTAATTTTGATGAGGTGAGTGAGAATTAATTCTGCTTTGTTAAATTCAAATTAAAAAAAAAAAAAAGCCAGTAAATTTGCTCTTCTGATGATGAGATGAGGAAATGTGCAGGAATATTCCCTGTGCTTTCAGTTATATATTTTAGTATAGTAAAAAGTAATGAGCACCATATAACTGTTCATTTGTGGTTTTGTCAGGATGCTGGAAGGGAACAATGCATCTTTCCTCTTCCGGACCCACAAGATCTCTTCCAGGCTTCGCAATTGAAGTTTGATGATTTTCAAAAAGATCTCCGCAAAATGAAGAAAGATTTGCGAGGTACTGAACCTAGATTAAGTGCTAACTATATGTTACTGATATATCCCTGCTGTTATTGTTTGTAACAATTTTAGACATTAGATGATACTCTAAAAATATTTGTGCATTTTTGACTCCTTAGTTACTATTCTGTTTCTTTAATTTTCTTTTCCGTGACCATTTAAGCAATAACTCATAATTTTCTGTGGATAACCTGAGGTTTTTAAATTAAACATCAAACCAGTTAGGTCAAATCTTTTGTTTCAAAACCAAAGCAAAAAAGTCATTTAGTTTTTCATTCTTGCGAGCAGATTTCAACAAGTCTCTCACCATAAAAAGAACTGCAAACTGTTGGACCATGTCCATGAAAAGAAAGATAAATAATCACCTCCAAATACTATCTAGCAGATAAAATAATATGTATGACATGTTGTTAAGGACATCTGAAATAACTGGACTTTACTGAAAGGTTTAAGATATATTTGCTAGGCTTTAATATAAAACATGTATCACACACATTTCCTAATAACGTGGGGATCTAAGTTTAAAAGCAAGAGTAATTTGCACAAACTATCTATGATCCTCGTTATGTTTTGCCAAAAGTCTCTGCTAGACTGGTCAGTTATGTATCACTGTGATAAATCTTGGAGAGAAAATCCAAATCAAGGTGTGAAATGATCTCTATATTACTGTTTCCTTGCTGATTTTCAATGCCATGAGGGAATGGTTTCATAAGCCATCCCTGAACAACCTAGATTGGAAGGTTCTCTATTAAAAACATAACACGCTAAATGATATCTGACCTCCCCTTCTTGTTCCTATCAACCTTTCTGTTTGGAAATTTTAGAATTTATTTTAAATACTTGAGGTAATATTTAAAGCTGTATCAAGGCCACTTAGTGTGATACTGAGGAGTGAACTGCAGCACCATCCACTTGCTGCCTTGAACAATCTAGGGAGCAAAAATCCCACAGTTTAGCCATGAAAACTTATTTCTATACTTCTCGCAACTTCGAGATAATCTCAGGGCTGATCCAAGCTTGATCATGTAGAAGAAAGATACTTAGGTCTTACTGTTAAAAGGTATTTGAATTCAAGTGCATGTTAACGAACACCCATGGGGGCAGATTTTATTCCTCACAAATTCACAAAAAATGTTTTCATGTAGATGAAAGGTTAAATACTTTTAGATCAAGGTCAAAATTTGCACACAGACATAAATCTCTTGTAGAATAAATCCACACTGTGCAGTGATCAAAGCAGGGGTTCTGTAAAAATGGAAATTTCATGCTTCGCTTTGCCATCAGACTGGAGTTGAATTCTTTCTGTGCTTCCAATCCAGCCCTTAGGCTGGAGTCTCTGTTGTCAGTCTGTTCTGTAGTTAATGAAACTGAAGAATAACTACGGACACCATTGCTCTTCCCTATTCCCTTTGGTACAAACTCTTTTAGGGAAGCATAAGTCCTCCTCTGCGTCCTCTCCTGGAAATGACAATTGCAATTTCAATACCAGACTGCAATCTCAGTCATGATTTTATATCAATCTTGAGACATTCAAAATGCTTTATGTTGGCTCTCTTTTCCAAAGAAAAGCGTAACCCTAAATTATAAATAATTTATGTTAAAAGATTTTATGATTTGTTATGAGCATACACTAAAAATTCTGGACATTCCAATAGCTTAATTGTTGTAATACTTTGTGAGATTGAATAGCCAGTCACTTTTAAATAGAATACAAATTTTAACTGAATGGATAAAACGGCTTCAAAGAGGGTTTTTTCTATGCGTTTGCTTTAAGTACACTATCAGATTTTACTAAGGCACATCTGGAACCTTATGAGTTACTAGAGCTAGCAAGTGCCTCATTAAATGACCGAGCAGGAAGAGGGCTGTAAGATGCTGAGAAAATTCTGACAAAATCCTAAATATGATCCTATCCTTTTGAAGTCAGTAAATGAGTATTGATTATTCCTGGGAAACACTGACTTTAAGAAACACTGACTTTAAAATAAATGCCCATGAGTACATTCCAGTTTTTGAGATGTGGATTGTAACCCTGGACCTATATTCATCAGTAATTAGTTGGAAGATTTCATGAGAGGATTTCACCATTTGGTGGGGGTGGGGTGTTTGCTTTGTTCTATGTCACTGAAAAGCTGAAAATTTCACATAACATCGATGCATGCAGTATGACCATTTTAAGGGTATTCTGTTCATGTTAGTTTCAAATACCCTGGAAACTATGCAGTGAGATCATGCTTGTTACAATGAGGGAGGGGGCATTGGTTCACCCAGGGAAAAAAAAAAAGGCTACCGAAGATATTTTATTTCTGTCTTAAAAAACTTTCCATGGTCATTATTCAAAGGTAAACTTCATTCCAAAAAGATCCTTTCATAAAATTTTGGAGCTATTTTAAAAAAACCCAAAAAAATCCAAAAAACAACAGAAAACCCACAAAGAAGAGAGAGGTTATTATTTAATAAAAAAAAAAAGGTTTATAACCATAACAATAGCAGTTCATTCTAGCACTGCTTTATTTTTCAATCTAAAGATGTCAGTAGCATACTCAGAGACATGCAGATATAAGTAGTCTTCAGGATTCTGTAAAATAATTTCATTGACATGCTCTTTCACAGTTCTGATCTTGGTCTTATGTTTACATTAGAGTTGTTATGCTTGTTGTTTAAAAAGAAAAAGGACTCATGATGTTCAAACTGCTATGCTTTCTTCCCTTTGACTGTAGAGGCTATTGTCCATTTTTAATTTTTTATGAACTGTATGCCTTGCAGTTTGTAAAATGTTGCAAAAGAAAGTTTCTTCTAACATTTCAGATTAAAAGTGCAAATTCAAAAGACTCTCAGAAGCATGCTGTGTGTCTGTTCCAAGATGAATAAGACAGAAATTTGGGGTTTTTTTAAATAATATAATTCCCAAGGATAAAATTTATGTACTAGATTTTTTTGTAAGACAGAAGACCAACGAACAGGTAGATCCTTTTACTAACAAATCAATTGAGTTTGGCTCCATCTGTTGCTCCCAGATTTCACAGCTCTCCAGGATTCCCATTTTAGCCTTTTTGACTTCAGCGACATATAGTTTGTTAAGCAACTTGATCTGCTTTTGATCTCTCCTGGCTGTCAGCAGCGTTCCTTGATGCAGTCATGCCAAGCAATGACTTTGGTTCCTATGTCATTCCACAGCAGAAACTTTAGCACTTGCCACATGACTTAAATCAACTCACCATGTAAAGAAAATTGGGCATCTGGGGTCACAGGAGCAGTGCGTGACTCTCATTGATTAGTACCTCTGTTATATAACTATTGCTATCAGAATGTTTTTCTAGACACTTCAGAATGCTCTGGGTAGAGCAGAAAGATGTGGAAAACGTGTATTGATTCAATTAATGATCTAATCCTCTCTGTTCTGAAACTCACTTAAGGTAAAATTTTGGTCTAGGAAAGTGTTGGATTTGTGTCCCGTGAAATTCTTTGGGAGATGTACTTAGTTTAGAAAAGAACTACAACATCAAAATGGCATTGAGAGTTACAGTACTTATGGCAAGTTAAAATGTTTAGAAGCTATTCTTTGGCCACACATTAGCATTTTAGCCTTACAATAGTAAGTTTATTCTTGCTAATCAAAAACTAATTCATCAGTTGTCACTTATTGCAAAACTTTCACTGAAGCTCTGCTAAAAAGGGAATTAGAAACAATGTTAGGCATAAAATAAATCTGACTAGCAGAAGAGATTAATAATACAATATAATGCAGATTGCTGTAAAATTGAGTTGAAGTCTCTACTTGTTTACATGTCATAATGTCATGTTTAATATATTTGATTGAAAACTGATTCCAAGTAATAATTATTATAATTAAACATTATTTTTGTAGTGATGCTTTCTTTTCCTATTCTGAGTGTTTACAACTCATTGAAAAGTCTTCATCCAAAAGAAGCTAGGCTGTGTGGCCCAGTACATCTCTCTGATTTGGAATAACTGTGACAGAGAATGTTTATAAAGTGTTAAGTATTTGCAGAACACTTTGTATTTTAGAAGTATGTTCCAATAAAATCCCCACAGTAACTTGGAAAAATACATGTTCCCTATTTTTGCAGTGCTTCTTAGTCACCTAAAATTACCTATTCAGCTTGAATCTTCTGGTTGTAGAGCTGTTATGTGCTCTCACGTTTAACACCTGCTGTGTAAATCAGAGCACTGGAAGTACCATATGGTGCAATAGAAAGACTTTTAGAAGTTGTCTTTGGGATGGTGTCAATGTGGCATAGGGAGGTAGGACAGTAAACAGGCATGCTAATCGTTCCTCTTGCCTCAGTGAATGTTACCCCTGACACCTCGAAAGAGGCCCCAACTCTGAAAATGCAGTCGAGCTGTAGTTTGAAATGGAAGTTGTCCATGAATAGGAAAATCTGCATCTAGTGTTACTTTCCAAAATCAGAATGCATCCACTGTTAGTTCTTTCTTAAGTAATATTCATGTTTACATGCTAAAATAAAATAAATGCACCATTCTATTTTCATGCCATCCCCTGTCTCTCTCAGACACACATCCTTCTATCTTTTCGTCTTCCCAAGACTGTTTCCATCACAGTTCTGATTATGGGGCTGAGACTTTGGCAACTTTTCAGTGCCACTTTTTGATCAGGAGCAGGAGCGATATCAATTTCAACTTCAGTTAACAAACTTGAGCAGCCTTAAGCCATTTAGGGCCCCACTTCAGATGGAAAAGAAAGGAAGAGATAGCTCTCCTAAAGAAGGGCAATCCCGGGATGGATTGATTTTCCTGCTAAGGAAATCTTGAGTCTAGTTTGGGGATCCATCTTTTAAATAGCTAAAGTTTGATGAAATAAAGTGTACCCTAGGGGGTTTTCCCCAAAACTTCGGGGGTTTTTTTATTTTTTTTTTATTTTTTCACTGACATTTCAAGTTTCAAGAGAACACAGGTCACTGGAGGAGAGAGAACTGAAAGGGAGAAAAATTTTTACTCTTCAGAGTTTGAATTCATTGCATCTTTAGTTTTAAGATACTTTGAAATGTTTGTGGGTTTGTTATTCTTTGTCAATAGTTTTGATATAGAAGTGAATGAAGATTTTTCACAATTAAGAAATAAATCTATGATTTTTCTTAAATAATCCATAGATACATATTCTGCTGAAAATATGCTTTCAGTCTTTTATAATAAAATGTCAAATCTCTCAAGATAACTAATAGCAAAATAATACAGCAATATCAGTTGTTTTCGTCAATCCTAGTTATCTCTGCAGTCCACTTTTACAGAACCAGCTATTGTTTTGAGCAAATTAAACCTTTACTTTTGCCTACTCATTAGCAGCCATTCGTCCACACATTCTAGCTGTTTGTTCATTTATCACTGAAAGGGTTAATTGCTGCAGCTATGCAGCATGTAGACTCCTAAACCTAAACCAGATGTAAACTAAAGCCAGGCTTTCAGTCAATCTGTGAGTCATATTTTACTGTCCTAAAACTCCAAACAAGGAGCTGTCTATGGAAGCCCTTGAAGACTCAGCAGTTCTTAGTGTAAGTCATTACAATTAAAAAAAAAAAAAAAAAAAAAAAAAAATAAAAAAAGGCAAATTAAGATATTTTTGTGTATTTGTGGCTGGGTTCATCAGTTTGCCGTTTGAGGAAACCAGTATCATTTCCTTTAGATGAAGTCTAAGCTTTCTTTTAAAGTCACAGGTTGCAGTTGTAAAGAATCCAGAATGCACTGAGGAAGATGTGAAAACACTGGTTATGCTGTTTTAAACTTTTCAGACAAGCAGGACACAGAAAACATCATCTGTAGAAGTCTCAGTACTCAGAACTTCAGAAAATTAAGGACGTAATTTCAAAAATTTATTAAAAGCTTAGAAACAAATAGTGTATCAAGTCTTGATTAAACTTGTGCTCTCAAATACCTTAAACAACCTTGAAAATCCACCTGAGTTCTATCAGACTTCTGTAGATAAGTATGTGGTTTCAGAAGCAGTTAACAGAAACAGCTTAATGAATCTGTTAATTACTCATGCAAGATAATTCATAATTGCTTTCCTTTTGATTTTTTTTTTCCCCTGGATTGTTTTTTGTTCAGTTTGGGTTTCTTGTCTGTTGGTTTCTTTTTCATCTTGATTTAGTTTTTATGATTTGGGGATGTTAAAAAGAGAAAAATCCTGCTGCCCATTAATATCCTGACCAAAAACAATGCAATAAGACTGAGGAGCAGCTAATCATCTGCTCACAGATTTTGTGAGCCATAGTTTATGATTAGAAGAGATTTGTGCTTCCAAGGGCTAAAATTTAGCATTCAACAGAACTACCTGGAAAACATGCATCCAAAAGATATTCTGAATGTTGAAAACATTTTTTTTCTCCTTTTTTTGTAAAAAAGGTAAAGTAAGTATTTCTGATAATGAGAGTGGTTGCATTTTAGATTACTTACCAGACTCCCTTATTGAAAATGTTAGTAAAAAGAACAAAATGTTTTGCAACTTTTCCTTTTTTGTATAGATGTCACTTAATTGGTACTAGTTGTTGTGAAACTTTGTCTTTTTAGTATACTGACCTAAAATAAAATTAAAAAAGAAAATAGAATGAGAAAGCCAACACAGGAGCTTGAAAAAAATGCAATTAATTTATTTTAACAGAGAATGAGATTAAATTCTTGGAATACTGTATACAGCTGGGATTGGAATTTGTTTAAATGTCTAAATTGGTTTTGCAATCAGATTTTCACATCACTTTCCAGATCAGGACTATTTGAGAGATCTGTGTATCTATGGGCAAAAACCTACCAGTTTGAATTGCCCAAAATTTAGAAGGTTCTCCCACAGGAATCCGTTTTTATTGCTTCCCTGGAAAATTGCATATAGTCCTCTGCATCATATGAAATTAGATATACTATTAATCTTTTCTGCTGTTTATATTTTGCTTATATGTTAAAATTGATTTAGAGTGTTGGAGAAGAGGTGCCTCTGCCCATGCCAGTTTCTGCTTAGGGCTTGAGATCTTTGGAGGATATAAGATCAGTGCATGAGTGCTGGGAATTTAGGACCACAGGAGACTGAAATCTTCACCTTGCTGCAAAGCAATACTAAATTTTTATCTTTCTTTATTCCTGTTTGAGCAATTCCATCTTGTGAGATAAGCTTCTACCTAGTACTTGACTTTTGTGACTGCCTGTGTGACTCTTGTTTGTGGTGCCTTGAATACCTGTCAATTCTTTCATTATAGGAAAATTGAAAATTTACTTGAAGTAAATGGAGTTTAGAAATACGCCAACTTTGTCTAAGTTTTTCAGTTGTATACACATCTCCCAAGATAAGAGAATAACTAAACCTATAATAACAGGAATGATAACAGAGCAAGTTTTGAGTCTGTTGTGAAAAATTGGACAAGCTTTTGTTTTAGACAGATCTTTTACAAAGTCATCACAGTAAGTCCCCTTTGTCACCTATTTCTTTGATATGTGCGATATTTAGGTGGGCTGTTTCATGGAGATAAATGTGTTTGAGTATGAAGCTGAGATTAAAAAAATCAAATTTAGAAGGCTGTAGGTATTCTCACATACTTTTTTTTTTGGTTTTGTTTTTTTTTTTTTTTACCATGTTTGCCTCCACATTTCTTAGAAGTTATTAAATACTTTTCTGGCACAAACATTTATTCAGTATCCTATTTGTTCACTTGGACAGAAGTACTGGTAACTAGCTGGCATTTTGTGTTACTTTCATGTGATCAGCACTATAAGTTCTTCAGTTACAATGAGGAATAGCAATAGCTCATACAAATAGTAGGGGTTTATTCTCTGGTGACAAATTACAGGACATGATAAATGAGTGCAACAGGTTGTGCAGGGAGACCATGATTCTGGTCTTGGTGATCTGGAGAATTGATAAAGTTAGGAAGAGCCTGTCAATTCTTTAATGAAGAAAGTATCTGATGAACTAGTTTGTTTTAAGCATCATAATACTGATATCAGTATAGTAATTATGACAGAATTTGTCAACTTTTAAAGTCTGAATGCTACATATGATATTTTACTCTCTGTAAAGGAAGAGGAAGGAATTTTTGTTCTCCTGTGTTTTCTTCTGTATTTTAAGTTACTTAGTGTATCCAATTCAGGAACAGGGTCAAAAATGGACTTGAACTGTTCTTCTGGACATCAGTGACTTTAGTCTTTTCAGGGGTGGGAGGGGGGGTTGGGCAGAAACAAACAAAAAGAACTCCACTAAAAACCAGAGAAACAAAGCTATCGTTAACTGCACACCTTTTCACACACCACACATATATGCACAAACAAATCAGCTGTGGAAGAGCTTCCGGTATCTGACTGGTTAAAGAAGAGACATTTCATTCTGACAATATTACACTTTCTTTTCCCCATAACAAGTTGAATATAAAACATAGAATATCCCACATTTCCTTATGCATTTTTAACTAGGACTGCTTCAGGTTGTTGACATGGGTATAGGCTTAGATTTTTGGTGGGTATGAGTCTTTCTAAGATCTACAATTCTCTCAAATTGGCCAAGAGGTCAGGAGTTCAGCATGAACTGCAGGCATTAATTCAAGAGAGTATAATTCTGTACATTTATCTGCAGTAATAGTCTCAAGTCTTCTCTTGCCCCAAATTAAATTGGGGCAATTGATTGGGGGAACAATTGGATAGTTGGTGGAGATACGATGGCACACCTTGCCAGTGAATAATCTGTGTCAGAGGTGCTTTAGGCTCCAGCTTCTCTGTCCTGGTCTCTAATGCAATAAGAACTAAGCTGTCCTTCTCCAAGGTCTTTCATAGACTTCAAGCCATGAGAAATGTACTCTCATAATCTTTCACTTTAATCTTTTTGCACTATTACTTTTGAGTGAGGTAAAGCTCTTCAACTACATCTGTGGTTTTATCAAGTATCAAGCCCCCATTTGGCTTTACTCACTAAATTAAGGTCATTCTTGCTCTTTGGTGCAGCTTCTGTTCTGAACTTTGTTTTGATTCAGGCACTGTCACACTGGGGCCAGGTATACCAATATGACATGCAATCTTAGTTTGCAATTTTGTTCCCATACAATTCTACCCCCTAAAATTGTTTTCTTCAAAATAATGGAATACTTTTGTTAATTTTTTGATACCACTCATTTAAACTAATGCACTGGCCAAAAATTATTTGTATATTTTGGTTAAAAATATTTGGCTGGGAACATAACTGTTCCTGAATATATTATCATAGTGTTTGTACTTGAAGTAATGTATTTGAGGCGCATATTTCAGCAGTTTCACTGGCTGTGAATTCAAGTGTCTTTTATTACAGTATGCAATGATGTGTCATCCTAAACTAATCTGTTACTTCAATTTCAGCATGTGAGACAGAAGCAGCAAAAGTTTATCAGCTATCACTAGAAGAGCACCTCCAGCCTTTCAAAGACAACATGGAGCAATTCATTAGTCAAGGTAAATAATGAAACGTCACTTAACCTTTTCATGACATTTCAAAGGAAAGTTATGGGAACAATGTTTATACGTTGTGGGAAAGGGACTGTTTATTTTGGCATCATAGAAAGATGTGGATTAGTTTAATCAGATGCCACACAGTTCTAAAAGATTTGCAAAATGATTCTCTTGTACTGTAGGTGACTCACTCTCTTTTGCATGACAGCAAAGACAAATGCTATTGGCTTCAGTGTGTGATCTTCTGATAAGTTCAACATTCCAGTAGAAAACAAATTTACAGCCTTTGTTCGTTGAAAAATTGTTGAAGCTGGATCTGTTTCATTAACTTTGTTCCAAAGAGATAATTCTCTTGTATGCGCCAAAAACATGGAATAAGCATGGCAAAAGTTATTAAAGGTTTTTTCAGAAAAAAGGCAAATCCATATGAAATACTTGGATGTGATTAATGGAAAATACTGCAAATATCTATGATTGACTGGCATCCTGAGTACTGATTGAAAAACACTTTAAAATTAAATAGACTATGCTTTACTCGATCTTTCTTTGACAAGATTATAGGAGATGTGGTATATCAGAGCATCTCTTGAAATACTACTGTAAAAGAATATACTTTCTATTGACCAATTTGCTGTTTGATACAAGTTAGAACACCTGAACAGACAAATTATTTGAAAATTCAGTTTCTGGTATTGATTCAATGGAGATGTCAGTAATTTGTCAGCCTAGAGATGTGTTAAAAAGCTAACATATGTAGACATCTTTATTAATTCAATGTACTTTATGTTTGAGAGGCCAGTAAGATATGCATTTGTCTCTTCCTGGTTAGAGTATCCAAGGTGACCATCTATCCAAACACTTTAAGAAGGTTTGGGTTGGAGGGAACTAGACTGGGTTGCTCGTGTTCTGTGTATTGATCTATGCTATAGAACTCTGAATTACAGTGAATAAATTGAGCAAACACACCATTTTGAATCATCAGATATGAACCGATGGTTTCTAAGACAAATATATACTAGCCAAATCTGGCAAACAACATGTTGCGCCCAGCAATAATAGATACGAACTGATTTAAAACTGGATTCTTATTACGTACCTGACATAAATATTACATCAGTGGTATGACTAAACATGTAGTAAGTGTTTTGTATTAGGTTTATATTGTTTGTATGTAAAGATGGGGACATTCAGATCACGTATCTCTGAAAGAGATCACTAACAATGTATTGTAAATCATGTCATATGTTTGCATGTGAACATTTATAACAGAGCAGCAAATCAAACATGAGGTTTATCCCTGGAAGTGTTCAAGGCCAGATTGGATGGAGCTCTAGTGAAAAGTGTCCCTGTCCATGGCAGAGGTGTTGGAATCAAATGATCTTTAAGGGCCCTTCTGACCCAAACCATTCTATGTCTCTGTGATTATATTTCACCAGACATCTCTTTGTTAAATTTCTTTTACTTCTTTTAGAAACCACACTTACAGAAATATCTGACTTTAGCTTACTTTGTGATTTCTGACTACACCTTCCAGAAGATAATTCTGAATAAGCTATACAGTGATCTGTGCTGTTTCTGTAAGGATATGCAATTTCCTTTCTTAATTATGTGCCTGTACTTCAGGAGAGTGAGGAAAAAGGAAAAAAAATATTCACGAATAATGTCAGTAAAAATATCACTGTCTCATTTTAATGAAAATAATTGTAAATATGTATTGTGAACACAGTGAACTGTGACTAAACATTTTCTATATTTTTTTTTTAAACCACAAGGCCTATTATGCAGAATTCTGTCCCAGTGTAAGAAAGACAAAGGTTAACATACAGGAAAAAAGAATCTCTGGTTAAGTTCCAAAAATAAAGTAATTTAAATACCTTTCATTATGAAATCCTTTGTTTTTACTTCATGGGATTGAATTCAGACTTGAAAGAGGCCATGTTTAAAGCAGGATTTCTCTTTCCTGTTCAGTGTTTGACAGGCTTTTGATCTAGATATTTTTTCTAAGGGCTTTTGTTGTTTATGTAGACATAATCGATGAGTCTTTTCAGCTAGACTGCACACATGATCATTTAGAAAAACAGAGGGACAATTCTTGGCACCTTTTGGGGATTTTTGTTTATATAACATATGCTCTGGGCAAAGAAAAATCAAGCTTAAAGTTTTTATCTTTTCAAGTTCCAGTTTCTCTAAAGTCAGAAAAAGTTTTAACTTATAATTCAGATGAAAAGCATTTTTCATAAGGTTGAATAATTTGGCATGTTTATATGATGCCTTTTCAGAGTAGATAACTTGTGTGCGTAATGGGACCCAAAAGTTCAAAGTAGCTAGTTATTTACAGCATATTTGCTTATACTGGTTGCTAGCAGCTAAAATGGAAAATGGTTTTCCCATAGGCAAGAAAATTTGGACATCGAATTAAATATCCTTGGCAGAACAGCTCTGCTTTATAAGAATAGTTACTGTCATGCACAGTTAGCTAACTTTGAATTATGTTACTGCAACTAGATTGTTACTGTTGATGTATTAATAAAAAAAAAATATCTTTTTTTAATGTTAACACTTATTAGATTCAGCAGAGGAAAAACAAGTTTTTATATCTCCAATTTAGTTGTGAAGATGGTTTCATTTGAAAGCTAAAGAAGGGATAGAGGAAAGAATGTGTTCAGAATCCTAACATTTTTAGATGAAAATGCTAGTGGTATACACAATGAAGGCTGTTCAGCATTTACCTTCCCAGTCATGTCAGTAGAGTAAATAATTAGCATATCATTAAACTATGCAAACTAGTGACAGGATGCCAGTCCTTTTTCTGATGAACTTCAGAATCATTCTTAAAATGATCATTCTACTTAACAGAAGATTAAACTACCTGTCCTGTCCTCTCTACATTGGCATAGTGGATATTTGTGATTTGCAAGCATGAGTTATCCTGTGCATTGGATTTCTGCCTCAAAACCTTCAAGGCAATGATCTCTGTTCTTCCATGTTTTCTGTCCTCTTCTTAAGTCCACCTACTGCAAATGATCAATCATATAATGTGGTTCTCCTGCTCTTACAAATGTTAGTGTTTTTTCCTGAACTTCTCCATAGCCACAGGGTTTTAAAAGGGGGAATTAAAAAAACTACTTCAAAAAAAGGAAATTGGAGAAATATTTTCAGAAAATACAAGACTTTTCAAAATTATATTGTTTATTGCTTAGTTTGTTATAACCGTTACTGTAAGAATTTCCAATTTGTGGATACCTAGAGTTACAAACACATGAGAGATCACATCTACCAGTTTAGAAAGCTTCAGAAATCATTTGTTTTCCTGGGGGAAATGTGTCTGACACAGAGGACAGTGGGGAAATGCTGAAGATGATGATCATCATGCAGTTTGTAGAGGAATTTCATTAGCGGTTAGTAATCCTTTAACCTTGTCCCCAGTTGATAGAATAGCCAGCTCATGTTGAAAGAATTGTGCGTGCATGTACCACAAATGATTCGTAGTCTCCAGGTTTTAACTGTGGTTAACTTTGCAGAGAAAAGCAGTCTCTGGGTGTTTGCTGTTGGGACTCTGTCTAGGCTATGCATTCTTGTCAGCTTGTTAAGGCAGGAAACTTATGACAGGAGGCAGCAACCATCACTCCCTCAGAACTGTAAGTCTTGTTTCGGACAAGGACTTTAGACTTTAAAAAAACCATTATGCCATAGGAAATACAGGCATTGTTTGCAGAAGTAGAAACTTCTGATGTTTAGCTAGTTCATCTAAAACCATTGGGAATAATTCCAGTGTGATCTTAAGTTTGGGACCATAAGGAACCTTTGGTTCCTTCTAGTCTGTATTTTGCAAAGTTCTGCAGTTCTGCTATTGTGAGTGAATACCAGGTGCAGGTTTTGTTCTGCTGGACCTAAGAATACAGGCTCTTCCCCAGACCTAAATTTTAGTCACATCCTCATGGTCTTAGAGAATAAAGGTGCTAAAATTGACCTATTGAATGAACTGTTGGTAACCATCTCCCTCTTTTCCCTGGAAGAGCATTCAGGAACCTGGTTTCCAATCTGCTAGTAAATGAATATATAAATCACAGTGTGTTGTATTTATTGCTGCAGCCAGATAGTTGGCTGTGACTTGTTCTTTTAGGTCAAGCAGCAAAAGGCTGTGCATCATCAAATGATGGATTGTGTATGAGACTGAAGCATTAGACTGAATCTTGGATAGCTGGGTTAAGTTCCTGGCTCCAGAAGTATTGTAGAAGATTGCACAATGAGTACTGCTAGGGTAATCTTAATTCTGGCATTTTCTACCACAGAATGATTGATTTTGCAGATTCCATTTTTTTTAAATGTTGTTTTTGTAATTTGATTAATATAAGGGAGAACATAGCCGTACTGCCTAAGTTTTCTAAAAATAATTTCAGGAAAATATGACTGAAAGTTGATTAGGAAGATATGTGAAAAAATATTTTTGATTTTCTTTGGAAAAAAAATGCACAGAACATTAAGAACTTGGATATTGATAGATTTATGCAGGGACACTGACTTTAGTTATTATTATCATCATCATCAAAATATACTTACTACTAAAATTTAAAAAAATCTTTGTTTTTCATTTCAGAGGAAAATGTTGGAGGGATATGAAAAGTGAGCAACCTAAAGTCATTAGAACAAAAGATTCACGAATTCAACTTGAGCAATTTAATTTTATGAGTGTTTTGTATTTTTATGTTAGTATTCTTTTTGTTGAATTATCGAGGGAGATTTTAAAACTTGTTCTTTGAGTGCTCAAAGTATTTTTTTAATCTCACACTGACATGTTAATGCTGATAAATAGTTTAACGTCAGCGTGTTATAAACTTGTCCCTACCTCAGATGTCAGCACCTCCATGGGTATACATTTTTACATTATAATGTAAAAAAATGTCAGATTGTGTTGCTGCAATACTGGATAGGCTCCACTGAATTAGCCTCACCTTGCTTCAAAGTCCGTGAAAGACCAAACTTTTAGACTGGGGCTGGCAGCTGTTTCTGCCTTTGGCACAGGATCTCATTTAATCATTTTTGTAGGCATTTATACAGTGATTGCAGACAGCACAGGTGTGGTAAAGTTAAAAAGGTACTTTGGCATCACATGAGAACAGAACAATGCACAAGTATCACAATAGCATGACACAAGTCATTCAACTCAAAATACTCTGAAAAAAATGCATTCTGAGAAAAAATACTAAAAAACTTGTGGATAGTCTGGGAGGGAGTAAATAATTCACATCTTAGTCTTTGTTCCAGTAAAAATGTATTCAAATAACATTGCTATTACCACATAGTTCTGGGTATGGAGAAGGAAAATAAGAGGAGGACATGAAAGCTTAAGAGTACTTAGCTCTTTCGTGAGCCCTAATCACAATGACACAACATGTTCTTTAGCATTGTGGAGTCCAAACTTGCAGTTGAACTGCCTTCCTTTTAAAGCAGGCCTGAAATCTCTTGCAATATCTTTGCAGCACTAAGGACATATATTTAGCCATAGATATACTGGCTAACTGTACATCTGTTAACTGCCTAATCCTGACCTGACTGAGGCCACTGAGCACTGTAGGATTTAAGATCAGTAGCATGGACCATAGAGTGAGGAGCTCAAAGCTGCCCAACAAACACAGTGTATTTTACTTCTGTGAATGTGTCATGACAACATTATTGTGAGTCGTCGCTGAATACACATAACTATGATGAGGTGATTTTCTGGGGGTTTTTTTTGTTGTTGTTATGGTTGGGGGGTTTTAAGTGATGAGTTTAGGTCCCACTTCTTTCTCCCTAAATTCAGCTGACAGAAAATGTCATCTTTCAAAGGGTGGCAAATCATAGAATGGTTTGGGTTGGAAAGGACCTTAAAAATCATCTAGTTCAAATTCCCCTACCACGGACAGGGACACCTTTCACTAGACCAGGTTGTTCAAAGCCCCATCCAGCCTGGCCCTTAACACTTGCAGGGATAGGACATCCACAAACTCTCTGGGCAACCTGTTTCAGTGCCTTATGACCATCTCAGTGAAGAATTTATTCCTTACATCTAATATAATCCTACTGTCTTTCAGTTTAAAGACATTTTCCCTTTTCCTCTCACTAAATACCCCTGTAAAAAGTTCCTCTCCAGCGATCTTGTAAGTCCCCTTTACATACTGGAAGGCTGCTATAAGGTCTCCCTGGAGCCTCCTTTTCTATCCTTCCTATCACCTCCACAACCCTTCTATGTACTTGCTCCAACAGGTTCATGTCCTTCTTCGGCTGAGGGCCCCAAAGCTGAACACAGTACCCCAAGTGAGGTCTCCTAAGAGTAGAGTAGAGGGTCAGAATCACCTCCCTTGGCCTGCTGGCCATGCTGCTTTTGATGCAGCTCAGGATACAGTTGGCTTTCTGGGCTGCAGGCGCACATTGCTGAGTCATGTTGATCTTCTCGTCAACAAACACCCTGAAGTCCTGCTCCTCTGATCTGCTCTCAGTGCATTCTCTTAGCCCACTCTGTCTTTGTGCTTAGGATGCAGATTCAACCCAGATGGAGGATCTTGCAGTTGGCTTTGTTGAACTTCATGAGGTTCACACAGACCCACGAGTCAAACCTGTCACAAACCTTCTGGATGGCATCACTTCCTTCCAGCATGTTAATTGTACCACACACCTGGGGGGTTGTGTTTCCACTTTTCCAGTTTATTGGGAGCTTCAGCAGACTGGCACAGTTTCTGAATTATGATGAATAGTGGCTTAGCTGCTTTCCCCCCAAGTTCCATCAGGTCCCGTGGAGTTGTGCATCTTTGGGTTCCTTAGCTGGTCTCAGATCTGATCTTCTCATTCTCCCAGTACCTGCCTTTGCCTTCTGCAACTTAGGCAGTGTGGCTGGACCAATTTCTGTTGAAGACTGAGGTAAAATTTTGAGATGAATTTAAAAGAAGACACAAATAGCAAAATGTAGAGAAAGTTTGCATCTTAAAACACAGCATCAATAGGACTTGAGGGGTTTTTGTTTTATTATTAATATAATTATTAATTTGAAAATAAGTCTCCTTTTATAGTCTTTAAGGTTTAATTTTTTTTAACTTTCAACAAAGTTCAAGTTTCTGTCATATAGTCACTAAGGTTTTAATCTGTGGTTCCATAAATCTTGTTCATAATATATGGACCTAGCATATAATTTGAGTTCCTGTTGTGTGAGAGCATAAGTCATTGTGAAGTACAATTGGTTAGAATTAATATATATATGTTTAACATATAGATTTTGGGAAAAAAAAAAAAAGGAACAACTTAATTAGGAAAACGTTCAGCATATTGGATGCTCTACTCCAAGTTATTTTCAAGAAACTGGGCTCTGAATGAAGCATTTAAATGTTCTTTTACATGTATGCATGAAAATCATAGAAATTAGGGGATAGGAAGCAGATATTCTTCTTGCTTACAACCTTCTATAAATTTGTCATAGAACGTATAGAAGGATGTAAGATTCTTGCTAGGATTCCCAGAAGAAATTCTTCTTTATTCTTTTGTAAACCTTTCTTTGCATAACTGTACCTGATAATCAACCATCCAAATGTACTTGGATCTTTGTTCAGTGTAAGTAGAAATTCTCAAAACTATAGCAGCTCAGGTCTAATGAAATGGCATTGTATGTCAGAAAAAAGCCAGCAAAAAACCCTAAAAAACTGGCTCCACTTGAAAGTTACTGGAAAGCACATTCATAGCTAATTATAAACAAATACTAGTTAACACTTTAAATAAAAAGAAAGGAAAAAAGCAAAAAGATTTAGGACATAGACAAGCAGATGAAAGGATTCTTGTTGCCTTCCATCTGAGATTACTCAGATGCATTCCTGTATTCAATTACCTGAGAAGATGTGATATTCCCTTAAGAGAGATCAGGAGATCAGAAGGGATGGCAGTTTCGTGCATCTCCTTACTCATAGCCCTTTGAAACTGGTTCAGCAGAAATAGCTTAAATTGCAACAGGGATTGGGGCCAGACGGTGACTACAGACAGTAATCACTGGGTCAAGATCATACCACAAACCAACAACAAAAAGTCCTGGTAGAACAAAAGCTCTGACAGGGCATTTGAATGCTGCTTGAGTAGACTTACAAGGCCTGCTTGGAATAATTTGTGAATTGGGACCAGTGGGTTGATTTGGTTTGTGACTATGCTTTTCTAGTACATTTGCACATAGACATTGGTAATTCCTATTATTAGGTATGAGTCAATTGTTCTCATCAAATTCCTTGTATATTCAACTCTAACCTTAAATTTTAATACTTTTTTTTTTTTTCCCACAAAGCCACTAAGCGCAAGCCCCTGTCATAATTTAAAAATTAATAATCATCTAACTTTTCATGACAGTCTTCCCCCAAACACTTTTTGGTAGTTTCCATCTAAAATGGCTTAGTTATTCCCAGTGCCACTTACACCCCAAGCACATAACCCTATTAAATAGAATATGCAAAGAGAAGTAAAACCAGCAACATCCAATAACGGAGGCAAAAAAAAAAAAAAAATCAGAAGTCTAGAGGAGAGGGGAGGAAGAAAGATACTTTTCTCAAGAGCTTTCTATTGCTTGTGGTATCTTTGCTATTTGACTTGGGTATTTCAAGGTTTTTCAAAACACAGTCTTTAATAGTATGCTAACTGCAAACTAATTAAAAAAAATCTGTAAGTGTTATTTTGGTGTTTCCTGAGGGCATTTGAAAGAATATGCACTACCAAGGAGAATGGGGAAATATCCTTAGGAGCACTAAGAGTTCTTGTAAATTTGAAGCTTAGACCCAAATAATAGCAGAATAACTCTATGTCCTTGCTTGTGGTGGTCGTTCATGCAGTATTTTCTCTATATCCCTTTTCTTTTTGTCCTAGTCACATACTTGATATTTCTGTAGCAGGTATTCTCATGGCCTCTATCAGGCACCTCAGGTCTTAGTGGAGTGACAGATGAACTGCCTGATGTTCCATACACTTTTTAAGAAAATCTACCTCTCAATTTTGTTTTTAGCTTAGTTTTGTTTGGACTTTTTTGGAATTTGTGGCTCTGCCAGAGGAGATATCTGGTATATTTTCAAAACCCCAGCTACTAGTCACTCAACACCACTGTGTTCTTTAAAGAATCTGCAACAAGGGTTTGTAAAAATATTAGTAATTGTTTTCCTTTTTTTTTTTTCAATAATGAGGAGTTCTAAAAATTCTGCTGCTTTTTAATAATATGTATGTAACATAGGAGCATAATAGTCCCAGTTTAAAATAGTTGTTGTACGTCTTCGACTTCCTGGTTAGTCATGAGTCAAATATTTCTTAAGATTTTTTTAAATCCTGTGGAAGAGATGTTATAGTCAAATATCAAACAAGAAACTGCAACAACTGATAATAGAGACAATAGGTATTCTATGCAGTATCTGTTCACACAGAAAATAATCTGTACTTACAGAAAATAGATATATTCATGCTATTAACGTTTTTAAATTCAGATTTAATGCACAAGTTATAATGGTTACATATTCACGAGACTAGTAGAGAAAGTTTATTGGACAGAAAATGAGAGGATATTTGGCAGTTGTCTTCGTTCACAGAGTGGCTTGATTTCTGCAGAGAAATGTTACTTTCCACTGAGGTCAGAGGGGACAATTTGTGTTCAATACATGGTTTATCTCTTTACCTTTAAACATCTTTTTATTTAATTTCATCTTCTGCGCTTCTCAAAAAAAAAAAAAACCAACAAACAAAACCAAACTACAAAAACTCTATTTTTAGAAAAGTGAATGATACTGTTCTGCTGAAGACCAGTATTTTCTGGAATGTCTATGTATATTTCTCTCATTTGGTGAGATGCTTCGGATTTTCATAAATGCATAGGTCACTTTAGTACAGCTATTTATATATGTGCCTTTGTAGAAGTTTATACGTAACTTTTGCAGGACTCTAATCAAAAAGAATTGGAACAACAAACACACAGAACAATGGCATATATCATTCTGGAATGTGGGTATATGCTGATAACAACAGAACATTTGAGACTTAAGTTAATTAGACTTCATTTGTGAGAATTTGTTTGAAAGCTCATTTTGAATTGCATGAAATCCAGTTTTATGCCCCAATTATAAAACATCAAGCAGTAAATTTAAGCAAGTACAAAAAGTGATAAGATAGAAATTAGAACACCTGATTTGAGTAATTTTTGAAGACATACACATGTCCTGTAGTTAAAAGAATTGATGTAAGAGCCTTAGATACAGTACAGTGTTCTTGCCTGGTAAGCAATGACACAGGTAGAAAGGAATGTACTTGAATTTTGAACAAATATATAAAGTTTTTAGGAGGTATAGACCTTGGTCTAAAGAGAAACCAACTTTCAATCATCAGAAGGTAACTTAGTGAAAAAAGCAAACAGTGGAATGTCATCCAAGAAGGAATTGAAGATGCTTTCAAATGAAAGAGTGTAAAGGTGACTAAATCAGTATATGTCATAAACAGTTGGTAAGGTAGCTTTGCTGTGTGAGAGGTCATTTTGACTCTAAAATATTGTGGCTTTGAAGATGGCCATGTTTTTCAGTTTGACCTCAGGTTATTTTTTGACTTTATTATATGACGTAGATTTTATATATGTCTTCAGGATTATGAAAGCTGCATATAAAGTCCTACATTATATAGAGTGGACAAAGGAAACATATAAAACTGTTACCTTTGCTTACCTTTACACATTACACTGAAATACAGTGTCTAGTATTTGTTGGTATAATACAGTCTTTAAAATAGATTTGGAACAGTGTGTTTGGAGGTGATTTAGCATGTTGGTATCAAGGATCAAGAAAACAATTCTTAGCTGGGGATTTTAGAAAAGAAGATCATTCAATAAAATATGGAATATTTGGGAAGGAAAACTGACCCAAGAGTGGGAATTCTTACATCTGTCAGAAAAACTGCAAGCAGTCATTGCTATGGTCACCTGGGGGATTCCAAATATGTAGGAAAGCAGATAAGGCTACTGCATGGCAACAAAACTTCTTTCGATATTTTTCAAAGCAAACCCATAAGGCTTTCTGAAATAATCTTATTTCTTAAAGATAGAGTGAAATTTTAGTGGCAGAACAGAGTGCTCAGATATGCTCAGATGCCATGAAAATATCCAATGTTCCTGTATCAACCATTGCCATGGTATGATCACTATGGAGCAGTTACGGATATTCTCTCTTTTCATTTCACCTATTGGAGATGTTCTCTTTTGTAACAGGAAATATGCTTTGGAGTGTTCTCCTAAGGTGGACACCTTTCAGCTGGTATTTGGCACTTAATTGATATAGGCTGCCAAAAGGAAGAAGCCAAACTGCTGCCTTTTATGCACTCTTTTTACACTTGTAAAGGGTAAAAGTGCTTTGGAGGAAGAAGTGACAGTAGAGATGCATTATATTAATGAAATGATAAAGTCTAATGCATTCTGGGACACTTCAACTGAATCCATCATACTGATTTTTTTCCTCCCCTACTCAAAGAGGAAAAATAAGTTGAAAGCATTTTGCCAGTGGAGTGATTAGTACAGAACAAAATATCAATAGCTACTAATATCAGGTGATCATATTTGTGGCCTGTTCCAGAAGTTATAGCAACCTCCAGCTGCTTAAACATCTAATAGTTATTCCATTATATCCAGGTGATAGTAAGGCTTTTGTGGGTTTTGTAATGGGAGACTGTCTGCCCTTACTTATTAGATCTCAGTGCATGTCTTCGACTAGCCATTTTGCTCAGCTTTTGGATGTTTACTGTATACTAATGCAAAAGCAGTCATCTGAATATTTTCTCAGAACAGGGACAGATCTCTGAGTGTATATTCCACATTTTCTTCTCTTTCACTGGTGCCACCTGTCGTCTTGTGGAAGCAGAATTGTTTTCATACATTTCTTTAACTTTTTCTGTCTAGAAAAATGAGAAAGCAAAAGGGTTGCAAAGCAGATGTACACTTGAATAATATCCTTTTGATAATACACAAAATGTTTAACAGTGTCATCGCATTTGGACCAAACTACAAGGGAATTCTCCTTCAGTGAAAATTCTTTCCTTGCAAGACTCTTTTTGATGCCAGGAGGTGATTTGAGGTGATCTGATGCAGGGTAAAATCTCTCTTTCTGGGTATAGTAGCTGCCTTATGCATGTCTACTTATTACTTAAAAAAAAAAAAAAAAAAAAAAAAAAAAAGGCACTATTACATGAACCTTCATTTAGGGATTCTAGAGATTCTTTTCATTGTATAATACTTATTTTCTATGAAATTTTTAAAAATACAGACACCAGAAGTACACTGCGGTTTTGTTTGTTTGTTTGTTTTGCTTTTTTGTTTTTGTTTGGTTGGTTTAGTTTGTGAGGGTTTTTTTGGTCTTCTTCTCTGCACCATAGCAACTTTCTTTTTTAATTGAAAGAAAACTTGTGCCAGAATGGTGATTATTCTGGCGTGGTTTGATAAGCTTAGGATAAGACGTTATGCTTGCACTCTTTCAAAAAGTAGATTGTGGAATATCTGCTCCATTGTTGGTGGGTAAATAGTTGTATCTAAGCATGCACAGAACAGTTGAAGTAAAGAAGAGAAGACCCAAAACTGGCAGCTCAGATGATATTCCATCCCATCACTCCTGGAAATGATAAAAAGAATTATGTCCTATGAATATGGCATATGTACTAAAAGACTGTCATAGGCTGGAACATGCTAGGTTCCATTTCTAAGCATTGCTTAACTGAAAGAAGTCCAAATTACATTTTTCAGTAACAGAAGGGTTGATTTTAAAAGTTGTATCTACAGATACTTAGTGAATGTGTTAATACAGAATTAAATATTTGTTCTCACTTCATACAGGGAGTTTGTGCACAGTTTATTCTCTTTAGAACTTTGTCTTTACCAGTCATACCTTGACTTTCAGGATTGAAGTATGAAGAGAAAAAAAAGTATTAATGAAATTCTGTTAAAGCTGCAGCATTTCATCTGGTTTCTTATCCAAAGCAATGCAAGGCTTTCAAGAAAAATTCTAGGTCATCCCAAATTCACTCAGCACCAGGCTCAACTTCACTCAAAAGAGTTGTGAGCCCTGAGAATCCTTTTGAAGAATCTGATCTGAGTTTCAAGTCAGTATTGAAATCTGTAATCAGGCAAGACTCATGTGCTCTTCAATTTCCTTGAGAACATTTACCCATCTCTCCCTCAAGTTTTCTGTGGTTTGTTGGGATGTGGGTTTTTTTCAGTTTTAGCATAACAATAATAGAGCTCCAGTCACCAAGCAATGATTACTAAATACAATGTTTTCTGCTGCAAACAGCCAGGCACTGCTCACCCTACACAGCAGACTACATTGCAAATAATAAAAAGCATTTGCAGCATTAGATGATTGGGGAAAGTATAGGGAAATTCCATTTGTGTAACTTTGCTACAGATTTCACATGCCTATTTTAGTGTATGTTTGTAAGTTGCTGTGGATTGAAACATTGTAACAGAAAAACAGTGATTGTCTTTGTACCCTAATAATGCCATTGCTTTTCTTTTTTGCCAAATTTAAAATCAGGATTTACCTTTTCAAAGGCAGTTTTTCTACAATGTAGAAAAAATATTTTAATGAATTGTTATGGTAGAGCTATGGAATACAAAATAACTTAAAGGTTTTTTCTTTTTTAGATTTCTATAGAATTTTATACCATTGACATTCGTTACCAGGACAGTCCAAAGCCTCTTCATATTCCAAAACCTAATGACTCTTGGGAATACTAAAATTCTCCTTGGAAATTAACAGGCCAGAAGTCCAACAGACTGAAAAGGGGAATCAAGTTCCAAACTAAAAAGCTTCCAGCTAAAGATTGCAAATCTTAAATGAGATTTATGTTGTGTTGCCTGAATGACTGCATAAATGTGAATCTCACCTAAGCACCCATGCACAGAGCAGATTGGCAATTGCTTTACACCTTGGTGATGCCTAAGTTAACATGCATTTCCTTATGGATTTTTTTGTATCATAATACATATCTAAGTTAAGTGAAATGGGTACAAATAATTATTGGAGAACACAAGACAAACAGAGAATCTTTTCACCGATGTGTGGCAGTGACAGTTTCTTATTTGTAATTTATTTCACGTGATCACCAAATGATCATTTCCTTCATATAAAAAGTCATGTTCTCAATATGGACCTGACATAGCTCTCATCAGTTTTTCACTAACTGATGTGTGTACAGAGAGAGGGAAGAGTTTCTTATTTGTAACTGTCAACCAACTTTTAGAAAAGCTATAAGGCTGAATTTTTCCTGCTTTTCAATTATCTTTTCCTCCTCTTGGTAGATAAGCTCCCACATTATTTAAGTTTTTTGAATCATTATTTAAGATCTGATTTTAAGTCACTTTCATGACTTTGTTGTTGTTTATATTACTGTAAGTTTTTTGTGGGTTTTTTTTGAATTTTCAAAGCTTGCTTTGAGTTTTGGGGGATTTTTTGTGGTTATGGTTTTGGATTTCTTTTTAATAGGGTTATTAAAGTCTGTGTAGTTTTGTTTGTGTGGGGTTTTGTTGGATGGGTTTTTGTTTTTTTTGTTTGTTTGTTTGTTTGCTTGCTGGTGTTTCAGAATTGATGTACATGAGTATACCCTCAGATGGTTCCTATACATTTTACACATGATATATGTACAATTAAAATTATCCTGAAACATCTTGATCTTTCATGATGTTACTAATTACTTGATTGTATTTTTACAGCCAAAATAGACCAAGAAAATGAAGAGAAGTCACTGACAGAAGCACATAAAAGGTAAGAAAGAACAGTGCAGTAAAACCTTTCTTTGGAAAACATGTTTTTTAGAGGTTGTATTGGTAACCAGCATTATTGGATTTTTGAATAGTGATAAAAATGCACTGAGAAAACCAATATTTATTTATTGTCAGTTTTGACAATTAGGAAAAAAGATTGAAATTCTTTAGAAAAATCTTGTATATGAATCCTGGCTTTCAGAAAATGCGTGAACATTATGTATAAATAAATTCATAATGCACCATTTGGACTGAGATAAAACTGTTCATATTGCACCAGAATAATGATGATTTGAGAGACACTGAGCATTCCCCAAACAATCATTATTCATTAAGTAACACTTCCTGTGCTTATAAAATGTCCATTTTATAACAGAGAATTGAAATCTGTTTTTTAATATACTAATGATATGTATAATTAAATGTGACTTCCTTTGTAGAATTACTAATAGATCTTCAAATACTATTTGGGGCAAAACCAGCAAAATACCTCATTACATTTCATTACAGATGTGTGCAGTTGAGAAAGTTTTCAAAATTGTGAACCTCAATGCATTGCACAACTTGTGGTTTTTTCTGATGTTTTGGAAGAGTTCTCCAGATGCAGTGTTTAAATGGGATAGATTTTCATCTGTCCCAGCAAGAGATCAAAATATGACCCACACCGCTTATAGTCCAGATTTAGTAAAATTGGCTGTCTGTGTTTGTTTTTCTTTCATAAATATAGCATAATCTTTTTGTACTAGCTGCAACTGCTACTGAGTATATACTAGTGAATATATCTATTATATATTCCCAGAATTGTGAGGTCTCTCAATAGGATTCCTGTAAAAGACACCACTATGAAGGTTTCTGGGTTTTATTATGTTTTGTTAGCTCTTCTATGGCCTTGATGCCCAAATTTGTTGCCTGCAGTAATGCCACAGGGCAGTTGACATCTTTCCTGGTACAGCACCACATTTTCTCTCTATTGCCTTGGCCCATGTACTGAGGATAATACCTGAAAAGGAAGCCAAGGGGGAGAGTGGGTGTTCTTCCTCTGTCAGAAGAACCTTCTTTCTTACTTGTAAGGAGATGGTGGGTCCTTTAGTACATTGGTGGTGTGGGATCATGATGGAAAAAAATGCAACAGAGGGAATATTGCTTTGGCTTAGTATCATACCTCTTGCTCAAGTATATGAAAGGCATTCCTGACATTTTTTGTCTTTGTTTAGCTGCTCAGTTACATAATTCTTATCCTTAACATTTTCTTCACAATAAAATTTTGAGTGAAGATACTGCTGTTAGGAGACTTTTGTGATCTCTGTCTGCTCTTTTAAGTTTCTCCTGTGAAAAATGGATTAGACTACAAGTCCAAACTGACAGAAATCTAACAACAATGGAATCTGAAATCTGTTCAGAAATCCTGTGACTTGTCACTATCTTTTGGTGTCTAATTAATTCTCTATTCTACTCTTTTTCCCGATGAGGCTCGAACCATGGTATTACAGACTTCTTATGGGTTTATTTAGCATCCACAGTATGGGACAGGAAAGCAAACTGTTCCATGGATTCTCATTCACCTTAGTCTGCTGCTTCTGACTTTTCCTAAATCTTTCTTCTCCTTCTATGTTGAGTGTAGCAGCTCCTTTTATATAGTTTGTGAAGGGAAAAAAAATTGGCTTTATTGTTACTCTTTACTGTGAATATCTAGCAAGGAGATTCACAGGCACAATCTTCTGTGGAACACATGAGGATTTATGCTAGGACCACATCAGAACAAAGTCATTTTTTACGAGTATCTAGGCTACATTTTCTTTCTTCGTTCCACCTTCCCTACTGAAATTCTTGATCAGATTAGTTGTATTTGTTAAAATACCAAAGGCAACTTCTTGTATCATTTTAGTATTATGTATAATTATTTCACTAAGATTTTTAATTTAGCTTAGAAATAAAATACTTGGGATCCTTTTTGGTGTGGGTGGGTGGGTGAAAAAGAAGATGAGAGATTAAAAATCTAAATAAAAGATTAGTTACATTTGACTAATCATAGGTAGAATAGCAGTGACTAGACAAGCAAGCAGTGCAAGGAAAAGTGATGGATTAGATGGAGCAAAGTTAATGTGATTAATGTGCTTGGATTTTTGCTGCTGAAGTGGATAACTTCAGCCTGTGTATAAGTTCAGGTCTACTGCATGAACGCATTTTTTCTTTTTTCTTTTTTCTTTTATTTTTTGTATTAGTTTGGGCACAAAATATTAAAGCTGATGTCTCCATTAAAATACGAAAGTCTAAAAGAAAAGCTCTCACAGCAGTAACAAAAAAAACTTTCTGAAATGAATAATGATTTAGTGAAAATGCAGCAAAGTGTATTTTAAAAAAAGCCCAATTGTGCAATAGATGAGCTGAAATGGAAAGTTAATCTTACACACAAAATGAAGACAAAGAAAATGGAATGTCTGCTCCAGGGACTCCATAGAGTGTATAGCTGTTCATTTGTCACAAGTGAGAAAATGTTTAATCAGTTTTGGAATGATGTATTCTCTCTTTATTTATCGTGTTTAGTGACTTTAAGAGTGTCAGTATGTAAAGTGTTTATCCAAGGAATGGATTTCTGGCACATGGATAAAATGAAAAGTGAAATGTTTAGCTCGCAATAGGCATATGTTCCAAGATCTCTCTGAGTAAGTATCCTGAGATGAGAAGAAAGCACACAGGTCTGTGTTTATCTAGCTTACGCAGGCAGACAAGGAAGGCTCCAGCCTGGTATTAACACTGAAGTGACATGGAATGTCTTCACCAAACCCCAAACAATGACATCATTCCCTTAACAATATTGATAAAGTGTAATAAGAAAAAACCTGGCACTTTCCAATTAGATCCTCATTGCTAAATGCTTGAGAAACTGTGAAATACTTGTCAAGTTAAAATAAAAAAAACCCACTAGTTTGGGGAGAGGTGAAAAAAATAAAACAGAAAAGAAGGGGTGAAGGGCAGGGGAAAGAGTTGCCCCCACCTTTTTTTTTTTTTTTTTTTTTTTTTTTTTTAAATTTTAAATTATTTCCACGGTCCAAGACTCATAGTATATGGTCAAATCACATAGCTGTGTATAACACTTAAATGACTTTATAAATAAAATTTAGCATCTTTAAAAACTGGGAGGCAGTATACTTTCCACAAAGGAACAAATACATTCTCTGTTTTCCATAGTTTCATTTAATTAGCTTTAAATATCTTTAATCTTTCAAGATGTGATTTTATTTAAGCAGCAAGAAAAAATTAATAGCATTATTGTTTCCAGGTATGCGTAATAAAATTTTGGAATGAGATAGACTTTGATCACAGTATCCACAGCAAGTAGAAACCAAGACTGCACCAAAATTATTGTCCAGATAATATGACAACTGATGTCTTGTTTACCGTGCTGGAACAAAAGGCAGTAGCAACAGCAGCAACATAATTTTGCAGATTTATAATCAGAAATGAGTTAGTTACTCCTGTTGCACTTCATTTCTGAAGAAACAGTAGCTAAACAACCAGACTAGAATTACTAGAAACAGCATTACTAGAAATGGTGAGGCTGAAGGTCCTCTAATACTCTGCCTTTCTACTTGAATAGCTCTACGGGAATAGCATGTAGCTTTATTACTTTCTTATAATACCCAGTATTGAGTTCTCATTTTCTTGGAAGGCTTCCAGATACAGGTCTTTTTTAGAAGAAAATAAATCCAGACTTGTAACAGTGATCTCTCTGCCACTGAAATAGTTAAGATGATCTTTTTTTTTTTTTCTTTACCTGCAGACATTCATGTCTTCTTACAATAACACCTTGGGAATTATTCAAAAATTGAACTGGAGGTGTCTGGTTTTTGTATCTGAGATACAAATTTGGATGATCTCCAATTTTTCCTGCTATCTCTCAGTCTAACCATGAAGCATCAGATTCTAAATTTGGTGCAGTAGCACTGAAAATTGCCCAGTTACTGATATTTCATATAGTTTACTCATATTGCAAGAGACAATGTATACTGAGAATTGCTTAAAAATACTGCAGATTTTTTTTTTCAATATTTCAGATTGTATAACCCTGCTTGAAGTGATAACATAGGTCACTAAGTCAACAGTCCAATGAAACTGTTCACCTGTTTTTCCTGTTGTGATGCCTAATGAGAGCTGGAAAGACAGAAATGCTTCTCTCTGTAATAGCTTTCTGTTCATCACTGATTTTAAAAAAAAATCCTAGAATTTAATCTTTTGTTTAGTAAATCTCAATGCATAATGAGAATGTAGATTTGTTTTATAAAAGATCAAACAGGGGACTTTCTGTCTTTTGACGTAAGTATCAACTGGGGAATTTAGGATGTGTGTGGCTTGGTATGGAATGCTCATCTTTCCATGTCAGGATATTTTTATTTGGTTTATTTTATAATTTGCTCCCATTACTTGCACATTCCAGTGATTTTTAGACTTTTAAGTGCTTCCTGAGTGCAGCCTCCCAGGCACCTCTTCTGTTTTCAAGACTTTTAATAATCCAGTTAGAAATGTGTTGTGGCTTTCTTTTGCTGTAGCAACAAAATGACATTAATTTTGAAGATAAATGTTTACTTTTAAATTCCCTTGGGAAAAAAAAAAAGTACTCCCTGACACAACACTCTTTGCAGACTTCCATTGGCTTCACTGAACATGAGACTTAGGGAGGAACAAAGCTTTACACCTGCTTATGAGCTGACAAGTTGATGACACTTAGAGAAATAGCAGACAGTATGGTACAATGGCACTGCTGAAAAGCAACACCTCGAAATGTAGCACCTAAGTCTGGTAATCCTTTAAAACATTAAATGTTCCTCCCGCCTCACTACCCTCCACACAATGTTTTGGATTGTTTCCAAAAGTGAACTGTAAAGTTAAAGTGAAAATTGAGTTAATGATTGAAATAAACTGGTGAAAAGCTTAGAATGGAGAGAGGTATGTAGTTAAAAAGGAACAAACCCCAAAATAACAGCACAAAACTTTTAACTGAAAGGCAAGAATATGCTCTCGGACTCTTGTCTTTCACTACTCTTTGGCCATTCATCCTTTATTGGTTCCTTTGCTGTTATGTCTCTTTTCTTGCTGTGTGGCTCCCAGCATGCAGACTTGAATTGCTTACGGTAATACATTTTAGACTGTAGGTATACATTAGTTGGATCAGCAGAAAGTAAATACTTGCTGAGCAAAGGAAATGTGTATAGAAGGAGCTTACAGACTGTTAAACAGTTTGGATCATTCTAGTTTAGTATCCTGTCTCTGTCAAAATATCAGGAACTGTAAATATGCAGTAATGGAAACTTAGCCAGAAGTTTAGTTATGTCAGAAAGTCTCTTCTGAAATACGGGTAATTGATCTTATCCTGAACGATGAAGTCCCTGTCCTTTTCTGAAAATATTTGCCAAACAACACAAGTCCTTAACCTTTTGGACGATTGATTTTTTTTGCCTTGTTAGGAGCATTATATTTTCTTTTAAAGATGTTGGTCTGCTTGCTTAGAAATTAATTTTATTGGGTTTAAATTAGTTTGCATTTAATAATATTCAGTGATAGTATGAACAAGTGTTAATATAACTTTTAACACACTGGGGTACAATTCAGAGATCTAATATTCTGCAATGCAAACTAATCTTTAAGCAACTTATTCTAAAGTTAACATAGAGGATTTATTCTTAGATTCCGCAATGAAAGATAAAGGAGATTAGTTTAAGGTGCAACTACAGTTATACAGCTAAGTAGCATTGTTCATAATACATCTAAGTAACACCCTGATAACAATATAGTTAAAATAACTTGTGTCTAATCAACCCAAAACTAATGTTATGGCATTAAATTGAGGATTTTAAAAAAAACTCAACAAGAAAAAACCAGAAGAATCATGTAGCTAATATAATTAGTGGGAAAAAATGCAGAAATTAAATTCTTTCAATGTTGCATATTTTTTGGCTTCCAGTTTATGCCTAGCAGGTGGTTTCACTGAGTAGCCCTCAAAAATTCAAGATATTCCTCTTGAGCTCTTGCAGCTGAACTAAAATGCTTGTGTGCATCTGTGATTAGCTCCGGCACCTCTCCATTGTGCATCAGTTTCTGATTATGTTCAGTAGGATTTTTCTTTCATCATATTGTCCACCTGAGCTGTTTGGTTAGATTGTTTCCTAAGACCTTCAAAGTATAGTGTTCACATTTGCAATGGCTGTGACTTAAATGTGGATAACATGTCCCTTTTACTCTCTGATGTTGATTTGCCACTACAGTGGTGGCTTTCTTTCTTGTAAAGATTTATTTTAAATATTGTTATATTGCTGTTGCAATGTATATGCAAATAGAAAAGCAGAATGTCAGGGAGGGGATTTAATTAGGTCAAAACTGCATTAACTCATCTGGGACGTAACCAATAATAATCTGTACAATATAGGTCACTCCTTCCATAACAATTTCCAGCTGATGGAAAGCTGCCATCCACAAGCCCTTCCACAGTACAGGGCTTGCTTCAGACTACTACTGAAACTCCACTGTGCTTCTCGTATAGGGAGATTAAGTGACTAAGAAAAAAATGTGGTGTTTCTTTACACTTCCTCAGTTTTGTTTCTCGGCCTCTTTGCCTTGTTTCTTGACTGCCTTAATAATTTAGTTCCGAAACTTTAGTGGGCTAGATTGCTTCTGCACTGTGTCTTAAATGAATGCTTCTCATGAGATAACCTCACCCACTTCTTTTCTTGACTGCTGCCAGAAAGGTGGTTCTACTTTAATCAGTTTGTTGAGAAGGTAAAACTTCCCTCTTCACTCTAAAGATTTAAGCCAAATTATTATTTCATTATATAATTGTGATTATTATTTTTGTAGATAGCTCTGTAGATAGCTTTCCCTTGCATGAATTTCAATTATAAAAGTGAGCTATACCATGGCAGCAAGCAGATTACAAGGCTGAGGCTGACATTGAAAAAACATTACAAACTTCTAAGACAGTACTCAGTGCACAACAGTTGTGCACTACTTCCATATGTAATTATAACCTCTTTAAGCAATGAAGATGAAGTGTGTTAATAGAGACATATGAAGTCAGGTTGGCTTTAACATCAGGCATTTAGCTGTTCCTTAGAGCACTGAGACTAGCAGCTTGTGTGTCAGATCACGGCTGTTGACATTCATTCTAATGCTCTATTCTGTGTCTACAGGCACCTTACTATTTCCTCAAAGGGAATAGGTTATTTAATATGTTTGAAGCTGATATGTTAGCCTTTTTAAGAGAGAAAAATAGTTTTCTCTTGGTTATTTTACTGGGCCTGACTTTCCAGTGCACACAATTACATGACTTTCATTTGCACATGCTCATATTGTCTAAGCCCAGTTTAGCACAGAGATATCCGTGTGTCTACACGTCATCTTAGCTGGCATGCATAGGCATGATATCCATACTAACTTAAAAGCTTTAAAATCCAAGAAAGAGAGCCTATATGTTCATGCAAAGTATTCAGATTACAGCGGATTGCAGCTAACGCCAGTGCATCTAGGGAACTGTAACTACCTCAAGCCAAGTTTTTGAGAGAAAGTTTGAACCAATTTGAAATTGTTATTTTAAAATGACATGAAAAAGTACATGCAAATTAAAAATGCATTTCAAGAGTCACGCTAAAAATGTTTTGGTTTGTTTTTTTGGTGTTTTTTTTTTTTTCTCTGAGTGGCCTGTTAGAATGCAAATGTCAGACACAAAAGAGAACACAAAGTTCCATTTCTAGTATATTATCTCAATTCATAGTTTAATCTGAATAATATCCTTGAACAGAGACATAACTTTTAAATATGCACAACAGAAATTAGGTTCACATAAATCTCAATTGCTGGGTGAGTTTTGGCTGACAAGTGCTTTGAATGTGATATAGTGAAGGTAAAAAAAAAACCTGTGTTTCCTGACCTTTGATTTTCAAATGACCAGAGGCTGACTCAGTCTGTGCAGAATGACTTTTTAAACATTGTATATTTTTTTTAATTTTTTTTTTTGTCATCAGCAAAGTTCTGTCCACCAAGATAGCTCCCTCGCGATGAAATTTTGCACCTAATCCTACTTTTTGGAAAATTTCATCACACGCAACCAATATACCTTAATCTGGACCTGATAAAATTATTTTCTAAAATAACATGATTGGGAAAATCTCGTTGCTCAGATTTACCTTTCAGTAAAAGTATAATTTAATTTAGTTACAGCCATATTATTTTGCTGCTTTGTAACCTCTTGTTGGGAAGCACTTTGTTCCTGAAAAGCAGGACTAAAGAAATACCCATTGAAGGCAGTAAATATAAGGGTCTGGAATAACAGTTCAAACTGAGGTTGAAATGCCAATCTGATATGTGAAGAGTTTATTCATTGTTAGCACTATGAGATCATCAGCCTTCCTAAAAATTTTAGTTTTCACAAAATATTTAAGTGCAAGGTTACATTCCTAATAACTGTTGAATTTAGCAGTCTGTGTCACAGAATACGCTCTGCTTCAGTTACTGGGTCTGCTGCCATCAGTATAAAATATGTAATGGTGCATTTGTCTTACTAATCAATGTGTACAACTGATAATATTGATCATCGTAGATGAATGTTAAAGCTGTAAAGCATGCCTAGTATTGGGAGAGATGGTGTCTCATGAACAAGACAGACTGGCCTGTAACAACATAATTTTCTGTTCTTCACATTGGATGCTTTTTGTTAGGAGGAAAAAAATGGTACTTCAAAGGTAGGGGGATGTTTTTGTTGTTGTTATTGAAGCTGTTAATTTTCATACTGTTGGAGCAATAAAACACTTTCCTGTTTAATATGAATTTATAGGAGGCAAGGGACTGGAGATGAGGGAGATGACTTAGGATTCAAAACATTGCAAATGTTTGGCAGGTTTTTTTTAGAGGAAAGGAAAAATCTCTTGAGACCTTTGTTTTCTAAGGAACAATATTACAAAATACATAGTTACACAATATAAATTGGCAAATGAAAGAAGAGATTAACTATTCTGGCAGCTAACTTAAGCTGGCATATTACCTCAACTTTCTTTTTAATATAAGAAAGTTACTTTTCTTCCTTAATAAAAAGGGGGGAAATTAAAAGACAACAAGAAATTTCTTACCAGCATTTAAGTCCTTTTGAATGAACTTTTATATTTTTTTTATATTTTCCTACTTGTAATTATGCAGGACAAGGGACAGCATTGAGGAGAGGCAATGATACTTTTTTTTAAAAAAAAAAAAGGTGAAGAAATTGATGTGAACTTGTAGTACAGAAAAGGACACTCAACAAAATATAGCCTGCTTAGGATACTATGCATATAAAGTTTCATCACAGTCTTGTGCTATCACAATAACCAGGATACTGGTTCTGTTTCATTTTACATAATTTTGTGTGACTTTGTTGAACTGCTTGGTATTCTGTCTGAAGACTAACTCTCATTAATGCTTTCAGATCTTAAGGACACAAACAAAATACATACAAGACCTTGGCCTCTTTATAAAACAAAACAAGAAATAATATGATGATTCAAATGATTCACCTTGCAGGTGATTTAGTTTGCTGTATAGGGAAACTGGATGCATGTGTGTTTGTGCGTGTGTTCACCATTTCTCAGAAGGGTCAGCCAGGACGTTTCGGTACCAACAGTTACTTTGCTGTTCTTTTGGCCACAGAAGCCTGATCAAAGAATGCTGAGAGGAACCCACTGCTGTCCATTGCTTAGCACTCTTGGTTTGTCTCCTTATTGGTTTCCCTTTTTTTTTGTATGTGTGTGTTTGTTTTTTTTTAAGCAAAAGAAGTATTTTTGTGGTTTCCAGCTGCTCTCTGTCCTCTCCCTCTACTTTGCGTGACCTACTGCATACATTTGCATACATACATGCATGTGTACAAACATATGTTATACATATTTACAAACTGGCCAAAGCATCACAGACAGATGACTGGAATCTAAATCATTGTCTGCAACTTTTTGCTAACTGGCTTCAGAATGGAATGGAAAAAATAGCTGAATAATCCATAGCTGCTCTTAAAATATTCTTAATGGATCAGATCTATTAGCGAGAAATGCTGTCAATGACCCATTTGTAATGTGAATAGGTTCTTTTCTTTCTCACATGATTAAATTTGGTTTGGCTGTTAATACAGCCTTTCTTTCTTCCCTTCAAATAGAAAAATCACTTTCATAGTCTCATAGTTGTACACAAGGGAGCACAGAGAAAAGTCCAGTGATTCATTCATCAAATTTCCACATTTGAGTAAGCAATGAGTTCAGACATCCCAGTCTGCAGTAATTTTTCTGAATTACATGAACACTTGAACCAAGCAAATTAGAAGACAAGAAAGGGAGAAAAGGAACTAACCATCTTTCTTGATCTTATTTCCTTCCTTACTTGTCATGGATGAGCAACACTTACATTGTTTTGAGAGAGTTGATTTTATTTCATTCTCCTTCAGGGCCAGTATGAGGGATTTGAAACCCAGTCTGAAACTTGTTTAAAGAATTCTGACTTTTGCCATGTCAGGATAAGACAGTGGTGTGAACATCACTGTCTTATTTTTAATCATGCTTGAAAAGTCAGGCTGTTTGAAGCAAAGGCAGTGACCTCCTTTACCTCTTTTAATCCCTGAAAATAACTTGCATGCCCTTCTTTCCCTCTTCCATGACTGCAAGATCTTTTCTAATGCACATTCTTTTCCTTTAAGACACTCATGAAGAGCCTTGAAAACTATGAACCTTTTCACTTGAGAAGTGGCCACTAAACAAGCTTTGCAATATTTGTTTCATAATACAAGATTAATTTTGCAGATAGGTGAAATGAAATTCAGGGAGGTCAGATGAGTTTCTCAGGGCTGCATGATGCAGAAATTAATTTGGGTATAGGAACAAAAGACTTTTGAACTCTAGTCCCTTATTTGATCAAAAATGTTTGTGTGATGTACATATAGTCACGAATAGTAACAAGGGTAATTGCAGATGTTTTGTTTCAAAATCTGCTGAGGAATCAATAGGAAAATTTGATTGGGATGCCTGAGAGAAAAGCCATAGAGAAAAGAATATTTACTGCCTGGCTGAAGTCTGAAAGGATGATATCTAGTCTTGGGGCTATGGTGATGTTATCCAAATTTCTCTTTGTATTTAAAATGTATTTCCCTCCCAGAATCAGCTTTGAGATATGTCTAGTTTGACATATGTAAACATTTTCAAATCAGATATTTAAAGACCATGGTAACAGAGAGGATTTATGCTGTCCATGTTTTATTATTTGATGTGTTTGGATTCACTTTATTTGCTTTGTCTTTCATGTGTGAATTATGACACTTTGTCTTGAACTACAAAAATGACAGCATCAAATGTATAGCCCGCAGGTTTCCGTATGTCTTTGAAACACCTTCTAAAAGACGTAACTGCTAAATAAGGGTAGACCTCTCTGGTTGGAAAAAATATAGCAACTGTCTTGACTGTTTGATCTTCATGTATAGAAAAAAAAATTTGATTCACAGAGTTTTGTGCCTTGAAGTATTACTGTGTGGCAGCTGATGTCTTGTGCCTTGTTACTGCGCATTAGGGAAGTGTGACGTATTAACAAAGACAACCTGCTACACTGCTGCCCTTTCACATTTCACAGACCTCTTATTTCCCTTACCTCCCAAAGTAACTGCCACAGAGGGAAACAACCTGTATGAGCATTTTTCTTCTTTCTGTAAACCTAGTAATTACCTTACAGCAGTTAGACAGAGCTGTATGCATGTGTAAAGTGGTACTGGTTATACAAGTGTTCTTCAGGGAGATTTGAGTCACCAGAGAAAAGAAAATTGGTTTTCTCCTTCTACTACCAGAGGATAGTTGGAATAATTGAAGAGTAATGGAAGCCTTTGCATCTCCAGTAAATACTAATGATACTAATACTATATTATTATTGAGCATTTTCCCATGTGTTTCATTTTGATTGGCTTCCTGTGTCTTGGGTTGCTTTCCTGTGGTAGAATTCTAGTTTGAAGGCCATTCCCTGTCAAATTTTTTTCTCACTATTCTCATTTGCAAAATTATGTGAGGACACATTTCTCAAAACAAGGCTTCTAATTTGAACTTCTTTCTCTGTCCTGCAAATCATTAGTGGCCTTCATTCAAAGAGCTTCTTAAAAATAAGCCATTGACTCAGCTGATGCTCTAGATTTGTCTCTTCTTCTTTATTCCTCACATTCCTTCAAAAATATTGTCAGTTCATTCTCAGAAGTCAAATGAGCCTTTGATATGACTTCCCCACTAGCCAGTTTCAGAGCTGTAAGTCCAGGGAAGGAATCTGGGAGGCAAACCAAAAGATGTCCCAAATATACTTGCAGTCTTGCAAAAAAATATGTGACAGTGGGCAAAAAGTTTAAAACCTAGTGCAGTTGACTGATGAATGTTAGACACATTCTTTTTGAGTGGTTCTGTTGATAATATTTTCCTCATAATAGTTTCTGGTGATAAATATTTTCCTCAGTATAAAACTGGGGAGGGAGGGGGGATTTAAATAGGTAAGTAAAATGGAGTACTTTAATCAGTAGTGTTACTCATCTACGAATCATTTGGGAAAAAACCAAAAAACACAATAAAATGCAACCACAAAAAAAGACATTCTATATATTAACCAAGCGCTGACTTACAGAACAGAGTGCCCTGGTAAGCTGAGAGAGCTGAAAAAATGGCATGTTTAAGTAGGGTGGCATTTGAGTATCAATGCCATGGGTTAAAAAATGAGGGTGTTTTACTCTTCTGTATTTTTCTGTACTCAACAGCTTCAATTTGCTTCAGCAAATGGAAAAATTAATTACAAGCTAAAGAGAAACGTGTATAGAATTTTATTAGTAAACTCATATTAAATTTTTAAGCTCTAGGCTTTTTTGTTCAGAAATAGGATAATGTATCTAGACATTTATTTTTCACATTGGGGAAAACAACTGGAATATTGGGTTTTGAGAACTAGGGCAAAGAGTTTCATGGAGACTTTGTGAGACTGACTCTTCTGAATCGTTGAATCTTTGTATATTATTATCATAATCCATGAACGAAGATACAACTTCTGTGACTAAAGTGGCATTTCCATCCTTTTAACTGGAATTGCATTTTTACCCCACAATTAAAGTGATTAAAACCGTGATGCATGTTTCATAGGAAATTATTATAGGAGTCAATGGGTAGTAACAGATCAGTGAGCAAAGAATATACAATTACATTTCAAGAGACAGCTCTCCATTGAATTTTTTATAAAATAACCAGTTCTCCAGAGGCTTCTACACTGAGCTTCAGGTGGGAAAAAATGTTCTCAAACTCTCCAGTATCTGCAAAATATTAAGTGAAAATAAAATGTAATAATAGTTAATCAAGCAATTATTTTTAACTAATTATTCTGTACCTTCCTGTAATATTCCTGAAATAAAACAGAAGCAATTCAAACTCAGAAATATGTTAAATTTAGTTGCAGTCACAGTCCTCGCTCAGTGTTGGATCTATGACCTTTGCATTTCAGCAGTAGTTCATACTTGAAGAGTAGGGTTTTTTTACTACACTGGCTTTACATTTGCTGTGCTGAGAAGGGTTTGTGAGATTGTTCTGGTAGAGTCACAATGGGCACCTGTTTTCTAGCACAGCTGCTCCTGGCTCGGTTTTCTGTTGCGTCATTTCTTGTTTAGTACACAGCAGGTTTGAGTTTTAATATTTCTGTGTAGGCTCCGGCCTAAGCTATTGTGTTGTAGTGTAGATCTAACAAAACTTGGTGAAGTTTATTTACAGTCCTTTGTGGGCTTTGACTCCATGTTTTGAAAACAGCTTTAAACACAACAGAAAATCAGCATATGGGCAGGTGTGGATGTCTGGAATCGCAAGGCTGTGGGCAGTAAATTCACTTTAGCTTTTGAAATGGAAAATACTTTGGTCAAAGCTAGAACCTATGATAAATGCCAGATCCCAACTTTACTGAAGAATCATCTTATATTGCACATCTACCTATATATGAAAAGCTCAGAACTGTTAGGTTTTTGAATTCCTTCATTTTAGATCTGCTACCAAGCATAATTATGTCAATGTTAAGTAAGAACAAAAATTTACATCAGTGGGTCCTGAAACATTTGCTGTTTTTGCTTTCTTTGACAGCTTTTTGGAAACTACAGCCTATTTCTGTATGAAACCAAAAATGGGAGAGAAAGAGGTGTCCCCACATTCTTTCTTCAGTATTTGGCATGAATTCAGTTCTGACTTCAAAGACTTCTGGAAGAAGGAAAACAAACTTATTCTTCAAGAAAGGTACATTTGTTTGTTTGTTCAAAGGCTTTTCTCAAAGAATGTTATTAGGAACAATTGCAGAGAAACCAGTCAGCCTCACTTCATTAGCACACAACCTATTGAATGCTTTTTGGAGTTTTCTCAGGTTTTGTGTTTTTTTAACAGATCATGACACCCACCCCCACCACCCCCAGCCCACCAATTGTCATAATTTTTGAATGGGATTTTAATATCCATTTGTGCTAAAGTTTTTTGGGTCCATTACCTGAACAATGTTTTTTTTGGCAGCGCATGTAACTACTATGTTATTATGAATCCAAGGAACAGGAGACTTGTTTCAGGTCTGAAAGTCGATTTAAGATTTTCCATTAGGATATTTAGTCAAAGAAAGTCAAGGCATCAAGACATGGCATATTGTAAATATTTGTCAGATCATGTTGGGAAAAGAAAGACAGAATGAATAAGTCAATTGACTCTGCATTAAAAAAAAGACTCTGAACCATATTGCAAATCACAGCCTGTGTACATGAGCCCATGTGGTGTATATGGCATAAAGAAATGAGACAGTAGTTTTGAAAAATCAGCCATGCTGTTTGGTCCATGTTTTAGAAGAGTTACGTAGTTTGCTTTCACCTGCATGTGGATAGTCCATTGTGGTCACCCTTTGTTCATATGCCAAAAATTAATCAGTTGTTTAAAAAATAGTAAATGGCGTATAAGGACAAATTAAGCAAATACAAACATGAAAATTCCAAGCACTGTTATGTAAACCTACAACAGTTAGACACGAGTGACCTCAGTGTACAGATAATGAAGCTACTTCTGAGACTAAATACTAACAGGATTGAAGCTTTACATTCATAAATGACTGATATCAGTCTATTATTAGGTAAATTGATGAGTACAGGCCTCTTTTTCAAGTATACTCGTCCTATGTAATTGTCACAGACAACAGATTACTGGTTTAGGAAGTTAATGCAAACTTTTCTTAGGCACCTATACAATCAGTGCTGTGTATACCATACCTATTTGCTGCAAGTGGATAAATTTTGGAACAAGCAGTCTCACAGTTAAGAAAACTGCATTCTGCTACTATTGCAAGAGCATGGTGCAAATGTTAACACAGTACAGCAGCTCTCCAGGGATCTATTTCATTTTACTGACTGTCTGGCTTAATTTTATGTAATTAAGTATATCTTTTTGCAACTGAGTTGACAGTAACTACTATGTTTGGTTCCCTGTGCAGGGATTTAGCTGCCTACTTAATACAGGTTAATTTGATCTCTTATATTTTATATAATAAGATTTAAGAAAAATGTCACTGTATTTCAAAACACTGAGCTATTTAAAAAAAAAAAACAAAAAAACAAAAAAAGGCAAACAAAAATCCTCCAGAGGGTTCTCACTGCAAAATACTTTTAAAGACATTAACTTAGCACAAAACCTCTTCCTCCTATTTTTCTTAAACATCTAAAGCTTAAGAGAAGAATGGGGCTGTGATACAATCATTTAGTCCTCTTTCAGTTCAATGTATGTGTATAACTAAGAGGATGTATTGAAGCAGCAGAGAAAAAATGGTGTCTGCCGGCTTGTCCCTTCTAGGACAGGGGTGTTTTTAGCTGAAAGGAAGCAAACATGTATAACCTATGAAATGGCTGCAGGTGCAGGATGTGACAGGGAAGGGAAAGCACAGTGAGAAAGACTTGCAGTGGAAAAGAAACTGGGAGATCCAAACACAGACTTGGAACTAATGGGTTGAAGGAGGTTCTCCCAGGGAAACAGACAAGACTGTGTCACTTCAGTCCAGGAACTCACTAAGACCGAAAATGATACTTCCTAAAAATCACAGGTAGAATTTTGTTTTGAATTTCAGTTTTTACTTGTCACATCAAGTTTAACTCTTCCACTCTATTTCATTTGTTCAGGTGAGGCAGGGTTCAGACTTTGGAAAGCTTTGATGTCTTGGTTGTGCTCACCTCTCAGAAATGTTTGTCACAGTGCTGTGTCAGGTCAGGCGAATTCAATCTCTCTTCATTGCATTTTAGGAATTACAATATTTTGGCCAAATTGGCAGTAACAATTTTCCAAGTAAGACATATAATTTTCCTGAAAATTAAGAATCTTCTTTGATTAAACAACTGTCTTATCAAAGCCTTAGCAACTAAAATATTTTACCTCCAATCATAGTTCAACACAATATCTGAAGGTGTCTTTTAAGTTTTGTTTCTTGATTTTGCATATCTGCTTCTCTTAGTAAAAAACAAGAAGCTGTGATATGGAGGTGTCTCAGTACTGAGAAGTCAAAGGAGAAAAATCTGGATGGAAAAATACATGTTGCCCAAAGCTTTAAGAACATACAACATGATAGTTTTCAAAATCTCAGTCTAGATCCACAGATCTGTAGGTGACAAAAATCTGAAATCTGCCTATTGCCACTAAAATACAAATAATCATTTCAAGAACCTAGATTTTTTTCCTTTAGTTGAGGTTCTTGAATGTTTTTCTATTGGTAAAGTTGAAGAGAAGGCTAGAACTTTAATGGTCAGAGAAACTTTCTCTAGTTGTTCATTGGTGGCAAAATCAAGTGAAAGAAAGGATGAGACTTTTTAAAGGACTGTGGTATGCCCTCTTTGGTGAACTATTAACCAGGTTTCTGCCTCATGAAACATATTTACAATACTTATTTATAAAATGTATCATTTTATTCCCTTTTCTCTTTTAGTCTGCTTATCATTCTCAACCCCTGGTTGGTTTTGGAGTCTTTTTTGCCTTTTCTGCCTTCACTTCAGTGTTTAGTGTAGCAAACTTTTATGCTGTGGGCAAGGTTTCTAGAATATTTTATATCCCGGTTTCCATATGGACTGTTAATAGGGGCTGCTCCTTATTTAGTCTCTGCAAATATGTGTCACACTGTTTTACAATAATTTACCCAAAGGATTTTCATAAATGGTATTTCCCAAGGTGGTACTACTTTTTGTTACTGATAGAGTAAATGTGTATGTTTTAAAGAAAGCAGTCAGACAGTTTTTATTTTAAACACTTTTCCCTTGGCATTTCAACATGCATATTGGTTTCCCAGGCATTTATATGCAAAAGATAAACATTGAAGTGTCAGACTGTATTTTCTAATGAGAAAATGAAAAAAGAAGAAAGGTGCAAAGTTAAAAACAATGTTTCTGAGGTTTTCTACTGCTTTCACTCTTCTCTCACTTGAAGTAAAGCAGAACTGGAAAATACTAGCTGTAGAGAAAATTATGCATGATAAACTGCTAAATACAGTAGCAATAAAAAGAAAAATGCACCTAAAAATTACAATAAAAGAATAGGTCTGCAAAAGTTTTTCGGAACAGTACTGTTTTTTTGTGGTCACACTGTACTTAAGGCTAACTAGAGCATTCCAATGGAAATTGATATCTGGGCTATTTATAAAGTTCTTGAAAATAATTTGTGGAGGTTGAAATTTCTGATGCTATGTCTATCCTAAATATGTATCCCTTTAAGTGAAAATTTTCAATGTAATATTACACCTTTTTGATTAAGAAAAAATTAAGAAGAAAAACCCCAAACAAACAAAACAAAAACAACCAAAGGAAAACCACAAGCAAACTTAATGGGGCACGTTTTGAGTTCTAAAAGTTGTTATCATTGTCCTTTGATTATATATTTAATGTCACTGATAGTCTATGGCTTGCATTCATACTTTGCAAACTCTTGAAGGGTTGACTGTCATATAGGCTGCATTTTACACTTGATCAGCAAGAAAGACTGGAAGAACTTGCACGTTTTTCCTAATATTTTTCATTGTTGTTTGAAAAGAGAGTATCATTTTGAACTTCCCAATCTTCCTGTTCAGCATCGTCTTTATCAATAGACGAATTTCAGGTGCTGCATACCTGCAGATGCACATTGCTTTCTGAATACACATAGTCAGACAATACACAGCTGCAGTAACAGCTGTGCAAAAGTCTTCCCTTCCTAGGAAAAGTCTTACCGGATCATGCCACCAACCTACAAATGCCTCTTTTATTGCTATACTGAGAGCAAGTGTCTTGTACAGCCTGACTTATATTAACCTTGTTCTGATTAATCTCTTTCTTTCAGTCCCACCTTGGTTTATTTATATTTCTGAGGTAGATATATGCAGTCTTAAGTGCACTATTCCAGTCCAGCACTTTCGTGAGAGCAAGAAGTATTTTTATTTTTCTGGACATCCAGCAAAGGCCTGCAGAACTGTTGCCCAGACTCTATCATTTTCCTAGGAACTAGGAAAGGGTATTCTGTCCTAGGAATTAAATGATAAAAGAGCTCATGAGGCGACACCTGACATAGTCCAGAAGGGAACTCTTGAAATGTTACGAGAAATAAAAAAAGTTAAGCAACTGCTGGTTATGGCAATTGAAAATGGAATATGTGAATACTTTATAAAAATATAATTATTTGTCAGAAAACCTCATATTGGTATGGACAGCAGTGATTCATCTTTAGGACTACAGCTTCATCTTTTCTTTATGGCCATGAAATACACCCTTGCTGTCAAAGGCTGATATCAATATCTTTAGGTACTAAGTGCCAGTTCAGAACTTACTAGAAACAGGTCAATAATATGGCAGAAGCTCGAACGCAGGGCTGCAGTTCCCCCTTCCCTTTCTCTGGGTACAAGTGATGTGCTTACATTCATTTGTCCACTCCAGCTCTGGATGTGTTTCCATTTCTTCCAATTGCTTGCTCTTTCAGAGGACTTGTGCAACTTTGTAAAGATTGTATTACCTCTATATCTAGACAGGAGAGCAGGAGGAGAGAAGAGAGGGACAGATATAGGTGCCCTGTAAATATATGTATAAGGTATGTATTGCTCATAAGCTCAGGCTGGCCCTTGCCTTTATGAGGAGGCGTGTGGCTGAACAGAGACTGTGTCAGGGATGTCAGCAGAGGAGAGTTCATAAGCAGGATCAACATGATGGTAAAATTCTGTAAGTCCCTGATATCTTGCATCACACTAAGCCTGAAAATTTCTTCTGGCTGACTTTATTCAACCCTTTAACTCCCACGATAAATCTTTGACACATTAAAAATAATCTATAAACTCAAAAAAAATGCACTCGTCTCTCAAATGCAGAAGTTGCCCGTTCCCGTAAGAATAGCAGTTAAGCTGGCACCTGGTGTGTCACACTGTGTATATCTAGATGAAAGGGAGATTCCTGGCCAGTGTGTCTCCACAGCTCATTGATCTCCCTCTGCAGAAAGACTGGTATGTCTCCCTACAGACTCCTCGGCAGGATGATTTAAAACTTGCTGTTGAGCAATTTAAAGTCTGGCATTGGATATCTGTGCATTGCACAGTGAGGAACATATTGGTAAGTTGCCACTTCTGCTTGCAGAGGAGGGCATTAAATCCCCTAGCACAAGCAATGTCCTCTCAGAGTAATTTAAGGGATATTTTGTTAACGCTTATAATATGAACCAGCGAGTCAGACTTGAGAGTGAGAAATCGAGGGACATGGGAATAGGTACTTGCAAAGAAATGCAGAGAAATGTATATGGAGTTGCAACATGAGAGGGAAATGATGAACATGTGGAGTATAGTGGGGTCACGTTTTGCTTGGCATGCTCTTGCAATGCCTACTAAAAGCTCCAAGTGTTATGTTAGTAAGTCGTCATGGGTAGATACACTTTCTGACTTGGGAGCTTTAATCTCAATGTCTTTACTGCATTCTAATCAACTGAGTTTCATTCTGGAAGGCTTGGTTTTACAACTCGTAATTATATAAACTGCCTTCTGTTTTGAAATGTCATTATGACATTGAATTAAATAATTAGAAGGATCTTTTTTGGGAGTATTTAAAAATTTAACTTGAAATAAAATAGCTTTCTGATCAGAAAATACTGTTATGGGCGTTGGACAATCTACTTTAAAATGCCCAAACACGCCAAAGATTCAGCAGCCAGGAACAGTCCTGTGAGACAGTGCCTCACAAAGAAATGGTTTGCTGTCTAGCTGAAAGATGTTGCTCATCATTTCAGTATGGGTTTTTTCTTCTTCCTTGTGCATTTTTGGCAGTCTTTTTTTTTTTTTTTTTCCCCATCTCAGTATAAATACCATTATACTTTGGTTAGAGGTGGTGAACAGAACTTTTGGGTTTTAGCATTGCTCATGAGGGAAAAGTTTGTGAAAAATAAAAGCATTTGGAGATAAGTGTCTCAATTTTGAGGTAAGTTTCTCAATCTGGATCTTGGTGGAAAAACCTTTTGAATACCTTACTCTAACATTTTTAAGCAATTCTGCATTTTATAAGGCAGGAACAAATATTTCCATTTGCAGTTGTGAGCCAACTGGTGCTTGCAAATAGTAAATTTCAACAAAGGGAAGGATCTACTGAAAAACTAATGCTAAATCTGCAATCCTTCCTAATTTTTGTGACTTGCATGAGGCCAGATTCCAGAACTCCCCCACATAAACAGCAGAAGGGCTTTTCAGCAGTCTCTACTTACCTGGTGACAGTGATGTGTCATGCTGGCACGTTCTGTTGCATCCCAGTATGTGTGTTGTGCAGAACAGAAGCTGGATACCGATCATCATCTCAAATGAAGTTTACAGCCTGTCTTCACAGCAATAATATCACACAGGGTGTGATGGTTAAAGGTGTAATGATATGGTGTACCATTATTCCTACCGTGTAGTGATCTTTTCAATCTCTTTCAGCCTTTTCCTGCTCACCAGTTCTTGAAAAAAGAATTACATTTGCCTATGATAAAACTTGGGCCAACATATTCAATAGATACTTGCATATTGGTGAAAATAATTGCATAACTAAAACTTCTAAACAGATTTTTTTGTCATGTAGTAGACTTTCTAAACTTCTAATAGTAGTATAGTACATTAATACTTTTTGAGACAAAATTATTACATTGGCATTTGATGTTCAGTAAAGCACTGTCATTAAAACAGTAGTCCACATGGAACTGGGAGAATGGCACCATCCATTAAGAGTAAGTGCATGGCTGTGTGTGTGTTTTATGGTATGGGTACAGGGTACGTCAGGGATTATTGTACGTATTTGGGAAGAGCTGTGTCTGCAGACAGTTTTTGAGTCATTACGTAATGATGAATGGCCACTTTTTACCTCATGCAGCAAAGTTCAAGGCCTCTTATTTTCCCATCTCCTGCACTGAAAATCTCTTAATGTGGTGTCCCTTCAGCTGACTTTTACTTTTTTCTTTTTTTTTTTTTTCACTGATCTCTTCTATTCACTCAATTCTCATGTTTGCTTGTATTGCCAGTCATGTAACTATCAATTATCCAGTGCAGTAGCCCTAGTATACCCAGTGTGATTACTCATCTATCTGGGTTATATCTCCATATCCTCTTTAAGACAGTCTCCTTCTCCATGCAGTCTCTTTGCTGAGACTTTTCTTTTTTGCACACTGGATTTTTTCCTTCTTTTACAGCATCTGCTAACATAGTGTTTCACATTTCCGTTCACATATGAGTTTCCTTTCTTTTGCATGCTGATTATGTTACCAGTTTTACCTCATCTCCAGTCTTGTTCTCTTCCCTTATCATTTCCTGTTGAATTTCCTAACCAAATAGCCCAAATGGAGCCAGCTTCTTTGAGAGCAACCTGGCTTCAGTTCCAAGAAAAACAATGTAAAGTGATGACTGTCTTTTCCTAGATTAACTTCAATTTTCATATGTAAAGTCTGTAGGAAAGTGATTTCCATCTTGCCTGAAGGCAGCCAGGTATAGCATGAAATACCAGTCACTGACAATTTGATGATAGAAGGCATGAAATGTATTTAGTGTATTAAAGCAGAAATATTCACTTTTGCATTTTATTAGAAATATAGCCATCTTTAACAGTTCAAATTTTTTACGTCATTACATTTTCAAGGTGAAATTTCCTTTAATGTTAAAATTGCAATCTTTAAATCGTGTTTCAAATTGTTTGGTTTTTTCTTATTTTGTATTATGTACATCTGTGTACCTCTGCATAGACAAGAGCAGAACCGCTACATCACCATGAGTATGATTGCCAGACAGAACCAGTGAAAACGAATATTTCAGAACTGAAATTCTTTCAGAATCTTCTGAAGTATGTGGTGGATTACACTAAGACTGCAAATGGGAAAGTCTAATTTTCACTTCAGTTGGCCTCAAAGCCCTATTTTAGGCTCATTTGACATCATGCATAACAAAAAAGTCTGAAATGCGTTCCGCAAAGTCTACTCTACGCTGTTGACAGAGGAGGGACCTTATTCAGGGTCCTGCTACAGCTTATTCTTTGTGTTAAATGGCCAGATTAAAACATTTTAATCTATTTGTCTGTGGCGCTCTGAGAGAAATTATGATGAATTACTATGTCTTTCTGACAGCCACTGTCTGCCTTGTGGTCCTTGAAGCAACCATGCAAGGAGCTGGCAGGGATGTCAAGATAGTCTAATACGTTATCTCTTTGTTGGTAGGCAGAGGTTAGGTTTCATCAGTCACTTTGAGGGGACAAGGTACATTAAAATGTGTTTCTTATCTGTATGAAGTCTTTGCAGTCAGTTACTGAATCATATCTGTGTCATCACTTCAATCCTATGGGCGTGAAAGTAAAAGCTCCACATTTTTCACTCTGCTTTTATGTTGGGAATTGTAATTTTCCATTATGTTGTTTTCTTTTTTGGTTCTCTTCGTTTTGTTTTGGTTTTGGCGTGGTTTTGTTTTTGTTCTTTTTGTTTTGGTTTTGTTTTTTTGCTAAAGAAAAACTCCTTAGAAAAGAAATGTTTTCAATATCTTAGTCAGCAAATAAAATACAGGCAAATTGCCCTGAAAGAGTTTTTAAGGAAGGAGTTTTAAAGTTTTCTGCTCTTGAAATCTGAAAGACGTCTGGCACTTGATAATTTTGCCGAGGATTTTTTTAATTTGCTTTTATATGTGAAAGTACTATTATTATTATAAACAAGTTCAAACCAATCTCTAACCCAGACAAAGCTACATAAAATATTTTGGCAACACCCTTTTATTTATCTGACAATAAGCACTTAGTAGTATAAAGAGTAGTGGCCTTGGCTTTGTTTTATGATAAAAAAACCCAGAATATATGCAGAAAAATGTCTTTTGGGTTTCATGAACTATACTATCAACTATAAAAGTAATATCTGTCTGAGTTTATCAGGGAAGTTTTTAGGAGCAGCTCTAAATATCTGAGGCACATAATTTTCCAGTCTTCTCACTGTGATTACATTTGTCATGTCATAGTGCTCACTAGTGAAGTGTAAGGCAACCAAGCCTAGATGGAGCCAGTAGGAAATGAACCTGTCTGCCACAGATTCTTCAGACAAAATTATTAATATTTAGTGACAGAAAAGTGGCTACCCCTTCAATGGGTTGAATGATGACAGAAAGTCTCTAAGCCTTGATAATGTTGTGGCCAGGCTGGCTCTTGGTCTAGAAGGTAGATAAAAATACTCTGTCTTTTGGGTTTGTAAGGATGTCTGGTTTCTTTTTCCTGTGTGCATACCAAAGTGTAACTTGCTTATTTAGCTTACAGACTGTCTTTAAACTTAATCATAGTTCTTGTATGTTTATCTCACAGTAAATATGAGGTGGAAGGAGGTGAAAGTGCTGGAGAAGAGGTTTTATTATGATGGAAATAAGAAACTACTACTTTTGTTATGGGTGACAATTGTTAGACTTTCTGAATCTTACTCAGCAGCAGATTTTGGGAGTGTAATTCTTAGTTTCTCTAAGTGACTGGCTGTTTATTCACTTGTAGATTTCTTATTTTTTTTTTTTTTTTTCAACTGATCCATGGATTTCCCACTGTTGTATGTTCCCTACATGTTTTCTTATTGTTGGGCTGTTTGAAAGTATATCCTTTCTGAAATAATGCAAGCAACGTTTTAGCTAAATTTAATATTTAAGGAGAGTCAAGTGATGAACACTCGTAAACAAGTATTTATAGAATCTGCCCTAGGCCTGAAGTTGGGTCCTCTGTTGTTAATAACTCTTCTCTTCAGATTACTGCAGTGAGAGCACACCATTGTCCCTTACCACCTCCATCTTACTCTTCCACTCTCAAATCATGCCTTGAGGATCAGTCCTGCTTCTGAGTATTTGCTTGCCATTGAGAGTGATGGCTCTATAAAGTGACCAAACAGACTCTCTAACAGAAAGTATTAGTAGTGTAGAACTAAATAGTTTAAGTAAAAACAGATCTCCAGAACAATAAATCAATCTATACACACGCCTACCTCTGCCTAAAGGTCATAATTTTCAGGAACTGGCGAACACTCACTTTTCTCAGACTCTTTTTCCAGATCCCAGGAGGCAGCCTATCTTTCCATACAGGGCCTGACAGTTGAATCCACACTCCTTTCCTAGCAATGTCTTTTTAACTTTTTTGTGCTCTATGAGCTCTTTGAGCTCTGCACTGGCACAGTGGTGTCATTTTGGCCTAGAGCCTAGAAGTATGTCATTGTGTGCAATTGCTTCTCCTTTTGTGACTCTTGGGAGTCTTGTGTTGTTTTCCTCAAATATCGTCTTCCCTCCTCCCATTATTGAATTAGATCCATTAATTTCTTGAAGTTCTAACAACACATCACAGTTGACTTAACTCATTCTTGAGTTGAGTTAACCCGTCATTACTAGTGTTCATACAATTTATGCACTTAGATTTTTGTCTTAAATTAAAACTCTAAGGAATTTTATAAAAGCAACCAAAATCTTCAGGACCACAACCATACTAGTGAGACAAGCACCTCTTACATGATCCTAGAAAAATGGGTAGCACAAGCTTAAGGTTGCCATTTATCAGTCTGGAAGTTGTGGATCGTTTCTTGAAGTGCAGTCTAAGGAACACAGAAGTTCTGACTTCTTCCATCACAGAATGGCATCTTATTAGCATTTTGCTGTTTCAAGCAGCGATAGCCTTTCTCCAAATAGCTATTTCTCTAACAGAAGTAGAACATGTAGAGATGTTACACTGACAGTGACATTTGATGGGACGTGCTCTTTAAAAAAGAACTGTGTTATTAAGGGTTCCATTCGGTGTGAGGATTTTTGTTTTGAATTAACATGAGACCCACAGAGAGCTGTGTTGTCTCATGATCTGGTATGTCAGGAAGCAGTGGGTAATCTATTCTGGAAGGGGGATATTTAGGGGGGACAAAGACTGGAATTGAAGATTCGCTGGCATTTCCTGAAAATAACATCTGGATCTGTGTGAACTGGTTTGATAAATATTTTTGTATGTTACATGTGCTGTCATTTGCATGTTGAGTAGTCTGAATACCTGCATATATTACACTGCTTCTATAAACCAGTAGTAAGCTCACTACTACTGATACAGCCCCTGAGATTTGATACTAACTTATTCCCAATCAAGATTTCATTTTGCTATTTAAATGATGCCTACCAGTGAAGGAGCCAGATGTATTTTTTAAAAACAAAATTTTATGATAGACATGTTATTTTATATCTGACTTTGTAAGAGTAGCTTTTGATAGATCGGAATGTGTCTGAATATTTGGAAAAGATCATGGGAAGATCAGTGTCACAGATACTTTTCCTCCTTTGGATATAAGTAGACACGAAGCAGAAGAAAAAGTGTTTTAGGAAAAAGAAAGTATCTTTGAATTTTACTTCATTCTGCATCATTCTTATAAGCTTCTATTTGAAGCTGTCACCACATTTTGGCTGCCACTTTTACTGAATCTATTTAAATATATTTCAAAGGTGAATTACGTGGCTGTTTGACATTTTTGTTCTAGATTATGCTCCAGCAGTCAATCTGATTTGCAGTCAGATAGAAAGCATTACAGCTTGAAAATAACAGTTTCAAAGCCTTTTCTCCCCTGACCTGTGCACACAAAGGTCTCCCTACACTGGTAACATATAAGGCCATCAAATGAAGAGGACAGCTTGTTGGAAGTGCTGGAAAAGAACTGGCAAAAATTAATTTTTGAAAGTATAAATTTGAAATTTATGAAAAGAACAAGGTATGTCTTCTGAAGTTGAATAAAGAAGATGAATGTGAAGGCAGGTTTTTTTTAATGTGCTTAGCAGATCCAGCTGGAGTTTTATTGTCAAAATCTGGCCCTTTCCCCCCCACCCCCCCAAAAAAAAAACATTTAAAAATAATAGTGACACAAAATCTGATTCTCACATTGCCCTGTGTAGCCTCAGTGAAACAGCAGAGAAGTAAGTGTCCTGGAGATGAACCACAAGGGACCAGGCAAGGATATATAATTTTTTCAATATCATTTAACTGTTGTTTCTTTTGTTCACTGTTGGATAATGATGAAAAGGCAGAGTAAGTGCCATATAAAGTCTATATTTTTGGCAAGAGCAAGCCAATATAGGATTTACATTTTTATTTTCTACTTTATTATTTATCATCTCTCATTTAAAAAAAACCAAAGACAAACAAAACAAAACAAAACAACAAAAAAAAAAAAACAAAAACAAAAAAAAAAAAAAAACAAGACAGATCTTGTGTGATTTAATGTCATCTTATAGAAAGTGTTTATGTAAGTCTTTGGAGCTCAGTCTGCAACTTAAATCTGTATTATCAGTGTTTCAGTAACACCGTGTGTTTACAAGGCTGATGCACAAAATGAGTGAAAATGGTAAAGAAGCATTTTACAGAGCGACATTGAACCCATCAGATTGATGCTGGCAGGCTCCCGGTCTGAGTATAGTCCTCTGTCTTTCACAGTTTGTTTCCTATCTGCATGACAAAAAAGGGCATTTCTCTCACCAAAAATGTGGTGGCATTTCACAAGGTCCTAATTTGGTAGTGTTTGCCAAGCCAGGAACCACTAAGAAGTGGACCTTTACTTACAGAACCTGCTCCTCAGCTTTGGAATGAAAGAGATGTGTGCATGCACCTCCTTGGTTTAAACATCATGTTCCATGGCAATTTTCCATTTTTTTTTTGCTTAAATTAAAGAGTGAAACTTGGAAATTTAGGTTAAGCTATTTTGCCATTTTAAATCCAAACAAAGTGGGTGGAAGGAAAGGTAGCTTGGTGAGAAACTGTTTAAACTGTAGTTGAAATACTGAGGCTGGGAATGGATGAAGAATTATTTTAAACAGTGATAAAAAGGAGTTTTCTTAGCAATGTTTGCATGAATGCTGTGAAATGTAAATTTCACATCATCTAGTGTGTTTAAAACCCTCATACATTTGAATCTTCAACTGCAGTAGGTACTGACTGCTTTTGTAACTGAATCGATTATGCAATTGATTACGCCTGTCCTTGTAAGTGCCAGGTATGCCCACAACAGCCTTAGAGTGCAATACTATTTTGCTGAGCATACTAATGAATAAATGGAGAATGCAGTTATTCACTTATGTCCTCAGGCCTAAACTTCTAAGTTATATACTGTACCATCTTTGGAAATGTTGTTGGTCTACAGGAATATTTATATATTTTGTCTCTCTTCAGAGTTAAAGAAGCAGAGGAAGTCTGCAGGCAGAAAAAGGGGAAGTCACTATACAATATAAGACCAAAACATGACTCTGGAATTGTAAGTAAAAACTGTAGCAATACTGTTCCCATCACTCGTTCTACCTTTTGCTTTTTGCATTTTATAGGTATGTTATTCTTTATATATGTTTTTATTCTGGGTTGTTTTTTTGGTTTGTTTTCTTTTTTGTTGTTGTTGTTAATGTTTAACATTTTCATTAAAGATGTTATATTCACAAACTTGAAAACTCCCTATGAATATTACTCCACAAAACAGATGTAGCACAAGCGAGATCAATATATTGTTTCCCCACCCTGCCAATCTATCTCCTTCCCAGTCTTGTTGGGGGATGCACCTAGAAGGCAGAAAGGCAGTTTCAGTCTTCAAGCTTATTCAGTCTGTATTCACTTTCTTTTCTACAGTTACAAAAAGTAAGGAAGAATTTTGATAGGTACACATTTTTCAAGCTGGATCACTGTATAAATACTAGTGGCTTCTGTTCCACTGATATGGGTTTGTTTGGAATAGAAACCCTAGAAAAAGATAATGCTGTGCTTTCACCATTCTTCTGAAAACAAATAACTTCAGTGATACTAGAGGAGTAATTCTAGTCATTCAATGAAACTTTTCCCCCTATGATTGCCTAAGCATTGCTAGGCTCATGACCAGTTTTACAGAAAAGTAACATTCCTGTAGGGAAAAATTAATCTGGCACCTCACATTTAAATTTTACCTGTAGCAATTTGCTGTCGTTTGTATTTGTAAAATATTAGATTTTTTCATGTGTCTGTGTCCCTATCTACACTCCTCCTTCCCCCCAACAGACATGACTTAATTCTTTTGTGCTTTGTAGTAATGACTGTATTACAGTGACACATCTTGGAAATTAAGCATGTGTTAATTACTATATTCTAACTACCATAATCTGACACAGGAAGAACTAATATTGCATTTATTGTTTCTTATTCTGTATGTTTAGTGAGAGTTGTCTGTAGTTAGTGCCACATGAAATGTAAATGGAGTGCTAGCTTGGTAAGGAATGATAAACTACATTTTATAAATTCTATTTGAAAACAGATCAAGATGCTATTTCGGAAAAAAAAAAAAGGTTCACATGTTCTGGATCTCTCCATCTAACTTATATATTGCAGTATATAAAGACACTATATAAAGACACTTAAAAGAGATTTCTTTTAAGAAATAACTGTTCACTTAATTATTCCTGTACCATTATTATTTGCACTGAAACAAGGACTTTCAGTATTAGTAAAAATTTGATGAGTGAAAAGGAAATTAAACAAAAATATTTCACAAGAACTGTATAGCTATAATCTACTTTAGTTCTAGCTTCAAAGGAAGTTTATTTGTGAAGTCAGTTCTACAGCAAGTATAATTGAACATTTGGCTATGTATTTCTATGCTTTACAGATTTGTGTGATGTTGTTTTATATACACTCAATTTTCTCAATTTTATTTTTTAAATTTATTTTATTTTTCAGAAAGCAAAGATAAGTATGAAAATCTGAGAGAAGAAAAGCAAAAGCCATTGTTACCTGGTTACCAAAACTCTACATGCCTGTGGGTGGAGAGTGAGAGGGAAGAAACTGCATCATCCTGATCATTTGCTTTCTTGACCTTTTTAAATTTGGTTTTTGTTCTCTAGAGTTTTCCACCGATTGATGTGTTATTGTACATTCATTCACGAATGTAATCACTTTAATGGAGTGCCCAGCAATAGTCTAGGTATGGACTTGAAACACCTTCCCTGTACTCTGTATCTCCTTTGCCACTCAAAAATGATATTTTTGTAAAGTGTATGGTATATTCAAAATAGGCCAAGTCAGCATGCATAAAAAGCAGCATCTGCATCAGTTCTGAACATGCTGAAAATTGCATTAAGTTGAACTTCATAAGAATGCTACTTGGTACAGTAAAACATTTCCATTCCTACTGGCAACATCTAACACAAATACTTCATGGCACTGCACTTAGATTAGGGAAAGAAATGTTACTCCTAGTGAATTGTTTGTATCTGTTTCATGTTGGCATTTGTAGTTTGTATTTTGAATCGTTAAGTGCTGTTTATACAGTATAATCAATGCTTTCCCAACTTGTTTGGTTGCCCTCCATGACTAAATATTTGTGGAACAAGATGTTTACTGTAACTATCTTTAAAATCGATAAGGCAGCATACTTTTACTTCATCTTTTGCCAGATAGTGAATGCCAGGTGGTATGGGGGGTCAGAAATCCAGCATTTTAAAAAAAAAAAAAAAAAAAGGGAAGGCAGGAAAATACAGAAAAGCACAGAAATATGATAGAGAGTATGAGAGATTTGGCTATTATAGTTTGTTAATATATAAAGCAGCTAATACTTTTACATGAACTTTAGAAGGTATAGTATAGTTTTAACTGCTGATCACTTAAGTCAGGTAGGCTTTTGGTCACATGTACATGACTTCCCTTCTGGAATTATAGCTTTACAGTTAAATTAAAACTCCTTTAGAGAGCCATTAAAAGATGCACATGGGGACAACTTTTATGGAAAATAGTAGCCAATTCTAGTGACAGAACAGAGACTACCAACTAATTGACGTCAATTTCACACTTATCAGAATTGCAGACATTTCCTCCAGGCTTTGAGTGTCCCTGACTAGGAGGTTAACCATTGAAATTACGACTTAGGGCTTCCATTTTAGACCATGTGTTTAATTCCTATTTGCAATCCAGAATATGCTGTATCTGTTTGGATCTGCTCAAGTGATAACCCCTTCCTTCAGTCCTAATTTGAGAGCCCCAAACCAATCAGTCTGATTGATAATGTTTTTCTTTCAAAGCGCACTTTTCCTGAAGGCAGATTATGTGTGTGCGACTCAATTGGATGCACATGCACATGATTTTGGAGCTTGAAGGACACTGGGGTATGGTAAATGAGCTCTAACCTGCTGGGTTGCATTATTCCCTGTCTAATCTAGCACATCAAGAGACATTCCTAGCTGTTCAGAGGCTAATACATCCTACAGGGTGTCATAAAAGGAAGTGCGAAATATGACCTCAGGAATCTGTTATTCTTCACATATACCAAGCACTAGAAAAGATGGGTTTTTTTCACTGTGTGAAAAGCAAGTCTCCTGTTGCTGACAAACCTATGTGAAAATCTCTACTACTACTAATTTCTGGCAGGGATATTAATTACCAAGAATGGAGTTCTAAAATTTTGTGTTGATGGGAGTAACATTACTATTTGGGGAAGAGAAAATAAGAGATTATTTGCTGTTATGACTAACTTATGGAAAGAAAACTATAAAAATAAAGCTATTTTAATGGCACTGATTCAAATCCATGTTTGTATTTATGTAAACAATAGTCTATTTCCTCCTAACTTTGCTCCTAAGTGCAAGGATACAGTAGCATGTTTTCATTTGTAGCCTTCCTGTTCTCTTCAGTACCTACAGTATGTATATTACTATACTAAATGAAATAATAGATCATCTAACAAGGATCACTATGTGCAATACTGTATTTAGTGTTTCTATTCCAATTTTTTTAGAATGTTAATTTATATGAAAATAAAAGGAATAATAATGAAATAACTGCCTTCTGTCTTCACTCTAGCTATGCAGTAGTTTACTCTCTTAAGTACCACATCCCATTCAGGCTCCTGTGATCAAGGAAAAACCTTTGTGAAAGGGTCAGAGGAAATGGGACTTCTCTTTCCTTGCCTTTTGGAAGGATAGTGACAGTAATTCCCAGTTACGTGGATACATTACCTTTTTCCCTGGTGGTGGCGATGAGAGTGTCAGTCCTTTACCCAATTAGACTATGCATCACTCACTTCTCTGGCTCCTGCATGCCCTCCAGTAGTGCATTTGGCTCTACAACAACCTGTTCCTACTAACATTGTTGAAGTAACAGTCTCAAGAAATTGTTATTAGTGCAAAAATATGCATTGAAAAGTTATATCTGCATATTATAATGTCTTTATATATGTGCATTATCCAGCAGTCTGGTAGGACTGTCACATACATACATACACATTTCACTGGATCTACAGCATGGATGTTATAAGTTTTTTGCAACCCTCTCTCTGAAGAACAGTGCATTTACTTGCAATATCAAGCACACTACACTTTGAGTTGGCTGTAATCCTACAAGAATTCTCACAGACAAAATTGTGAGCCTTTGTTGGTCACTACCACCACATACTGCTCACTGTTACTTAAAACAAATGCAGGAGCAAAAGGACTTTCATACCTGAGCAGCAGATGTGACTTGCTGACAATAACAATCTGGTTTTTTTTATGAGGAGCTAAGAGGATTCATGTTGTTTTGCTTGCAAATTAGAGCCTTTCAGAAGCATGGTATTTTGTCACATGTCATGACACAGTAGTGGTTAGCTTTTTTTGTAGCACCTTTCATCGTGCCGAAGCACTTCCAAAACTTAGTTATTATCCAACAGTGGCAGTGGGAACACATTAGAGGCATCTTCCATAGAGTGACATTTTTTCTTGCCCAGTTTTTCAGTGATCAGCTTAAAAAGTTGGAAGTGATCATTAATTTCATTGAGAGAAGATATAGCAAGTGTTTGCATTGCAATTATTTTATTGGAGACTCCAGGTAAAAAGGAAAGCTGTGTTTGTGACAAATTGTTACTTACTTAAGTTACACCAATTTTAAACTGCTATGAACAGAATAAGCGAAAACTGGTGACGTTGAGTTTTTCTGAAGATAGTATGGACAGGTCAGCAAAGGGAGGAAAGAGAAAACCATACCTCACACCATTCAAGTCTGCCACCCATCAATATAATTCTCATTACAGAACAGATTTTCCAAGTCATTCTCTTGCTTATGACAGACACATCTGTGCTCTACCTGTACCTGACATTCATCCAACCTACTTCTAAAAGCATCTAATGTAAGTCCACTGCCTAAAAACTAATGGTGTTTTTCTGAACATAAAGGGTCCTTATTGAGTCAGCACTGTTTTCTCATTTATTCCCAGCTGCAGCTCAAATTTAAGCTCTTAAAAATGTCACTTGTCACTCACCCCAAACTGGGGCCCCGCCATCATGGCAGTTCCACGGTGGTAGAGCTTAACATTCACTCTCCTCCTCCCCTTGTACTGTAGTAGCGCTTCACTTTAGGTCAGACTGATCCAGTATTTTTTAAAGGTTTTTTTTATCTACTCAAGAGATCTGCCTTGCTCTTGAGATTGCTTCCACAAGGGGGAGACTTTTGGATTACAGCATATGGCTCTGGTACAATGGTTCATCAGTAAGGCAGCAAGAGATTTAGACAACTGGAGCTGGAGTCTAGGCTGTGCCTCAAACTGCAGAGCTTCAGCTGGGTGCTGGCCAGGAGACCAGCCAAGAGACAGGTGGAAATGAGAGAGGATGACTGCTGAACTCCCTTTGAGCCAACAGACAGCAGCATTTACAAGTTCTGAGCAGGGTTCTCTGACTATGCTTTGGTAGCTAACATAAAGCAGAATAATTTCTCAAAAACAACAGCTACTAAAAAAAAGAAAAAAAAAAAAAAAAGGCTCCAAGCACATTTATTCCTTATTTCACTGAACTGTGAGAAAATCTGGGCAAGAGACAGAGAAGGAAAGAGAGCAAAGAGCTCCTGAAAGTGTCAGTTGTCATGTCATAAAGGACATTGCCCTCCCTTGCTAGTTATGGTGTAGGGGCTCCTGCTTCTTTCAAGACCCATGACAGGCATCTCTTCTGGTCACATGTAGGCTCATCCATCAGTGTGAAAACTCCATTTCCTCACAGAAATTTTCCTTCGAGAAACTGCATTTTCTCTGTGTTGGAAAATAAAAAAACCCCAAAAACTAAAATACTACCCTATCTTGAGTGACTTACAGTGTGCCTGTTCAAGAGCTGATAGCAATCATTAAAGCTCACCTGTATCTTAAGATATACCTTTTTTTTTTTTTTCCTTATGAGTAGTTTGGTGCCTGTTACATAAGGATCTAGATATATTTTGAGCAAATCCACTTAAGTAACAGGGTAACAGTTACTTCTCTTACTGCAAGCAATGCTGGTGTTTCAGCCAGTGGTGGAGCTTTGCTTGTCTTGTCAGATAAACAAAAAACCCAGAACTTGTGCATGCAGAATCAACTCCAGAATATAAGATCAGTGCATTTTATTTTTCTCTCTTGCCTTGCAGGAACTTCTGAGGGAGGTGGGGTACAAGGGGAGGAGGAGTTAGGTTTTCTCAAGCTGTCAGGGTGACGCATCATTCACCTGTATTTGAGAGGGTGAAAAGGAAGCCGGTGAACATACCATTTAGAGACCAGTCGGACACAAGCTGTTGAAGCAAGACACCTGGATGCCATATAACCCTAGAGTAGCTTTATTATTTAATCTATAATTTAATAGTTGACCTATAAAATAATTACATTATACTTAAAGCATTTCTTCATTTTTTGTTTTCATTTATAAAACAAGAATTAAATACAGTTTTAACCATTACAAGCTCAACTCAGTTTTTACATAAACACAGCTCCTAGAATGAGCTTTAAGCTGCAGCATAGTCATATTGCAAACTGGTGAAAAACCCAGGCAGGGCATAGCTTAAAGGTAAAGATTCTCGTACATTTTTCTTAACTGAATTTACTAGGGTGCTTTTCTCTCTCTGGTCCAAAATGCCTGACTTTCAGCTCATTCCTTTCAAGTGGAGACCGAGTTCCCTGGAGTCTTAGGAGACTGACTATATTGCCACCTTCGCCCTCTGCACCCCATCCACACCAACACTCTCAAGGCTAGACTGAATGGTGCCCATCCAGGGGCTGGCTGGCAGGATGCCACAGCGCAGCAGCATTCCCCGCGTGAGAGAGTCTCCCTGTGCACTTCTGACACGCTGAGAAATCACAGCAGAAAAGCAATGTCTGTTCATGTAACAGGGCTAACAGACCCGACCAACCTCATCCTGCCCATGCCAGTCCCTGTAAACCGCTTGGTGAGCTCGCGTGGAGATCAGTCCTGAAAGCCTCTTAGAGAGGCCTGTCACATAATGGAGACCTGTGGCTCTGAAGCCCTGGCTGGCGACAGTGCTGAACATATTAACCCCTTGAAGTGGCTGCATGCGAAGAAACTGCCGGGGAGGGGCTCCCGCAGCAGGCTGGTTTCACTAGATGCAGATGCTGAACTGTGAGACATGCATCAGGGAGTCGGCATGTCATTTGTAATTTGTAAGCTTCAGACAACACAGAGCGCATGGGCTTTGGTTTGGGGGAAGGGGCTGGTTTGAGGCAGGATTTTAATGCAGCTGGGACTAATACAGATCAGAACTGTAACAAATGGGATATACAGGACATACTAAACTCCATCAGCTAAGTAACAACATAGTATGATTTAAAATGAAACTGCAAGTGTTCCCCAACATTGATTGCACAGGTCTCAGAAACTGAGCGAACCACTTGTGTAGCAATTACAACTTACACTCTCTCTCTGCTCCCACAGCTGTGACCCATTCCAGCGGCACTGACTGATGGGTTTGTCCTTTAATACTAACACAATTAACGTGGTTTCCAATCATGGGAGAGACACCACTCCCAAAACCTGATGACACTTACGTAGCTTTTGTATTCAGTTCAGCAATGACCAAACTTTGTCCTTTGTGCGACAGTGCTTTTATACCTCAAGGGAAACATCACTCCCTTAAGTGTTCTCAGCTTCTTTCCCACCACCCTCCCACCTTCCCCGGTCTGTGCAGGCATAAATATAAGGTCATAAATGGATATTGTTCTTTTTGGAGTAAGAAACACACACACATATCTAACATACAAAAACCTACTGAAAGCCTAGTAAAACCATGTCCATTTTAAGCCAGACAATTGACCTAGCAACCGAGTCTGTGAACAAATTTTAATCTCTGGCATACTCTGCCACAAGAAAAATATACGTGGCTAGGTCTACAATACTTTAAACAGCTGTTTACTATAGCTAGGTTACAAAATAAACACTGCTGCAGAGACCACGTGTTCAATATCTTCTAACCACAACAGCATCAGAACCCACCCTCAGTCTGCTCTGTGGTCACTGTGGCTGACCCAGCGCCTCGCCTTCTTCCCCTTGCTTCTGATCTGCCGTTCAGACAACAAGCCCAGAACCATTTGTCATGGCATGATTGAAGTCGTCTTAGGGAGATGAGCCTCATCGGAGAGTCTCACTTGCTTTTCACACATTACTCCTTGTTACTCTCCCTCACCTGTGTACCCCAGTCCTGGTGAGCATCTCAGCACTTCCAAATGAGAGAAACAAGCTCCCGACCAAAGCACAGGGAAGGTGTTCTCAGCTTGTGGAGGACACTGGAGTGTAGGGCAGAGGGCTTTACTCCACACAGTGGAAACATTTAATGCTGGATTTAGCCACCTGGTCACTTTAATCAACAATCCCAACTTCTGGGAGCCTGCTCCACTCCAGAAGATTCAACTGCCATACAATATTTAAAATACAATGAAACTTTATGATGAAGTGCCTAACACAGCCCATTAAAAAGCGTTATTCCAGTAGGCAAATGACAAGGAGCCTTTCCTTGCTGGGGAGATGCCTCCTGAAAGAAAACAAAACACACACACAAAAAAAAAAAAAAAAAAAAAAGTGGAAAAGAAGAAACAAACCAACAAAATGGACAGTCTGCTCAGTGGGAAAGGAGAGGCAGCAGTAAATCTGATGGAGGCAACACCAAGCAGCAGCTACATGCCTGTTCTCACAGTTTGCCTGAGTTGTTAAGATTCACAGACATGCACCGGCACTGCTTGACCTTCTGAATCTTCTTGAGTCGGAATGGTGGGTCCAGCTCGGGGCACTCCAGCTGCACGGTCGAAGAGGTGACCTTGTGTGGCTTGCAGAAAGCACAGGACTGAAAGGACTCCTCCTCCTTTTTCACGTGCCGTGGAATGTAGAAGGAGTTGCACTGCCCATAGCAGAAGCGGTTGATGATGGTGCGGCTGATGCAGCCCTCCTCACTGACAGTCTGCCGCAGGGGCTGCGTCTTGCACCAGTCGCTCTTGAGGTACTTCCTCTCGGTGACCACGAGTGCCTCCTGGCTGGAGGCCAACACCTCCTTGTTCAGCTGCTGCCTCCGCTCTGAGTGGTTGCTGCTGCTGCCTTTGTATGGGGAGGGAATGGCGCCTGCAGGACGGTTTTTCCTGGTGTCCGTTATCCGGAACAGTGTTGCCATCAGAAAAATGGATAAGGCAAATTTCCACATCATTCTGCAATGGCAAGAGAAGTCACTGTTAGAGAGACATATTTTCAAACCACAGAATTGCTATGGAGTTTAACTTTACTCACACCTTTAGGAGAAGTGGAGATCTTATCACCTTTGTAATCCCATCACTTTTCCTAGAAGATTAGCTCTATTCTAGGGTGATTACTTATCATGAAGAGGCCAGGCCCTCTGGAAGGTCACATTGCTCCCCCTCACCCCTCAGACTCTCCAACTACTTGCTTTTCCCCACAGGGACACTGCTGCTTTGATGGCTCAAGTAGTGGTTCTACAGAAGCTTCAGCCAGAAAGGTTTTCTCCTTCTCTGTGAAATCCTGGCCCAAACAGCTGGGCAAACTCCTGGTTAGCAAAGGCTCAGGAGACTCCTGGCAACATGGTGACAGCTGATCTGGGGACGGCAGAAGAGAAGGGAAGGGAATACCAGGTTACACAAAGTGAACTCCCATCTGCCTCTTCAGCCCCTGAGTCCCAGCCCAGCCTCATTCCACACAGAAGTAGCAAGGGGTGTCCAAAAGACTATTTTTATTATTTTAAATTGCTTCTGAAGTTTCTTGGGGCTTTTATGGCACTTACAGGCTTGTATTTGTTGTCTTTGTGGGAGGCCAAAAACTTGATGGATTTATTTTTGCACTAAGAGGAAATGCTTAAACACAATTTCAAGGACTTCACAACTTCAGTGCCTCTTGGGCAAATGGTTTAAGAAGGTCTGTAAATGGGAGAGGATTCAATATTTATTTTAGATGTTAAGGAACAGGGTAGAGCATAAGCTAGTTGCTAACTTAAAATAGTCAGCCAGTTGGCAAAAAAATATTTCTTCCTATGGTTGTCTATTAGGTATTCTTGTACCATGGAGCATCTCTGACCAACTCTTGTCCAACTCATTTTGGTAATGTGTCTCGATGTGCTTCCAGAATATCAGATTAGGTGTACTAAATTTCCTCATGAAGTCAATGCTCACCAGTGAACCGCTACAACTCATTTGACAGTTCATTTCATATCATTTTCCCTGGGAAAGGAGAACAGAGGGTCTCTACAGTGCCAGAAGTGTGTGCAGCACAGAAGCTTCCCATTTGGAGGTAAGAACATTTCCAAGTCCTTCTAAAAGTGCTCTGCTCACCTTTGTTCTTAATAGATAATTTTTTAATAGTGTACAGATGAAAGACTCATCCCTCCCTTCACAGTAAAGCTTCAAACCATTTTTTTTCCCCTTTAAACAGATGCCAAGACAAAAAACTAACATCACACCGGTAAGTATAATGTCTAACACTACAGACACTTCTCTTGTTGCATAGGTAGTCCTACATGGAAAACATGCCATTTTCCAAGCAATGACACCAAACAATCAAAAAACTATTTGCAGTAAAGGTACAAAAGAAGACAACAATAGTGCTAACAAATGCGTCTCACCTAATAAAGCAGACCTAATGTATTTAACTCCCGTGAAGATAAAGAAAAGGAACTACTGTAGCAGACTGAGACAACATCCCCTTAGGTTATTTTCTAAGTCTATAAAATCTCAATGTCAGACTTGACTAAGTTTCTAAGAGGAGAAGTTTGAAGTTCTGAAGGAAAGGAAAGAGCTAATCCTATAACTGTGAACAGAGCATGTTCTGACGCAGAGTTAAATTTCACCAGATTGTGCATTTGAAACAGAACCACCTTTAAATGGAAACCAGTATTTCTAAAACCCCAAAAGAGCTCATTCATCTACAACCATGCCATCTGCCTACTGACACCTACTGTAGCCATGGGTACTTTAAATCAGTGGCCTATTTTCACACTGCTTAGCATTCAGCATGCAAGTCCAGGACTTTTGTCCAAAGTCTTTAAATGAAGCAAGACTAGACTTGGCTTTCCTGGCAGGTATTTTCGCCAAGTCCATTGGATGTCAACCCACACAAGCAGGCCAAAACCTAATCAGGTAATTAGTTTCAGTTGAATATAGTGTTCCATGCTTCCTTTCAAACTGTTCTCATGTTATTCTGCACTGATGGCTGCATTTCAGAAGTAGATAAAACAACTGATCCTCACTGCTTTGTGTTTTATACAGCGGGGAGGAAAAATGCCCAGTTGCAAGTCTACATCTTCTAGAAAACGACAAAGGTGAGCTTTCCACAAGATTCCTTATGTCACATTTCTCAGGCATACTCTTCTAGCCTTCTCTTGAAACACAAGGGATATTGCCTTTCCAGTCTCATTTCTCTGATCCTGGCATAGCACCGTTCCAGAAGCACATTAGAAGGAGAGAAGCATCCTTTCCCCCATCCTTTCCCTCTTTGCTAGGGATGATCTTAAAGGTTTTTTCCAACTTTTATGATTCTATGAAACCCTATCTTACCACACCCACCCTTTCTTATCATAAAAGGCAAGTTGAAAGGAAACATTTCCCTTCGTGTCAAGAATGGGAGTCAAGTAGAAATCTTATGTAGGAATTCAGGAAAGCAGAGGGAGGACTAACAACTCAAAGTCTACAATATAGGGAAATATAGTAGCTTTCTAATTACTGAAATGGTTTTATGGAGGCATGGAGAGCCATGCAACAGAGTAAGTAGGATTTATTCAGTAAGTCTATGTTTATAACTAATAAAGCAGTATTAATCAAAGCCGCTATTGTAAGGTTATAAACCAAATGCTGCAGTACATGTCAACAAGTACTTCTACAGACAAGTAGGAACACACCACTTATTTCTGTTATTGATCCTTATCAAACTTGAACCTTAAAATACTTACATAATAGAATAATAATCTATCTCACACTAGCAGGTCAAATGTGCATTCTGTCAGATCGTGGAATTTCTAATCACAGGGTTGCCCTTTACTAGCCTGCAAATCACCCCTTTCTAAGCCCTGGCACACAAATCCCCTATTCAAGCAAGTAAGGGTGCAAACAAGGTCACCTGGTACCAGCAACTTGCCAAGGACTACATATATTTATGGTGCTCACATGCAAAGAGAAGAGAAACCTCAATACTCCTAGAGAACCAGAACATTTTGGCAAACTCAATATGCATGCAAAGCAACATGGTGAATGCTGCCTGTCTACAGGCAGAGCAGGATAAGAATCTGGCTTTTGGCAAGAACAGGGCATTTTGCCCTACTTAGATGTAACAGAATGGAACAGCATGTGGCTGAGACCACGCAAGCGAGCACTGCCTCAAGAGACCAACGTCTCTACAACTCGCACCAATGCCAGCCCGGGCCCCCCATTCCTGCTGCACTGGGGGTTCCCATGGCAGAGCCAGTGGAGGTTCCTATGTGATAGTTCTCAACTTCTTCAAGCATTGTTGCCAGCTGCTGCCAGTCCCCCCTCACACCTTTTTTCCAGCATGTGAGCTGAGAATAACTTAACCTCAGACAAGACACCCAACATGGCCTGGCTGCACTTACATTTCACATGGCAAGTTTTTTTCTCCTTGAGATAAGGAAATTAGCATCAAGTATGAGTTCATAAATTCATCAAAGCCAGCATGCTGGAGCTGGGCTACCAGGTACCCAGGAATGCAAAAAAGCCTTTTGTTGGCCAAGGAGGCAAGAATGCCAAAATTCAGCTCTGACATTCACAGAGGTCAGGGCACTGTGCTAGGAGAGGAAGACTCAGGATCACTGTGTCTGCCCTTAGCTGTATTTCTTCTTTGTATCCAATTACTGTGTAACATAAAATATCTACCAAGGCAGGCTCTCTCCTGCATACCGACCTTCTGGCCCTATAACTCACGCATTCTTGAAAGTAATCCAGCTCCAGAACAGGACAGGCAGTAATGTAACCCCAAAAATAGCCTATAGATTTGTGGTTAGGGAAGTTCACTCTGAATTGGAGCATTGGATTTGAATTCAGAATTCAAGGGCATCATTTTCAGAGAAGTCCCCTAATGCAGAAGTGAGGGCTGTGGTCTGAAAGGCAGGGCATAAGTTAACACCAGTGCCCATCAGTGCTGAGTGACTACTCTGACGTTTTGTCTGGTTTTCAAAGTCCTGACCAGTCTCTCAGCTCAGGATGCAGTTTCTCACCGGGAATTCCTGTTCTGTAGATCAGCCTACTTCAAGGCTGCAGCTGGACAGAAAGAAAGAGGGTTGTAACTAGAAGATCACTGTGATATTTTATGTTAGCTGCTCGGGAAATCAGCAGATGTGAGACCCGTTTGTTTGCTTTAGCATGCACACTTAAAAAGCACTCAGCACTATCAGCATTCCTGGAAGCATCCAAATCTCTGATACAGGTATAACACAATCATCTCTTACCAGGCCTTTCTGGAGGGAATTCAGAAAGAAAAGTCACAGCCAATTTTCTTTTCTTCTTTTTTTTTTTAAAAAAACCAACCAAACAAACAAAACCCCCCCAAAAAACCATACACACACACAAACAAACAACAACAACGAACAAAACAAAAACAAACAAACAAACAAACAAAACCCAAACCTGCAAAACCTGTCTTGCCATGGAATTTGAGACTCTATCTATTCAGCTTATTCACAGTCTGGATTCATGAGGAACAAAATTTAGTACTATAAACCTATCCTACACCTATCAAACATAATGTAAGAGCCAATGACTGGGAAGATGAAAAACAAATTCAGAGACTCTTTACTTTTTGAAAATTTTAAATTTAATTAAGAGCTGAAGAGTTTCCCTTGGAAAAGGGTTTCTCTTTAACTACCAGCAAAAGGCAGGTACTACAGACTAGATTAAAACAGGTCCAGTTCCATAGATGGCCATATTTGCTCACCTACATCTCTGTACCAGGTTCCATCTTGCAAACTTTGGACACACGCGAGCTCTCCTTAAGGATCAGCTGAGTGTGACTCAGTGTGGGAATCCCTGTTACCAAAAATTTTCCTAGTCCCCACTTACTTCCATATTAGACCTAGTCATAAAAAGAATCTGTATAAACCAGTCATATATATATTAATGTAAGAACATGGTGTACATGGTTAGGTCTCACATTTAAGATGGGACACAAGTAGTGTCCCTTGAAGACAAGCCAGGCAATGGCTTTTCAAAGAACAGAAACTTGGCTTTAGCAACAGATGTGGAAAGCCAGGAAATATCAAATTCTGTACCAGGAAGCCAAAACTGCTATTTATTTAATTTATTAATAGTTAGGCATGATTCTAATGGCACAATGTTCACATAAAGACCATAATAAAGAATAATCATGCATCTTTGTGCAGGGGAGGTATTTGGTGCTAATTTTTCTCTTTTAAGTATCCATCGGAAACTATTTCTCCCACGTCTCAACAGCATCAGCAATAACCAAACACTGTACTGTATCTTTTTTTGCAGAGACATGGGTGTCTTATTAAATCATTCCATCATTAATAGATTCTCATTACTAAATTGCCAAGACTGAGGCCAGCCACAACAACAAAAAATGAAGGAGATGGGGGAGACCCAACTTAAAAAACAACAGAAAACACAGTACTGCAGCTAGGATGTGTTATTCAGATATTCGGATACAAAATCTCTGCATTTTGGCAGTAGAGTTACCATGTACTAGGAATACTAGGCACCACTTTTCAAAGTCATTGCATGCAACACCGAAGACAATAATTATTTTAAAACGAATAATTAATGCCATTACAGTCAGAAATTTTTCCATTCTTGCCTTCTAAGAACCTTCTATAGTGATTTGAAAGAAAGCTATTTTCTTGCATCACAGCCTAGCAGTAGGTGGTAGAGGGAGAAAACATTTATTTCAGACAATAAATTTCTAGTACCCTCGCTGGCTGACTAGGATGGAGACTCTTCCTCCCCTCCATCCTTCCCTCTTCCACCCACCAAGGAGATCCATCCTTCTCTCTCTCTTTCACCAACACCTCTCTCCCAGAGAGCCAAGCATGCCCACAGGGATCACCACAAAGCTTTGAAGGAACCAGGAAAGGTCTTCCTGCAGTCTGGATATCTTGGGAACCACAATCTACAGTCCAGGCTCTTGCTTTGTTTTCAACAGGGGGAGATGGAGTTGGATTTCAATGATGCCAGCTGTGTTCCTCAGGAAAAAAAAATATTTCCCCCATAATGCCAGAAGTTCACCTTGCCAAGACAGTTCTTGAAGACACTTAATTTTAAATATAGAAAAATAGAGTAAATCATCAACAAAACCAAAGTATGTAGAAAAAATACACTGGTGGGGATAATCTATGCTAACATAAAGCTAGTTAAAGGATGTTGCATCATATTAATTCAGCTGTCTCTATAGATTTTCTAGTTCCAAGAGCTGTGCAATGTGCTCTAGGATGACCCTGCTTGAGCAAGAAGATTGGATCAGATGACACACTGTGGTTCATTCTAACCTTAACCATGCTCTGTGATTAAATCCACGATAAATACCAGTGCTTCCCAAAAAACACACACACATATAATAGATGCAATTACTAAGGTAATCCCCCAACTAGAACAAAATAGGGGAGAAGACAATGCTGCAAGATTTGGGTTTGTTTTTTATGGGTAACTGTTAGCCAGGTAGCACAGTGAAGCAAGACACTGTCAACTTCATATTCCCTTGTTGTATTTACCAGTAGCAAAGATTTGATTCCACAACTATGTCAGCATTTATCATTTTAACAAAGGAAAAGTAAAATAAAGAGAAGGAACAAAAGCTGCAAGAAATGTAAAAGCAAAGTCATCCTAAAGTAGCTCTGGTAATGCAGCAATGCCATTTTTTGGGAATAGGGATACAAAGACCTCCAACTGAATATGAGCAGGTAACTAGACAGAGGGGGTTTTTAAGTATCATTATGATTAAAAGTCCTAAATTTCATTGCTATTTCAGCTTCAGGAACTTGTGGTTTTAGAACCAACCACAGACAAATGTCTGCCTGGTGAGCACATGTGATTTGTCCCAAGCAGAGTGAGATGTCCTACTCAGAAGTGTCTGGGTAGTCATCAGTACTGGCAGCATATGCAACACTAGGGAAGAAAGGGGGAGTGGGAGGAGGGAAAAACCCACAAAATAAAACCAGATTTCTGCTAGCTGTCCATGAGGCTGATTTTCTTTCTCCCAACCTGGTTTTGAAGAATGCAACAGTCAGGGGGTGGAAGGAATAAATAAAACTCCCTGGATACAAGGACAAGAGCTTTTTTGGAAAGGACCTATAATTCTCCTATGAATCTAAAAAATGTCTCACAGCAAGAATGAACTAAGCTGAAAAGATACTTGTCCTGCTTCTCAGTGTTTCTTAGCTTTTCAGCACAAGATAGAGAGCCCCAAATAGGCAAGTCAGTTCTGTTTGCACATGAACAATTTGTCCAGCAAGCAAAAACAGCCTACATTTAACTTTATTCTTCTGTGCAGAAGGCAGCTGGTACACTCCCATTTGGCAGCATTTCATTCAGGAGAAAACAGCAGACTTCTGCCCTTGGGAAACTAAAAACTAAATCTGAAGGGAAGCGGTGGCTTGAGCAAATGTCTTCATTTGTGACCATCCCTCAGCCTATTGGAAAGGAGGACAGTCAATACAAGAAGGGGGAAAGTTCAGCATTTAAATACAATAGCTCATTTCATTGCTTCCTCACTGGAGAATCGATCCTACAAAAGACTATGTTGCAATGAGTAGTCTCCATTATACTTCTGTTGTTTGCATTACAACAGAACATAGAAATCTCATCCAAGACCAATGTCTGACCAAACAACACAACTTCAAATGTTTGTAGACTGACTGGTGATCAACATATGGCAGGACCAGAACTGAGCTCAGAGGGGAAGTGAGTTACTGGAGGTCAGAAATTAACTGAGAATGGACCATTTCCAACATCTTTCAATTGCACTGCATGACACCAATGCTCTTCTTTTTTTGCTAAGCCATCCAGATTTGTTACCCTTAGGCAAGCTCTTCTTTAAAAACATTATACTTTTGTAAATGAAAATTGTTTTGTATGAAAATTTCCAATATAGTTTCCCTGAGTTTTGATAGAACAGAGATGGAGTTAGGAGCTTTATGGCTGTGTAGCTTTGAACAATATACCACTTCTAGAACACACAGCTCATTTTCTAGCCCACAATAAGAGAGAAGGCCATTAATCTTCCATATATATTCATTCCTGTACTTGCACCACTCCAAAAAGAGGGCATTTGGATGAGTTCTGTTCTAGAAGAAAACTGAAGTTTCTAAAACATCATAGAAGTGCTCAAAAGAATTTCCACTTGCTTCTCTTAACGGTCGGAAAAACGCCACTACTTCTAAAAATCAATGGGTGACAGGTAATCTTGCATATAAGAAACACTAGATTAATCAGCAAAGAAGTATCATTTCAATTTTCTAGATTTCCTGTTAGATTCAGATAGTTGTATTCTTTTAGACTCTCTGTTCAAGAGAGTCTAAAACAGAACTCTGTTCTGTTACCACATTATGACTCTGAAGTGGCCATGTTCCTGTTTTAAAAATCTAAAATGTTATTGATGGTCTAGTGCCTGTATTATGAGTTTCTGTAAGACAATATCCTATTTTAAGGCTGAAACACAGATGGTTCAAATAAGAATCACTCTTATCGCAACATCCCGCAGGCAAGTCTTTCTATTAGGTAGTGCGCAAATTCCCACACACACAAAATTTCAGATAAGCATCCCCACTATTTTCCAATATGTCCCTTGTTCCAGCTGTATTTTCATAAAGTTGTCCTAAAAATGACATATATTTATTGCTTTGAGCGTTTTTCATTTACATTTACCTCTGCTTAAATTTGCCTGCCAAAGCATCAGTGCTCTTGACTAAAACGTACAGCAGCTCTGAGGACAGAGTGCAGAAGATCTATGCTAATGAGCAAATAAAACAAGTTTTGACCCCATTCAGCCTGTTAGCCACAACCAGGTCTACGCCACACAAACATGTAACTACGTGCCTTATCAGAATTATTCACAGAAAAGCACTTTTTTCTCCTCAGTGAGGCTAAATCTAGGGAATCCTCTCATCCTCTTTTTCCTTTTCTTTGGTTAATAAGCAACACATCTGATACTTTCCCACAAATAATTTTTTTTCTCTGTCAAATTTCAAACAGGTTGGACAGCAAAGCAGGTTTGAAACTCCTATTGCACTACACTAAGTGTATTTTCTTCTGGGGTACACAGGGAGGCATGAAAAATATTTCAGGGAAGGGGACAAGGGGGAACAAGTCAATGACATCACAGTTTAGAATCACAGGAGGTGCGAGTAGTAAAGACATTGTTCAGTGTTACTGTGGTGGACTAGAACATTGTGCACAGCCATAGAAAATCAGAGTTCATGAGCTCTAATGTTTACATGTAATACAAGACATCTTGAAACAACAGTAGATCAGCTTGAATTTTTTAATACATTCTCTTGCCCAGGGTGTAAGCTGGCCCAGAAGCTAAAAACTTATCTGCACTGCACTATGTGTCGATGGAAGCCAGGCAGTAACAAGTCACTGCTGCACACCATGCATGGTATTATCCTTGGGTTGATTCTGTAATATTTTGAATCCCCTTTTGTTCACAAACTTAGTACTTGGAGAATTACAAGATGTTTTCTTCTTTCCCTAAGAATACCAGGCTTCTGCTTGGCTTACTTTTGCAGTTACTTTTTGTGGATTAAATAATGGCCCAACAGAATCCCTGCTTAATTACTTTTGTTTCAAATGTTTAACTTGGCTGTGGGCTTTGGTCTGAAAGGAAGACTGTTCACTCAAGGTCTTCTATGAGAAAATTCACGTATGCAACTGAAATGCAATTCAAACCTGTAAAGGCTGAAAAGTGCTGTAAAGGCATGCTCGGGTGGGGTTTTTTCTATGTGTTTTGCAAGCCTATAAAAAAAGATGACATTTGGAGTTCAAAACCTTCAGAGTTACATGGCTTCTTGGCTATTCTCATACATACATCAGTTGATATATTGATGCAAGTTCTTTAGTTTGAAACTATTTTGAACCTTGTTTTCAAGTTGTTTTATAAGATAAAAAAAGGAATTTTCAGTTATTTCGCTACGTATCTATTGATATTTCCAAACTGACAATAACATTTTTTGACTGTCATAGCTGTCAAATGAACCAAAATAAATCATAACAGCTCAACAAAAGTATAGAACTTATGAGGTGCTATAAAGTCAGGAATACAGATAAAATTTTAATTAGGTATGTACTATGAACATAAAAAGCTAAATAGCTATACACTTCAGTATCACTTTCTAAGTATATTGGAAAACATACAGCACATAGAATGAATGGGCAAATTACCAATTATGCACTGTTATTGGCAGTGTGTGTGACAACTAAAAGTCAATAAAAGACAAATTTTCAGTGAAATGCTGCAGGAAGACTTGTAGCATGGGAAATTTCACATCCAAATACTGGAAATTTACTCCATCCCTCCCAGTTCACACTGATGGTAATGTGTAGCTGTTACACATGTATGTTCTTGTGGCTTTGATTCATGCTCAGATTAGTGATTCTCCCCCCATCACTACCCAAAGAATGTAAATATTTGCTCTGTCTGTATTCTGCTTAACAGACTCGGCCCATTATTGAATAAGAAGGCTGTAATTCAATCATAGAAGGATCTGTTGCCATGTGTAAACTGGGATTTTATGTTTTATGACTTAGGCTTTGCAGAGCAGCCATCTTCCTACTCACCTCCCCCTCTCCTTGCCTATGACTGAATTATAGTTCTGTCTCTAACTGAAGCCCAGTATTATTCTATTTCTCTTCTGCTGAGAGGAAGACCAGAGCTACCATTCTGAATACACAGCAAGCCACAGGAGCCTGAATGAAGTACTTTAAAGGCAGGTCCTCCTACACAGCACATTTGCAGTCTTTCTGCTAATTAATTTGATTTCCTTTGTCTAGACTAACATAATACAGCAAGTTATGCTCATTTAAAGGAAGATCGTTAGCTTTTCAGTTCACTCCAAATGAGGAAGAAAGAAGAGTCAATACACTGGAATCTGGGGGAGACTGACTGACTTTGTCCTTGACTACACCATTGCTTATGTTTTCACTTGACCAAGACTTTGTCTCCAGGAGAACCCGAGACAGCACTATCATCAGAGGAGAGACTATAATCAAAATCAGATATCGCTGGTATGTGCATGGCAAGGCAGTGGCAGTTACACAGAAGAGTTCTGTCTATGATGCACTGCAGTCAGCAGCTTTCTTCCTGGCAATCACTTGGCATTTGCTGTTCACAGCTCCTGACATCCTCAGAGGGCTGAACAAACATGTAATTAAAAACACACACAAGCTGTTTTCTTCAGGCTCCCTTCACAGAATGAAAGGAGATTCAGTAGTGTGCCACTGGACTAGTAAACCACGGGCAAAGCTAGCAACGGAGTTAAAGAAGTAACTCCTCACTATTTGGAAGGTGAGACCTTCATTCGGCAGTTTTGACAATGACTGAAACTGTGGACCTGGATGAAGGCTCATAACTGAGGTGTCAGTCAAATACAGAATTTGAGAAATGGAGTGACATGTGATAAACAGAAGAACAGACTGGGATTTCAAAGTTCAGCCTTCTGAGTCATGTGGGAAGATCCAGTTTTAATACTCAGCAAGAAAAGCGACAAGTAATCAGACATCATATAGGTGCCCTGCAGAGTGGAATGAGTTCACACATTTCTTAATAACAGCAGGGAAGAACTTCTCCTATGACAAAAGAAAGAGAGGAAGCTAACAGGGGCAATCATCAACCCCTTCTGCTCACACACATGCAGAAAAGTGCCAGAGCTCCCCTTCTGTAGACAGTTCAGGACCCCTTCTATCCTTGTAACCTCAGTTGCATTTATAATTTTGCAGCATCAGAGGGGAAGGATTCCAATTTTTTAACTTCCTGGCTTAGGGGTCATTTTTTTGGCTCATAGTAACTCTTTACTCAAACACAAGCAGAAGATAAACTGCACCTGGAGGCTCTTTATTAGCTTATTCTGACCTTGGTTTTTTACACTATTTGGCTATAAGCCGTTCAAACTGTGTCACCACAGCTCAGGTTTGAGTATTTTTCCATCATTGACAATTTTAAGCCCAGCAGAAGTAGACAATAAGTAAAAGGAAATCTAAAGATTTTTCTCTTTGGCCTTTCAGAAAGCTAATTTCAGAAAGATCAGGGAAGTATCTTGAAAAGAGTTAGACAACATCTAGCTATAAATTTCATTGTGAGGTCACAAGCTCCATTTCTCTTCCAGGTCTGTTCAAGGCCTCTTCCCAGCTCTAACTTAGGCAGCTCTTCCTTGAATCCAGAGAAGAAAGATGACACTTCTGGTAATCATGAGGGACCTCATGTTTCTACACAGATGGACAAAGATACCAAGACTCCAATGCATGTCAGTGCTCGATTAGATTGAGAGTTATGAATTTTTCAAGTGAGGTGACCAAGAGTTTCCCTTTGGACATGACTACAGTGTGAGATACTAGCTAACATCTCCATATGTGACCAGTAAATGCAAGACAGATTGTGAAGAGGGGGAACAAGTGATCAGAAAGATTGCTCAGTCAGGGTTTGGTTTGGTTTCTTTTCTCTTATTACAAAGTAGTCAGAGAATATATGCATTACAGTTTACACCATTTTACTCATCCCAACTACCTAGTGCTGTTTTGAGAAATTATATATGTTGTACTGAAGCAGCAAGGGCGTTCGATCAGCTGAAGGTTTTGGCAAAGTACTTCTAATGGCTCAGCAACCAAATGCAATCTCTGCCACTTGCAAAGTGATTGTAGTTGATTATGGCCAAATAAGATCACCTTAAAGAAAATGCTCTGATCCATAGGTTTGCTCTGGTTCCTAGTGGGTGTTCATACACAAACTCATATATTCATTTATGAGTGATTTGGACCACAGGTACAAACATTATGCACCCATGAACTACACTTTCTAGACTTTTTCCTACGTCTTGGCTAAACAATAGACTTTTTAAAGATGTTATGTGTAATATGGGATTAAGAGGACTGGAATCTGAAATAAGAAATTACGGAAAATACTTCCTGACACTATGAGAACTAGACTTACCTTGTCTCAAAATTGGAGGAAATATTAAGTCCTGACCATTGGCCTACGTTTCCACTTAAGATTAGCCAAATTATTAGATTATGAATTCTTCCTTATTTTCCTTTAAAAGAAGGAGGTGAAGTGAGTAAAAATTAGTTTTAAGATACTTTCAATGTAAAATTATTAAACCCTCAAAAGTCAAGAAGCCATTTCACAGAGTTAACATGAAACAAGTTTTTTTCTCAGTAATGGAAAAGCCCTAAAAATGCATGTAAATTCAACTAGGACCTTCAGGTGTTTTCAGTCTAAAAATGCCCATATCTCTTACTGTGAGAAAGGAACTTTGAAAAAAAAAAAAAGTTTTGATCAACACTTCTGAAAACTTTCATTCCCACTGTGTGAAGAGACAAAAAAAAGTTTCAAGTCTGAACCCTTGGGGCCCAGTTACCACAATTCGTGTGGCATGATGGTCCTCAATGGGTCAATGATAACCACATCCCCATGGGATTTTTTATGCTTGTATTTTGAAAGGAGGCTCAGTAAAGAATTTGGCTTAGGAAAACAAGACTGTGCTTCCTCTCTTCCCTTACTGAGTTTCAGAACAACAGCTTTTGCTTTGAGTGATTATTTCAGCTTCCATAATTTTCCTCCAGCACAAAATTATAGAGGAGCTTCATATGTATCAGATCAGTGATTTGGGCAGCGTAAGAATATGGTTAAGGTCAGACCAACTAAAAGAAAGGAATAGCAATTAGGAAAAAACATTATCAAAAATGCACCTAGTAAAGGCAAAGCTAAAAGCAGCTCACCTGCCTGAAAATGTGCTAACCTGGCAAAACCCCTTTTTCTCAGAGGATCCTGAGAAGCTCTTAATCACTGCAAAGACTGAAGAATATTAATTGCCACTTGGCAATACTCTGCTCATTAAAAATATGGGGACATTTTTAGGACTTTTTTCTTTCCTTCCCACCCTCAAAATCAAACACTTGGGTTTATGGCATGAATGACACAAAAGGCTACATCAAAGCAACTGCACACTTCTGTATCTACATATTTGTTACAAGGTTGAGGAGGACTGCCAAGCTTACCTAAAAAAAAAAAAAAAAAGGAGGGAATTACATCATTAAACTGCACGGTTTAAGCAGAATATGCAATGCCACTGCACACTTGAATGGGAAAAGAAGCAAGAGAGGCACTTTTAAATGAATAGAAACAGACCCAAGAATGCAAGCTACTGAGTGGATTTACACTATAACTGTAGAGAAGACTAAAAGAGCTCATCTAGATACAAGGTCCTTTTAACAAGGTCCTTTCTATGACTTTTCTCCACCCTCCTCAAAAACAAAATATTATTTGTTTAAAGCAGCTTGCCAAATCCATGGCAAAGCATCTAAGAGAAACCAGAGATGAGATTTAGAGACACTTTAGAAATAGGCGGCAGGCACATACATATCACTTCAATCAATGTGAGCCATTCATAAAACACCTGTTCCCACACCTACAAAGCCTTCAGTTTCATTTTGGACTGTGACATTGATTATGTGGCCATACACCAGAACTTCTGTAGGGTGCCCAGGCGAACAGCTGAGTAGGTGACCATGCTGTCTTCTGCCACTCACACAGAAGACAGATAGAGCTGGGAAGCCTCTCAGCAGCAGTTCCCTGACAGCACTTCTTTGTCATGTGTGTTTCACAACCAACCAACCAACCAACCAACACCACTGAGTGGAAGATGAAGAGCATGAACTACAACCAGCCATCAAAAAATGTAGCCAATGGGGTACGCTATTTATCTTTCTTGTAACCAGCCTTGGCACAACATATTCCCCCTTTATGCAGGTAAGCTCATGGTTTCAGTACCCACATGGAGAGGGGATCCTTTGATTCACAGTCCCTCTCCACTGTAAAAAAAACAACAAAACAAAACAAACCCAAAAAAATCAAACAAACAAACAAAACAAACCAAAACAAACTTCTAAAAACTGCAGAAAAGGTTAGTGGAAAAGCAGAAAGCACAAAGAGGCATGACCCCTACTTTACAGTTAAAGCTGCATTACTAGGTAGGGAATAAACACAAAATTCCTGGACCTCAAGGGAACTACAATACCATATCAAACATTATTTTAGTGTGATTAGACTTTGTGGTGTGGAGGGTGAGGTCCTACTTTAAGTTTCCTGAATTTTATCATCTTCCCTGACACCTTTAGAAGGTTGTTATAGGGTTTTGGTAAAAAAAAAAAAAAAAAAAAAAATTATAATAAAAAAAATTTCACACATCAAAAGAATTAAAACCTATGCCTTTCCCCCTCAGTTTTATGATTAGAATACTGAAGGATGTGGGTTCAAATATATATTCCTGTGATATATAGTCCTCGTAGAATAGTACAACTCCACTTTCAGGTAAAGTACTGGCACAGAGAAACCCTGTTTCTGACCTTGGGAAATAACCAAAACAGAACTTATTGTCAGCTGGATATATTTCTGATTGCAACCTATGGCTCTCTGAGATAAAGCTTTAATCATCTCATGCTGTCGCCCAGTGCAGGGTGCAGTTTGAGTCCTTTAGACTGTGAGCAACAGTCCCTCTGCTCCTGGTATCACCTTCCCCCCAGCCAGGACACAGGCATGTGTGCAGCCACACAGTCAGCAAGTCGTGTTTGCTGATCCAGCCAAAAAGGAGTATTTTTTGTTTTGCCTGCAGGATCAGTGGTGCCGCTGGGGCCCCCCTGTGCCAGTGCTGGGCTGTTCTGCCTTGCCAGTGCCAACCTACGGGCAGGCTGCCTCCAAGCAGTGGCCACACCACACCCTGATACTCTTTCCAGACTGGGGCCTGGGAACGCTGTCACCCAATTTACCTGTTTCAGGGTGGAGGAGGCTAATGTAACTGGGAGGGTGTGGCTGATAAAGACGGCGTTGACAGACAGAACTGCATGCTTTGGCTTCCTCTAGGAGATGCTTAGTCCTTCTATCTAAATGGCTTAATGTCAGTAGTACAGTCTGTACAACAGCAGTGAGAAGAAGAAATAATAGTAATAATAATAATAATAGTGTGGTAAGTAGCACCATTTCAGATGCCCAAGAGCATCTGAAAGATGTTTGTTTAGGCTGACACATCAGAGACAGGCCCTATGGGAGATGCATGCTCCTCCACAGTGGCCACTGGAAGCCAGGTGAGAGATGGGGCATATTTCAACAGGCACATGTGCTGAGGCAACCAGCTCTCCACCAGAACCTCATTCTGCTCTAAAGACACAAGGACTTGATTTTGGCAAGTGTCTTAAACATTACAGCTCTTACTTATGACTAGATTTCCAAAAGAGGTATGCACTGTTTATCTCAAGTTCTCAGTGGATATGGGGTACTTAGAAAGAGGATCTTTTATCTTATCTTGAAAATGTGCTCTGCAACTGTAGTGCAAAACTAAATATTAAACATGGAAAAAGGAGCATGAAAATGCACTTTAATTTCTCCATCCTACTGTCTGACTTTTGAGTGTCTTGCCTTTTAAGTGCAAAGGTCTCTTCTTCCAAGAGGTTTGGGTTTTAAGTGATCAAACACAACCACTGGTTACACTGCATAGAAATGATGTACATGATGTATGAAACACTGATGCCTTCTGCTTCACTTCTCCATTAGTCATACGAACACTCACCGTGTCCCAACACCTACCCTAACTGGACTCTGCACAACTGATTCAGAATCTAGCCCTGAAGATTGTGGCAAGGTGGCTCTGTCTTTGTGCGAAAATGCTATGTACTCATGCAATTAGTGCAATTCAAAATTAAGCAAGACTAAATTTAAAGACAAACAAACAAGTAATGTGGTTTGGCAAAAAAAGTTGGAGGAAACACTTTTCCAATCTCTTTCCAGGTAACAAATATGCCAGAATACTCATGAGACAGAAACAATCTGCTGGAAAAAAAAAAAGTCAGAAGTTAAGAAGTTATAATACATTTTGAATGCAAATATTTGCCCAAACTCCCTTTCAGAACAGAGGGCCAGAACAGTAACAAAAGTTGGTTACCTGTTCTAGCTATTGAAATCACACAGATATCTGCCCTGATTAGGTAAAATCATAAGTTATGCATTCACATGACACAGCAAGAAATGGAGTGATGCTGCTAATATATGAATGAGAAAAACATAACACAAGTTTTCAGGAGTGTTCATTCAGCAGAAGGCTGAAACATCATTTGATCAGGTGAACAGCATCTGGTGAGATACTGTTTCTCAGGTGAAAGCTTCAATGCCAGAGAGCACCAGCCTGTTTCTCTGCCATGCAGTCAAAGGGTACAAACACCAGTTACCAGCCATAAAAAGGAAACAGGCCTCATGCATAGAACCTGTGCATTAAGCTTATCCCTTCCTACTGAACAAAGGGGCCCACATTCTCCAAAAGCCTGGATCATTTTGAGAACCATGTGGGCTAGGGTTTTTCACTTAACTAGAGCTGCCAGTATGCAAGAATAAATGTAATATAATTAATAGTCAACAGACAGCAATTAGCTCTCATACAGGTATGGGCTCACAATATTTTAGTAATTAAGACTCTGATTAAGAGAAGGCAGCTTTAAACTAACACTGTACAAGTTAAGCAAACACTTAATTGGCTTCCTGCATTCAGGTCTGAAAGCCTGTTGAAGTTACCAGACTTTTCTTCTGAAGTGTGATAACGTACCCGGCACACCAGCAAGTCAAAAGCACCTGGGAACACACTCTGCCCACTTGTAATTAAAATGAAGAGATGGATATTGGATGGCAGTTGGATAAGTTTGCAGTTTGGATCAGATGGCGTTTAAGCTGGGAAAGGTCCCTGACATCTTAAATGTATAGCTCTTATTTTTAATCAATTGCCTTTAGTAATATTTATTCTTCTTAAAGGATGCTGTAGGCTCTGTACTTCACTGACAGCTCTTTGTTAAATCAGTTTCTGTACACTGCCCCACTCCCCCAGTTTTATAGTTTCAGTGTGCATTGATGCCTCTCACAATGGTCATCACCGTAACACATCTGTCCCAACATGTCCCACAGTAGGACAAGAGACTTCTCCATACCCAAAAATTAAAAAAAAATATCCAAAAGCAGAAGCTAATCCAACCTGTATGTAAATCTCATAAAAAACCCCTAATCATTTCTATCACCACCACACTTCACTGATGGTATGCTGAGGACATTAAGGAAAAATGAGGAGTCTTATTTTGGCCCTGAAAACACGGATGCACAAATACAGAACTTAAAGGAGTAACTTATGCACTAGTTCTGTGTACACACTGCAGGAAAGCCACAAAACCCCTCTTGAGGGGAGGCAATGAAGGAAAACAAGAATATTTACATATGCAGAAACTATAACCCAATGTGGCAACATTGCAGCAACCAGGGATCTTTAATACAAAGAAGAAAAATCCAGAGGAGTGATGTTAATAGCTGTAAAATGCATAAAAGTAGATGGCAAAGAGTGAAACAATATGTTTTTACTCTTCGGGGATTCAAATGCAATAATGTTACCAAATAAGATTTCAGGCAATATTCCTATTAGCAAGCACCATCATACAGATAGTAAGGCAGTAGAATTGATTTGACGAAGTTTGTAGCCTCGTCATCCAAATTATTAAGGAGAAAGTGACGCAAAAGGAAAAGAAAAATCACATCTGCCAAGGATTAGCTTAGATGGAATGGATCCTAACAAGCATGAGATGAGCCAGATGACTTCTCTAAGTCCCTTTAATTCCCTTTTAAGTAAACAGACATACATATATTATATAGAACAATTATTTTCACCCAAAGAGCCATCTTTTTAATAGGGTTTCTGTCATCTCTTTTCTCATCTTCCTAGGCTTTTAGGTTTTGTGCTAGCTATCACAGAAATAAATCATCATTCTTTTTTCTGTGGGTCACAAAACCACTACTCAAAGTGAGCCTTATGTTTAACACACTGCAACATGCTAAATGTGAACCTACCAGGTTTATAATGCAGATACTATCAAAGGGTTTCAGAATTAAAGACTCAGTTTGACTTCTTTTGCTGTAGGCAGAATATGTAACTTTTGTGTAATGCTTCACTGTTGGCAAAAGAGGTCAAGACTCCAGGCTTTGCAGAATGCCTTGGCTTTTCCAAAATTTCAGTTAGTTAGAGGAAACATTGCCTTGTTTGTTTTTTGAAGAAGTTGAATGTAATTTATAAATCATTAGAAAGTTAGGTTTCCTAAAACATATTTAAATACCCATAAAACACACATTCTCCACATAAGTCTTAGGCACAGTGTTAAACCATTTCTGAGGACTGATTTCAAGGCAGAGGAGTCAAAACTGCTTAATATGCCAGGGTGGGTAGATGGTAAGATGGAAATACTGTGCCGTATCATGCTTCTTCCTCCTGGTCCCTTTGGAAACAGTGACAGACAAATTGAACTAGAAGGTTGGCAACTGCACTGCTGCTTCGACACAGCTGATGGAGCAGCCAAATTCCACAACTAGGAACTGAATGGGGCAGCTGAGTGGCTGCTCACCCAGAGGTATCCGGATGACAGAATAGGCCCAGAAACAACTACATCCTCGAAGATCTGAGGCCAACTGCAGAGGTTTGCACAGAACAAAACATCTGTAATGTCCTCATGACAGCAAACACCCAAATTCCTCTCTATTTGTAATACCTGTAATTAACAGGTGTGGAATAGTTTGTCAACAGCTGTTATCATAAAGCTATGGTATTTGTCCTACAAGAACAGCAATAACCCTGTGAAGCTGTACCCACTATCCAACACTCCCTTTCCCACAGAGCACAACAAATAAATTAATGAAATTGCCCTCAAACAGAAACTGAACACACACTGGAATAAAATTCAAGTCTCCCATCTGCCTTCTTTATCCTTTCAAAATGAATGTAAGTTTTGAAATTTGATTTCCTTACTGTTGTTAATGCTCTAAAATTAGCCTAAAGAGTAAAGACATCTCCTCAACATTTTCCCTATGAGTAACTGCTCCCTTACCTAGATATAGTCTAGTATTTCCAGTTCCTTTAACGAGGTGGGGTGACATTGCAGTGTGTGGTTTACTAAAAGCCAGGAAGGAGTCATTCAACTAAGAGCAACCTACAACACTGATATCAGTTATTTCTTTGCTGTTATGTACTGTTTTTATTATTCATTTACTATTATTTAGCAACAATTATATTCCTATTTCTGAGAGAAGCCAGTTGCTGTGGTATGGTTTTAAAATTAATTCATACTCTCTTGTAAACCAATGTGAAGCAATGATCAAGTGAGTATACATATGCTCATATTCTAATAAAAAGTATATCACTCATTGCCAAGGAATTACCATAGCACTGAAACAAAACAGAAGTTTAATAAAAGAGAGAATCCTTAAACAGATCAGTAGAGCAGAGGACAAGAAGAATCTGCACTAGGCAATACTGCAATGCTTTCTACCAGTAGTAAGTCCCACACACCTATTCACTGTGCTCTGTAAGCTCAGGAACAAAAGACGGCAAGTGGGCACATTCTCTGTAAATATGTATTAAGAAGTATTTCAGAGGCTTTATCTGAAAAAATACTGACTTCATTAAAGTGAATAGAAAAAATAATATTTTAATTCAGTAGATACAATAATTTTACTTTGTGGGACTATCAGCACAAAATCCTTGAGGTTTAAAATATACAGTCATTTAGACCAGGCAAGGATCTGTCTTCAGGTAGACTTGCTCATATTTGACACAGTTCAGGTAGACAAAAAAAAAAGTACTGCTATTAAAAATACTTGATCACTTTGAAGTAAACAGCAAATGCTTATAGACAAATTATTGTGACAGCTGACAGATGAAAAAAAAAAAAGAAACAAATAACACAAAATAATATTTACCAGAAAGTAATTTAAAATAATAGATTAACAACATTTATGTTCTTGGAATATTTTGCAATTCCATTACAAATTATTTTTCATTTGTACTTAGTATCATGATACTTCTTTTTTTCTTTTTTTAATATTGTAAATTGCATTATACTTTTAATTTATCAAACTCCATCTGGCTATAAAGAGAAAATAAAAAAAAAATGACAAGGGAAAACTCCACAAATGAAGGTTTTCTGCCTAGTGTGACACACCAAGTAAATCTAGCCTAGTTAGTCCTAATCTAGGCTACAGCAGCCCAGTATCTGAGGCGGTTCCATAAAACATGGCTGAAAAGGTATCCCCCAAAAGCCTGTAAGACTGAACAAGTTCCCTCTTTTTAAAGATGTCCAGCCCAACAAAATTCTGTAAGCCAACAGTAACCCAAACTTTTCTGCTTTCTGACTTTTCTTGCTTCTGCAAATCAGCGGAGCTGCCTCACAAGCTCATGTGGGACATCTGAGAATGGCTCACTGTCCCATTATACACCTTTCTAAGAAGTTTGAGCCTACAACACTTTAGTATTAACACACTACAGATAATTATCTCCTAATGTTCTCTTTTTCCATGACCTTAGGTATTGGGATCTAATAAGAACTTAATGCAATACCATTGTGGGTAAAATATTGAAGTAAGTGAAGATGGAGAAAGAGCTGTAATACAATTTTTTTCGGGGAGAAAATGTCAAGAAATGAGTTTTTCATTGCATGACTGCCATGCAATTCTAAAGCAATAAACGTATAAATGTAATTGGAATCACCCCATACTCCATTGATTTGCACTCCTGGCTTGAACCAAATTAAAATCTAACTAAGGTTGACTTCAGAGAAACCAGACCATCTGAAGATACCAAAGATACCAGATCATCTGAAGTCATGAGTTTCAGTAATGGTGATATATAACTGTTTTTCCAAAGATAATGGTAGCTTTCCCACAATGTGTGCATTACTTGCTGGCTTCGTAACACAAATGTGTTGTTTGGTAGTTTTCTGGCTGGAAGGACCCAGTTACTGCCAGTTGGCAGTACCAGGCAAATCATTTCAGCAAAGAAGGGCTGATCCTAATCTCTCCTCATGCAAGGCTAATACAGTATCAGTGAAGAATTCAGTGTCTGTGTTCCTTTGTGTACACAGCTCCCAAATGAACTTAGGACTTGCAAAATTGCTTGTTATACAGGACTTCCTCACCTTGAAGTAAAATCATGTTCAGTGATTCTCAAAAGCGTCTGGGAAATTCCAACGACCCCTGAAAGGCTCACCAGATCTGAACTGTGACATTCTGGCACCGGGGGCCATTCCCTATATAAAGACTTGACAGTAGAGGGGAGGGGGTAAAATGTGTCTAGCTGTACTTTGGATCTAATTACATCTTCTTATAGCTCTGAGGATCTTATCACCTTTAGCTCCAGAGTGTAACTTAACCTATGCATTCAACCCTCATAGTGATCCTCCCCAGCCTGCAGTTGCACCTTTCTCCTTAGAGAGTAAAAATCTCAGCAGATACACCCAAACTGGGGAGCATTAAGCAGCACCTTGCAGCATTTCTTAATCTTTCTTCCACCTTTTTTTCCCAAACACTTCTCCAGAAGCCTCCACTCATGAGATGCAGGGTTTTGTAAACACTCGTTTCTTCAGCATTATCTGAAGTTTAGTAATTTCCCACTCTGGCACACTTTAATTCTAACCCCCAAACTCTCCCTACTGGAAGCACGAAGAGTGCAGGTGTCTGCCTCATTTAAGGAATTCCTGATACCAGACATCTAATTTTTATGTTCTTCAATAATCCTTATGACTCCTGAGAGTGATGCTCCTACTGAATTATTTAGGTTGCTCAGTTTCATGTCCAAAAACAGGTGCTTTGGAAAATCAGGACTTGCACTTCCATAATACCTCACAGCTCAGCCTACAGAGCGGTTCATTTTGTTTGGAAGCCACCTAGACAGAGGACCATAGAGCAGTTTACCTTAGCTATTAGTGTCCTGCTTCTCTGCAAAACTTATTAAATACAGACTGTCAGGCTAATCTATCTTAACAGCTCAACATACTGAGCAAGGACCATGCAAAATTCTTAGCCTTTGTAATGCTAAGCAGAGGAAAAATGTTTAAGGTGACTTGTCCAACATGAAACAAAAAGTCTGGGGCTCCATGTTCACAAACTAGTACTCCAGACATTGTTATTTGCATAACTTCTTTGACCTTCATAACAGGCCAGTCTTCTGCATAGTGAAAATAAGTGGAAGCAAAGAAGCCAAAGGCTACTTTTACCCTCCACATATCTAAGCAGTGTCAGAGGGGCCAGATACATTTAGATTCTTCTTGAGTTACTCAGAGATTGTGCTGAAATTTCCAGAATAAAAGCAAAATGCTCCTTTCATGAACTTATGTATGAATAGAGGTTATTTTTTTGTGATTTATACATATATGCAAGGTTGGGATAACAGGCATATTTTAAGTAAAAGTTAAGCTGATATGAGAAGGTGACTGAGACAGAGGAGTTATATCACTATGGTTCTTGACTCCTGATTTTTTGTGTGTGTGTGTCAAAATAACGCAATCGTAAGAGCAAAAACAGTGAAAGAAAAAATGGCTAAATACTTTGCCTTCCTCCCCCACAACCTTACTGTGTCCTGCAGAGCTGCCCAATGAACAGAAGCAAGCAAAACCTACAAATACACAGCTCTTCTCTTTGCAGGCACCAGTGATTGCTGTCTTCAGCATTCAAAACCATGACAACATTTGTCTTTCTCCCTTTTCTCCTGCACATTCCTTCTGCAGACCTCTAACTACAACTCTGTATCAGGGCAATAGTTGCATGCCACAAGATGATCTGCTGCCTCAACATAGCATGGAGATGACTCAATAGTGACAAAGTAAATCATCCTTCAAAGGCAAGTCAATAGTGAATAAGTAATTTTATCTGTCAAGAGTTAACATGCAATGAATACTTGTAAAGGTTACACAACACAAAATCTACTAGTGGTCAGACATGAGTTTCCTCACATATGTTAACCAAGGAAGTCTATGAAGGAATAAATCCCACTTGGCTTCTTAATGAAAAGCCTTAACAACAGCAAGTTGCATGTATACACTCCTAGAAAAAGAGATTTTTGGCTTGCAGCCAGAAATCTTACAGTAAAGATGCACCATGTAAGTATTTCTTAGAAACTGTGTTAAATTTCCATGTAAAAATACTTTAAAAAACAGCGAGTAAGAGAGCAGAGTAGTTTGCAATGAATAAAAAAAAATCCCAAAGCTGGTTAAAAAAGTCCAAAAACACTTGAACCTGCACACACTGTGAAGCCACAAACAGTCTGGAATTTAACTTCAGTCCACTGAAAAGCTTAACTCTCTTTTCATCTCTATCACTATTTGCACTTTTCTTTTTTTCAGTTACATTTTCAGTTTGGATTTTCTTTTTGAATGTACTTTTCAAGTTCTCATACAAATTACAAGCATGGCATGGTATCTTTCCTACAAACTCTGTGAATACAAACTTACGATGTTTAAAACACTCTGTGTTAGTAAAAGAAATTAGAAATCCTCTTAAAATGTGCAAGCAGCAGTTGTATATTCTGAAATCCAGGCTGTAAGTATACACCCCTTAAATTTTCCTAACTTCTTGAATAAATAGATCCTTTCAGGTTTCACAGATAAGATATATTTTAGATTACTGAGGCTATCCGAAGAATGCTTTTGCTGCTCTGTGCAATTAGAGCTGAAAGTGCATTTATCTTGCTATAAATAAGGTGACTCTTAAAGAATGAAGTTCAGAAGTGTTAATGTCAACTCTTTAGTGGACATACCTTTGATAGGGTAATTCCATATCTCAAAGTACCTATGCTAGCTTAACTCAAATTTGAAATTAATTCTGACCTTTATGATATATGCAAGTCAGAAAAAGCTGACGGAATAATTTCAGAATTAAATTATCTGGGTTTTATCATTCAACCTAAGTAGGTACAAAGCTGTTTAGAAAGTCACCATTTAAATATAATGTTGACTCAGTGCTACCCTCAAAATCACACAGAGTAAAAGGTATAACTGAAATGTTCCAGAACAATCTATATATGGAATAATTCAGCTAATCGGAGGCAAATCCTCTCTTCCCTACTTTATGATACTTGTGTTTAGATATGCTGCTTCAAGAGAGAAAAGTGCAAGGCCAATTAGCAGTAATTGTCTCTTTCTTTTACTACAGTAAAAACATGTTTTACAGGTATGGATGGCCTCGTGTAAACCATAAACAAAAACTTTGTAGGACCCAAGTTAGAAATGTTAAATCATGAAGACAGCAGAGCAATACACACTGGGCTGAAATTCCTGCTGTAAAGAGGCATGGTTAACAGCGTTGGGTTTTTTAAGTATAAATGTATATTTGCATTGTCTTCAAGTAATAGACTGTTCTACTTCTCTGGGCAGGAATTAATTTAATCCTGTGTGTGCAAATCTGCATTAGAATTCACATCCTTATGGGCTTTGCATGAAAAGCAAAACATCTAATTTTTTTCCCTCTATACATAAGACCTTTTAGATATTATTTGTATTTGCTTATATGAGAAGCACATTAGCCTTTATTAGTTTTTTTTTTTTAATAAAAAAAGTGTTCAGTGACAGTAACAGTTTTTACAACTCAAAAAGTGACCCATAAGGTTCTGTTCAAACAATGACAGAATTTTACAATCACAGAATGGCCTGGGTTGGATGGGAACCTTAAAGACTTGCCAGTGCAATTGCCCTGCCATGGGCAGAAACACATTACACTAGACCAGCTTGCTCAAAACCCCATCCAGCTTGGCCTTGAACATTGGGAGTGACAGGACATACACAGCTTCTCTGAGCAACCTCTTCCAGGGTCTCACCACCCTCATAAGCCTGTGTCATCGTTCAGAAAATTTGGCAATGCTGGTCTTTGAGATGTCTCTTAAATAGCAATCTTACCCAAAGATTTTTCACACTCAGCAACCAAGCATGTGTATCTAGATGACTAAGGCCACCCAGTTTTAACAGGGTTTTCAAGACACCAAGGAGTCTGCACCTATGAGCCTTGCCAGCTAGAGGACATATAGTGTTGAACGCTTACATCAACATTTATAGCACAGTTTCTGAGCCAGTTTCCCATATGTGTTGAGTTATATCATTTTAGACATGCCAAAGGGCAAAAAGAAAGGCTGTAACAGAATTAAGACGCAACCTAGTGGCCAGGAGCAGAGCCAGGGCAGGATGATCCTTTCCACGCAAGTTTAGACCTATGCCTAGTTAGTGATACCACATGGGCATAGCCATAGGCAGCATAACAAAGCAGGGATACTTTCTGGACCATTAACACTTTGGCAGGGCTTTTGGCAGGGATAGAGGTAATTTTCCTCACAGTAGATAGTATAGGGCTGTGTTTTGGATGTGACAGTGTTGACAACACAGGGATGTTTTAGTTATTGCCTCGCCACACTTGCAGAGCATCAAAGGCTTTTCTGCTTCTCATCCCACCCCACTAGAGAGAAAGGTGTGGGTGTACAAGCTGGGAGGGGACACAGCCATGACAGCTGACCCCAACTGACATATTCCAGATATTCCAGACCATACGGTGTCATGCTCAGCATATGAAACTGGTAGGAGAGATGTTCAGGGTGATGGCATTTGTCTCCCCAAGTCACCGTTGCACGTGATGGAGCCTGATTTTCCTGGGGACGGCTGAACACCTGCCTGCCCATGCGAAGTGAGGAATGAATTACTTGTTTTGCTTTGATTGCATGTGCGGCTTTTGCCTTCCCTATTAAACTGTCTTTGTCTCAACCCACGAGTTTTCTCACTTTTAGTCTTCTGATTCTCTTCCCGATCCCACCATGGAGGGGAGTGAGTGAAGGGTTCTGTGGGTCTTAGTTGCTAGACAAGGTTAAACCACGACACACATTTAAAAGACTATTAGATTCTGACACCTCAAAGAAATGGGTCATGAGTTGAAATCGAAAGGCCATCACAGAAGCTTTAGGAAAGGTTTACAATCAGTATGAAGACAGTACTTACTTAAAAGAAAATTGAAGAGTGACTCTCACCCAAAAAATTCTACCAGCATCGCTGTGTGACTAACTGCTATATATGTTATCATGCATCTAGAAGTTCAAAGTTAATAGTGTATCTGTTCCCCAAATTAGGGCATCAGCCTTAATCATGGTAAAGTAAGCCAGTTTTCAAATGTTTTTAAAGGAAAAATAAATATATTGGGGAAAAAGTCTAATTTGGAGTACTTCATAACCAAAGAATCTTAAATTACAGTTCACTTTTATCAGGAAAATAAGCCTCTCTTTAATTACTATAAATCTATCCCTTCACATCCTAATATGACAATAAAAGACAAATAATTTTGGGTTGTTTTGTAAACAGCAACAATAAATCTAAATCCCTGATAAATATGATGACCGATACATTTCAATGTTCTTAACAAATGTTTAAATTTTGGTGTGGAGGGAAAAAAACCAAACAAGCATGGCATTAGCATCTCAAATTCCTTATATTTTACCCATTCAGATAAAGTAACAGCTTAGGTCAATCACATTTGACTACTATCCAGTTGAGTAAATGAAGCTGATGTTAGAGTGGGGAGATGAACTGGCAACTTGCTGTAGCCTTGAGTTACAATTTGTATATAACGGGGCAAACTGCAAGCCCTCTGCAGTCTATGTGGGTGAAGCTAAGCAGAAGAGCCAAAACAGGCAATACTCTGTTTTACCCCATGACAAAGGAAGATAAGGATTTCTTCAATCTGCAGGTGAAATTGCCAAAGTCAGATCTGCAGAAGAATTCATCCCAGCTATGGCCTGAAGCCTGGACTGCCATTGGAGTTAGACACACAGCAGTCTCCCTTGCCGTGGACTTCTCACCCATGCATTTGCAGATCTACAGATCACCTAAAACCAGAGTAAAATTCCCATGATTCCTGGAAGTCTCAAAGACTCCACAACATGCTGGACTGTACTACAGCCATGGTTACAGTAGAAAGGCATGGCCCATAATGAAAGGGTAACTCAGCTGGCTGGGAAAGGTCTTCTCCAGAGATTCCACAGACCTTTAAAGCCCAGTTTGGGTGGGAGAGGAATGCAGGAGGAAAGAGACTATTCCACTGCACAAGTGTGTTGAGCAGGATGAGACAGATTACTTCAGACTCAAATTAAGGAGCTCAGATTCACATCTTACACAACCAGGTGAAGAAATTACTATTTTGGGGTGACTTCATAGGTAGCATACAAATCTATAAATTTCACACAAAGAGTGAACCTAGCTTTGTAGGCTCTTTTCTAAGAAATTTCATATTTGAGAGGACCATGGAAATTAACTAATTTCCCTAATCACCTATTTATCAAATAAACTTACTACCATACACAACATGAACAGCTTACAGTAGTAGCTTCCATAACCAATAGTGACTTCATCCTACCGTTCCTATTAATTCCCAACATATGGTGGGAATAATCCACTGGCCTTTTGTGGTGCTCAGAACAACACAGTAAGCAGCTGCCCACCTTTGCAAGAGATCTGCCATTTTGGTGGTGATGAAAACATTTACAATAGTAGCTTATGTAACCTTAGTAGCTATGATTATGCATTCCCCTCTATTCATAATACCTAAAAAAAAATCCTGCATGCATTTCATAGCAAAATTACTTCATTCTATTTTACTGATTTGTAAGCAGCATTTTCAACCATGTAAAAATGACCTCTTAACATGTACTTAGGAATGGAAAGTCATCCCTGTGGCCTTTTCTTTCTCCAGAATTCACTCTCTCCTTGAAAAATTGGCCAAGGCACAAATAAACAAACATTAGTAAATATGAGACTGGACTGTCATTGCTTCTCCAGAGTAAAGCCTGCCAATGGTCAGATATGGATCCAGACACATTGCTGGTTTTACCTCTTCCAGAATAAGTTTTCCAAGGAGCTACACCCTTGTCTAGCTTGCTCAGATTCTAAAAATCGCTGTTTATGACTGTGGCTGTAATAGTTGACCTAACCAGAAGTGCCAGGAATCAAACCACAGTCTTTGGAAAGCAACAGGATCCATAAGCTTATGGACTCCTTATTTTGACAGACTATGCTATGAGATTCCCAATCCTAAGCCGTCTGAGATGGCTATGCCAGGGTAACAGTTCAGATTCCACAAATCACATCCATATTGTTAAGTCTTTCAACGTCTGCTGTAGTTTTAAATGGACACCAAATCTGTTTGTCGGATAGAGTCCGAACTGCTAAATAAATAGTGATAAATTTCCTAATACTACTGGGCAGACTGCTCCTACAAGTACAACGTGTGTTTATCAGTTTCCCACTGAGTTAGCGTTGACTTTCAAATTTCCTTTAATCTTATTATAGTAAACATAGTACAGCTCTCTGGCAAACAAGAGGAACATAATATCGTACGCTTCTTTTAAAGAAACCTTAGAGATGTCCAGAAAAGAATTAGGCTCAACTTGGAATGACACGATAAACTTGTTTCCAAAGAAACAAGTTTTATACAATATTATATTTCTATACTTAAAAAACCCCAAGGCTATTTTTAAAAAGAGAAGACTGGCAACTTCTGATAAGTACTGAAAATAGTGTTCGCATGTATCACATTTTTAAAGTCAGCTATTGAAACACCTACATAAAAATATTTTTCTAGTTGGAAGCAGTCTACTTGAATTGAAGGTTAAAGCTACTGGAATTTTGGATGTAGGTTTCAGAAAATAGTAGACTATAGTTTGTCAAGAAGCTTTTTCAGTGCTCCTTCAAGAAGAAAGAACATCAAGTGCAGACAACTTTAAAAAAAAAAGTGGATAAAGAAAACCAAATTCAATCTATATAGTATGATTTTTATTTAAAGCTTCTCTTCATTTGAGAGGAACTTATGGTAGACAAAGGTGGGATTTGTCTTACAGATAGCAAAACCCAAAAATATAGATTGAGTTGTTAAATAACAGGGTGTAAGTGACTGAAGGGACTTTGGGAAACAGAAAGCAAGTCAAATGCCAAAAGCTAGTGCAATTTCCAATTGTGTGCATCTGTCTTCTTTGCTTCAGGTTTTCTACAGAAAAAGAAAAGGGCCATTACAAGGGTGCTATTTTCACGTATCTTCTGTGATTCTTGAACAAAATAATTAATTTTCCTAATAATCAGCTTTTGTGACATTTGAATCTTCATCTTTAGCTATCCTTAAGAAGTCACAAGTTCTGAGCTATGACTTTACTGAAGGCTCAGATTCAGTAAGAAATGGAGGTATTAAAGAGGCAGATCAACAATCTTTCTCTGACTACATGGAATCCAAGATGCTTATAATTTGTTTCAGTTTGTAAGTAGTCACTCTTAAGACTATATCAGCAAAAGCTGTTCTCACTGAAGGATCAGACAAAGTTTCCATGGACTTCATTAATGAAGAATATGGACCAAAGTCAACAAACATGCTTAGTACAAATCTCTTTGGTGTAGTAATCCAAAACGTGTCAGCCAGAGAACAAATTAAGTCGAAATACAAGCGATAGCCATCTCTCTCTTTATTAGGAGATTTTACTGGATGCATCCATTAAGTCATGCAACATATTCACATATTCCCTGTCTTCTTTGCCTGTCAACCTCCTCTTGTTCCTCTCAAAGAACATTAAGCTCCAAATTATGTTGACGGAACAGGAACCGACAAACGATAGATGGATCATAACAAAAAACATGCCTAGAGCAAGGATGTCTGACATCTGAGAGCTGGGATATTTTCCTTTTTGGATAGAAGCTCTGACCCACTATTTACACCCCTATCCCAAGCTCTCCCACATATTTTTAAATGACAACTTTCCAGATGTTATCTGTATGGATACTGGCCAAATTTATGGGCAGGATCCTGCTTAACTCTAAGCCAAACTAGTGTTTTGGACTCATTGAAAATGAGATTAGGTCTGAGATCTGCACCAGGAAAAACCCCTGCCATTTCATGCCAGAAATGTTCATGCAGAATTTTTACAATGCTGTTTATTTTTTTTGTTAGCACTACTGTAGGGTATCAGGCTATGTAGCATTATCATAATAGCACTTAAGCAGGGTAATAGGATAGACTAGACATGCCTGGAATCCATGACAAAACTGCAAATAAATGGAGAAGGGCAACTAGTGCTCATCTAGACCAGCTCAACACAGTTTTCCAACTCTAGTAAGTGTTCATACAAGACAAGGTCAACGAGGCGTTCTGCATGAGCTGTAAAAATGTTGTTTCCAAGTTTTAAGAGATGTTAAAAATTCTGGATTTTTTTTTAAGATTTATTGCTGTTAAATCCACAGTCTGATGTTGTATTTGTGCACTGCCCATCACACTCAATAAAAACTGATTCCAAAATGAAATTTGGAGGGTAAATAATATATTTTGCCTTCCCAGTGTACTTTACTTCTCCCACTTCCTTAACACAAAATAGAGAGAAACAAAATCTTTATGAGTCTTTCTCTATTTGAAGGTATCACAGTCTTAATTTCCTCAAGTTTCATTACAAATTATGGTTTCTTAAAATACTCATTACCTAAGCAATAATGACTTTAAAACTGCCTGGAATGAGAGCTAAATTTACCCTTTTTCTTTCTCTAAAAAAGGTTGTAGTAAAGACAGTAGCATGCATGTTCTTATATACAACATACATTTACAGTATAACTAATTATATATGGCAGGGTGGTCTATATGAAAAACTGACCTTTGGAAATCTCCCTTACTATTATGACTAATCCAAAATACATCACTGTAACTCCTACAGATATTATGTAAACAGCAACAAAGAACAAAATATTCAGAAACTCATAGATAAGTATAGATAAGCCTAGAAGGAAAAAAAATAATGTTAAAAGTAGGTGCTCTAAGATGACTTTTTGAGAAAGACAGGTTAGAACTGAAGTTGCTGTGACTGTATCACACCAGATATTGAGACAGATTGGCCCTCTGTTTTAATGTCCTGGAGCGAAACAGATTTTTATGGTCTGCTTCCCTTTCTGAAACAGGCTTAAAAAATCTTCTTAAAAATTATAATAAAAGGCTTAATGCATTGAGAACAAGAAATGCCATGGTTTCATGTGACATATCATCATCTACACAACTCATGTTAAAATCTATACTTCATCCTACAGAGAAGCTATGCCTTGAAATAATATTTGGAGTGGACAATCTCTAGCTATAGCTATGTGAGAAGGAAATGCTCTCTTGTTTTTCACTTCTTGTTGTTCCAAAAAGCACATTTTCTGCAATCTAAAAGGAGTCTTGGAGCACGCATAGTGATTCAGAACAAGAAGAATCTTTGTATCGTTCATGCTATATACATGCAATCCCAGCATTTCCGTCATGATCCTATGAAAATGTGTCTAAAACTTAAGAATTGGCCAGAAGTCTAATTTTTGTAGCAATGACAATCATCTTCTGTTACTAAATGAGAGAAGGATCTGATCCCTGATTGGTCCAATAATATATTTTCTAGCAGAAATGTTTTCATACGAGAGATAACTGCTCATAATTAAGAGAATCATTTTTCTATTTAAAATCATTTTCCCCAAAGAACCAAATTAAAGAAAAACATGAAACTGTAGAAGCCAAACAAATCACCATACAACAAAGAATGGAAAATTTTTCCTGGTACAGTGAAAGCTGCAGCCAAAAAAAAAAAAAAAAGGTTTACCATGTTCTAATCAAGCTTCCAGTTTTAAGTGGATGTTTCTAAACATCTCTGTGGGCATGACACATTCCCACCTGCCTGGGGCAACTGCAATGGACTCACGGGTCAGAGCATGATTACCATCATTTGCTCGGACCAGGAACGACCCCCACAGGTGGAACCTCCTCCCAAGCCATACTTCTGGTGTCTTGCGGGAGATGTAGTCAGGCACAATGCTGCACCCAGGGAACATGGGGAAGCATTTCTAAATGACAGTTTTAAAATTTCAAGGCAACATTTCTCACCACTCCCAAATGCAACAAGGAATATAAACAGCCTTCTGAACCTTTATATGCTGATGGGCTACGGCTGGTGACAGACATGAAGAAGCACCAGCTGTCCTTTCCTAAAAGCAACTGCTCGGTTCACATCTTAGCAGACAAGCACAAGACTGCACTACCCAAAGTTTCCACTCAAGAAGTAGTCCACTATCACATGCCAGACTACAAAAAAAATAAAATAAAATTAGCCATTCACATTTTGAACTCAAGAGATCTTAGTGTGAGCAGATACAAACAGGACAGTCACAGCTGGCTGAGGGCTGTGCTCTCCCACTGAGCCAGGAGTTTCTTGGTAACACATATGTGGGCAGTGGTGCAAGAAAGCAAGGACTACCCCATGCAACTGGGAAAGAAGGCTAGTATTGGCTTTAGACTGTGCAGTGCATGCTGCAAATGGACCAGGTCTATTTTAACAGCTAGCAGAGTCCAACAGGAAGAGATAGGCAGAGCAAAGCATTAAAGCACAGAAGATGCCGTATGTATTTTATAGGGTTTTACTTCAGGCTAGCTCTGATCTGGTTCCACGGAGTGGATTTCCAGCAATGACTCAAGCACATCTTCTAGTTCAGATTCATCTTAAAGGAATCCATAGCCATGGATTCTTAGAGGAATACCATGAGGTATAATGGGAATGGGCAGTAAGTGGGAAGAACTGGACGACAGGCGTCAAAAGCCCACTCCTGACATGAACCGCAGTGCTAATATAAATGCTCAACCACACCCATGAGCACATGTGAGTGAAGGGAAAGACCCATCTGTGCTGCTCTTGAAGACACTCTTCACATGTCAGTAAAGCTGCAAAGTGACTTGAACTGCTCAATTGTTATTCAGTGACTTGAATTGCTCATTGAAATAATTCAGACTCAAGCATCTGAAACTGGTAAACACCATTTTAACAATTTCAAATTGGAATTTACCAGTTTCGGATGCTTGGGTTAGAATTATTTTAATGTGAATTTAGCAGTAGTGTAAAGAACTATGAAACTGAGCAGTTGGTACTAAAGAGTTTACCAAATTTATTACACATGACCACAACAGGACTACTTATTACAAAAGATTATGATCTGCATCTATGAGATTTACACGTTCATAGGCATTGACAAATGGTGACTGAAACCAAGCAATTTTCAATGTATCAGTACAGTTCACTGAGTATTTCAGATATTAATTTTACCCTCACCCGATACTATGAAAAGAAACAAAAATTCAACATCTCATACGTTTGTACTATTCCACACTGAAAGTCATGCACAGTTTACTTGAAAGATAAACAGAAAGAAAATAGTTCAGCTAAACCAATCAGCTCAAAATCTAGGCATAATGGCTCTTATTTTTGTGCCACCCTGGTAGAGGTCTTACTTACGCTTTTCACTGACACATCTTTCACTTACTTATGCTGCAACGCAAGGCTGAGCAAACCTCGCTGCTACCAGACACATCTCCTGCCCGCACACAAGAGCTCTGCATGAACAGCGGGTTGCAAGAGAGGTGAGAAGGCAAAATTTTGCTTGCTAAGGTTCTTGCTCATCCCACAACACAGATTTAGCAAACCAGTCTGCTTTCTCCAGCTGCACAGTAACCACGTACAAATATTTAGAATTTAGGACTTCACTGCACCTCCTGTATGACAGCAGCTCCTCAGGACCATGCCAGAAAGCTGAGAGACCCCTTGTTCAGAGCCTGAACACTGAGACAGCACCCTCATGTCTTGGCTATCAGTAACAAGCAGATTGCTGTTCCTTACTTCTACTCAGTTATTTTCTCAAAGCATTTCTTTAAAATCTTAGGGTATTATTCTTCAATTTTTTAAAGAAATTAAGAAAAACCAGCATGAGAACCAGGAACCAAGTTTTGCAAGTGAAGCATCTGCACTAAAATACATCAAGCATTCTAAGCAAATACTTTAGGCTGTGGGTAAATTCAGTCTTTAAGTTCAAGCAACAAACGAATTCCCTAAGGGAACACAGTATCTGCATTGTACTGGATCTGGTGGGAAGACAGGACTCTGAAGTGAATGTTGATTTCACCCTGTTTTAGCAAGAAACAGCCTTGATGCAGCCTGATAATCAGCTTCCTAACTGAGGCTCTGAGCTGACATTGCTTGGTCTTGCACCTGCTGCTTCGTGATTCTTTCGAGGACTGTGGGATTCATAACCTGGGACTTTTTCTCAGGGAATCTCTACCGTGGCCATTTGTTGGGCTGGAGTTTGCCAGACTCATCAGGCTTTCGTTCTGTTTATTTCTCCTCTTTCAGAGAAAAAAGCAGTTTAAGTTGTTATGAGCTGTTAATTTTGTCCTTAAAAACCCACCGAAAGTTATATAACCACTTTCACAACAGCACGCTAAAAATAAGAGCTGTTCAGCCAAATGCCACTGCAATTTTTTCTAAGACCTGTGACTCCAATTCTGCAAGACCTGTGGAAGCGCAAATATTTCCTTAGCTTTAGCAGAAAGTCAAGCAGGAGCTCCTTGTGAGACAGACATGGGTTTGTATTATTATAATCCTCAAGTGAAGGGCAGAAAAAAACCCCAGTGTATGTATACACACATGTATATTTCCAACTCATGACTTTAAGTAATGCTATTCGCTCTTGGAGCTGATCCCTCGTGGGGTTTCATAATCACAAACCATCATTAACCCAAAGCAAAGAAAGAAAGGTACAAAGGGGCACAGGTTTCAAGCACGAGCCTATTTTTTTAAGGGTTTTTTTGCCCCCCCCCCCTTTTTTTTTCCCCTCTCCTTTGGGAGGGAGCGTGGGGACGCGACGCACGACGCTCCAAACACAGAGAGCCCTGCCATGCAGGTAACTTCCCAGGGCGCTCGGATCAAGGCACCCAGACCCCCGGGCGCTGTCGGCTCTCGCCGACTCCGCTCCGTGCCCGTGCAAACGCCCCGCGGGCGGGAGGGCGGGCGGCGGGGGCGCGGGGTGCGCTGCTCTCCACCGGGGCATCCGGATGCCGGCACCGGGGATCCCCGCGCTGGGACGGACACGGGCACGGGCACGGGCATGGACACGGGCACGGGCACGGGCATGGACACGGGCACGGGCACGGGCATGGGCATAGACACAGACACGGGCACGGACACAGACACGGGCACGGACATGAGCATGGATACGGACACAGACGGGCACGGGCATAGACACGGACACGGGCAGGGACACGGACACGGGCTCGGACACGGACACGGACACGGACACGGACACGGGCGCAGCGGGCGCCCGAGGGGCGCGGTGCGGGACGGCGCGGCGGGGCTGCGGGCGGAGCGGCCCCGCGCTGTCGCTGTCGCTGTCGCTGTCACCGCCACCGCGCCCGCCGGCCCCGCTGCCCGTCCCCGGTGGGGCGGTAAGAGGGCAGGAGAGGAGGAGCAGGAGCAGGAGGAGGAGGAGGAGGAGGAGGAAGGCAGAGAGCCGGCCGCAAGAGGAACGGTGCCGGGTCAGGGCGCTGGGCGCCCCCCGGCTGCCCCATACCTGCACGGAGGCGGGGAAGGGTCCGCAGCGCGCTCCGTCCGCCGGCTATAGATCCCAAGGGGCGATGAAGCGGGGTGGCGGTCGCCGCCCTCTGCCGCTGCCGCTGCTGCCGGTGGCGGTGGTGCGAAGCCCTGGCCGGCTGCAGATGCCCATAGGCGCTCGGTGGGGCCAGCGCTGCGCGGAGAGAGCGAGGCGGCTGTGCCGGTCCCGGCGGCTGCGGGGAGCGCGGTACTGGCTCCGCGCAGCCACTGCCCGAGGAGAGGATCAAGGCCCCGCTTTCGATTGGCTCCGGTGGCCAAACAGCTCACACCGGCCTGCCCGCCCGCCCGCCGCCTCCCGACCGCCTCCCCTCCGTCGCCCCACGCGCTCCGCTCCCGGCGGCCCCGCTCCTCCCTGCCGCCCGCAGGCTTCCCAACCTGGCGGGCACAGGCGTCCTTTAACTCCCCCCTCTCCTCCCCTCCGCCCCCCCTTCCCTAAAACGACGTCCAATCCCGGGCCCTTTGTTTATGTAGGGACATTCTCACCCTGGGTCTCGCAAAACACCCTCCTTCCCTTCGCATCTTCTTCCTTTGGCTGAAGGACCTGCAGCTAAGCATTCGTGACATTTTGTGTCATGCTCAATATTCAGACACGTTTGTTCTCTGAACATTTTAAAAAAATATCCCTAGCTGGTAAAATTAAAAGCATGCAGTGCCTGATCACCTGAGGGCTAAGTCTGAGGTAGGACAAAGCATTCTTTGCCTGAGTTGAGTTTGCTTTGCTTACGCTGTTTGGGTTCCTAGACCCAGCTGGGTTAACTACATGTCAAATCTTGGCATGCACAGAAAATAGAATCAGGATGCTAAGCCTCCTCTTCCTGAATCTCGGCTTATTCAGTCACAGCAGCTGTGGTTGTCATTCCTTGGTACATCGTTGATGTTGGTATTCCTTTGCTCAGGATGACTTACGTGACCTGTCGAAAACGATTCTCCCTCCTGCAAATGTGTTGTAGTCTTAAGTCAAATCTTAGACCTGTCTTCTGGGCAAAATGGCAAGCCTTTGGTTTCAGTATGACCCTCTGTTTAAACAGATAAATAGGTCCTTTGGGTTTTCTTAGTGCAGGAAGATGTTGTAATATTTCCAGTAAGCATGTTGGCAAAATTGCTTATTAAAATTAGGGAGAATAAAATTATGAGTTATAACAGATGCACTGTTAATTAATGCAATGACCTGCATTTAACTCATGCTATTAAATAGTGTCTGTGCCTATCGGTACATCAGGTGCCATTAAAAGTCAATATTTATCCAAATTTGGCAGATTGTAGCATTTGAAACAGAGAACAGAGTTGCAGAGATACCTTTGTATGACAGCAGCATGTACATTTTTAATGTTGACCTCCATAGCATTTTTAATTGATTCTGTATTTACTTATTTTTTTCCCTACAAGATGGTATGTAATTTTTCATTCCCTTTTGTCTCTTTGGGGTATACAGAACTAGTTAAGAATGTTTTTGTTTATATTTTGTAGAGACAAAAGTCAGAAAAATAGAAATGTTGAGAAATATATAAACCCAGACATATTTAGAAATACCCATACTTGGAGTATAATCCATCCCTCATTTTAAAAGCTTAATTTGTAAAAACATCTCTCAGTGAATTCAGTGAAGCTACGCCTCTGGAACTTTAGTTACACCCCAAGAACAAGTCAAAGATCCTGTTTCTTTTTCATTATATGTTTTTCCTTCGTATATTGCCTGTGTATTTTTCCCTGGGAGAAATGAAATTGCTAGTTTAGAGAACAAGCTGCACTTCTAGCCATGGCTGAACAGGCACAGCAGACAGTGCATCTCCACCACCTCCCCGGCACCTCTATCCTGGGCATATCTCTTCCTGCGTGCTCCTGATCCAAAGGACTGGCTGACATATATATACTGTCTTTCAGTATTCCTGAAGTCAGAAGGTGATGCCTTCCTTCACTCTGACCTTTTCCTGGGAAGAATGCTTCCTCTTGGATCATACTGTATTTTCACGGCCTTTTTTCAGCCTTACATTTCTCTCCCTCGATGGATGGGTAGTTGTGTCTGAGGAAAGGTATGGTCCACGAGCTGAGTGCTTGTTGAAGCAAACACCATAGCAGTCTGTTCCTTTAGGCCTCCTTCTAGGAACTAGCTTTTAATATTATCTTATTATTTCAATGCAAATTTTATCACCTGCTTTGTGTTATTTTGGGGAAAAGCTCTGAACTCACTACAGTAGTTTTCTTGTAATATATTCTTTGTATTCTTCCTTATAGCCCAAGAACTTTCTTTGGTACAGATGACTTGGGACTTCATAAGATTTTGTACTTTCAGAGTTTGTTACTTCCTATTAACCATTCTCAGCATTGTGTTTGTTTCCTTCTGTGTTTGAATTCCTTTACAGCACTGATAAGTTTCCCTTTAGTCTTGTTCAATTTAATGGCTTTTAACCTGTCTGTTTTATTTATGTCTGCTTAAGTGCTTATTTAATCTTTTCCCTTATAACTATAATGACCTTCCATAGGTTACTATAATCCTAGAAGGTATGTGGGGAATTTAAAGATTTAAAAGTCGTTTGACTTCATAAATAATTTTTATTTTCTCATTACATGCTTTGTTTTTAAAACAGAAATGTTTCATTTTCTGTTTGATCAATGATTGTTTTTCACACATATCCCTTCCACATATGTAGTAGTAAGGCAAACTGAGACATTTTGATTCTAAACAATGCTTTTTTTTTTTTTTTTTTTTTAACAGTTTGGTTAGTGAGAACTTCAAAGGGTCTTGATCAGACATAGAAATACATAGCATGTTTATTCTTTGCTCTAGTCTACAACTAGAATTTTATGCCATTAAAAATATTTTAGTTAGGTGTGCGGGTTTTGTTTTGATTTTTATAAGTGAAATAATTATATGCTGCAGATAACATTTATCCAACAATATCACTGTAAAGCATATTCATATTTATATTGATGCATCTTTCCTCCACTGTGAGTTCCTGACTTCTATTGTATGATGTACTTAAACTAACAGGACTAACCTTTTAATGTCCCCTGGCAATTACAGAGCCATTAATTCAGCAAGCTGTTGAAGACTCTACCTACTTTTAATCTACAGATTTAATGACTACATTCTACTTCTGATGTGGCCACACTTCAGGAATGACTGCAATCCATGTCTTCTCTCTCACACTGAGACAAAACACAAACAACTGGTGGCCATCTCCTTCACAGCAAGGACTGTATCTTTGTCACCATCACTACAGTAACCATGTTCTGCTTTGCAGCCCTGAACACAGAGCTTGTCTTGATCTGTGAACACATCTGGCAAGAGTGCCTGGAGAGCACGAAGGACTGTAGCACAGCCCTGGAGCCAAAGGAGGCTCACATACCTCAGCTTCATTCCATAAGCCAGAAAAGAAGAAGCCTGAGAGATCTGGTCATTCTGGTTGGTGATTATATGAATTTTACCTGCTTGTAAATTGACATATCTGCACTGAATGAGCAAACTGTTCATTTGTGTCAGGTTAGGCACATATTCTCCCTGAGTAAGCAGCCAAGTTCTGTAGCTAGGAGCTGGGGTCAATACTTTCCAGGAAGTCTGGTGTCCTGAGAAGCCTGACCAATGGATGGCATATATTTCTGATTCAGGCACAGTCCTGCAAACTGCTTTACCTGCCTTACAATACTCCTTTGTTTCTGCACGGGTCCTGCTTCTCAACTAACCTGCATTGTCTTGTTCTAGTCCTAGCTCACCTTTATCCACAACTTTCAGTGAAAGCTCTTTGATTTCCTGACCTTACTCTTCATTTGCGCTTGGGTTTGGGGTAGCCTCATTTCTCAGTTTTCCCAAGTGTGTTTTCCACCTGGAGCTTTGGGCTGGTCTGTCCTTGGTGACTGACTCCTCGTCTTCAGTTTCCTCAGTCTCAGTGGCTGGACCCACCCCAACTACATTCACTCAGCGCAAGTATTCCACTTGTGGCTCCTTAATAACTTCCGTTCAAAGCCACCTTTCTGAATGGGAATTATAAAACATGATATCCTACTGGTGACGCAGAACATTTGGCACATAGCTTATCTGCATGATAATTCAGCCGCCTGTGGAATAGGTCCTGTGGGCAATATTGGGTCATGGCTTAGGAGAAGATGCAAGAATGCAGGAGAATGTCGCGTCCCCTTAAGATTAATCACACTTGTCAAGATCTTCAACAGCTCGTACTGTTTTCACAGACAATTAGGCACCTAAATGCCTTTGGACGTAGTGCACCTGTTTTTTAATTTGGAGTTCTTTCTAACATTGTGGATTCAAGCCAGAAAACCACTCTAAGCAGTGGAAATTTTGATCCTGTTTTTTTCAGGACTTTATCTCTGCTATGTGAAAAACAACTCTAAAATATGTGTCTACCTGAGACAGGGCAACATCCCATCCCAGAATATGAATAACTACTTCATACAACCCCTAATAATGAACTTCATTAACATGAGTAAATGAATTCCTGGGAAAAAAATGCCATCTCTGTATTTCCCAGTCATCATGAATGAAATATTCTCAGTATTGTCTGATTGTGACTTCAAACTTAAATTACTCTGTGTGCTCCTTAGAAGGAAAAGAAAGTGCTATCACCTTTTATTTTGCCTTTATTTTCTTTCACTTCACTCCCAGTAAAATTTCATTTGATCAATCCAGATGCCCTGAGTCCTTCTGGGTGCTCCAGGAGCCTGGCCTTTAGGTAGTTGAAAGCTGTCTCTCTTTCATGTGTTTTCTTTGAGGAAATAATTGCTTCTCACACATCTACCTTTGAAAACTCTTCAGAAGACTCACAAATTCAGTTTACCAGATTAAAACAGATGAGTCCACACAAGGCCAGAAATAAACTTCTTGGCTGGAATTTTTTCCCTCATGGGAATGACTCCTACTTAGCCTGGTAAAGGCTTAATACAAAATGCTGCCATACTTGTTTTGAGGAGATTGTAGTAAGAAAAGGAATAACTAATGCAGAATAGAAAAAAAGCAGAGGGAAGGAGAGGGAAGGGTGTGAAATGTTAAAGCCCTTAAAGGACATATGGGTCCATAGATATTCACTCATCCTCTCTCAGAATATGGTAGCCAAAAATGTGCTTCTCAATGCAAATTTTAAAGCTGTGGTTCATTAGGTCATGAACCCTTTACAAAGTCCTTCAATTCTTAAAAATAATTTGAAGAACCTGAGCCACACAGAACCCTTCAAAAACTGCTCATCTACAATGAAAGCAGTGATCTCATGCCAAAGCATTACACATGTCTAGGCTTATGTATTCTGTTTCATACACTCTGATATAAGTCTAGATTTTTGCTTGGAACAGCTTTAAATGACAATTAAGAGGAAAAACTTATGTTAGCTTCTCTGAAGTCTGTCATTTCCCTTCTCTAAATTAACCTTAGACACTCCTCTTTTACCCTGTTTTGATGATGCTCTCGTGGTTTTAGAGCAGATGATCCTGCCTAAATCCAGGATGAAATGAATGAATGAGGACACCAGTTAACCTCCACTCCATCTCTGTTTTCTCTGGTTGGACTGGAAGACTACTTGGCCAAAGAAGGGAGATGAGTAGCAGAGAGCAGAAGTCCCTTAGAGATGAGTTCTCTTCCTTGTTCTCTGTCATGAGGGGCTATGGGGACATCTGGATCTCTAGGGAACATCACTAAATAGGACCAGATAACCTCAAAATATTACAGGCAGACCAGCCCTGTCATGTATGATTCACTTGCTGTATAACGCCTAATAAAGGCAATATGTGTGGAACCAGGAAGGCAGCCAATACAGCTTCTTCCAAGAACTGTGAGTAATTAACTGGGTCTCTGGTTAATTTCTTTCATGAAAATGTGTTGAGTGAGATTCTTACAAGTGGTACTCTTTGTGTGACGTCTCCCTCTACTCCCAAACATCACAAGTTCATGCAATTGGAAAGGAAGAAAAAGTAAAGTTCAAAGTTCCAGAATCTTAAGGGGGGTATTTTTTTTTTTTTCTCCTGCAGCATCAGCTAACAATTCCTTGTTCTGCCTTAGTTCCTCATCTCCTGGTGCTTTTCCTCTCACAACCTGGTCTTACAGTGCAGCCATAGTTATTCTATCTTTGTATAACATGCTCCAGCTTCTTGTTTTCGTTAGAGGTGTTTGAAAACTCTGGTGTTTCAGAGCAAAAATCATTCAAAACTTCCCTAAGTGAAAGAAGACTAATTAGTTGCAGCAGGAGAAAAAACTCACACACCATGTTGTCCTTGTTTGTGGACCTCATGTCACAGCAGCTATGAAGAGGAAAAGACAGTTCTTAGCCCTGCTGTCCCTGTTACTCTTTGTAAGGAATGCTCTATCTCTTTTTCTCTGTGTACTTCAGGCTTTCCCCTGTTACTGCTCTTGAGGCAGCCCATTGCTGTCCATGACTAAGCCCATATCTCCTTTGAACTTAACAAGCATTTTCTTCCTCACTACAACAGAGGAAGCAGGTTGTGGAAGATGTTTGAGTTGCCCAAAGAAAATGGAACCTACTCCCACCCCAAGCAGCAGAGGATGCTCCAAGCAAACAAATAAAATGGTTCCTTCTGACAGCAGGGCAAATTTTAAGTGACAAGAATCCTGCCAGGGATTTGTTGAGGATGAAATACATATGATAACAATTTAATATGTTCATCACACTAGGGAAAAATTAATATCCTTTGTTATATTAATATCACATGACACAATTGAATTTGATATTTAATTAAACCTAAATATATCTCACTGATAGTGATTGGCAGTGGATGTTTTGGGGAATACACAAGCATTTAACTGAAATCATCAGTTTAAACAAAAGAATAGCATTCTCTTTCAATATTTCAAGCATGTTATGAACATGTCAGCTAAATGTTGTGGAGAAATAATATTAAGCTGCTACTGAATGAGGTGATGAGGTGACAGAGCACAGAATATTCTATAATGTAACATTTGCCACATCTGGCTGTCCCTACAAGTCCTTGAAAACACAGTGCCTGGTCTAGATCCCTTTATGTTCAACAACTTTGTCAGCGACATGGACAGTAGGATTGAGTGCACCCTCAGCAAGTTCACTGACGACACTAAGCTGTGTGGTGCAGTCAACACACTGCAGGGCAGGGATGCCACCCAGAGGGATCTTGGCAGGCTTGAGAGGTAGGCCAATGCAAACCTCATTAAGTTCAACCAAGCAAAGTGCAAGGTCCAACAGAAGTATCGTGGGAATCTCAGGTACACGTACAGGTTGGGTAGAGAAGTGTTGAGAACAACCCTCTGGACAAAGACTTGGGGGTGATGGTTGATGAAAAACTCCACGTGAGCTGGCAGTGTGTGCTCACAGCCCAGAAAGCAAACTGTGTCCTGGGCTGCATCAAAAGAAGCATGGCCAGCAGGTCAAAGGAGGTGATTCTCCCCCTCTACTCTTCTCTTGTGACACCCCACCTAGAATACTGTGTACAGATCTGGCGCTCCCAGTATAAGAAGGATGTGGAACTGTTGGAATAAGTCCAGAGGAGGGCCACAAAATTGATAAGAGGACTTGAGCACCTCCCCTACAAAGACAGGCTGAAAAAGTTGGGACTGTTTGGTCTGGAGAAGAGAAGATTGTGTGAAGGCCTCATAGAAACTTTCCAATATCTGAAGGGGCCTACAGGAAAGCCACAGAATGACTCTTCTTCAAGAAATGTAGTGGTAGGACAAATGGTAATGGGTGCAAATTGAAAGAAGGGAAATTTAGTTTAGATATTAGGAAGAAATTCTGTATTGTGAGGGTGGTAAGATTTTGGCACAGGTTGCCCAGGGAGACTGTGGGTGCCCTAAACCTGGCATATAAAAGGCCAGGTTGGGCAACCTGGTCTGATGGGAGGTGTCCCTGCCCATGGCAGGTGGAGTTGGGACTAGATGATCTTTGAGGTCCCTTCCAATCCTAAACATTCTATGATTCTGTGTTATTTTCTTAAGATACTTTTTTCATAAACCTAGGAAATAAGTAGATATGATCAGGGACCAGGAAAACTGAAGACCAAGATTTGTATTGCTACAAAAGCACTCACATGTATTGCGTGAAATAGAATGGGACTGAGCTTTGGTCAAAACAAGTGGAATCCATGATTTGCTGGGAACCTAGGAATATTTATGTGGTTTTTAAAGTGAAATGTACCAGCTTGAATAGCACCAGCCTGTTTTTATTGTGCAATTTGACTGTGGATTGAATTATTTTTGCCAAGTATTCTTAGTTTCCCTAGCCAGTTTTACACAGTTTATGCACAGTTAATACTTCATTAATTCCATGTAAAATATGGGATTATTTTTCCTTCTCTTTGCTCCCAATGTCAAACAATAATGTCTGCACAGTTCTGACTAAATTGTCAAGCTAAACTTAGAGATATATGTATATTAACCAATCTAGCACTTTTTCTTAAGTCCGTCAGTTCCTTTGTTATTTGTTGGTAGTTAATAGATCTTTGTCAGCTGTGGGTGGATTCACTATCAAGAGTCTTCTTTAAAAAAAAATTATCCCGAATACTGTGTTATGCAGTAAAACATTTTTATATATTGAGAATATTTACAGACAGTGAATTTAAGAAAAAACTAAATTAAGATTTGTCTTTTCCTCTTCTTGAAGGGTCTAAGAATTTCTTGAATTTGAGCTATATCCTTTCCTACAAAGGGACAATATCAAGTTCAAACTGATAAAAGAGCAGAGCCACCAAACAAGACACATCTCAAGAGTAAATCTAGTTGAACAGCTCTGTCCCAAATTCTGTGTTCCCAAATTCTGTCTTCTCACTCCAGCCAGGGAAGCCCAGTCAGTTGCCCCTGTTCTGCTGCCCTGAATTCCATGAGGACCGCTCACTGCTGACCCGGCTCACCTGCTGCCGTGTGGGAGGCTGAGCAGGAATCTAAATGAATGCAGATGTCTGTCCATTCTCAAAAATGAGCTAGCCTTTATGAATATCCGAGAAAACTATTGCAGGAGTTTGTGGTCCATAGTGGTCCAGTGTGGTCACCAGCTTCCTTGCAAGGGAAAGCTGAAGGTCAGACACCAGTCTCTTCTCTCTGGTGACCAGGAACTGAACACAAAGGTCTGGCATGAAGCTGTCTCAGAGGAGATTTATATTAGATATTATGAAAAAATTCTTCACCAAGAGGGTGGTTGAGCACTGGAACAGGCACCCTAAGGAAGTTATCATGGCACCAAGCCTGACAGAGTTCAAGAAACATCTAGACAAAACTCTCAGGCACAAGGTGTGATTCTTGGGGCTGTCCTGTGCAGTGCCAGGAATTTGACTCGATGATCCTTGTGGGTGCCTTTCAGGATATTTCAGGATATTCCATGATTCTGTGAGTTTCTCAGTGATGGATTGGAATTCTTGTCAGAATAAGAAACATCAAAAGGAGGGCTGCTTCAGGTAGCTATACCTAACACTTAGTAATTATTCACTTTTTAGATAATGGCACGTCTTACTGGTCACATAAATGCATAATCAGTGCATCAGTAAAACCATTTTGATATCAATAATACAAAAATATGCTATATATTTTAATTTATATTAAATTATGCAGGGACAAGAAGGGACTCATCCATAGAGAAGGCAGAGCAGTCCAGGCAGTGCAGGAATGTTTATTATTTTACAGGGTCTGCAGGTGTCATAAGCGCTTGACACTGCATTTGGAAAAGCATCATGCTTTCTCTAGAAAAAAGTTCTTCACCCACAGGGTGGTTGGGCACTGGAACAGGCTCCCAGGGCAGTGGTCACAGCACCAAGCCTGCCAGAGTTCAAGAACTGTTTGGACAATACTCTCAGGCACATGGTGTGACTCTTGGGAATGGGTCCTGTGCAGGGCCAGGAGTTGAACTCGATGATCCTTGTGAATCCCTTCCAAATTGGCATAATCTGTGAATCTGTGATTCTCCAAAGGATGTATTTGATTACAGCCAAATATTTATAAAGCCTCCAGCTCCAAAGTACTTCAGAATCTTCAGCAAGTTAAAAATGACAGTACTGCTGTGTATACTTCTCTCTCTTTCATGCTATACTGTTTAAGATCTAAATAATCCATTTTTCTATATAATTTCTATATTTTCTATATAAGACTGGACAGAAACAAGGAGAAATTTGCATGCTAGTGAAACAATATTAGACCATTAAAATCACTCTAGAAACAAGAGGCAAGGCCCGGCATAACTATTTTTCTTCTAGTCCTAGATCTGTGCCTTCATTTAACAACCTTATGAGTCTTCTTGTTGAAAAGGGAGGTGTGTGTTGTTCTAGCAAGCCAATTTACATAATTAGAAGTAAACAGACAAACTTCTGAATATATAAGCATGTCTATAGATCTGCTTTCAATACCATCACTGTCTGCTTAAATATTATATTAGAGGACAGGCTTAGTGCCATTCTCTCTAACCATGAGGAAATTCACAAACAAACTTCTGGGGCTTAGTGTTCAGAGATAAAGGTTAGAACTTCTGCTGCTCCTGAAGTGCTGGGAGAATACATAGTGGAAGTATTGCTTCATGTAGTGAATTATTATGTATAGGAAGTATTATATGCTTCAGCCACTGAAAGTTCATTGCACCAGTACAAAGTACTCAGAGAATATTTCAAGGACTTCAAACAATTTCAGTTTTGCTTTTGTGCTTTTTCATATTTTGGATAAGTAATGAAATTTTATTCAAGCAAAGATATGTGAATGCCCCATATGTGGAAGTATTTGCACTGGATGTGTTAGACCTCTCATCCACTCAGGTAGCATAAACAATATCAGGTAACCAGTGCAATAAAAGTGTCAAATATAAAAAATATGAATGGTCTCAAGTAAATTCTTTTAGTGAAAATATGGCTGAGTGGCTGTAAATACTGGCCAAACATGATGAGCTTATGATTTGCAAGTACACGTTGAATAAGTATGAAAAGAAGGAGTCTTAGAGCAAATTGCTATCTGTAGTTGTTCTTTGCAACATAACCTCTTCCCCAACTCTTTGAACGTATATATGTTTGGATCATAACTCACATCTCTATTAAAAAAAAATAAAGACACAATATATTTTTTGTAACTATAAGACTCTAAGACCATAGATTAAAATAGCCAGAGAACAGTGTTTATGTAAAGCTTGGCTTGGGTTTTCCTTGGGGGATGAGACTATTGTACCAACTTTTAAGTGCATGCTCAAAAAGCAAAGACCTGAGACATAATGCTTGAAATTAAGCACCTTACTTCACATTGACCTACTGTTTACCAAGGCCCAAGTGGAATCTGATAAAAAAACTTGCTAGCTCTGGTCTCAGATCCATTGTTCTAGTTAAGCAGAGGATGATCTTTTTCACAAAATAAACCAGTCTAGATTCAAAAGTTTGCAGTGATGGATAATCTAGTAAGTCGTTCCCTGCTTATGCAAGTCTCATAACCTTTATTTTAATCTGGATATTTCAAAACACAGCTTTCTGATACTGGATCTTGTTATGCCTTTGTCTGCTGGATTAAAGAGTTCTCAAAGCATTCCTGAAGCAGTTTCCTGAATGCTTTCCAATTTTTCAAAATCCTTTTGAAGGTGTAGATACTGGGGCTGGACACAGTATTCCAGCTGACAGTTAAGTTTCATTACCTTGAAATAAGGATTAACTGGGAAGTGAAAACTGCATAACTTGGTGTAGTGACATTTCACCTTTGGTGACCTGGCTTTAAATTTGTGTTTGGTCAGCAAAGGAAATTGTTTTTCTAATCTTATCCTAGCCCCTTCTGACGTTTTTCCATATCAAAAAAGAATCGCTTTCACTGGCATAATTTTCCTTCCTGACTAAAGACAAGCCAAGCACTGAGGAGGCTGAATAACAGCTTTGAATGGCAAGGACACACTGCTGGAGCTTTGCCTGTCCTGGGTGCAGGCTGTCAGCTCCTGTGCTCCCAGGCACAAACACACTGTGGGCAAACACTGTGTGTACATGAGCTGTAGCCACTCACTTTCCCCTGCTCTGACCTCAGGCACGGCCAGCACAGCCCCTAGCAGGATCTCTTCTCCTCTTCGCTCAGTGGTCCTGGCTGAACAACAGTGAAGGAAGGCTTTACAGCCTTAGAATGAAATATTTCACAGCTGCAAAATTACATAGAGACTTGAGGCTTACCAGCTGAGCAACAGGAAGCAACCTAATTCTAAAGCCACTTTTGCGCTATAGAATATTGTGAAATGATAAGCAATCAAGAGAATGAGATTTTTCCAAATGGTTTTTCTTCAACAGGTTGAAAAATTTATGACCACATACCAAGAATTATGTCTTCCAGACTGTGAAGAGATAGAAAGGTAGGTCAAGAAGGAAGGAGACAGCAATAAAACTTATCTTGAAATAAATGTATTTGTTGGAAATTAGAATAATATATTTGTACCTGTATGAGGTTGGGATAGATTCATTAATATTTAAATACACATGCATTAGTATATGCATAGCTATATTCTGATACAGAGCTTTTTGGCTGCCAAAACCCCATTTTTTCATGAGAAGATAAAGTTAAGACATAGCTATTGGGATTTTTCTCATCCAACTTTACCTTCTAAAGTATTAATGATCTACTCTAAGTTAGTCACCTAAGCGCCTTTTTCTGACTGGCAGAGAGAAAAAGATAGCCCTGTATTTACTGGTGCCATAGCCTCACACACATGGCTTAAGAAGAAATTATTTGCCTTATGAAAGTGTTTCTCTCTTTCCATTGAGTACCATAAAATCTACGGAAGTCCTTTGTATTTGTTGTGTAATTTTTAAGAAACTGAAGTTAGGTAGTTGTTGTAGATACCTCAAACCAGGCAGATTAGAAATTTATATGGATACTAGTGTTTAATAGTGTCAAAGTGTTTAATAAAAGAAAGAAAAAATCACAAACTCCTTCATAGCACATTTTTAATGCAGTGGTGCCCACTTTTGTGAAGAGAATATGATGAGGAATAGTTAGAAGATGTGTGAGAGCCCTGAAAGAAAGTCTATGTTAATTGCAAGAGCTATTGATGTATACTGAACCAATACTCCAGCAGGGTTGTCAAGGAAGAGGAAGTTAGTATAATCAGAAATTTGTCAGTGAAGAAGGGTAAAGGAATCCTTAATTTTTTTTGTGTCAAAAAGTCCTCTAGCACTTAGCATAGCCTTGCCAAACTCCTGTTTGGGAAATCATCATACACCCATCTCCATCCAGTTTAAAGTTTTGGTAAGAAAAATAATTTGGTTGCTGAGAGGCTCATGTGCTTTGGTAGAAGAATATGTGCACTTCACCTAAAGACCCTGTAGATTCTGGCATGGTGTTCTTCAGCCAAACAAAGTAAACAAATTACTAGTCAAAATCGGAGCTAGCGGTAGGCTCTGGAAGGATACTATCATGGAAAAGAGGGGGAAAATCAGACTGCCTATGCTAGAAGTCTAACCTGGATGTTTCCACTGCTTTGCTGACAAAAGAGCTGGGATGTGGGAAGCTGTCACAGTTCTGTCCTGGAAGCAGTCCAGCTGGGCTCAGTTTACCTGTTGCCCTGGAAGGATTGGGAGCAGCAAGCCTGGACCACTAATGCTTTTCCTTGGCTCTTTTTCATCCCTCCTACATTCCTGCCTACTCTTCTTCTCCTGTCTATGACAAGAATGTCTGGCTTTCACTCTGTTTCACTAGTCTTGGAATGGAAAAAATCAGCTTTGCTTGCACAACTGAGATCTCACAATCTTTCCCTGATTATTAAACCCTGAGAGTCTTGAAGTGTGCATGCACAACATGGAGAGGTAATCATTTGGCATGGGAAGCCCTGCAGGAGAGATTGGAATACTCTTGTGTGCAGAAACATTGCTTTTATTTCAAATTGGTGTGTACTCTACACTGAAATGCCAACCTTTTTTTTTTTTTTTTTTTTTTTGGTATATTTTAATTTCAAATAATAATTTTTTAAATAAGGCACATAGCATTTTATGATTGATTTCTTTGAGATAGGAATGTTCAGTTAGCTGAACGACTCCCACTACATACTGAGAGTCGGAGACTATGTTTAAAGGTCCTGGAAACAGTGTAAGTGCATGAATGCTGATAATTCTACAAGCTGCGGTGACCCTTCCACATGATGTATGTCCTGATGCCATTCGTTATCTTTTTGCCACGCTACAACTGCATTACCCATCTTCCCTGAACCATCAGTAAAGACAGTCTGGGCATATGTTAAAGGAATTGGGGAGCAGTGTGTCCTTAGCTTCAGAGGCAAGTTGTTTAAGTGCTGTAAAAAAGAACAAGCAGGTAGGTGAATACTCAACTGACTCGTAAAGTCACTCAAGGCAGAAAAGCTAGCCTTGTCTAACCATTGTAAATGTTCAGTTGTCATTGGCAAATACACTGTGTGTGGGTCACATCCTACAAGTTCTCAGCATTTACTGCGGCCTCTCTGAAAGATATGTGATATCATTTCTGGCTGAGTTGCCACTGTTTTGGAAAACCGATGAGCTAAGAAAACCCATTACCACAGAGAAAAAAGAAAATTGGTTTTATACAATTGC
>JAWWTY010000106.1:47117877-47179591 GCA_035222235.1 Margarornis squamiger
AATACTCTTGTGTGCATAAACATTGCTTTTTTTTAAAATTGGTGTGTACTCTACACTTAAATGCCAACCTTTTTTTTTTTTTTTTTTTTTTTTGGTATCTTGTAATTTCCACTAATCATTTTTTAAATCTCAAACAAAATGGTGTTTAGAGTCAAAAGATCAATTAATATAAATTACATTTATAATATCTTGTTCTGTTTTCATGATTAATTTCATTGCTTTCTAAAAAAAGTTTGCAAAACTGCCATAACAGAACATTTTAAGTATCACATTTAAGCATCACTGCTTCAAATTTTCTATTTTTTCCTGAATCTGTTCAAAACTTCCTGGAGAAAATACAAGATTATTCTTCAAGGAGAAACATTCCTCAACAACATTTTCTTTTAAAAGGCTCTTGATGAGATGTATTTGGATTTCTGACCAGCTATTGCCTTAAATCATTTCATCACCGAGTACAGTAAAAAGGAGCCTCACTTGGTAGAAAAATATAACATCCAAGCAGCCTCCTCTGGGAGAGCATTAACAGTAGCAGAGGTCTGCAAGACTTTCATTTGGTTAGCAGAAGACCTTCAAAGTTTGTAAAGTAGCAGTGTTTCCTGCTTCAGAAGGCATAAAGGTAAAAAATAGCATATAATTCAGATTCAAGGAAGAGAATTAATGAATTCCTTACTTTCTTGCCAAATAAGATGTGACAGGAGATAAAGGTTCTTAGGACTTTAATAGATATCAAGAGGGTGGTCAAACACTGGAATAGGCTTCCTAGAGAAGTGTTTGATGCCCAAAGTCTGTCAGTCTTTAAGAGGCATTTGGACAATGCCCTCAACAACATGGGTTAACTTGGTCGGCCCTTGGTCAGGCAGGTGGACTAAGTGATCTTTATAGGTCCCTTCCAACTGAAATAGTACTATTCTATTAACTAAGCTAAACAGTACATAAAGCACCTTTGGACTTTCTTTCAGGAACTTCAGCTGTTTCAGGCTTATGCAGATATGGTATAACTAAAAATACAACAATGTAATGAAGTTTTTGTAGGTATGCTCACCATTCAAACGGCACTGTGCTTTTCAAAATTCACGCCTGCATGTAGTAGATTTTCAGAAACCATAACTGTTATCATATTGTCACCTGCCATTTAAAGCAATAACAAAACTTCCCTAGTTGGAAACAGAAGTAGGGCAGTGCTGAGCACATCTGGGAATACCAACTGTGCTGTGAAAACAGTGTAACTGATAATATGCTGCACACTGAGAAGGAATATTTTGCTATTTTCCCCATGTATTATAAGTATTTAATTAGTTAAGCGGAGGATGGGAGTTTAGATGCCCACATGGACAAGTGCAAAAGGGGTGCTAATAAGGTGGAAGAGAAAAAAGGAAGATGGACTATCGCTAAACTCTTTTAAGGAATCAGCACCACCAGATGTTAATGATCTATCTTAGATGCCTAAAGAAAGAAGCTGTGTACCTGCTCAATTACAGCACGAGGACCCTCTCCATAGTTCACACTCCTATTTACTCATCTGAATTGGATGCTGGAAGACAAAGAAGGTAACCAGTCTTTCAGTGTACAAACTGGAAAGTCTGCATGCCATGAATCCTTTTTGAGTGAATCCTAGTTACAAATCATGTAGCATACTAATATAAACAGGGCTCTTTCACTCCAGAGACAGACAGGCTTGGTTTTCAGCTTATAGATTTGGTTAAGAAAAAACAGGTAAACACAAAAACAACACCACAACCACCTCCCCACCAAAAAAAAAAAAAACCAAAAAAAAACAAACCCGAAAAACACCAAAACCCTATTTAGGAAAAGGATGTGTTTCCATGCAAGACTAATAAAATCTACAGTTTTGGCTTCACTCCATCTAGTGGCACTCAGGCAGAAATCCTCCCTCCTCCTTCCACGCAGAAACGGCAGCTCGTGAGCTATGGCTAAAAGTTTGCATTGGATGTGTCTGGCATGGTTTGTTTAGGGTTTGTTTATAGTCACTGAAGTGCAGGAGTCATCCATGAATAGGCTTTGATGTGTCCACTGAGAGAACATGGTTCCTGTTGCAACACGCCACCCTTGGAGCAGAAGCCTGGAATGGGAACCGCTAGAAAGGAGGCAGGAGAAGAAAGGGCCCAGTGTGGATGAAAGCAAAGATCTGCTGAATGCCTTTAAACAAGGGGTGTTATGGTAGAAAGGTTTGAAAATGCCTTTGTGACTTCTGATAAAGATTTCTTAAGCAATAGAAATGCAAAAGAGAAGAGGCAGATTCATTCATTGTCAAATGTGTCATAGTCACCTCAGTTAAAAATCTTGGCCCAAGTCTTGTTTTCCTGGTGTGCTGGAAGCAGACTAGTTCTGTACAAAGTCTTCTATGTATTTGTGTGTCAGTCTTGGCTTTAAATTATTTTTCTCTGATTCTTTATCTGAGCTTGCAAGCCTTGAATTTCCACATGAGTTTCAAAACAGAACAGAATTCACAGGAAGGGGTGGCACATCTCTGTTCTGTCTGCCTCCAGGTCCATGCTCAGAAGCAAAAGATCCTCTCTGGGCATATCAGTTCTCAAATTAGTTTTCCCTAATACAGGATTGGATTTTATGCTGGATGTAGATATGTTGAACGGCCTGTGCAAAACCTATCCAAATCCAACTTAAATGCAACACCTGAACTTTAGGAATGTTCAAATACCATTGAGATCTGTAAGCTTTAATTAAAGCATAAAATTAATTATATATGTGTGGGCATACACTCACACAGACACACATACAAATACATACTCTCTGTATTTTACTACCCGTATACATATACATATTGTGATTTCATTTAGAGAACTTAGCAAAGGATCTAGGTCTCATTTTCCTGCATTTTGGATAATTGACTGTTTAAAAGAAACCCTTCTGAGATTCTTTGTGAAGACAGATAGAGAAAGTCATCTTATATGGCCCCTCTATCAATCAGGGTAAGAAGAGAAACAAATATAGTGAGATAATTTCTATAAAGCGTCACTGAATCATGCCTCTGTTTTCATTCAAATCATATAGCAATTAGTAAGTGATGATCTGGTTTAGAAGAAGGAACATACTGTTTTTGTATGCTGTGCTTTGTGTACTGTTTGGGCTAAATTAAGACAAATAACCCAGACAATATTTTGCTTTGATATCAGTAAATATTGGCATCAAGAAACCATTGCCCCATTATTTTTAATGGGAAGAATTTCATCTAAACCTTTTTTTCATCAAGTTAAGGAGGTGATGTCATATGGTAAGGGCTGGATATTCCAAATAAATCACTAATAAGTCATTTTGGCAAAGCAATATGTGTATCAGATATGCAATTGGACATGTCTGAAAGAAAATGCATTATTGTCATAAGACTTAGGAGTCAGAGCCTGATGAGTTTGTCTGTCTTGCAAACAGTTACACAAGTAACCAGACATTTCCTGCACAACTCAACATTTTTAAGGGAATGTCCTAGATTTTATAGCAAATAACCTTGGATTACACACTCGGACTCTGATTCAGCAACCACTGCTGAGTGTTTCACTCTCTTCCTCTAGAGCCCTGCACGACATGCTTGTCAAGTGTGCATTGTAAAATCCATTGCAATATTCAAAGGGCCAGTGAGTGAGCTTTACGCATTAGTGTGTTCCAGAGCTGCATTCCCCAGGACATGGCAGCTAATTATTACAGGCCTTCTTTTTCAGTCTTTGATCCTGAGTGTCCCAAATGATTCAGAGTCCAGGGAACTGGACCCATCTGCTTGGCACCCAGAAGCTACTCCCATCCCCTGTGCTTGTTTCCCCCATGGCAGGTGCCTGCCCCATGTGGGATGGCTCCAGCTCCATACCCATGGCCACCAGCAGTAGGTGATATTGTTTTGGAAGGAAGACATTGCTTTGTCCACTGCCGTGCTTCAGTCTACACATAGTAGGCCATAGATATATAGGTGTCTGGCTATAGGTGTCTAGCTCTGACACAGATATCCTGAAGGATGAGTTAAGCTCCCCATGGGGAGCGTGCAGTAGATTTTAACTGCCTCAGAGGCAGTGTGTGATATCCTAGGTTATGAGGGTATTTAATAAAGCTCCTGCTAACTTATTTGCCATAAATCCTAAAAGGTTTTATCAGCAGGAGGTGTCCAAAAGTATGCTCATTACTCTTTCTCACAAATCACCTATGGTTTTTTCCCTTAATTTCACTACCTAGACTTATGAATTGACAGAAAACAGAGTATCAGTGGGCAATTGACGACATAACAGAGCTTCCTGCAAAAGAGGAGCTATGCCAGTATAAGCTTGGTTTATACAAGACTCAATTTTTGCAGTAGGGTTACTGTGGATCTACCCTGCAGAAAATAGGAGCAGATGTGTAGTGTCTGTGTGGAAATAGGAGCCTTCCTTTCTAATCAATCTGCAGTGATACTTCAGGCATGGATTAGACCCAGGCAGGGCATTTCTCATGCTATAAAGTCTGGAGGTGGATGAATATTTTCACAATCAAAGTGAGGCTGGGGCAAAAAAAAAAATGAATAAAAAGAAAAAGCTGGCATGTCTCCAGGAAGTTCTGTTTTTCATTTCACCTGAACTGTTTAGAATTTTTACAACTGAAAATTGCTTCTTTCCATCTGTGAAGCATTTGCTTCTTGGAAAAGATGCACAAAGCCAAGACATGAAAGACGTTTGAAATAAATAAATAAACGAATGCATTCTTTGGAGAATCCATGCTGTTTCCCTACTACTCCCCATTTTCTTATGAAGACTTCTCCACAGATGGAGGGCAGCCGTGGTGTCCTCAGCAGTAACGAGGGATGGAAAATAATTTTGGTAAGTAAACTACAGTAGCTCACATGCCTGCAGTCTTAGAAGAGCTTGTTTCAAAAGCATAGGCCACCAACTAGTTTAGTGAGGGGAGGGCATCTTTCATATATATATATTTGCATTCAAAAATGTTGTGGTTTCCAAAGAATAGTTTACCTAATATTATTAGCTGTGGGTAGTACTGCCTGCTATAAACACTTTGTGCAGGAATGGCATGGAGGATGTCAAGTGAAGCTGCAGCACCCACTTCAGAGATGACTCAGGGCTGTGCTCCTGTTGACACCAGAGTAGCTAAAGACTATTTTCTATAGCTCGGTGGAGATAGAGATGAAACAAGACCTTTCTCCAGTCTGTATGTGACCTCCCAAAGTTTACAAGTAGCCAGTAACAAGAATAAAATGCCAATGGTGGCTATAGTCAGACTCAGACCTCCTCCCCCTGCTCTATGACTCCATCACTCTTTGAAAGGTGTCACACAAAAACATACCCAGAATTTCTGAACTGAAACTACGTGAGGTAATTAAGGAATTTTCCTCTGCCTTTTAATCTGAAATGATTGCAGTAACGCAAAGAGAAGGATCTGCAAGCAAGGACAGCACCAAGGGCAGATATTCGCTCAGAAAGAGTTGAAGCTTTTCCATTGACTTCAGCTGAACAATTTCAGCTCATGTCAGCTGCAAGCTTTACCCTAATTTTTTCTTCCTGGAAAGGAGTTACCAAGTGTCCTTCCACATGCTCCTGGTAGTGACAAAGGTCAGTCAGTGACAGCTATCAAATTCTGTCTGCCCAGATGCAGGGATCTGTGTGGGCTAATGGTTTGGCTGGATTTAGAATCAGAAAGCAAATGTTGCACTAGCAGTCAATAGAAAAAGTTATTTGGCTGTCCTCTCTTACAGTGATTAATTATTCAATGAGACTAAACTGATTAATTATTTAATGGAACTTTCCTTAATTGTTGTTTAACAGCTCTTAAATAGTGGAAGGAGCTATTTTGGAAAATTGGATACAATTGTACTATCTGTCAGGTATGTAGCTTTGCAGATAGACGGTGGCACCAGCCTCCGTGGTCGACCAAACTGGACACCGCATTTCCTTCATGATTTGTGTTGCTGGAGCTACAGTTGGATTGTATTTGAAGAATGCAGGAGAGGAGCCAGGTCTGGTAAGGACCTGAGGAATCCTTTTGTCATTCAGATTGAAAGCTTGGCTAGTTATGTAGAGCATACAGATTTGCTCCCTTCTCTGTAACTATCCTGTATAGATATCCTGTAGAACAGAAAGCATGGATGTGATCTTCCTTTTTGCTGTTAAAATAGACTTAATTTGTTCTTCTAAAGTTTTTTCCTCAGCTCACAGTAATTTTGGATACACAAAATATCAAGTTTTGAGGGAAAAAAAAAAAAAGAAGAAAAAAATTATAAAGACCATGCATTTGATCCCAGGCCCAGCGAGGTGTTGTGCTGTAGATGAATTTGCAAACCTCAGTTCTATCATTCTGCTATAGTCAGAGCTATCAGGCTCTCCTTAATGTGTTGCACAAAAGGGCCGCAGCACACAAAGCCTGGAGCACATCAGTTTACAGATCCCAAGAGGGTCCTGTGGAGTCTATTACTTTGATGAAGTGGTATTTAAAATTGCATTACCCAGCAGTTGTTTAACCCTCCAGATGTTGCCCCTGTGGAGTGTTTAATACGACGCGAAGTGCTGGTAGGCTAGGCCATAACCTCATGTCATCTTTTCAGCAGGTCACATCAGGTCTTACTATCTTCTACTAAATCAATACAGGATGACCTGACATAGCAATTTTCCTCCTCTGCTGTACTTTTTTTTCTTTTTTTTCAAACAGTGAGTAGAAAAATCAGAAGGGGGGAAAAAAAACCCCAACAAATAAGAGAAAGGAAGGAGATCTGAAAGCAAACAAACTCGGAAACTTTTTGTTCATCTCGCTCTGTGTTCTTCCCCCACGCTTGTGCTGACAGCGCAGATCCAGCAGCTTGGTGCTGCCATCTGCTGTTGCTCCTGGTGCTGACGCTGCCCACGTTTTTGAACAAATCAGCAGAGAAACCAAAAAGAAATCACCATCATGAATAAACAAACACTAAGTCTAAAAGAAAAAAGGTAAAGAGCCTAGAATAGAAAAATCCCACATAACCTCTAATTTTTTGAAACATTTTTGAATCTTTGTATTACATGCTATATAGTAATTCCTATGGTCCTCAAAAAGATGAGGCATGTCTGTGAATTCAATAAACTTTCCTTCCTTACCAAACAAGTCAGCTTTTAGAAACATTTAGTCAGAAATATCATATGGCTTACAGGTAAAGAACCTGATGCTCCACAATGTTTTTCATGGTTTAGATAATTGGTGCCACAGGTATTTGTTCTTACAGAGATGGCTTCCAAAGTCAATTAAAACCAAGGGACAAACTTGCTTTGATTAGTGCAGGGCACTTCCTAGATCACCTCTGCAAAGAGAAAACTTTGTCTGAAGGCTGGGACATCAGCAGCTGGGACATCAGATGTCTCTGGGACATCAGCAGCTTTTAAGAACATGAACCAAATCCCTGCATTCACCAGAAGGAATTCGGTGTGCATGTGACTCGCCTCATCATCCCTCATTATGCCACCTGGTATCTATCTGGGCTGTGCTTCTGCCAGCATCTAGATTAAAACACAGTCCTGACAGGATTTCCATTTTGGAGGGAAAGATGAAAATAAGGAGTGAACTGTTTTGGGGGGTTCCTTTCAGCACAAACAAATTTGGACTTTTTATAGAGTAAGGGCATTGACATTCAGGATGTTGAAAAACAAAAGCATTTTACTATTATTACACAGAACTCTATTTTTCCTCCATACTTTTATTTTTGTGTGAAGACCTATTTTCACTTCTCAGCCAAATCTTAACCAAATATTTCCAAAGGGCCAAGATTTCAACCCTTATTGGCCAGCGTTAGCACAAATGTGATGGCTGTTACTATGATTACATCTATGGAGAACTGGTACTTAGAGAAAATAACAGCTTACTGGCATGTCTTCTAGTGAACTTTTTGAGATTCAAGTATCAAGAACGTAGACATGTATTGAACTCACTGTGCCAGCACAAATAATCTCTTGACACATGACTGTAGCCACAGAAATCAATGCCAGCACCGCTCTCTCAAATTTGAAAGGATTGACCACTTCCTCTCACTGTTACAAAACCCTGTGTGGGAATATAAAACAGATACTACAGCACAAGCTCAGGAATGGATGTCTGTCACATCAAACTCTTGACAAATGTGTTTTCCTTCATCTGGCTTCACCTTCTGTTATTCTAATAGCATGCTATGGAGCAATATCATTGGCTTGTGAGTACTTGCAGGATCTCCCTGCCTGATACTGATAGGAGCAGAAAGCGGTATTTAGTGTGACAAGAGATTCTCTACTGTAATCCATAAAACTAGAGCTTGGGATCTTAACAAGAGTTGTGCTGTAATTTCTAGCTCTAAGGAGTGTTCCTTCTTACCTTTGCAGGTCCATCTCCTCCACCACTTACCTCTTCTAAAAATGCAAGGCTTTGTGAGTCCATTGGCTGCAAGAAGCACAGGCATCTTTGCGTCCTCTCAGGCTGGAGAAGCTAAACTCAAAAGAAGCATTTTTTCTGTGTCTGCTTAAATGAAAAGACTTAAGCAAGATCAGTGAGCAGACCCATGCTTACAGAACAGCAGACCTCATGCTGCAAGTGTGGTTAGTGCCAGCTTCCATCCTCGGAACTGCCCAATCTTGATGGGCAACCACCACTCGAGTTCTGAGACTGAAAATGTGCTGCCAAAGATTCAGTAGACCCAGACCCAAGTTTAGAAATGCTACTAATACATTTAGAAGTCATTTTAGTCTCTCCCCTTTCCTCACTTCCCTCCTGTTCTTGTCAAGCCCAAATATCAACAGTTCAAGTAGGCACTTGGTGTGATGCAAAATATAAAGTGAATTGACAACAGCATAAATCTGACATGTAGATATGTGAAGATACATTTAGAGAGAGAAAACTTCTTCAGTATATTTGAATTGCAACTGGTACATGAGTGCATGTGGAAAAAGTAGTATTTTCAACTCATTTTACCAGACTGCCAGTCCTGGCGCCAGCTGTGCTGGCAACAGGGCAGTAGCTGTCAGCCTGGGGCTGGAGGTTGTGTTCATGTCTCTTGGACCAAAGGGGAAATGAAAATCACCATTATTTTGCTGGTGTAGATGTAATTCGTGTGTACTTGATCAGTACTTTGCAGAGAGAGCACGCACAGGGAGCAGGCAGTTGTAGGGTATATGGCAACTGTAGGCCAAATAGCGTTCACCCTTTCAGGCCAGGCATACTCCATTAGCCAAAGTAACCAGAAACAGCTGATCTGACCTTTAAAAATCCATAGTATCACTGTCCCCATGTCTTCCAGTGTACAAAGAGCACTTACAAACCCAGGTTTTACTGGATCATATTGCACAGTTCAGGTTACCTTTTAGTATCAAGATATTATTTAAATGGTGCATATATATATATATACAGATATATCAACACCAGTTGAAGAGAATTCAATCATTATCAAATTTTAGTCTCACCTGACCTGACAATTCCCATTCCAATATATTTTTTGTATAATTCTTGTCAGAGTATCATTTTCTCAACATAAAAGCTTCAAAGATTTAAACTCCTATTGCATCTGTCCTTTATACAATAGAAGAAATACATTGTCATTGCAGAGGTAAATTACTTGTTTCGTGTTGCTCACACAGTATCTTTATTAAACATTTGGACAGATATGCATCCATTTATTATATAAATAATCTATGGCTTGTTAGTTTGCAAATGCTGGTTGAAAGTTCACAAGAGCAGGCTTTTCTGTGAACTTTCTGTATTTATAAGTTCAGTCACTGCAATAAAGCCTGTGCCTCTTGCCTGCTTAGCTGCATTTTGCAGTGTACCCCAATGGCTAAAGCTGCGAGCTCTGTATTTGAATATTTCAAAACCTCTGAACAGCTTGATTGGAGTTTGATTTTCTTCTTAATTAATGCAAGTTGTTCTGGAAAGAACACATAATCACAATTATCTGATAGTCAAATCCTTGGTCACTAACATACAAAGCTCCCCTACCACTAATAGAGTGGTTTCATTTACAGAGGTTTCATTTTAGCAAAGCTTATTGCAGCATTTTGTATTTGCTAGAGAAAAAGTGTTCTTTGTGCGTGCTGTAGTTCAGAGCTGTAAGGTCTTTGTGAATGGTTACTCTCAAAGCGCTACAGAAGTTCCCCGGCTCAAGGTGGTTCCTTGCTCCTCGGAAAAATGAATGTGGGGTTCCAGCCTGGGAGGAGAGAAATAAGTGAAAAAGGAGTGTCCTTGGGCTAGGCAGGACAGGTCTGCTTAGTGCAGCTCTGCAGCCAGGACCAGTCAGTGCTAAGCTGGTTCAGAAGGAAGAAAGGTGAGTGTTGACCTCAGTAAACATAATGAGCATCCATCAGTTCAAGTCATCAATCACAATAAAAGCTCCTCCAGCCCTATTTGTCAGAGCAAAGGGATTTTCCGATTATAAATTAGGAGTTGCCATATGGTCACCTAACCACATAATTGAAGACACAGAACATCCTTGAATTTGATCCAGTTTAAACTTGAGTAAATCTTTTAGATTATAAAAACCAACAACATCTATTCTCGGTTTACAAATTGCTAATGGTAGAAAAGCCACAGTAACCTCTTGCACTCCACACCAGTAGCTAAGTGTTTCTCTGGTGAAATGCGTAGCCTTTTCATCATGCACATTTGTCCAGCTCCAGCCACCAGATCTTTTTATATCTTGCTGCATTGGAAGACAGTTAGTCCTGAAGTAAATACTTACCGTCTATAACCAAAATCCTTTAACTTTTTCTTGGTACGCCTAAAGGATTGCACACCTACCCTTTCCACCGGAAGATGCTTTCCAGCCTTTTGGTTGGTCTCAGAGCTGTCACCTGCACCCTCTCTGGTTTTCAGACAGTCTGTAAAAGTGTCTGAAGCAAACACTGTGCTTCAGAGCTCAACACATATACGGAGGAAATAAGGCCTCCATGCCAAAAACATGTATTCCCAGGGGTCACACTAGTTTCCAACAAGTTTTGTTCCTGGAGGTAACACCGAGCTGATGCCCTGGACACAAACCAGTGTGTCGTGTTTAAGACCACTGCTCCCTGGTGGAGGGTGCTCTCCACAGCACCCACAGCCCCTACAACCTGTTTCTGTGCATCTGACTCACTTTGGCCCACTGGATAAATGACTATTGCTCAATCATCTGCCATAAATGATGAAGCACTTCAAAATTTTGCTTATAAAGTCCTTTTAATCCTCCTTAGATTAGGTAACCATAATTTTGTAATCTCAGTAAGGTTCTAAGTGATAATTTTATTCCTCTAAAATAAAATTTGTACTGTATTTTTGCAGGACACTGTCAGAAACAAAGTTGCTCACTGCTGAACTGTTCGACTGCAGAAATATTAGCTAGTATCATCATTACTCTGTGTAGCTTCATTTACCTGAAGTCACACATTATTATTCACTTAATGTCTAAGGTATTATATAAAGTTACTGCATTTTCAGCTCAGAGAGGTCTCTCTCAAATGATGTAAGGAAGAGTGGCAAGTACAAGTTTTCTCCATTCCTGTCGTGTTTTTCAGGTGAGAGCAGCAGTTATTTATTAACCAGCTCCATTAACTAATTTAAATAATATATTCTGCCTGTACTAATTCACATAACATTATATATGTAAGTGAAATGAAAGCCACAACAAAGATAAATAAAAGTTTCACAAGAATTTAGTGACAGGCCATGAAGAGGACCCTGGGAGAAAACAGGGGAACAACTCTCTCATGCTAAACTTCATTCATATAGAAAAATTAACTTTCTTTCTTTCTGAAACTGGTTTATATTCAGTCTCAGCTCTGCATGTCAGCTCCACTTATTTTCCCTCTTTCAAATGCTGATCATCCTTTGATATATTTGATAAGCCTCTATTGATCAATGTCCATCAGAGTGCTAAGAAGACACATGTATCATAGAAAAAAATCTCAGTTTCCACACAGACTTTAGCAAAAAATAATTCTCTGTAAACAAGCAGGGATGCATATTTTCCATGATTCATGCTGCAGAACCCACCATAGGCTGTAGGACTGTTGTACAAAACTTGAGCTTTCACAGAAAAAAAAATGCTACCGGGCAGCCTGATGGTGAGGGAAGCCTTCCCAAACAGGAACTGAACATGAATCAAGTCAGGATGACTCAGATTGTTTTTGTGATTCTGCAGACAGACAATCTGAGATAATAGCTGGGTTTTGTGAACTATTGCTATAATTTATTACAATAAAAATTCAAAATACAATGACTTACTTTTGTGAGCAGGGTTTTTATTTTCTCTGTCAAAACCACTGTAATACTTAGATTTCTAGATCCTCTGTGTGAATAAACACCTATAAAAACAGTTATAGAAGTCCTCTGTATGCTTCATAGGGAATATGCAAAATTTCATCCTAACAAACATAGCAACATCTCTTTTGTATGTTTGGTGAAGCACACTTTGATAAGAAGACAGTAGTGTCACAGCAAGACTGAGTGATGGTGGTAGGTAGCCAGCCTTAGGACATCCAAGAATTTATAATATTACTGTTACATGTTGAAGCTTGAAGTTTATGACAGAACAACAATATCCTTCTAGGTGATGGGGAAAAAAAAGAAAAAAAAAGAAAAATTACTGGAAAAATAAGCCTAGGGCTTTGCTTAAATATATAAACAAGATTTGTGCTGCTTTTGATTCAAAGAAAGAAAGAAACCCAGTCAAGTTGTGTTTCACAAAATAGAATTCCTGTCTAGGTGTTGTAGCTAGGGTACTGTAGGCAGCACAAAGTATCAGTACAGGTAAAGGACATCTCTGATATTTATGTGTTGTACGTGCAGGTTAAGTAAATGGGTTTAATTTAACCAACTGAGTCCCATGACTCAAGGTGAGAAAAAGTCTTCTTTAGTGCTGCACTCCATCCTTTGCCAGAAAGCTGTTCCCAATCGAAACTATATTTATCCATTATTTACCAGTTTAGTCAGCTGAGGACAAGTTGTTCTGAAAATGTTTGTTTAAATCGGCCAGCCAGGCAGCAAGAAGAAATAGGAGAGGAGAGGAAAGAAAAAAACCAATACAGAAACATGTCTAAAATTCCAGGGAAAACCTTTCTGTTGACTTTATCAGGATATAGCCAAGATCTGCAGTCAACAGATGAGAATGACAGCTATTGAAATAAGGAAAAGAAACTAGAGACTCTAAAAAAGAGGTAGAGATAGGAAAGTAATGGGAACTCCCAAATTCCCATTAAAAAGGGCAAAATGGATATGCAGCTGCAAACAAGCAATGGAAGGGAATGAAAACTGAGAAAGTAAATTAAAATATCTATGATCATTGATTTTAATGGGTAGAGATGCCAGGCATTGGTCTTGATTGATTTTAATGGGTAGAGATGCAGGCATTGGTCTTGACTGCAAATTCTCCTGAATGGGTGATAGAGACACAGGCTGGTTTCAGTATGGATAGGATATTGAAATAGCTGGAAAATTCAGAAAGATTATTCCTGCCTAAAGCTTTGGGAAGATCACATCTGGGTAGTAGCAAAGACCTATCTTCCATTTTAAATTAAATTGTTTGGAAATAATTGGAGAATTTTTGTTATTAAATTACTTTTGGGGTCCTCTCTCTGAGAGAATATTTTAATTTTCAATTTTTACCCTGACAAAACAATTTGAGTGCAGTGAACATGTATCAGTAATGACCATGAAAGGACAAACACCACATAGCAAGCCTCCCAGGATTCAGGAAGGACAGAGTCTAAGTTTAACCACAAAGAAAGCCAAACATGTTAAGAAATGTGTCTGAAATGAAATGACTAGCAAATCCTTCAAAAATCAGTCTTTGTGGGGGGAGTAAATGTGGAAGGCATATTGTCTTCTTAATCCATAACAGACTGAGGCATCTTTTGAAGAACAAACTGCAATTCTTCCTAAACTACGAAGCCTTGAAGGGAGACCAAGCATGGATTTACCAGCCAGGGAAAAGGTCCTGTAGCTACTTTCCTCTTGCCCCAGCCAGACCTCCCCATGTTACTCCATTGCCTGCTTTTTAAATAGCAACATCCAAGTATGTAGCTAGTAGAGAGATGAGCAGATGACCACCAGATGCGTAGTTGGTAGATAGAGGCCGCTTAGTTTGTTTCTCCCCAAATTTTCTGTTTTGTGACTCAGTAGCTTTATTTCCATTATCACATCTCCCCATCTGTCCTTTTTGAGTTGGCTTCCAATGCAGTGAATATTTGCCATTTTTAATTTACCATACATAGGTAATTATAACTTTCCCTGGGGATGTGGACAAAGAGCTTGGAGTCTTGACAACCATGTTATAAATGATGGGAGCACATGATGTCAATACCCAAGTTAGTAGAAGAACATAGGCCTTGAAACCTTTTCAGGGTTTACTACATAATATGATCTTGTTACCCAGTTTTACAGACATGAATCAGGACAGAGATGACCCATCACAATCAATATTTGTTTCATGCTCCAGACCTAATTTTTCATGGCCACCATTTTCCTGCTGCACATTCAAGTACCAGTGTTCTCATGAGTTGCAGCACTCTCCTCACTTCTGGGTGTTTGCCCATGTTGTGTTGTGGTGTGCTTCCTCCAAGGCCCCAACACTGCTACCAGTGGTCTCCTCAGGCTCAGGCCCCTCCATGAAAATGGACACCATAGTCTGATTCTCCAGGTGAGCAATGTATTGGTCTTTCCCCTTCCATGTACATACAAAGGTATTCTTTGAACAAAACCAAAGAATATTTTTGTCAGAAATCTCCACATTCTTAAGGAATGCGATATGGAGAACCCAACTGGTGAAAGAACCCAACTGGTGAAAGCCACCTTTGATGAGGGACAAACTGTCACAAAATTGTTCCTTTTCCTAGTGTAGAACTGAATTTGCTAGCACGCTGCACCATTACCTCCCAAGCAGTAAAACACCCATATCAGATTGCATAAAAATTCACATAAAACCTTACTACCAAGGAGAAAAAGCAGTTGATAGCAATGTCCCAAATAGTTATATTTTAAAAGCATCAGCCTGTAGGAGCTCAGAACTCTAGCAGCTCTGTGGACATCATCAGGTCTTCCTTTCTTTGTCAGCAGCTGAGCCAGGTTTTGAGCCAGCAATGTTTCCACACAAATTAGGAGTAGTAGAAATAATAATAGTAATAATAGCTGCCCCTCCTCATCAGTGCTCCCCATGGAAGGATTTGTAAAACAGTCTTCCAGCAGAGCTGTGCCAGTTGCCACTGGCAGATGAGAGAACTTCTGTTTCAAAGGATGTGCCATCAGCAGTGCAGACACTGTGACATCAAATGCCCGCGTAGAAAAAGGCACCAGCAAACTTGCTGTAGGATCGTGTAGAGTGGGAATATTGTCCCTCCTGTGACCAGAGCCCAGACTGTTCAGCCAGTGTCACAGCAGTAAGCAACATGTATGCTTCATTCTTGTGTTCCTGATTGTTGTTCCATACACGCTGCACCACACAACCGTGATCATTCACCTCTAGAAATATCAGGTTGCCAGTGACTAATGTGAGCTCTTTTAATCTTGGTGATGAATGGTTTTACATTCCCAAAGAGGAATGCTGTGTCCCACCACACATTTTCCATTGTCTTGTCTGTTTCTATAAAGCTTGGAGGATGGAATAACAAAAATTACCTGGGATGATGAAGGGCTTTGACTACTGGTTCCTAAAACTCAGCTTAGAACAAGCTACTAGTGCCTATACAAGCCAGGTAGGAGCAAACTAAAAGCAGACAAGTTTCCCTGCTAAGGGGTGCCCTCCCTCTCTCAGCTGAACACAGCATTGCCTCAGGCACAACCAGCTCAGTGAGGACACAGTCCCAAATGAAGTGGTGGTGTGGGTGACAGCTGGACATGGTGACGTTTCAAAGCCCCAGATGCATTACACAGGCTGGAGCCCAGCAGCCAGCTCAGCTCAGAACTATGCTGCACTGTGAGAGCCTTTCTAGCTCCCCAGGGAAGCCAGCTCTGCTCCAAGCTGTGGGAAAGACACAACCAGGTTCCATGTTTTAGGTTTTTACTGCCTGCCCAGCCACATCATCAGACTATCTCATTTTTAGTAAATGATCTAGACATCAGTGAATTCTCCAGATATTAAAACACTATCCTTAAGCCTGTCATGCCACCTCTGAATGTGACCCCCCACCTAGACTGAAGCCCTTCAAGTTATCCTTCATTTGTTTGCTGGTGTGCTCCCTTAGATCTGCAGATCACTTTGATTATTTAAACATCTGGAAGTTGTCACACGCTTTTTTTAACCGTGACCATCTGAAATATTACCCAGCAGGACTTGAGGGGAGGACACAGTAAGGAAACAAAAACATCCTACTCATGAGAACATGTGGCAGGAATTATCAAATGACACCATCCCAAAGGGTACTGCTATATATCCAAGCAAAGGCAAACTTTCTCTCCATCCCCTAAAGCTAAGACAATCGTTTTTATAACAACCACTTCAGACACAAACCAATATTATATACAAATACCTGATACATTTTTCATTAAACATTATGTTATTGAAAGTTAGTTGTGTATTACTAATGGAGAAAAAGCATTTCTTTCATTCTCTGACTTTTAAAGCTGAAAAGTAGATCCCCTCATACAAAATCCTCCACAGAAAAACCTCCCCAAAATTGTTCAGTGCCTGAGTTTGTCAGGGTGTTTATTCCAGGATTGCCTGTTGTCCTCACAGACAGAGTGCAGGTTCTTTGGTAAAGCTGGAATGGGATACATAAAAATATGAGATGAAAAAGGTTAAAATGCAGAGTCAGAGTTTCTCAGAAATCCCATCACAGGGACGAGGAGCTCTGGAGAAGAGGGGAAAGGCAGCCCAAAAGCAGTACAGAAGTGCAGGTGGGAACCCAGGAAAATCAAGCACAGTCTGTATATTTGGCTTCTCATTCTCACCAAGCTACAGATAACAAATAAAGCATGTAGAGCCATACAGACTGTACTGCTGCAGTCTGGGAGCTGTGAACCAGTTATATTTTGGCCTTCACCCAGAGGTTCTCCCTAAAATCAGAAGTAGATGGCAATGGATTTCCTTCTGACCAGCCTGTTTGCTTACAGATCATGGGACCATGAGATCACTGCCCTGAGTGAACAACGAGGATCAGTGATTAACTTCCAAACCCCCCTTCCCTGTGGGCAGCCTGCTGGAAGAGTGGTCTCTGTTGGGGTTTCCTCCCAGGGACATGATACTAGTAGAAGTTGAACTACTAATTCCATCAGCCCTCAGTCTCAGCATGTCTCAGAGTCAAATCAGACCTTGGCTTTGCTCAGCGGCTGCTGCTGTTTCTTCTTCTTTTGGAGCTACTTCTGTATTTGGTGGTGCAGCGCTTTGATTTTTCCTTCTTTAAACCAGTGCCCATGGCTACTGAAGTCAGTTCCTGAAAGCCAAATATATCTTGATAAGACCCCAAAGTCGTAGAAGGAATTCCTTGTAGTGCAGCAGCATTAGTTCCGAGAAATCGTCTTTAAAAGGACGCTCTCCTCTGGCACAACCTAACAAAAATATTCCATGGTCTTTGTGTTGGGATATGACGGAAGGTGGTTCGTTTGTCCCCTGCCAGGGGACGGGGACAGGGAGTGTTCGTGTGAGCGGGGGCAGGCTCTGGCCTTAGGCGGTGGCACAGGGCGGGCTGCCCACTCGCCACGCGTGGGCTCCTGCCCTGCCCCGGCCCAAACGACACCCTGGGGCCGTGGGAGCCGGGCGCGGTTCCTGCGCGCACCCACGAGGTGTCACTGCTGCCCCGCCGCCCGCGCCGCGGGACCGCCCGGACTCGGACATGGACACGGACACGGACACGGAGACGGCCACGGGCCCCGCCCGGGGGGGGCACCACGGGCAGTGCGGGGCGTCTGTGCCGCGCACACCTGGACCCTTCTGTGGTTGGTGATGCTGCGGGGAAAACTCGCGATTGCTGCCCAGGGACTTCCAACATCACCGCAGCCGAGGGTTTAAGAGGAGCAGCACAATATCGGGTTTATTTGTTTCCGATGAATATCGATGAGTTCTCAGCACATATATCAGCACGACTCGGCATGGAAGAAAATCAGAAACATCAAATAGAAAGAAGAGGCATATGGTCACTTCAGAACAATTTGGGGGGTGGAGGGTGGAAAGGGGAAAAAAAAATCACCAGGTTTTTGAGAACACCGAACTAATTGGATCTACTATAGTAAAGAAAATTGCTTTGTCCTCCTACTTTGTTTCTGATTTTATGCTCTAGATTTCTCAAATAATGGGCTATAATGAATACCAAAAATGTCCCATCCAGGAAATTTCTATAATGAATATTTTTCATAGTCAGGATTACACAATTCAAAGTAATACCATTCAGATTACACATTCTTTTCCTTAGCAGAGTTAAAACTGTGGCAGTAGTGTAGAAGATCAGTGCTGATACACTGGCAATGCTGGTCCTACCATGACAGTACCAATAAAACAGAAAGTAAGAGCATCCAGGGGAGTGAGCTGTTAAAAGAAGCTATTTCTGCATTACATGAAGGACTGATGCAGACTGCTGCAGACAGATTTTCTCTGAAGAGCAAGAAAGAGGAGGCAGCTGCTGCTGCATGCACAAGATGGCGAGGCCTCAATAATGAGGGGTAATGAGCTCCATCCTGGTGCAGGAGCTTTCAGGAACTGAAAGGGATGCAGCTTCTATAGGCAACATCAGAATTCTTCACCATATTGGAGATGGAAAGGCTTTTACTTCTTTCTTGTCTCTTTTTTTTTTTTTTAACTCAGTGCAACTAGGGTAGCATATTCAAAATCTTTATTTAGATGTAAAATAAAGGCAGAAGCTATTTTTAGTTTTAGTTTTATCACTCCTTCCTCTCTCTATCTCTCTCATATTCCTTGAAATCTATTTGTCTGCAAATCCTTGCTTTTTTCTTTCTCCTTGAAAGACAATTCACCTAGTCCATGCTGTTGGTGGAAAGAGGTTGTCTTCAAAATCTTTCTAGAAATGAAGGTGCATTCCCAGCACATGCTGGGGTGGGAGAAGTAGCAGGAGAAATCTAAACCATCTTTCAAAAAAACCCTCCAAGCCCACCCTCCTGTACCAAAGAGATTTCACCTCTGATAGCCAGCTAGCAAGCACAATCGTACCTGCGGAGCAAAGGGTAACTACATTTTAAAGCCAGTCTTACAGGCTTCACATCTCTGATTTCAGTGGAAGTATGCTGGGAGTTTGTGGCAGGAAAAAACAGTGGGAGGTGCCAATGAGGCAACGAAAAATCTGCAGATGCTCAGCACTCCTTGCAGATAGGAATCCCAAAGCGCAGTTCTAACAAAGCAATGAGATTCAAACAGAAAGTAGAAAACAATTTTTCTGTTGTTCTGCTCAGCTCTGACCTACAGCAGAAGAAATATCTAAAAGTCATATCTTTCATGTTTGTTTTATTTGGTTGTTTGGGGTTTTTTCAGTAATTTTTCTTCTCAATAAAATATCTGAGTGTTGATAATCCACAAGTATACAGAAAAAGAAGACAATATGGGTTTGCATGTCTGGAACTGCACTGGGAAGAAGCCCACTGGAAAAAATAAAAGCAAGCCTGATAATTCAATTTTCTGATTACAAGAAGAAAACAAAGATAGAAGTGAAAACTACCCCCTGCCCACAAATGCACTGATGGGAGAGCAGCTGAAGTTTCTCCCTTATCCCTGAGGTTTCCAAAAGTGACAGAAAAAGAGGAGGAAAACAGTTGAGAAGGAAATCAAGGGAACAGAGATAAGGCAAACCCAGACAGGTTCCTGAACTACTTCAGGAGGGGTGGAGGAAGGAAAAATGGAGTAAACCAAAGTGATTTAGGAATTACAAACTTAGTAGTTCCCTAAACCCAGCTTTCTGGAAACTGGAAATTCCCTCATTATTTGAGCATATCTATCTAATTGTCTGAACTGTATCTTCAGCAATTTATCCATTGATGAAATTCAACATTTGTGCGTCCTCCCCCCAAAATATTTAGCTGTGATTTAGGCACATCAACTTCACTCCAGTTCATTGGCTTCACTGGAGCTAACCTCCCATACCTGTATGGACCAGGACTTAGAATATTTCCTAGTCTTTAACCTTCCTTCCTGCCTCCCACAAACAGTTTCTTTGATAAGAGACAGAGACACTCCGCATCACACTGTGGACACCCTCACTCTTACCAAGAAAGAAGCTCAAGCTTCTGATTTATTTCAAATTGCAGGTACCCTGCCCCCTTCTTTCTCTCAGTCCTGGGCACCAGAGGAGTCACACTCCCAGGCTTCCTTTTGTCTGTCTCCATTCAATGCACCTGGGCAAAGGAGTAACTGTCTTCCCTCATATCTCCTGAGGTTCCCAGTGATGCTTCCCCACCAGGCGAGGAATAATGTCCCTAAAATATAACAGAACCCCTGCACAGGCACCCTGCCCCCCAGGACATCACCCCATGCCCCTTCTCCAGCAGCTTGGGGGAGCAGTGGCTGTAGGAGGAGCTGGAGGGAACACAGTGGGGAAGGGGAGAGGCAGACTGATGATAGCAGGATGGTCAGAGGCACATTCTGCATCTGCACCAGCCCCTGACCTAGCACTGGCCTGCCCTTTTTAATGCTTTCTGGTTTGGGTTTGGTCTTTTTTGGTTTGGTTTCGTTGTTTGTTTTTGTTTTTGTTTTTTTTTTCCTTCCAATTTCTTTCAGTTCCAAGGGTAAAACAGAGAAGGAAAATATAAAAAACATTAGCAGGCACCATAAGACCATGCGAGAGCGATCAATGGAGCAAGGATCAGAGGAACAAAGGAAAAGAACCATAAAAGCCAGAGAATCCTAAAAAAGATATTCCTTAGGGGGAGGGAAGAAAGAGAATCTAAAAGAAAAGTTGTATAAAGAAGAGTGTATCAAAAGAGATGAATTCTAAAGAAGGTCATAGATTTCAGGTTATACATTCCTCTCAGCAATAAGGTAGAAAAGTAAGTTACATTGAATATGTCATTGCTACTCATCTGTTAAAAAGGAAAGGGGTAAAGGAATGAAAAGGTGGCCAGAAAAGATACACGCATAAGGAAATGCCTCATTTATGTGATACACATGCTGAAGGAGCAGCTGCAAGGCTAAGAGGAAGGGTGGGAAATAGTACCCTTTTTGAAAGCTGACATCTGTGATGACTCTAACAAGAGATTTCAAAATCTAGTTAAATCAAAAAGAGAGCCAATGAAGGTGAATGCAGCAGAATATGTTTTGGGAGCAAAGAAAAAGTACAATAAAAATTGTGCAAATGCCACTAACAAAGTAACATTTACAATTGTGTCTTAATATTGTTTGATATTTACTGTCCATGTCCATACTTGTAAATAAGGACTATCACCTAGCATTTGAGCAGGTTCTCAGAGTTTATTATCAGGACAATTTTTCTTTACAATTTGCACATACAGATCCCTTATGGCAAATAGCGATGATGATACTCACTCTCATTCAAGCATTTGTGTTAAAGAATCAGGCCAGCAGATTCCTCACTCTCACCCACACATAAAGATACCTGTAGATAAAAGGACTGCAAGCAGAATGAAAATGAAAAAAAAAAAAATCTTTGGGAAAAGAGAAAGATGGTCTGAAAAAATGATGATGCTACTCAATGGACAACTCAAGATGCCTCACTGACCCAAGAAGAGTCAGCTGTACACAAAGGGGAACAACCATCTATGTTAGACTGCAAAGGAACTGGGCATCACTATGTCACATTAGCTGGCACAATTCTGTATTGGCCATCTACTGCAAAAAGGGCAAGACACGTAGTTGTGTGTACAGGCAGAAGTACAACAATAACCATCTGCACTCTTCCTTTAAGACCTTGGGGGTCCTGCAACTGTGCTGGGCACCATCCTCCAAGAAAGTTGGAAGACCCCCTAGCCCAGAGGAGAGCAACAAAGTGACTCAACACTTCAGAAAACACCAGTGAGAAAACCAAAGGAGTCTGTAATATTGCAATATCCATTTATGTTGAGAACATATAGTGACTGTAGCAGACTGGTCAAAAATAAAGGGATAAATCAAAGCAAAGAACATTCTGTTTATATATTAGGAAAAAAAAAAACAAACGCCCACTTTTCAGTTTCAGAGATAATGACTGTCTGGAGAGACTTTGCAGCCCTCAAGTTGATGTCCATACAAACAAAACCCATTTAGTCGTACACATGTCACTTGAGGAATCCCCAGTCTGGAGCAGCATGAGGAGGGGGAATCCAGCCTCAGAGAAATCATCCTCTCTTTCCCTTCCCCTCTTTGATATTGGGATTTCAGCCTATCTTCAACTCACAGGAGACAAAAGCAGTCTGTTCAGCACAGTCAGATCAAAAGGCAGACTGGTGTGAGTGACAACCACTTAGCAACGTGCTTAAATGAATTGTAGACACAGAATATGTTCAAAGCATTTGTCGATAATTTCCCTTGAACTTGTTGGGATTAAAACCTTATTTTCTTAAAGTCCCTGTAGCTATTAAATTTCTTTTAGCAAAATTCGTGTGTTTTATGCACCTACATTAATAAGTCCAGTGTTAGTTCTTCTTTAGCTAGAAGGGACATAAAAAATATGGGAACTTTAAAATCTAAATTGAAACATCTTTTATTCACTATGCATAAAAATAAATAATTAGAAGAGCCACCAATAAATCACTGGCTTTCCAAACTCCTAATTCCAGTTACCTATAGGAAACAGCCTTCTCTCACTTTAGAGGTCTGCTTTGGCCTTAATTAAAGGAAAAAAAAAAAAAAGTAAACCCTAAATGCATTCCTATAGGTCTTGGGTTTTTTGGAACTTGTTGTTGCCCTCTATTTGTAATTTCTTAGGGAACTATTTGAGATTTATGTCTCATGATTTCAGACAATATTAGGGGTGCAATTTGAAAAAGGCAACTCTAGATATTTGGTATTATTGCTTATACATTTTTGCTTTTTAGATGAAAAAAAAATGTTGTTGGGTTTTAAGGAACCAGTCACAGTTGATCTTGCCTGATTTTCTGGGTTTTAATTCCAACTCAGCACGGCTGCAGTCAACAGGCTGGCAATCCACCAGCTGCATTCTGCCTCTCTTGCTCCTAATTACTCAGCTCTCCAGTTCTCCTCCCTTGTCAGTTCTGTTCTGGTCACCACAATTAATTCCCATTCCTTAGTCCTGTATTCACCTTCAGCTCATTAATTTTTGGCCAGTCTCCACTACTGTTGCAGCTCAACATTTCACAGTTTATCTCATTCCTGTTTTAAGACCCTTTCCCTCCCTCTTTGGTTTTATAGGGTTGAAGAACAATTTCTAATTGCAACATACAGGAGAATGGGCAAATATTTTGCTATTGTCAGTTAGGTATCAGGAAGCTTTTGCCTCTCCCATCAGCCATTCTCCTTCACAGGCTGGTCTGGGAGCATAAAACCATCTGAAGTGTGCAGCAGCACCATCAAATACTTCTTTCCCCTGTAGGCTTACAAGCTGTTTTATGGGCAAGGATGCATGGGGAGAGAGACTTGTCTGATGAAGCCCAGCTCTCAGATGGAAGTTTCAAGCCTCAAGTTGTTATTTTAAGGTATATTACAATTAATATCCCACATGAGGGCGTTTTCAGCTTCCTGGGCAGATCCAGGAGGCACTGACTGATGGTTCTTCCCTAGAAGACAAGAAATATGGTCCCTTCAGATTGTTTTTCTGTCTTGGTTCTTTTTCCTCAGCAGATTTGTGGCCTCACTGAAATCCCCAATGGGTAAATTGTTGTGTAACCACAGTCACATTTCAGATAGTTGGTCATTGTACAAGGATGCCTTAATCTGAATTAATCTTAATTCTTTGAAGTGGATCTTTGTATAAATTTGTAAACAAACATTTAGGTTTTCTCTGTGGTGACATAACAGGAAGTCTGCCTGCTTGGAGTTTCCAGTCCTAGTATTGTATGAATGGCAGATGACAGTGATGAGATGAAGTATCATAAGATTGCAGATAAACCTTTTAAAAATCATCTAGTTGTAGGATTGATCTTGTTTGGGCTGAATTCGCTCATGTGTAACAGTGGAATTATATCACTTGGAACTAAACTCAAATGGAACCTTACTTAATACTGCTCCCTGACTACTCTGAAAGTAGTTTTACTTTACAGACATCATGTCAAAATCCTGTGCAAAACAGGCAAAACAATCATTCAATACAGATTTTATATTTATTGAAAGAAATGTCCTGGTTTTGGCTGGGATAGATTTCACTTTCTTCCTAATAGCTCGTGCAGTGCTGTGGTTTGGATTTAGTATGAAAATAATGTTGAAAACACACTGATGCTTTTGCTGTTGTGGAGCAGGGATTACCCTAAGTGAAGGACTTTCCAGTTTCCCATGCTCTGCCAGGGAGCAGATGCACAAGAAGCTGGGAGGGAGCATGGTCAGGACAACCAACCCAAACTGGCCAAAGGGATATTCCATACCATGGAACATCATGCTCAGTATATACACAAGATACAGTTGTCCAGGAGAGGATGATCACTGCTCAGGAATGGGCTGGGCATTGGTCAGTGGGTGGTGAGCAATTGCATTGTGCATCACTTGTCTGGCTTGGGTTTTATTTCTCTCTCTCATTTCATGATTATTATTGTTATTATTGTTGCTATTATTATTATTATTTCAATTATTAAACTGTTCTTATCTTAACCCACAAGTTTTAGCTTTTTCCTTTTCTACTCCCAATCCCATTGGAAGTAGAGGGGAGTGAACAAGCAGCTGTGTTGTACTTAGTTGCCAGCTGGAGTTAAACTATGGCAGGAAAGAACTAGAATAAATACAGAATTGGTTCAGGAATACAAATGCTCCACACCTTTTGATCAACCAGTCGGTGTTGTAAAGTGATTTTGAAAAAAACCCAAACTTCTTAGGGTGAAGTTGCATGAAATGCCTAATGCTTGAATTTGAAATGTTAGCTATTTGAAGGAAGTGATTCTCTGAAGCAGACACTGGTATCTAATTAGTTAACTACAAAGGCAAAGCAGGCAATATACCAGTTGATACAATTGGTGACAGCAGGAGTTTGGAAATAAATATCTCTGTTTGGCACTGAGAAGTGAAACAGAGCTCAAATTTCTGCAGATTGCCTGGCCCCAAGTTCATGCCTCAGAACTCGCATTTCTATGGTAAAATTAAATCTCAGAGTTTAAGATCTGGGAATCAGTGTGGATATTTATTAAAACTTATCTGACCTCCCTAGGCTGTGGATATTTTGAGCTGACCTAGATCAAGCTCTGATGGGGCATTTCCATAAAAGCTTAGTAGAATTTTGCGAACAAAACCAGACACTTTAAAATAGTGATTGTCATCCTATCTAGAAACCAGTGAAAAGAGTGACATGTGAAAACAAAGAACAAACAGAAATCCCAAACCTCAAGAAACCCCAGCTGAGCAGAACATGGAGAAAAGCCATTCATGGTGATTTATAATGCCCTTTGTACTGGGCTCACTCAGACTGTCTCTCTAGATGTTGCATTCATGGCTGTGGCTACACAAGGCTACTGACAGTGCCAGTGGAGAAGTGAGCAGAAGGCAGCTCAGCTCCCTTCTGCCCATAGGTGGTCTGTGCAGGAGTTTTGTCCTGGCAACAATGCAGGTAGGTATCTGATGTTAAATGAGATTACTCCAGTATTAATGCATTCAGATTGATTGTCTGCTTGTATCTATGACTGTCCCACTTGTGTATTGTGAGTGTGTGTGTGTATTTTTAGTGTTGGTAGTCCCTTTGAAACAGGATTCCTGTTTCTCAATATCAAACCAAAGTCAGCATGACAGATGGTACTAGAGTTGGCTGTCCTGAGTCTATTCTGTGCATTGCTAAAAAGGCTTGGTTGTCCTGTGCACCCTATGATGCCCTGGAGGTATCAGCATTTTGTCATTTGACTTAGTGCCCATCTTCGCTTTTCTCCTCAGAGATTCTGTCTCCTATCCTTACACCACCTCTGTCAGTGAAAAGTGTTTTTTCTTAGGCTGAGCGGAGATTTCTGTTTCCAGCTCAGATAAGCTTCAGAACCTTTATATCTGCTGCCTCATGTGTTACATCTACAGGCGCTCATAAACCTGTCAACAGGTCTCTGTGTGAGTAACCTCAGCAGTGGACATACAACAGCACACCCGAACAGAGCCTTTGAATTAAAATGACAGCTCCTGCCTTACTACTGGAGTTTGCACTACAGACTGTATACTTAGCACTCCCAAACCACTACCTGTTCAGCTTAAAATGTTGCCTTGTATCAAGAGTGACAGCAAGGACAAAGAAACACTGTCCTTCCTATTTAGCAAGTATACCCTTGTGTTCTCAAGCAGCTTTGTTCACGTCCATTCCTAAGGAAATGCAGTTCAGTCAATCCGGTCTGGGGCATCGAACCGAATTGTCGTGCAGACTGCACTGTCATAGAATGGGTCGAGCTTAAAGAAAGGTTTGCTTATGCAATGGTGAGCAAGCTGGAAAGGTCTCTCTGCTGCTAGCTTGATAAAGAGAAAAGAAAAAGTAAATGATTATCAATAAAGTGTGTTTGATTAGGTGTCACTGAGAGAAAGAAAATGCCATTTCATGTCACTTTTTAGAGAGCACAAGGTGTGTAAGTTTTGGGGATCATTTTGCTCTTGACTAATCTTCAGATTCAGTATTAAAATCTCAAACTTCCCAAAGGAAAGAGATTCTGCATCTTTTAATGAAAGATAAAACAACAATATAAACATACACAAATTTACAGAGAAAGGATCAACTTTAATACATCTGGAGTAAAAGGTGTTCTTTTTTTAAATATGGTATAAAAATAAATGCAAGAAACATTAACAGAGAATATACAGACAACAGACAAAGACACAGGCTTTCTTTCTCAATGTGAATACATCAGTGAAATGAAACCTTCTGTGCTAATTTATTGTGCAATAAATGTGATGCCATATGTATATTTATTAATATATGCATTTTTTACATTTCTTCCAGTTTTTGATTAACGTATTGTTTTAATAAACTGTGCCTAGCAGAAGCTTTTTTTTCACTGTACTTGAGCTTGCAGAAAATAAAAAGACACAGATCCAGCTTGATATGAAGGAGGAAGTGAGCAGACAGTTTTCGAAATGGAGGCATCGAAAGGCTAGAGAGTCCCTCGGAGTCTGTAATGCCTTAGTATACACAAAAGAAAACAAGTCAGGTCCTTGCTCATGCAACATCTTGTTCTACTGTCCTCTGAGTCAGGCAATCAGTGAGCTACAAAGTATGTATAATGATTTGAGTCTGCTTCCATGCTACAAGGTGATCCTTTTAGTAGGACTGCACTAGACTGGTTAACCTCTTTGATGTGAGCGATTTCCCCTGAGGAAAAGATAAAAACAAAAAACAAAAACAGAAAACAGAGGCATGATCACTGCAAACCTGTTCATCAGCAACCGCTCAGTGTTGCCACATCACTCTCAAGTAACTAGGGGCACCAACTGGAGTCTGTCAAATCTTAAACCACAGGAAGTCCTTACGCTTAAACACCTGCACTGCCAGCCAGCCAGATTGTTTCACAGAACAAGCCAGCAAATTTAAAGGCCATTTTTGAATGAGATTGGTTTTGGCTGATGAGAAACTGATGCTGAGGTTTTTGCTGTCATACCCAGAACTTGAAGAAGGCTATTGCAAGCAAGAGTGCCTTGTGCTGCAAAGATGAATGTGCAAACTGCAGTAGCTTTGTCACAGAGGACAAAAAGCTACTTTCAAGTTAAGGTGAGAAAGTAAGAGGCAGATTGCATAGAGGCAGGAAAGCAGCTTTTCCATGAACACAGCTATGGGTTTGCTGAGACCATATTTACTATTTATAAGAAACATTGGTCAGGTATATTACATGTGACTGCATAACATTGCTTTGAAGGTGTTTGGATTGTTGTTGCCCTCATCATTTCTTCTGTTGCAAGGATGTGGTTTCAATTTTTTAGGGAGTTCTTTTAATAAGGTATAATGACTGTCCCATGAGAGCTAGGTCTACAGCGTTAAGAGGATGGTGTGTCACCATGGTATATTTCAGGCAGATTTGAGCTTTATCTGAGCCAGACAGAAACCACAGAACAGGAATTAGCTCTCCTATGGCCACATAAAAAGAGTTAGCTCTCCAAGGGCCATCCTACCATGGCTCTGATCCAACAGAGGCAGAGCTGGCACAGCAAGCTGACATCATTCCTCAAAATACCACAGGCATACCCTGACAGTGTAACACAAATATATCATAAAACATTAAATAGAAAATGTCTCTAACTTGCCAGTTAGATATTTAATACTTACATTTATTGTACTGCTCATTTTAAGTGCCCAACTCAGAAATATCAAACTGATTTCAAGAATACAGTAGGAAATAATGTAACTACGGAGAGATACTTAATTTTCTGCAGTAAATGCTAAATTAACCTATTCTGCCATATCAATAAATTTTTAAGTCATTTGCTGTATTATAACTCAGTGGAATTATACAATTTAATATCTATTGTCATTATCAATTAAATTTATGCTCACGGGAATCTGTAAGTTGGGTTTGAGCATTTGCTCAAATGCAATATATCAGAGTGGGTCTTCATAAAAGGAAGAATAACCATTTTATTCTTTGTGCTCTGGAATACAAGTTGAACAAATTAGGATGAATACTTCCTCTCCAATATAATTTGTAAGGGAACTCATGTTTGCAACATAGGGTTAGACTGCTCATCCATCAGGTTCACCCTATCACCTGACAGTATTAGGACTCGCTTTGTCGAAAGATAGAAAGTGTCCTTCCTGGCACGCTGTCTTCCCCATGTCTGTCACTTTCTACCTATATTAAATTCACAGCTTCTTGATATTTGTTAACGCTTAAATTATGTTTCCCTCTAATGCAACAGGCAAGCTGCTACAGTAAAACATCTTTTCTTTTTAAGTAGTCAAAAAAGCCTCAATAGCAGTGTGGCACTGGCACACAATTTAAAACAGAATGTCCAAAATTATGTGTTTTGCTAGACAATTTTTGACTGTCCGTCTTAGAGATTATTTCAGAAAATATTGCACATATGCCTATGTTTGCCTTTCATTAAGTTATTTGCACTTAATTTTACAGGTCTACAGGTCTGGCTACTTTCTATAAATATGTATGAGTTCCCTTTAGTACTGAACTGTATAACCCAATTAATTAAAATATTAAACCCAGGAATTCTCTATTGGCTATTAAAACAATTTGCTCAATATCCCACTGGAAAGCTGTGTAAGCTCTTGTTGTGGTATAAAATCTGTGAAAAAATGGTTTATTATTTGCAACAATTATTTAGGAGTTTTAAAATTTCTGGAATTTTTAGATGAACCATAACCAAATTCTTGCATCTCAGGAATGAATTATGCTATCACATAAACCAGGATGCTTTGACCTAAAATCAGGCCAAAAGGTAGTTATTAGTTGATCTGATTTGTATAATATTTTTCTACATGTTGTTTGAATTTCCCCCTAGAGACGCAGTGAAGTGTCATGACAATTTTTTCCTGTATTCCACATCACATGATCCCTGGATATTGGTGGTCTTTGGACACTTTTTCTCCTAAGCCCTACAATGATCAGAAATTCTCTGGATGGTCCTCTGCTTCACCTCCTCTCCCTGACTCAGAGAACATTGCATTTCTTAGAGATACAAACTTTCCATCTAACAACAGCAATATACGGTCTTTTTCAAGGCATTAATAATTCTAATTTATCTTGTAGTTGCAAAAGTGACAACTTAGAAGATACACCCTCCTTAAGAGATCTTCTCCAATGCTTATTCTAAATGGTACTAAGTTCTATGATTAGGAAAATAAGCTTTAAATACACAGAATCCAAAGAAGCCCCAAATACAGAATTATCACATCTTATTAGATCTGCAGGGATTTGTTATCTTTCACTTTACAGAATATTCCTTTCAAACTCTGTTTCAGAGTATAGTTTTATTTTATCTCTCTATGATAGTGTTTCATAATTATCACTTCTAGATTTCCAGATTTACTCAGTTTACAGGCTGATGTAAGGATAATCCACTGTGGGTCATAATTTAAGGGCTGAGCCTAGGTATTTCTTTGAGATATGAAGTTAACAGCATTTCCATAAGCCAAGTTTTGATTTGGGAACCTGCATCTAACAGTCCAGTTTTCAGAGGTGTAGCATATGAGTCGTCACATATAGCAAAATGTGTCCTATAGGAAAATGTCCTGTGCTAATGAGATTAAAGAACAACTGGGAAAAAAAAGTCAGAAGTAGTAGATGTTTGTCTGAATAACAAAAAGAAGATCCTTAATGTTTTCAACATATTCTTGCCCTCAACATTTAGAAGTATATGGCCAAATTCTAAACAGGATCAGATTTTTCTTGGCTGTATTAATGCACTTTGGACATAAGAATTGCAACTATTTAAAAATTTTACTAATAATACACAATCCAAAATGAAACCCTGTACACATAACCTGACAGGGGAGTCAAGAGTATGAGGAGGCCGCACAGCAGCTGGAGTGAACAAGTACACCTAGGGGTACTTAAAAAATACTTAAAAAGTACTTTAAAAGAGTACTAAAAGTACATCAACTGGCCTCAGTGTTCAGTCCCAACTTTAGTGTATTAACTGTTTAACATAGAGTTGTCCTTCCAACTTTATCACTAGAGAATTTAGGGGGAAAATTACAAAGCCATGTGTATGAGCTGCTAAATACAATCGTGCTGACCCATTTATGCAGCATGACATTAACTCCTCAAGTAATCTGATAAACAAATCAGCAACAACCTCAGTACATATGTGGCTTATAAGAAAATGATACTAAATGTATGTAGGGGCTAGAGTTGAAATGTATGATAGAGGAAGACCAAGTCTTTTCCTTTTAGAAGACTAATTCTCTTCCTTTCTGCTAAGCAACCTCAATGGTTCATTTTTCATGTTTCTTTATTGCCAGTGAAGATGCTAGTCCCCAGAACCGATACTGGTAGAACTAGAAATGAAAACTCCATGCATCTGATGGGGAAAGAGAGATAGCATGAACCCCATTGCGAGCAAAATGAGATGCAGAGAGAGAATTGACCTCCTTGCTCTCACAGTTCCCCATCTGCTCGTGTGTGAAACACCTGCAGCACACCAGCAGCTCAGCGGGCATCAGCAGGGAAAGCTTCCAAGTGACACTGCAGTGCACTACACACAGAGCTGGTTTATAAACAGTCCCTGACAGAAGAACATCTGGAGAGACATGGGAGCAGAAGCAGCAAGTCCCTTTCCAAATTTAGGAAGCCCTTGCTTCACTAGCACAGGGGAATCGCTTTAGCTCTGCTCAGGGGGGTCAGAACTCTGCTTCAGTTTCTGCAGCAGCATAGGATGCTGCTCTCAGCCACCTGTGCAGGTGTATTTCTCTTTCATATGTGAGGAAGGGGGGGAGGTTAATATTTACTGAATTTGGGGCAACAGTTGTCAGCACAGCTGCAGCACTAAGTGGTTACATATGCAGGGAAATCCTTCTGCTTCTGGATGGGATTTGCAGCCCTCTGTTCTCTTCTCATTAGGGCTGTGCAATGGTCAGAGGACAGGAGGCAACAGCTGAACAACAGCTTTCCTGTTTTGGCTCATTCCAAATCCAGTGACACTCTCCATTTCTTTCTCCTTTTCCACTTTACATTTACTGATGAGCTGCTCTCACTTGCGATTAACCTGCAAACTCTTGCCAGATGGGGTAGTTTGAACTTGAATAACCATCTGAAGTGCACATTTCCAAGGGACTAATGCACAAGAAAAATATTTTTAGTATGTTTGTCCTTGGCCTGACCCCTCAGGTTTTCATGCTTCTCTGCAGTTCTCATTCCTGCGAACAGCTTAAGAATCAGGTAAATCTTTGTCAGCTGGCAAATGGCAGGCACCTGACCTGTTCTTGCTGACTCCTCACATAGATGAACCTGGCTGTCCAATTGCTACTCCTCAAGCTCCTCTTTTGCAGCACAAAGCACAGCAGCTTAGCTTATCACAGCAGAACAGCACAAGGAGGCCAGTCCTCACTGGCATGTCCTTTATGATTTTCCTCCCCGGGCATCTTTCTTAAAAAACCCCTAAAATTATTTTTATTGGGTTTTATAGTCAAACATCAATAAGACATCTTTTTTTCCTGAAATGGAAAAAGCCTTCGTTTCTACAAGTACTTATTGTTTTCATTCTTGTTTTGTATTTGTCAAATAAGTAGCTTTGTGATTTATGTTTCTTCTGACTAGCTATTTTTTTGTTTAAATTTTGGGAATAACCCGTAAGTAAATTCAAAATGAGATCTCACAGCTAATACTGCACTGGAGTTCTTGGACAATGCTATGCTTGAGAAAAATCTAGCCCTGGGCAAGATTTCAGGACTAAATGGACTTCTGATCTGGCACAGTAGGGCCTTGTGTACATAGGTTTTACCTGTTCATATAGAAAAATTTCTTGATATATTATCTGCCTTGTTTTTCAATAGGGGGATGGATTTTAATATGACAAGAGATTGCAATCATTTAAGCATCTAGAAAGTATATATGATCCACTGATAAGAACAGAGGAAGCTATTTTTATGAGTTTTAACTTCCATCTCTAGGCCATAATTCACTGTCATGTTGGACTGACCCTCTGTGAAAATGTGGTCGGTTCAGTGCCCACCACATTTCACATCTCATCCATGAACTATAGTCTGTTGTTACTGGTTTGGAGGGTAAAAGATCAAAGAATTCTGGTCAGCAAGTTCTTCCAGGTAAGTGGGAGAAGACAGCTCAAGTGTATAAGTAATGTAAGATATAATGGGTTTAAACTCAGAATTATTAAATGGGGTCTTGTTTACAAGGTTATGAGTGGAGGTAACTACAGTTTGATTGCTATCTAGTTTAATATATGAACTGAGTTTGGTCTGTTTTGTACTGGCTGTATTTTCATAACATATGGCAAACTTATAACAAGCACATTTTTTTTTTTTTGCATTCTCTGTAGGTGGCCAGCAACAAATGCAATGCTAGCACGGATAGTGGTGTCAGAAGCCATGGCACCAACAAGTGATGATAGAGTGTCTCCCCCTAGGCAGCTCTGAGGGAGGCTACACCTTCTTGTCCCCCTAACTTTGTTCCTGGTGGGACAATAAAATTTATATGGGGTGGAAATTAAATTAGCTCACGGTCTTGTAAACCAGATCCCTTTGTTTCAAGGGTTCCAGACTGGTAATTCCAGCTAAGCACCAGGCTAGGGTTCACAAAGGTGTCCTGCTCAGTCTGCCACTGTCACAAATCCTGCACACATGAGAAATTGAAAACAAAATTGTTCCTTAATTGTTCCTTACAGGACCTTTTTGTTCCCATCAACATTACCAGTGTATAATCCCCTGTAGTGTAGATATTAATGCCTGAGGTAGAAAAAGTTTTCTGGGATTTTTAATTTTTTTTTTAAATAAATATTTTTTTCCCTATGTGAATTCCTCAAAAGAATTTCAGTTTTTAAGTGCCACAGAAACAGCTGATTTCTGTTTCTCTACTGATGTAGCATGTAATGAGATCCTCCTGCTCCCTGACTTAGACCTTTAGCTCCCCTACTCCCTTGAGGAGCTGCAGGTGACTGGATCTTTACTATTCTCAGAGAGAAAACTGAGGGTCTGATCTAGCCAGAGGGGAAGTACAGAGCACACTGTCACTGCTCTCTGTGCCTCCAACTCAGAGCTGTGACACCTGTGGTTCCCAGTGTTACTCCAAGGCAACACACTTATCCAATAGTTTCATTCCAGTAGTGCCGAAGTGGATGTGTTCTATATTTTTACACAATACCCAGGAGTGTAAGTGAGGCAAACCAAGAATAGCTGGGGTTACTACTCAGATACAAAGTATAAAGTGTTCAGTAATAAATATTACACATGGCAAATGCCAGTTTGCTGTTACTTCTGAATATTTGATGTGAATGCAGACCTGTTTCTAACACTGTTCATGCTGTTTGTTGCAGACTGCTGAAGGCCCTAGCAAGAGAAATAGTCAATGTCTTTAAGCTGAGCATTTAGGGCTTTCATGAAGTGCACCAACTTAATGAAAGTTTTCTGGAAAGAAAACTCTTCAGTGTCAAACAAACTCAGAGCTGAGCCTAGTGTTTTTATGTATATAGCTCCACTTCTGTTTTTTCCCTATCCGATTAGAATAATGACTCATTATAATAGGTTATTTCCATGTAATTCATGAAATAGTACAGAGTAATTGCCCTCACAAAGTTTCTAAACTTCCTAGTTTAACAAATGCTTTCTGTAGCAAGTACAACCCAATTTCAATTAACACTGATCAGAAGCTTCTTCGAGTCTCCATCTTAACAAATCAGGTTATGAATTGCAAGGCCATCTTCTCAGATTAAGTCCCTAGGCACAACCAAGGTTACTGGGGTTTTTTAAACACTTCAAATAGAAAAAAAAAATTAGGTCTAATTTAGTTCAGTAGAAGCCCACTTTGATACAAGTGAGAAAAGAATCCACTGAAAATTACTCCAAATATTGTAAACCATCGGTGGAGAAGACAAACTGTAAATTTCATCTCACTAAATCATTCAGAGATGGCAGCCTTTATCCAGATTGTAGAAGACCTATTTCACACCTATATTCTGAATTAATCAGCAGAGCAGGTCTATACCCCAGTCCCTCACTTGCCCCACACAGCTAAGCAAGTTAACCAGTACCCTGTAGGATATTCTGAGAAATGTTTCCCTCATCCCCATCCCTCAGTGGTTGGAGCCACTGTACATACATTATAAACTCATCACAACAAAAAACAAGAGTGGAAGAACAAAGATGCCTGGTGGCAAGGGGTCCTGAGGAAGTGAGTGATGTGAGTTCAGTCATCAGAATAGATCTAGCAGCAATATGTTTTTCTTTCATACCTGACTTGACTTGACAGACTCCGCCCGGATTAAAAGGCAGTAGTTTGAAGAAAAGCAAAACCACAGATTTCATTTTATAGCTTGCTCTGTGAAAAAAAATAAATCTCCCTCTTCTACCAAAGTACTAATGCTTCACATCCAGAAATCCTCATTACCAGCTGGTTTATTGGGCCTGCTTTGCATCTCTGGCATCCTGCTATTTTGGTACTTCTGCTCGGAGATTAGCACGATGAAAACTGGGCATGGCTGCAGGGCACAGTGCTGCAGTGTTTGTGCCCAGAACTGCTGGTTTATCCATAACAGTGCTGTGGGAGGGATTTCAGTGTCTCCCAGTCTGTCTTCACTCTTCCCCTCTTTGTGCTGTATTCTCCTCCCATCTATCTGCGGCTTGCTATTTCTCTCCTCATATCCACCTCTTTACATAATCTTTATGAAGCCAATTCCTGACCTGTGGGCCATTCAAAATGCCATGAATAAATGTACCATTGCAGCTTGCCAGTCACTGTGACTGGGAAAAATCTGGCTCTCAGAGGTCTTGGATGTATTACCCACTCTCTGGACTCTCTTTTATAGACTTTTTATTGATATGGAACTTCCTACAGAATTATAATGGAATTATCATGTATTGCGTTATCATGTACAATCTTGTTTTATAGATCCAACCTGCTTAGACAACACACAAATCACACTGCAACATGCTATGGCAACACCACCATGCAAAACATAGGGGTTTTTGTTTCAAACATTGGGATAGTTTTGTTTGTGGCTGTTTATTTACTTTTATTGTCCTTTACTGACTTTGTCCCATTGAATCCAAATTTCTTCCTGATTACAGTGGATTTGAAGCATATTACAGGAAGACTTTACCTATACGAAAGTAGTTAAAGAATCATTGTTTTGTTTAAAAACGTGAGATTTTCCCACAGCCTCACAAAACTTGGTTCTTTCACTGTGTTTGTTTCTCTTTTTTTGATTACCGAAAAGTATTTATGTATTTTTTTTTTTAAAATACTTGAGGCAATGCTCTTGAACCCCATTACATAGGAGGCAGTTTTTGAGAACCGCTTCTTCTTCCCTAGAAACTAAAAAACAAAAACCATGATCTTTGCTGAAAGCTCTCATAATTTTCACTTCAACACACACAGCTCCATTAACCAAGTCACAGATAAAGCCACAGACACGCACGCACACACACAGCAGCGTCACCTGCACAATTCAACAGACAATGCAGACAAACTGGAGTATAATCCAAGATCTTTCTACCTCTTTTCATAACAGGTTAGTGCTCGCCCTCAGTGTTGGTGTACAGTTTTTATGGCATGGGAAAATAGGGATGTTTCTGCCCTACAAAAATAAATGCGTTGAATTCTTTAGTTTGAACTTTCACAATGCAAAAAAAAATAATTCCGAAGAAACTGGATAAGGAAAAAGAATCCCATATATCAGGACATCAGTGAATTTTTTGGCAGATGGCAAAAGAAGGCCCACACCAAACCTACCAGCCTTCTTTTTTTTCTGTTTGGTTTTTTTTTTTTTTACCTTCAAGAAATAGCTTTCGAAAATTATATATTGAAAAGAAAAAAATCAGTTCTTTTAGTCCATTATGAAAATGAATCCAAATCAAACCCTTACACATCAACAGCACGAATTCTTTGGTCCTGCAAAAGCTGTGTTAGACATTAAGGAAGATGTGGAAATTCTTATTGTTTATTTTTCCCTGTGCCCAATTAAAAAAAATGGGACAAAGTCTTTTTGAGTGGATGGAAATCCAATGTATTCAACTGTTTTAGACTTAGTATTTTGGGAGGCACCAGAAAAAGAAACAACATCAAGCAGTTTTTCACAGATTCTTTACTAAAATTAAAGCAAAAAAAAAAAGGGACTAATTTCATGCTTCCTAATGCAAAAAGCATGGCTCCCAAAGGTCCATTCCTCCATGTGTGACTATTGAGATCGGTGGGAAAGGGATTAGGAGAAGGGGTTGTAATGAAAGCTGTCATTCCCAGGAAAATTCATGAACTGTGATGAATACACTTTTAACTGTCAGGTTAGAGAAGCAAAAAGGGAAAGTTGGGATCAGTGAGGGGAAGGGAAGAAGGATGTCCCATCAGGCTTACTAGTCTTCCGAGGCAACAAACTTACCACATTGCGTGTGAATTTCTCAAAAGATGTTCGACGATCCAGAGTGTTTTCCAACTTAAATTTAAAATAAACAAAAGAAAAGAAACAAAAAGAAAAAGGAGGGGAAAAAGAAAAGCAAGGAAAATGGAGTAGAAAAGAAGGATTGATGAAACAATGGACTGCAAAATAAAGTTTGTATAAATCAGGAAGCAAACACAAGTATGAGGCTGTAATGGGACTTGGCAAAACAGGGGATGGGCAAAGCAGATATAGTACTTGACAAAAGTAATTTTTCATTGGGATCAAACAGGTTTGAATTTAAAGGAAAACTGAAAATAAAAAGAAATAATGAAGTGCACATCTTGTGTTAATGAACTGACATTCACAAACTTAAGGACTTCACACGGACAGTTGAAGCTTTCTGGTTTTTTCAACATCTCTCTCTATATTGGATCTTCAGAAATCAATGTTTGAACAAAAAACAAAATCACACAGTACTTTCATATAATTTTAGGTTGTCATCGTAAACAATAGAATGCTACGGTATCAATAACTACGTTGTTCTGGTAACAATCGGGGCCCTGATTTTGCAAAGCACAGGGCTCCCAGATGATTCTAGGAGATTACTATTTAAAGTCCACTGATAAAATTATTTATCATTATAGAAATCTGCAATGCACAAGCTGGTCCACATACTCTGTGCTGAGGCTATTCAGAACTCATTCCATAATCTGGATTTTTCTAAGTAGATATTACATACCAAGACATGACCCTCTGTTTGCCGAAGTGTGACATGATCAGTCTTTCAAGTCAGATTCCTAGCCTACTCAAAACTATTCACGTCATAATAGGGAAAGAAAAAAAAATTAGGAAGCCCCTATATTTATAGTTGAAATTAGAAGTTATTCATATGAATAAGATTGTTTCTAAACACATTCTGTAGCTTTTATAGGTGTAATAAAGAGAACAACGATTATTACATAAGCAAACTTGCAAACATGAAAGACTATTCTTCTGGGATTTTATTTTATTTTTTTAATGTATTTGTAAAGCACTTTGCAATTTAAGGTGCTTCATAACAGAGAAAACAGTACAATATGGGATGTAAAAATAAAAATAAGTTTTGCTAGATTAACTTATTGAAACATGCCCGCATGCAGGATATATACACATATATGTATATTGAACTCCTGTGTGTATGTGACCCTCCAAACACGCCAAGCTGGTCACCTACCAGATATCCAGTTGCACTGGCACAGGGGAGAGAAGACTGAGTATTGTTGCAAACATAACCACTGCTTTGCACAGTGGCAAGACAAAGGCAAGATGGACCAATACCTTTTTCTTGGCCTGTAGCAGCTCCTGGTAGGCACTGGATCGTATAAAACGAGGATAAGAATCACTTTTCATCAGTTTGTAAATGTGCTCCTGCAAAGGAAAGGAGGAGCTGTTACTCCCATGAAAGAAGGCATATATAAAATGGGAGACAGTCATATGTTTCGGTCATGGAAAGTGTACCAGCTAGCACTATTAGGAATAGGAAGTATTATGGGATAGCAGGTTTCAGTTCTGAAGCTAAGGCTGAATTGCTTTCTATTCTTAAAGGAGAAATCCCTCCTATTTGTTATGTGTAAATTACACAGCACACCTTTCTTTAATTTGTATATCAAATTCCCCCTACAAAATTATTTTCTAAGAATTTGCAACTGACTCCTAGCTTAAGGCCCAATTTCAGACCTCCCTTATATTACTCAGTTTAGCTAAGTGACTAAATTAGTAGCTGTGGATCTTTTCTCATCAGATTTTCTGAATTAGTTTCTGGACATGCTCTTGTGACTTCACAGGCAGGACGAGGTACTCAATTCAGCATCACAAATAAGTGCTTTAGTTAGTGAGGATATCCCCTGGCTACTCTTGAAAACATCCTTTGACAGACATTTAGTCTGCTCTCCAGCTAACAATATAAAAAGGAAAATAGGTATGTAAATTAAAAAACAGTTCCAGGCTAATCTAATTTTCAAGATATTCATTCTTCAGAGGAGTATCAAAATTTGGAAATCTTTATTCAGAAAACAAATGACAGAGGCAGCTAATAGAACTTTTCTGTTTGGAGCATTCTCATTTCTGAAAAAGATGAAAAACGAAAAATCTATTATGTAAGACACTTGATAATTCTAGTTATATGTTAGAGACTTGTAGAAAAAACAATCTGGGAAATGGTCTCAAAATATTTTTTAAAAATCCAAAGTAAGTAGTGTTTTTAGGCTTGGTAGTGCATAAAACTAGTAAATACAAAGAAAAAAAATAAAAGAAAAAACCCAAGTAAATGAAAAAAGATCTTTGAAAATTACCGCAAGCTTCAATTAAAGCTGATTTTTAATTTTTTTCTGTATTAGAAATGCTAGAAATTATTCTAAGTGTCTTTCATTGTATTTCTTACATTAAGTAGAGAAATTTTGGTACATATTCAGAACTTAGGCTGGTTTATTTGGGGAGTTTTTATTCCACTTGGTTTCCATGAAAGAAAACAATGCAGGCAACAGAAAGCAGAAAGTGGTGACGGGCATTAAAGTGTTGTTTCTGTACAAGAAACAGCCTAGTAAAAGCAAGAATAAATTAGGCTGTATTAGTATTGTTAATGTACACAATTGTCAGGAATTGAGGCTGCATGTTATTTAGCACAAGCAGACTAGTTTTACTTATGTGTGCCTCTCATTTTACGTGGAGTTTCTTCATTCCATATTTCCAGTCCAGGAATGCTTTTCATACATTTTTAATCACAATTAAATGTCCCTCTGGCTGCAAGAATGATGTATAAATGGTCTCTTTCCCAGCTGGCAGGCTACAGAAAGCCTGTTGCAGAGGCAGAGCTCCACTCCTGACAAAACCCTGCCACCTCAGGTGGGACACTCTGTAAAGCTGCTAAAGCTTCAAGTGAGAACTCAGGAGGTGCAGCCTGCCCCCTTTTCCAAGAGAAATTGGGGCTTCCAAGATCAAGTTTTTCTGCTGAACTGAATGAACTAAGCAGAGATTTGACAGGAGGAAAAGTCCTGCTTGTATAAAGACTTACTAGTCCATGTCTTTCATAAATGAAGAAAAAAATTACACGAGAGATCTGGAAGTAAAATGGTGTTGAAATATTACACCTATTAAAAAAAATAAATTGGATACTGGCAAGTAATTTAATTGTCCTTTACTGACTCAACTGCAAAAATATATTCTTCTTAAATCCTTAATCTTCCTAGGTAATTTATTTTTGGTTTTCATGTGTTTGCTATATGCTTCATTCCTAAATCTCCAGGGGTCAGCAGATGCAAGCAAAAATTGTGTGTTTGGTTTAATCCAGAGTACTTCAAAACAGTGGGTATGACATAGGGTCTAAAGAAAATTTCATTGTTTCTTCATAGGTTGCTATTCTCGTAATGGAAAAATGAAAATATGGTAGAATTTTCCCCGCTCACATTTAAGGCAGAGGCACTCTCCCAAAAAGTAGAAAGCCTCAATTCAATTCCCTTCTCTCCTTCGTGGGGCTTGTAGAAGCATCTCCTGACTCCCAAGAGCATAACCTAATAATCAAGCTGTAGGAAATTCTGCAGGGATATGATCTCAATCTCTCCTTTTGACACCATTTCACTTTGCATTAATAATTAAATTTTCATCATTGGGCTGCTGATGAAAATGGAGGATGATTCTGCTACTTATTACTGTGAATCCAATTGTTTTCTATTGCCTTTCTCAGAAGTCTGCAAAGAGGAAATGTTAAGTTATAAGTTCACATGAAGTGTTGCAATTAATACAGAAATACTTCATTTTTTCTTCCCTGTATGCTTTGCTCTATTTGAAGTCCACTTGAAAACTCTATATGAAGCACAGAACTTTCATGAAGATCTTCCAACACCTCATGAAAGAAAGAATGTTACTTATTTTCATTGCCAAACTGACATTTTAGGAAACAAGACACTATAATTTAATTCCCAAATATATCTAACTTTTTGCATATAGATTTCGCTAGCTAATATTCCATTTCAAATGTCCCTAAACTGATGCAAACAGGATTGCAAACTGACCTGAGCATCTTCAAATGTGTATCTTCCAGGGTCCTTCACATTCTGAGTGGTTTTGTCATAACTTTTCGAATCTAGATTGATAGCGCTGGGTGCACCCGGAGCAAGAAACTCTTGCCAGATTTCTTGGACACGAGCAGGAACTTCACGGATAGGCCTCTTCTTCAGGTCTTCTACTGCTAACCAGAACCTGTGGCACAATACAGCACTTTGACTTCTAATTCAGGATAATCATTAAGGAAGATCTCACATTCTTCCTTACTCTTAAAAAAAGAAAAAAAGTAACTGAAGTTTTCATCTAAAACATGCTAAAATAAGAAAAAAGCTGTGATTTTATGTTGGGGTCAGCATTCTGGTATACTCCCTCAAGGCAACTAATCCACCTTAGGAAGCAATTATTAGAATAGTCTTCATGAGATGGGTAGGAAATCCTTCATTACTTATGTATGGGTAACTTGCTTATGTAAAGATTTCCATTTGACTGGAATTAAACTGACTTCATTTTGGCTGAACCACAAGGACTTATACTGCTTACAACCTGACTGCTTTTTGACATTCCTTCAAAAACTGTAACTTATATTCTTGCTCTCTACATGAATCTCTCAGTCCTACTAAACTCTAAACTGTGCAACTGTAATTTTGTTATCCACAATTCATGTATGAACTGGAAAAGCATTTGTTTTGTTCATTATAATTTAATTTCTTTCTTCAGCATTGCATTTCTATGCATATTTTTGCTAAAAAAGCTGAATATTCTCTGTTCTTTTCTGCTGCCGAACAGACAAACATTGGGCAACAATGTACTGTGCAGGCCAATTCATTGTATCCTTTTCATTCAGTCTGGACCAGAATCACTAAAAAAGGTCCTGAGCACTTTGTGATCATAGCTACGTAGCTATAAGCCTTATTTCTTTATTCCTTTTGTGAGTGTTCAGACTCTCTCACTGCACAAAATAATTCTAAATTCATTTAGGATCCCATGCTTAGACATGGTGCAGTCCACTTAGTTCCCCCCCCAAACCCAAGAGGTCAACTAAAGTTTGACTTTGCAATATATACCATCACAACTTTTCATTATTTTTCTGATACAGTTGATCCTATGAAAGAGATAAGCTGAACCTTGAAGTGATTTAACTGTGAAATCAGCTGGATTTTACAAGGCTTACAAATAAATTGTGTGGACATTTAGAACATGGTTCCGCACTGCTTACACTCTGAGATCAAATTGAGCTCTCAGCTGAGTTCAGCAAGGATGGGATAGGAGACTGGAACACAGAAACTGTACTCTCCAAGAAAGCAAAATGATACCACCCTCAATCCAAATTCTAATATAGTTATTTCAATGACTCTTAAAAAAAGGACAGTAAAGCATAGAAAACCTTACAGCATTCCTACTATAAGACATTCTTCACGTGAGTCAGGAAGCAATTGTTCCTTCATAGTCCTGTTTTGAAACATCTTTGTTGCACAGGTGGAAGGAGCCTGTGCTTATTTTTCACAAGCTGTTATGGTCAGCTTTACTCTACCAAGACGACTATTTTAGATATTTCTATACCCTTCAAGTTCAACAGTATCTAAGCACAGTTTTGCCATCTAAGATTCTCCAAGAGACAGAGAAGCAATATTGTCCCAGTTTTGCAAATATATTAATAATGTAATAATGTACAGTGGTTTCTTCAAGGTCACAAAGGGAGTCTGTGGCATTAGAAGAACACCAGTTTCAAAAATTCTGGGTAGCATCACTTATATATATGAACTGCAATGTGAACTGAACACAGTTCTACACAGAGCCTAAGGACAAATTCTGAGAATGTGATGGTAATCCAGTAAGAATAGAGGCCTCATAACTCAAGTTTAAAAACTGCGTAACTCACAAACTCTAATTCAGTTCACTCTGTCAAATTTGGGCAACCTACTTTGGCTTTCTTAAGCTGCTTTTGATATTTGCATTTAAAAGCATATATCCTGCAGGGCTAACCCCTTCAAGTCCATCTTCTGGGACTGACTGATTACTCATATGTCTCAAAGTCAGGTAAGGAACAGAAAAATGAAAGGGAAGGATGCTCTTTGTAAATACACATTTTCTACCACCCTGCAGACATCCTAAGGATATAGCTCAAAGATGTCACTTCCTTGTTTGTTCCATTGTATCACTGTCAATACTTCTGGAAGTCACTACGAACATGCCTTAGGATGCTATTTTTCTTTGCAAGTAAGCTGTTTCCATATAGTAGGTTATATTCAATTATGGGGAAAAAAATGGGAGATAAATTTAAACAAATATAACTTCTTTGCTTCCAGCATAGAATAGGCAGGTTGGAGATACACATCCTTGCAGGGTAAACACCAGTTCTTTGATAGATTAATTTTATTTTACCCTTCTAACAAGAGCATTCAAAGAATCTATTAAAAATGTGAGGTTTAAAATACAGAAACCTCTCTAAGAGTGGGAAGAAAATATTGATTTCTGTGTTATGTTATGTCTAGGGTGCTTACTTCACAGTCAACACACATTTTAAGATTTTAATCTACTTACTGAACTTTTAAGAAAATATGCCTGCCCTCCTCTCAACAAGGAGTGGAATTCAAATATTTGAAGTTAGGAAGTGCCAAAAATAAGGCTGCCCCCTCTTGCACTTTCAACTAGTTCCTTCTCATCTAATCTGCAGAAATTTCTGGAAGTTGGCACTTATGCTTGAGTCTGAATGAGAAATAACACAGAGGCAATTTCAGCTTTGAGGACCAAGTTTTAGTCAAGTTACTAGCACCCAAAACAGCACCTAATAACCACCAGTGTGAAGGACAGAAATCAACAGTGCTCATACTGTGTTAAAAAGTGTCATTACCAGCACTGCTATTCAGATTTGCAGGACAGACATCAAGGACAGTTAATCAATTTTCATTCATACTTTTTAACATGCAGTCACTCTCTCCTTTTGCTGGACAACAAGACTGCAAAGTACTTTTTCCCCATTTAGTTACACATTATGGAAGATAATAAATAAGGATCAAAGGAAGGAGCAAGGGGTGGTTTTTCCTTCTGTGCATCATGGAAGATGTCTTGTCACTGCTCTCCCTTCACTAACCTAGATTTTTGCAGTCTTAGCACTGCCTTGGACATTGCAATACTACATAATGATTTGGACAGGCTTTCAGGTTGGCAGGCCTGAAATGATTTAGATAATTTTGGGGGTTTTGTTGGTTTTGTGTTTGTTTTTTGGTTTTTTTTAAGGCTGTAATTTTTACAAAATAACCACTTGGGAGCAAATGTACAGTCAGCATACGAATATTTACTTTCCAAATAATTCTGCCATGTTACAGACAAAGGAAGGATAAGGAGAAGAATACACGTTCCTACAGAGATGAAAGAAATATGGTTTCCAGGTGCCATGTTGCAGTGAGATTGATTTCACTAACTCATTCTGTTTGAAAAGTCCTTTTTTGAGTGCTTGGACAGCCTTGTGACCAAGCTCAGTAGTTTTGGATCATGCTCAAACTTTAGTCTTGTGAATTTTAAACAATGGTCACCCTTTTTTTAATAGGCAGTGGGAATTTCATAAATCTATTATCCAAATCATATGTTACTTTAGCTATTTTTTCTGTGTATTGAGCAGCACAAAAAGCAATTCTTCCAAAAATTCTGCATAGTAACAGGAGATCACAAGTCATAGCCTGTGTTAGGTAAGGCAGAATCCAGCTTGGGTCTCAGCAAACTGCAGTCACACTGTAATGAAATTACCACACTGACAGAACTGCTTAGAGAGTTTATTCCTTTGCTATGGTTTCCAGCACTCCTTTAGAGAGTGAAATACTATTAATCTCAATTTACGGGCAAAGAAAAAAGCACAGAGAGGCAAAGTAAGAAGTTAAACCTTGTTGTATTTCTAATCGTTGCAAAATTGTTTTGTTTAACTCCCCACTCAAGTTTCTTCATCCCTGCCCTGTTTCTTAATACAGGATCTATACCCACCAAGAATGAGATTCTCAGACAGTTTAGATACTTTCAGTCCAAGTTAATGAAACAGTAACGCTGGGACTCTTAGCTATATAAGAAGAGAAGTGGCATATCTGGTAGACCTATCACTTCACATTTTTGATATTTCTTTCACCAAAATGAGGTATAAGACACCTAATCTACTAATACTGAAACTCCTGTTGTGTCTGGAGTCCCTGCTGCATCCTGTGTACTGTGCTTGGAAGCTTGAATCCAGGGTGCCAGCTGCCTATCCAACTGTAGGTTTGATGGTGTTTGTTGTAAATTTTATCATGATTAGATCTGTAAAAGGACAAGAGCCAGCTACTGATTTGAGTTCAATTAGTTGCAGTGGGAAGATGTGGCTGGAAAGAAATATTTTTCTCAAGGTGGCTGTCCAAAAAAAGAAAAAAAAGGTTCAAAACCCCCCCAAAACCAAAACACTCCAAATTGCCGTGATGAAGTTAACAGGAGAGCAAAGAAAGTGGTGGTCTTTTAAGGTTTATTCAGTGGTAATGCTTGAAACCATCAAACTTTTAATTTTTGTCATTGAGATCTAAAACATTTTGACAATCATACACAACGAGCTTTAAAAATTCATGTTTTCTAACCCAACTTTACTCTGTGAGCCTAATGGTGGATTGATTTCCCTGCAGTCTGAGAATTTACAAACATAATTCTGAGCTTGTGAGACAGTTTTCCTTCAGTTAATTATCACAGAAAGCACCTTTTCTGAGCAAATTTCATCCCCTGCCTGGCCTTTAAGCTCACTGTTACTCAGATATTATATTTTTTAAAGCCAATATAAGAATCTAGAGGGAGAAACAGAAGAGTAGATGGCATGTCAAGAAATCAGGTCTGAACAAATTTCTTGAGGGAATTTTTCTGGATCATTCACTTGCAGTTTGCCTGTGGTTACTGTTGTAAATAGGATTATGCGAAAGAGTTAGGGATTATGTGGGTAACAGTCTACTTGGCAGAGAGACAAATTAATCACAGAAAAGCACCAGAAAACTGCAGCACACACTGGGCTTGGTAGGTTCATGTTTGAACAGCTGCTCTGCATAGCAAATTACCAGCCTGCTCTTTAAATAAAATAATTTTTTTAAAAAAAAAAACACGTTTCTTTTTCTTTTCCTTTTCAAATCATTTTACCAGTTGGATGTTTTATTTAAAAAAAAAATGAAAGTCTGTGTATCTGTAACTAATGAAGTCATCAACATACACATACAGGTCAGGCCATATTTGTGATGCAAAATTAATGTTTGAATATGAACATGGCCAGCATCTTAAAGAACACCATCTTCAATTATTCTGCTGACAAACTTAAATTAATGACAAGGAGATCTGTGCAAATACTTAGCATTTATAAATCAACATCTTAAATGTTAAATGCCTCTTGTAAGATGCTAGAAAAGTGTAATTCTAGGATGAATGGCTATGCTGCATCACTTTGGAGTGAGAACTGGCATAGAAAAAAGTAGGTTAGGATTCTTTTGATTTCTAGAATATAAATGCAAATAGGATTTTATACCCCTTAGGTTATTGGTGAACAAAAAGTGAAACAGTTGACATCTGACAAGAAGGTGGGATTAAGAGAAAAATAAATTGTCTATACTTTTGTACTATGTACATCTTAACTTATCTATAGAAAGACTGTTATCAATCCTTCTGAAACAACTTACTGAAATATGACTTTCTTAGAACATGACAGTAAAACATGCTATGAGCAAATGGATGGACTATTATATTTTAAAATCAAATAATTATTCTCCTCACTTAAAAGTAAATCTGTAAATATACATTAAAAAAATTCACTATACACTTTATACACTGGGAACACTTTTCCATTTTGCAATTTGTGAGGAATTTGAGAGCTAGATGTCCCGCTACTTCTGTTGGGTCAGATCTACAAGTACTAGAATCTTGGTGCAGGTTTTCAAAATCATCCCCAGAAACCTGACCAACAGTGAAAGTCTGGGAATTTTACTTTTAAATCCTTGATTTATTTTTTAACTTTTTTTTCTTTTAATTTTACTTTTCCCATAATATTTGACTTAATAAAAGTTACTGAACAGGCTTTGAACAGGTCAATGTTTTAAACCTGTTTAATAAGATGAGATGAGAGAAAAGCTCTCACATGGGGAGTTTGACTAAAAATTGGACATGAATGGAAAAGTATGCTTCATGTGAGTCTCTTAACTACATGAATATTTTCCTCAGCCTGTATATGAAAGCAGGCAGCAATCTGTGCATATGTTATGAGCTATTGAAAAAAAAAGTATCTCTCATTTACCTTAAATTTTCTGAACTGAATTCTGACTCCAAGAATTTCAGAAACTGCTCTCTTCCCACAGGGTCTTTCAAAGCTTCATCCATGCCAAACCCCCATCGTTTCACCCTCTGCTGTCCTGGCTCTTTGCTACAGAAGAAAAAACAACAGAACCCAAAGTAAGCAGTACTTCAATATTCTAATATTACATGTTCATAATTTAGACTAAGTCCTAAAGTTCAACCACAGGTTTCTCACCTTCTAGGTTGCTCATATCAGTGAAGTCTTCAGAGATGAGCAAACTGTTGTTACACAGGATGAAGGTAACACATGCATTTACACAGAAGAATAAAACCTTCCAACTAGAAATGTTGTCAGATTTTAAAAGGTGTCTTTTTTTTACCATACTGGAATCTTGGAAACTGATTACGGTAACATTTTACACAGATTTATTAAATCAAAGCACTTCCCACCTTGCAAAACTGTAAAGCTGTAAAGACCAAGAACATACTGCATTGCCCTTCTACCTCAGTATCTTACCGCAATACCTCTGTCTGAAATCTTTCCATTTCCAGTAAAGTTAAAGAAGAAATAAAATTATGTACCTTGCCTCCAGTTCCCAGAAAGTGGTGTCATCTGATATCCAGGGGTTTGATGGATCAGGGGGCACAAGAAAAGGATCATATTCCAAATACTGCTCTGTATAAGCTAATAGACTAGGAAAACAAAAGCAACAAACATTGTCACATCAGGATGTGTGGTAACCTGATCAGGTTACCCCAGTTAACAAGTTACCTTGCCTCAACTGAGCCATGGTCACCATGTGTGCACACACTCAGAAGTCAGCTACAAGCTCAGCGTAAAACAGGTTTGCTCAAGCCGTTAAAAAGTGGACCTCTGAAGGAGGAGGGGTGGGTCAGGTCTATCAAGAGTTGAAGTAAAGTTCTCTAATGCTTCCACATAGCTTCTTTTAAGTTTCCTTTAGGCATTAATAAATTAAGTCAAGCAATCTCTTCCACTGACATTTGTTTTCATAAAGGAAAATCTTGTATAGCCCTCCCATTTTAATTATCCATCCCTTTAAAATATGTTCTAAAACTGAATCTACACAGGTCATATTAATTGGCCCTACAGCTGCTAGGACTCCTTTTATCCTCTTTTAAATACAATTAATATTTTTATTATTTCCCAATCAAATGGCACCTCTCCCAAGTTTACTGTTTTCCAAAATAAACAAAAATTTTTTCCAAACTTTTTTGGTATTCATGAATTGGTCTGACTCTGCTGAACACACTAAAAACTTTGCTTGTATTCTCATAACTTACACCACCCATGCCTTATTTCTGCTTTATGTTTCCTTTTGCCTCGTAATTTTTGAAAAGTTATTGACAAGTGAGGAAACTATTCTTTCATTTCATTTGAATTCATATTGTATTTGGTCTGCATTCTATTTTTACTGCTCAGCAAACAAAAATTCTTAACCTGCTCACTTTATAAATAAAATGCATACATATACATATGCAAGTAGACATGTGTGCACAAATGTATATGAGAGAATGAAGAACAATTTGTATCTGGCTTAATTGCCTTTACTAAGCCTTATGCAGCTCAATTTTCTGCAATTTTCACTATCTATGTATTTGATGTGTAAGATAGAACATTCGTTTTCTTCACCTCTGCTCTACCTAAGCTGTAGTTAGTCTTTTCAAGGGACTTTTTGATTTATTTAACAAAATAAATTTGACAAATTTTAGTAGTATTTTGAGAAAGATTCCTAATAGTGTAGGAATCCTCTGACGCAAAGTAAGCTCAGACTCACTTTGTTCAAGCATTGACTGAGCTCCACATCAACTAGTTCCCTGGTGTTATCAGTGATTGCCCTTTTGAATTGGAAAACAATAACCCCAGACCTATTTCCATTGAGCCTCCCTGCCAATGCAAGGTGAAACTTGTGAACACTTGGTCAGAGGCTCTTTCAGTGACTCTTGGGTTTATCAGAAATGTATCATGGAGTATCTGGGCCATCTTTTATTAGTAAAAGAACTTAATACCTCCCTACTTAAAGTAAACTCTCATCAGTTATTTCTATGACATCAGAGCTCCCATGTCTTTCTTTGAAGAGCTATTTGCTCTGAATAGCTCTTTGAAGCTGTTTCATACTGGCATTTTCCCAATAGTTATCAGTCTAATTGAAAAACCAGAAAATGTGAAAATATACATACCTCTCTGCAACTTTAGACATTTTTAGTCTATGTCTATCTAATTGCATTTGCCAGTGCTTAATCTGCAAGAAAGGAAGGCAAAGAGTTTTATGAGTAATTTATTGCTTGACTCTATTGCTATAACTTTTTTTATTAGGCCTGTAATTGAACCTTCATTTCTCCTAGGGCACAGAAGAGATATATATTGGAATTAGAACAACATTTCACCAGAGTAGTTCTAAAATAAATGGAATGTTCAGTTGAAGAGAAAAGATCACACAGAGACAAAAAATGTGCCCAATATAACATTTTCCCTAAAGGTTCATCAACAGAAATCCAACTGACCTTTTTTTAGACTTTTGAAGAGAGCTACTAATTCTTTTAGACATTTACCTCCTCCGAATTCTAACATCTCAGGAACGATTAACAAAGCTTTAACAGTAGATAAATGTGTGAACCTTGGCATGCATACGTGGAGCAGTAAGTATACCCCCAAACCTCAAATTAGTGTTGAAAGGAAGAGCTGAAGGGGCTAATGAGCTTAGCTATACAAAGAACTCACTCACTGGCCTGTTGCTCACTGCCTTTAAATGTTTAATGCAAGACACAAAACATGTCAAATTTTGTCTCATTAGCTTTAATGAACTTACATGCCTAAATCCATATATTTAGAAAGATGGGAAATGTTTATCAAATGTTTGCTAGAGCTGTTTGAACAACTTTCCAGTTACAATAACTTTTTGGCTTAATACCCACTTTCCTTGAAAATTCATTTAAAAGTACATGTTTGCAGTTATGTTTCAAACCTCTTGGTGTAGTTCATCTTCTGTGGGTGGCTTAGTCTCTGGTACTGGCGTGTGGGTAGGGCTGTGACTCCGAATGTCATTTTGTAAGCCATAGACAGACTATGAAGAAAATATGGAACAATGACAGCTGCTTTCAGACAATGCTCTTGACAAATCTTCATAGTAAATGTGATGTTTTAGTAAATTCTGCTCAAAAAGTTAGCCAAGATCATCTTTATAACTTACAAAGAAACTGTAATAAGCCATGCACTCAGATAAAATTGTGCATCTGTAGTAAGGCGTAAAATAAAGACTCCCAAACTCCCACAATTTCATAACGCCATAGAACAAAGGATCTACTTTTATTATATATCTATATTAACATCATAGTAAATATGGGGGATGACACTGAGAGATGCTATTACATTAAGTGGAGATGACTGGTAGTAGGAGTATCCTGAAAGGTAGACTATCGCATGGATTATTTGGATGACTCTCAAATTTGCAATTACTGTCTGGTAAATGACACTAATCTGGACCTTCCACTACCACAAATAAGCCAAGATAAAACTTTCTCTAAATCCACTTTCCTTTTTAAAACATACTTTTCTATAGGTTGGCATGAAAATGTACCTCAAAGGAAGTACTTTCAAGTGAGAGTCAATCGACATTATTATGGAGCAAAGGATTTAAAAAGGAAGTTATGAGCCAATCCATCTATATATCCCTAGAGAAGTTACACTGTTCCTGTCTGGATCCTAATTTAAATGAAACTGATTTCCTCCACTATTTCTGGTCAACTATTTTGGGTATAATTTTCATGTAGAGACACCCTTTTCATTAAGACCAGGACAAGAACTGCTGTTAGAGTTTACGCTGAATTTTTAATTTATTTCTCCTTAATTACTAACAGAAACATTTTAACATGCTTTTTTCATCTGCTAAACAACACAAATGAAGCATGCAAAAATTAATTTTATTTTCAAAATCTCTGTGTATTTCTCCAAAGTCTTATGTGATAGCATTTACTTAGCATTAACAAATTTGTTAATACTAATTCAACTAAGAGCTTATGAAATATTAACATACATTCATGCCTTTGCTCCTTGCAGCTGTAAGAAAAAAAATGCCTTAAGAAACTATGGAACTTCATGCTATAAATTTCCTCCATCTCCTGCATTTGATGTACTAAGAGTACTCACCTTTCTTGTTTTATGTGGATTTCTCATTCTTGAAGATTTTTTTATATCCACTTCAGTAGTGTTTACACAGCCAGGCTATTAAAAACAAAAGAAAGGAAAGCACAAGACTAAACCTGTGAAGGAACTCCGTACCATTTTCATTGAGATACTCCTCTTCAGTGTGCAAGACTAAAAAAATAAATAAACAGAGATGTATAACAATTTGATGTCTTTTTGTAGGGGTGTCCCTATGGAATGAGATATTGAAGACCACATGCTTAGAACTTATGACAACATGAATTTGAAATAAAATAAATTCACAGGATAACAGAAACCAATCACGTGTCTGCTTTGGTTTTGCCAAGGAAGCCATTTATTGCATTCTAGCTATCCCTCTAAGAAGCACAGTTTACCTAACTAGACAAGATAAACAGACTTGTGCAATACCCACCTCAGCTGGGAACCTCAGGCTCACTTCAGGAGCACCTGGTTTTGGGTCAATTTTAAAAGATGATCTTCTTTTAAAACAAAAATGGGGGAGGGGGGAGTACCAGTATGGGATTTGTTTCTTCAGAAAAGAAAGGGGAAAAAACCAAACCAAAGCAACAAAACAGGCTTCTGCAGCCTAGCCAGAACACTGGCAGTAAACAAAATGATTATCAACACATCTGATTTGGCTTTCAGTGTTTCAGTCTCACAACTCTGTAGCATCCCAAAGTACACTCTGAGTTTCTTCTAATTCATCTTCCTTTGACACTTCCCTCTGAGCACAAAATCTGTGCATAAATCTGCTCTTTACACATTGCTGGAAATAACTAATTATAAGTGTTTTGCTCTCAGGTGAGTTTTTCCTATTGATTTAAGATGGATTACATTGAGAGTGGAAAGTACAAATTCTGCTCTCTAGTGGGAGCAGATTTTTAGTGAAAGTAGGTTGTTTCTTTTTTTCTTTTTTTTTTTTTTAATGGGAGTAGCTATATCTTGAATTTACTTGCCCAACCCTAAATAGGGTTATTATAATGCAAAATGCTTAATGTGGGTGTAAATCTTCACAGACAAAATGTTAAAAATTTCTTATATAGACAGAGCCATGAAACAAATAGATTTCATTAAACAGAGCAATGGTACTTTGCCTTTAGAAAATATTCTAAACAACAGACTGATTTTTAATTTTTTTTTAACCCAGAATATTTTTTTTTAAAAAATTAATAAGTAAGTTTTATTTTAAAGTAATAAATTAACTGGGACTATTATAAATAAAGGGACTATTTTAAAGTAATAAATTAATGTAGACTTAATCATATTACATTTGCAGTATAAACAGTTCCTCCTCACTAAGATTAAAAATAGACACTTAGATAATATTCTCAAGACTGCATCTGACGCACCTATTTGAGCTACATTTGTGAAGGTATCCTTTGTGCTTCTGAACAAAAATGGGAGTCTTTAAACTCAGAGTAACTTGCAACTCTCAAAGAAAAAGGTTGAAAAATAGAAAATTTTGTATGCTGGTCAATTTACAGCAGGACGCAATCTCCCAGGGCAGTACACAGAGATATAAAGTTTTTAAAAAACCCCAGTGCACCTACTTTAGGATTACAGCAGCAGCTGGCAGTGAAGAAGACAGGGGCTTTAATATCTACAGCCTTTGAATGTAACAATTTGAATAGCAGGCACACTTACATAAGGCACAAACTCTTATTTGTTCAGTTTTCAGTTATGGCTTGTTAAAAGCATGTCCTAAAAATGAAGAGGAGAAAAAAACCCAAACCCAATGAATAAACCTCATCTAAAGCCTCTTATCTTCAAATGGGTATGGACAGATCTTGCACCTTGTTGGGGTAACTTACATGACAGAATTATGCAGTTTGATGCAAGGGACACAAGAAATTCTAGCAGACTTTTAGAAATGAAATAAGGGCAAAGCTTTTGCTGACTGCAAGGAGACCCAACGCAGTACTGATCTACTACAGCACCTAGTGGATTGTTATGGACGTCTGGCTGTTTAAAACCTCTCACACCGAAGTAATGGCATACTTCATCAGGGGCACTCAGGAGAGGCTGTAAGGGCAGAAACTTGAAGGTGTGACCCAAGAGAAGCTGGCAGGAAAGCAGCAACAGGAAGGTAGAGGCAGGGAAACATCAGGAAGCTTTAGGGCTAAAGGGGAAGGCAGCTAAAGGGAGTATCAACTACTCTGATAACCCCAGGTAACAACAGGAGTTTAAGACATAGCTCTGTACAATTTCATAATTTCTCATAATTTGATTTATACTATATGATTGAAAGTACCTAATGTAATTGGGGCCACAATTTATGTTTTCTTCTCAATTGAAGTATTTTATTAAAATTACACTTGACACAAGATGGGATTTGTGGTTTCTCTGGAGCTGCCACACTTTATCTGTCAATATTTAAGAATAAACATCCATCATATTTTCAATTAAAATAAACATAAAATCATGTATTATTTGAACATTTTGGTAAAATAACTCAGAGTCTTTGTGGGAAAACCTTTGCTGGACAACACTTCATTCTATTTGCATGCCCTCATTAACATAATAAGTATGTGTTTGGATACAATTATATCCAGCTGTGTTTTCTTTTTGTCTTGTTTTTTTTAACTGGACTACCATAGTTCAAATAGTGAGATGCCTGTCAGAGTGCTCTGCTGCAAGATTCCCATTTAGTGTGTAGTATATAATTTGCATACTAATACTGTAAATAGTTTTCAAACAGATTTCCTGGAAGACTTGAGAACTCTTTTATTTGTGTAAACAGAATACTTATTTCTTTCAGGACTAATATTCTGTATGAAAACAGTTTCCCCTCCACACACAGAGGAAAGTCTTGCGACCTTGTTGAAATTATGATGCAGCAAGATCATAATTAGAATAGAATTTGGCCCTCATCTGTTTTTAAATGTCTGGGTGAAAAATTGCCATACATTTAAATGAAAATTAGTTTTTTTCACCTCTCTATTAGCATGTCCTTATCTCAAAGTACAAATGCCTTTATGTTAATTTACATCAAAGGATATGTCAGTCCAGCCATGATAAATTCACTGCTGAGATATAGGATGCAGATAAGGAATACAAAAACCCACATGGAGAGGATTTTTTGATCCCTATTTCAAATATTGGATAGCAATGTCAGTATGAATCCCAAGAAGCACCTATTGATGCTATCTAAGAGGCAGCATAGTAGGATTCAGTCAAGAAACACAATGGAAAGAGGAAATCTGGTCTGTAGGGAAAGGAGGTACAAGAACATACATGCTTGGATCTGGCAATCACCAACATTTGAAAACAACCACCTGAGATTATGTTTAGTTTTAAAAAAAATCCACTTGATACTCACATTATTTCCCGATAAATGTGACAACAGTGAATGAATTAATTAAGCCCTTGTAATAGTGCTAGAGTGAATTAATTTTATGCCTCCTGTAGCAACTCTTTGGAAGAATGAATTGTTTACATAAAATGGCATGCTTTAGCCATGGCACATTTCCATCCAAGTAGTGCACAGTACTATTTATAGTCTTTTTGCTATACAAAGCTGCACACTCCAAGGGCCTTTCTCACTGCCTGGCCACATAGCCCAAATCAATTGTTATTAATGTCTTTGTGTTTAAAAATCTCTTTGCTATGATGTAATGTTAGTAAGTGTGAAATGCTCAGCAGAAAATAAATTTATATTTACAATGATATCGGTTCAAGTTTTTGACTTTTTGTTTTCTTAATGAAGATGGAGATTTAACTGTGAATCTACTTAAGCCAAAAAACCCAGAAGTTTTCTAGTATCTGAGACAAATATACCCCTGTATGTGGGAGGGAATAAGCTCATGCATTCCAATAGGCTGGGAACGGTCTGTCTGTATTGCTGCTCGGTAGGAAATGATCTAAAGGAGAAGCTGAACATGAGTCAGCAGCAAGTCCTTGCAGCAATGCAGACAAACCACGTACCCAGCTGCATTAGCAATAGCTTAGCCAGCAGGCAAAGCAAGTGCTTATTTCTTTCTACTCAGCATCATGAGGACACATCTGGAACGACAGGACCACTTTTGAGCCCCATAAACTACACAAGAAATATATTCAAAATGTAAAAGTCTGGCTTGCAAAAGGGGAGAGCTAACTGTTTTCTTCTGTGCCTAACTGGGGCTTGCAGAGCTAGACCTCTTCTGAAGGTGCACTGTGAAAGAACAGGAGACAGTGGTCTGAAATTGCAGTAAAGGAACTCCCACTGAGCTATAAAGAAATATACTTCATAATAAAAGTAGGAGAGGCTGTGGAATTTTCAAAGCTTTTTTAACCACATGACAGGACAATCTTATTCAGCTTAGAAGTTTGCACTGGTTTGAGCAGGAGGTTGGACTAGAAGACCTCCAGAGGTCTCTCTCAGCCCACATTTCAGAGGTACAGCCTACTCTTGACAAGATGCAGGGAGTGAAATTCAAATAATCCACTTTGCAGAACACTCCAGTCAAGTATTCATGTTGCTGTGAAATTCATCTCCCCATCCCACAACCACAGAACAGAAAGACAAGTTTGGTATTTGCTTCCTTACTGCTGCCTCTGCCCTCTGGCAGCCTGTGGTGAGCACTCAACCCATACAAACAAACCTAGGGCTGATTTAAGGAAATGCAATTCACAATCTCTTTAGCTAAAAGCACATAGGTGCTATTTAAAATAATTACCTCATTTCAATATGCACACCCATAAATTCAGAGTTCATTAAAGCAGTAAATATTTAGGCAGATTGACTCACATACCTTATGCAATTTCATTGCATTTCAGTGTCAAAAGACTATGAATTAAGTATTTTTATTTGTTTTTCAGGCATTGGCTAACTTGTTAAGTTTCATTGCAAAATACTAAATTTCAAGATCTCCAGGCTTTCAAAATGTAAATACTATAAATTTAAATTATGGCCCTGGATAGAAACATGACAGATCTTCTCTTCCAGTGAAAAAGATAAGGTCAAATGCACAAACAAACAGAAGGCAGAGATTGAAAGCTGTCTTTTACATTATGTGTAATAGAAGACTATCACAAAAAAAAAGTAAGCTTAAAATTTGAAATTTCTTGAGTGTCAAATGTTAGTGTTGCCTTTTGCAACAATCCATTCTGATATTTCTATCATTGCTGCTATTCCTGTCACTATTCATATCACTCACTTCTAGAGTAGAGAATGGAAATTAATTAGACAGTGAGTGATAAGCAGAATACCAGAGTTCATTTTTATTGGTAGTTTTTATATTCCAGTTTACTTGTGCAAATATCTGAACAGTGCATAATTAGAAATCAAGGAGAGAAAATTATAAAAAAGAGAAATGGAATATTACAATTAAAAAAAAAAAAAAGGAAGAAATGAGGTAAAAAAAATAAAATCTTGTGGTACTCAGCTGGAAAAAAAACTAGCTGGAAAAATACCCAGTTTGACTCTAGTTATGTGGGACAGATTTTTTTCTTCCTTATACATAGTCTAACATCAAAGGAGACATTAAAATACTATATTGAGTAAGTTGTCAGTAATGGCTAAAATTGAGGCTCTCACAAACTAAAACAGGCTACATTCTCCTGCAATGCACCAGTTTTTCATTTCCCAGAGATGGAAGTTATTGGAGTGTGCAGAACCCACTGAGGCTTACAAGGAAAGGCTGAGGTTTAGGTATAGATTATCTGAGTATTTGGGGGCTTTACCTCATTTTACACACTTCAGGGTCAATGAATAAAGAGGCTCTTGCAGCAAAAGTGCTGCACTATTAATAACTTTGCTGGTGCAATAGAAAGTCTCAGAGGAACATTTCAAACATACTGAGTACAAGTGGTCAGCTCTTTTCACAGGATTTGGAAAACCAGCTGTTATCTTTAAGTCTAGTCAAAGGCCAGTGACATTTCAGATTCAAATACAAATTTCAGAAAGTGTGGTAGTTATTTGTTGGGACATGAAAGCACTTTATAACCTATAGATCAACAAACCTCAGCTACGAGATGGGAAAATAAATCCAGAAGCCACAGTTACCAAAACCTGTAAATATGTAGGACTACATATTGATAATACTGCTAGGGGAGATCTCACCAGCCTCTATTTACCCATCCAAGGCAACAAAGTCAAATCAGTAGTTACATGGACCAGGCTACAGGAACCTCTTCCTTTTGGTTAGAAAAAGATATTGCTGCTTGCAACTGAAGCACTTAATCATGGGTTTAATTTACAACCAACTAGGCGTACCTAATCTGAAAGACTCTTATGAACTTTATTAGCCTCTCTAAAAGTGTATGGTTTAATTAGAATTTCAATTTGGTTCAGCAATTCTTTGAAAATAACTCTGAGAAATCAAGTGTGTGAGCACTGGGACTTGACAACACCTCTAGTCACAAGATCCTGACTAAATTATTAGATGTCTGAAGAAAGAGAAAGAATATGATGTTGATTTTAAGTATTAGGATACAAGCGATGGACCTTTTTTTCTTTTTTTTATTATGTAGCATAATGCAATAACTAGAAATTCTATACTAAGCTGGATGGGTATCCCTACTGTAGGGTCTAGTTACTTAATTGATATAGTATATAATATGACATTACTTCTAGCATCATACAGGCTTATAGTAGTATATAATGTGATATTATCATATCATATGCTACTTTTAGTAGCATCATATTCTCAGCTTCTGCACAATTAATTTTAGCAAAACTATCTCTTTGGAAACATGCCTTTTTGATTCAGTTCTGACAAAGAGCTGTGACTGGACTTCCAATACCAGCTGTTAAGTCACAGTGCTTTTTATGGAGGTCTCACCTCCATTATAGTTCTAGTAAGCAGACACAGACAGACAAATATTCAGATTACAGTCCAATGGCCATGGTAACCGCATGTATAAAATGTAATAAGAAAGCTTGATGATGACTTTATATAGAGTTCCTACCATGGTTTCACCTCCGTACAACTCCAGACCAAACCTCTAAAATTACCTCACAATGTTTCTAGGTTTTCCTATGGACTCTCTCTTGTGTTAGAAATTACCTCATCTAAGAAATATATATCTTTCAATTACCACCTATAAAACATACTTAATTTTTAGGAAGCAAATCCCAAGATTGTTTTCAAGTATAAATTCTGTAGAAGTATGCTTAAAATTAATTCTCAGAGGCCCTGTAGATAATCAGAGAAAAATTATTAAAACCTGCTTGTTCCACTGAATCATTAGAGATTTTCAACAATTTTTACAGTCTTCTCATGATGTATTTTATAACAGATATGTTATGCTTCCAAATACTATGTTTATGGAACACAAGATAGTGAAAATAATTGCAATGTATGAATTTAGTGTGACACTGAAATAAGTGACTACAGCTTGGAGCTGGACTTGCATATAAGAGCTTCAAATTTTTTGTATTTCTTAATATGAGTCTAGTTTTAAAACATGCGATACATCTGTCAATATACTGCAAATATACCTGAAAATAGTGATCTACAGTCAAAAAGTATAATGGAAACAAATAACTGTTACACAGCTTAACTGCTAAAACCAGCTATCAGCTGATAATGATGTAAAACCTCCTGGCTTTTAATTAAGTAAATACAGGTTTTCATTTTTTCTTATTCATTTACTGAACCGATATTTCAGGCCACAGAATGTTCAGTGTCAAGTCTTACTGAATTGCTTCCTTCAAAGGAGGGCAATGTCTTAATTCATAATAATTAATCAAAACTTTGTTAGGATTAAGTGTTCTGTTGAAGGCTTTAGTAGCGAATTATGAAGATAAAATGAATTTAAATCCTCAATACATGTCCTCAATAGTTAATTTCATTTTGACTTATTAAAGAACAGAGATAAATAATAAAAAGTCACAGACTTATTTGTTAAATGGAAATGAATGAGCAATAAACCTGTGTCATACACTAGAAATATATTGATGCAGAAATAATGAATTCTGCATTTAAGAATAAGTTAAACACACTCTAGAGAGCCTCACATGAAGGACAGAAAACTTGCCATTGGACCAATTAGTAAAATCAATACATGCTTTATTCAAGGATTTGTTTGAAGATCACCAACTACTATCAAAATAACAATAATCCCAGTGTTGTTCTTCAGTGGACCTAATCAAAACATGAAAAGGTGTGCAATTAATGAATAAAAGTTTAACTGTGAGTTGTTTCTCTTCTTTGGACAAGACAAATGAGGTTAAAAGACCATCAGACAAAGGAGAGACATTCGATCAATTAGTTTGATCAAGCTTTAATTATGTTTGCAGCTAGGTAAAACTCAGATGATTTTCAAACTAAGAGATGAGAAGTCTTACTTAACATAGAATTTAGGATCACTTAAAATTCCAAAGATTTTTAGCATCTTTTCAAAAAAAGAAACCTACACTACCAATTTTCTCTTTCAACTTATTTGAATTATCCTAAACCCACCCTTTGCTGCTGACTACATTGGGCTGTCCTTACCAGACACACCCACCCTAGAAACTTTTGCTTTTCATAGAATCATAGAATCATTTAGGTTAGAAAAACCATTTAAGACTGAGTCTAACCCTTATCAATATTTGCTATCCATTTTTTTTCACAAAGCAAAATAATCACCATCATTCAGCAAACCAGTGGTAGCAATGGGAATACCAGTCCTGTGGCTTTGCATTTAACCAAGCTACAAATGGCAGAATGGAAGAACTGGATCACATCTTGACTCATGTTCACACTTTATTAAATCACAATTTAACTAAACTGTAGCCAGTGTCTAAACTTTGGAGAGGAACACACACCAGAGAACTTTTCTAGCACATCTGTTATGTATTTCCCATCTTTTTAAAAACAACTGCACACAAACCTGCTAAATGCAACTGCAACACAACCAGCATTCTGGCGGATGACAAAGGTCAGAGGCATTGGAGAAAATGAAAAGTTTTTTCAACTTATTTTAGCAAAGTATACAGATGACTTTCAGGAGAAAAGGATACTTTTTTTTTTTTTTACCCCGTTATCTTCTGAATTAATCTGAATACCAACAAGTACCCACAAGGCCTTTTTCACTGCATGAATGTAAATCTTAGGAAAAAAAGTGAATCATTTGTAGCAGCAAGACATCAGCTGCCTTGTTTGTTACCTAACAGAGTTAATTTTACAGCAAGCTGAAGATACTCTGCTCCAACTGTATTTGATGTGGGCTTGAGAAAGTTCCAGGGGATTTACTGCCTTAGTACCTGTTTGTCCCTTTTTAATGAGTGTAAGATTATGGGGTTTAAAAAGAGATAATAATTCAGGAAAGCTATAAATTCTCTTACAAAGACTTTAATCAGGAGCATGACATTTCTTTTTGAACAAAAACAGCTTCTTCATTTCTTTCTCCCAGAAGGAACCCACTTCTCAAATTTAGATTGATTTGTTACTAGTTTTTTACTAAAGCCCTAATCTTCCTAGCCAATTTTTACTTACTTACACAGTCTGTTATCAATAGAAGTTTCAAAATTAGAAAACAGTACACATTCTAGGCAGGTGGAAAAAAGATAAACACTTTTCAGATATATTTACTTTGCCACCAAAAAGAGAAATGCATCACTGTATGTGAAGAATATTAATCTCAGACCTATATTAGGTAATGGCTCTACCTTAGAAATAACAGCATGGACTTTATTCTAGGTCTGCTGCCCAGGATCGCAAGGGAGTTTATTCAGCTCCCCCTGACACAAATTTTCATGGTTTTACTGTGATTGGTATCTGAACTAGTAAGATTAAAACTTGTTCAGGATTGTCTCTGCATGCTGCAGTACCTGCACGCTGCTCTTTCCAACTGCAAGCTAAGATCTTTCTACACAAAGCTAGAGAAATGACAGAGATTGCACTCCACACACACATAACCTACCCCCCAAAATCCCCCACAAAACCCAAAACCAAATAAACCATAGTGAAACTGCAATTAAATAAATATTGGAATGCAAACTAAACAGTGAGATAACCAAGCTGTTCTCTTAATGGCCTCTCAGAAGAAAATTGAGGAACAGATGACTATTTGAATAAAACTCCTCTCTAAATTCAATTTCTCTGGTTCATCTACATGCACCATCTCAGTCTGAAAACCTAGGAAAAAATTATGGGCGCTAGCCAGTCAGCCGAGAGAAAGTAACAGCCGCGATGACTTTCAAGCATTTGTCTTTCAGACTATGGCATAATAAATCTTCTAGGACCTCTGTAATCACCTGCAGGGCTGACTTTGACCTGGAAACTATGAAATAAAGCTGTTTTTTGAGGCAAATGTTCTTTACACATCAAACCTTCGTTCATTTAGTTTACTTTAAATTTACCAGTCACAGTGACATTTCT